>CM016726.1:1726320-2326320 GCA_005771605.1 Scutellaria baicalensis
ACAGTGACCAAACCTCTAGCCCACACAGGACTCTTGCTCTTCTACCAAGAGCGAAACCCTTAGCCCACACAGGAATTTTGCTCTTCAACCAAGAGCGAAAATACTTGATCAGGCACACCCTCTGATCAAGTAACTCCACACAGTCTAACAAAGAGAATAAAACTTTAGTAACACAGGCAGCAAGCTTAAAGTAGTTGAGCTCTTTAAGCTGAAAGTAGCTTGCTACGTAGACTGGACTTGAAACATCTTCTTGTGTTTGTGAATGATCTTCAGTGTATATCTTGAACTTTTTGATTGCAAGAGTTTCAGGTGTATTTCAAGTCCTCGTCTTCTTGTATTTATAGGCGATTTGAATTTTGTCCGTTAAAGAGAAAATCTGATCTGCTGCTCTTTTTTGAGTGACATGATTTGATCGTACACTGTTTGCTCAGGCTGTCACTCAGAAGCCACAATCGCCGTCCTAGTCTGCCATTTCTTCAGACTCCCTTTTTGCTTTTTTGATACGTGGCACGTCTTGATAGGTTTCAACTGCTACTTGTACCTAACGTAAACTTTTGAGCACTTCTTCTGATATAACCGTCACTTTTCAGGTACCTGGAGCTTTCTGTTCCTTTCAGTATCCTCACCGTTCATTTCAGTGTCCTTAGGTCAATTCTTAATCAGCATCCTATCCGAAACAGCCTGCTGTATTATTTTTGTCTTCGCGGTTTTGCAGCAAGGTCTTTAATTTCTAGTCTTCGATCTTCAAGATTCCTGATCCTAGTCTAGGGAATATTACAACGGAATCTAATACATAGGATCCTAGGCTCCTATTCTATTACATGTTTTGTCATTTATCAAAATTATATAATGGTCCTTACAATTTCCCCCTTTTTGATGATGACAAAACTTTTTCTAAGAGGATCAACAACTATGAGTTTAGCAAATAACCAGATAGACAAAATATATAAATTTAGATCAAAACACAAGTTCACGAGCAGTGAGCTTTATTGGATCAAAAGAGATGTATATTGATAACAAATACTAGATCAAATCATAAAAGAAAAACAGTAATTAACAGAATATGCATAATCAGTGAGTAAAGAAGTTTACTGCGGCTTGAACCAGGAAGCTCTCTTTCTTTCTTTCCTTGGTCCCTTCCACCAGTTGAGGAGAGATTCTTGATACACTACTAGAAAAATGATTTTACATGACACAAAAAAATGTCCTATTTTGTTAGATAATAATACATTTAACCTATTATGGCACTTTCTAAAAATGCCATGTATTCTAATGTAGCAATATGTCAAATGCATTAATAGGTGTCATATTAATGCACTTTTAATTGTCTTTAAACATAACAATATAACACATTTTGAAGTGCCTTAATAGATTACATTTTTATTTTATTTTTAAAGCTATAAGAATTAATATTTTTTTCTATAATAAATGTTAATATAATTTTTTTTGTTAATTAAATATAATAGCATGTTGAATAGAATATTTATATTAAAATTTGACCCATATGAAATTGTTTTTGTATTCTCGAGTGGAATCAACAATTAAGAATCATCAAGTATAAAACATTTAAAAAATTATACATTATGTGAACTATAATGAGAACAACATCATATTTGATAGGTTACAAATCAACTAAATGTGATATACAAATCAGATGCAAATTCAAGCATCACCATATTTGATAGGTACAAATCAACACTAAATCTCATATACAAATCAGATGCAAATTCAAGCATCGCGAACCAACTTGAATCTTTCATGAAAATTCATCCCTGACTTCATCCTCATCTTGGTCACCATTTGTCTTCTTAAAATCAAAAAATATTCTGAAACCAAAAATAAGAAAATCAACATCACTTGTCTTCTTAAACTTCAAAAAACATATTTTGAAACTAAAAATAAGAAAAACTCAACAAGAACAATTAAATGTTATTTACAATGTTTGTATAGATAATAAATACATACCTGTTTGTAATGACAACAATAGTTTCTCGATCAGAATCACTAAGATATATGTAAACATGAAAGAAAATTAAATCAATACACACATATGATGTTGGAAAGAAATTAAATTAAGATACAATTACATCAACTTCTGGTAGAAGAATGAAGTATTTCATGCGTATGTAAGATGTGGAAGTTGAGGATTTAAATATTTCATCATTTGAGATTTTTTAGGATAGTGGCAAAAACCACCCATATTGGGCCACATGTAGTTTTAGTTTTAGTGGATCTTTTTTTTGTTCTTTCTAATTTTATTTTTCCTTAATATTTTTGAATATAAGTACTATTTTTAGAATAAAATTAAGATTTTAATTGTTAATCTGCTTTCGTGCATTCATAACAATTTAATTTCTCTTTCTATTAATATTTAATAGGCTTTTTTTTTTTGGAAATTTCTGTAAAGTTTTTTAAATAAATATATAATACTAAAGGACTTTTAATTCGTAAAAAATTTGATTCCATAATTTATTAAATAAGAGTTTTATTAAAAGTGTAGTTATAGATATTATATTATGACATATAGTTTAGAATGCCTTAATAGATTTATTATAATTGTAGTTATGGGTATGAAACTAATAAGTGCCTCAAATTAACCTCTATTATGACAATTATTTTGAAGTGTCCTAAAATTAGTGTAGCAACAGATCATTTTTCTACTAGTGATAGGTTGGCTCCATCTTCTGTTACATCTCAGGCGTCTCATCATATCTTAGCTAAAAATCTTCATAGAAGGGAATGGTTTCTCCTTTGTTTAATCTGCGTTTCAGCCTTATCTGTTTTGGAAGAACTCCTCTACTAGCAAGGTTTCTGAAACATTTGAGTCCTTCACGATGGTTTTTTCCTTTGATAATTATGGACTCCTTGCATAGCTGAATGTAGTACTTTAGATATTCTGTCTGTTTGAAAGTATCAATCTGCGGAAAGGATGGACAACGATCTATAGGCAGATCAATCTTAGGGAGTTCCCATTCTTGGAATCTGGGACTTCTGCAATCTGGACTCCAATCTAGGAAGATACGAAGTGACTCTGGTGCACTTCCTTCTATTTCAGCTAGAGCTTCCAGATCAGATTGTTTCTGAGGAGGGTAGAGTTTGGATAAAGTTTCTTTTGCAAATCTTTCAAAGTGATCATCTGATGCTTTAACAAGTTCTTCCTCAACTCTTCTCATTTTCTCTTCTATTTCTTTTGTTCTTCTACGAAGACCAGAAGGGATATCTGAGATAGCATTAGATTTTCTTTTGATAGTTCTGTTATCCTGTTGTCCACCAGAGCTTCATCCATCGCCTCCTGAATCCCTTCTGGGTAATACTGCTAGCTGTTTGCAAGAGGGAGGGACCTGCTGCCTTCTTTGCTCGATCCTCTTGGCTGCCTCTTTCCCCTTTTTGTTATCATCAAAGCTTGATCCAACCGCAAACTGGAGCATTGAATGCATGCTAGCTATCATCTTAGTAAGATCGTCCAGGGTTTGCTTCTATTCATGTTGAGTGTTGGAAACTTCTTTGATGGAAGCAGACATAAATTGTTACTCTAGCTCAATTGTAACTGATTTATTTGCTTGGGAATTGAGCTTGTCGTTCATGCTCTTAATTGTGTCAATAAGAGTGGTAGAGGATGTTAGAGAGGAGATAGTTTGCTGTAATCTGGCTAAAGTTGCATTCAAAGCATCCTGCTTGAAGGCGGCTTTGAACCTATCATTTCTTGCTTCAGCTCTCATCTACTTGCTTGCTTTGCTCAAGGATGTCCCAAGTTCTCCTATTGCTTTGTGAACATTATCAAGGGATTTTTGTTCTTTAATCTGTACGGAAGAAGAAGGATTTAGGGGCTTGGATTTTTCGGCTCCAGATTCACCCTGTTCACTGGGTGACCCTTCATTGCTGTTAGAATTTGACATGAAACTCTCAGTATCTGCACTATAATGAGTTGAATCATCATTACTGCCACAATAGTGGGCTCTTTGGGGTTAGTTTCTTCATCAGCAGACATTTTCTAAGGATTTTGTTCATCTGGAATCATCTCAACAGTAAACTCTTTGTTAGCAACCAGTCCTGTTGCGGCATCCTCTGCAACCATCTCTCCATGGTTCACAGGATCCTCAGAAATTACATCCTCTATGATGATTGGTGTAATTTCCTCAGCCGTATCAATCTCCATTGGTGTCTAATCAGTGGGAAGATCGGGCACAGAGTCTCTTACTTCAGGGAGTGCAACTCTAAGAGTTTCTTCAAGAGCTGTAGCAACAGCGAGAGTATCCAGCTTTGCACCCTCCGGAGTAGCTAGTAGCTCCATCATTGGCGTATCAGCTTGTTCCATAGTGATATGAGTGCTCCCTATGATATGAACTTCTCCAGCAATATCAGATCTTGCCTCCTTTTCATCAGGCAAGACAACTATATTGACCAGTTGGTTGTAAGCTCCATTGGATCCATCTTTTGATGCTGATGGTGAGGGAGTCTTCTGAGTAATTGGAGGAGCATTTAAGGGATGCTCAATCCATACTGTTCCAATAGAAGAACCTTCTCCTGGTTGAATGATCATAGCCTTATGCTTTCTCCCCTTTTCCATCAGACTAGCATCCAGGGCCTATTTCAACATCCGTTCTTCTATTTCCTCAACTCTAAAAGCCTCTGCTTGTTTTTCAGCAAAACCTATGTCATCACCAGCAACCTCTTGTTCAGGTGCTCCCATTAGGATAACATCATCCCTGTAGAAGTCAGGTTGCTCAATGGACTTCTTTCCTTTTAAGGTTCTTGGTGAGGGTGGAGGTAATTCAAGAGGTGCTGCCTGTTTCTTCCTTTCTGCACGAGTAGCCAGTCTCAACTCTGCTTCATAGTTTTCCTTGAACTCACTCTATTTCTTCTTTCGTAATCCTATTAGGAAGCTTGAGTCCAGTACTTTCTCTTCTCCAATGTCAAACACTTCAGCCCAATTCAGTGCCCAATCTTCTTCTGTATGTAGCTCTTGCCATTGAACCATGACTATACTGGGAAGGTGTCGATAATTCCACCAAGTTGTGAATCTTTCCCACTGTTTCCTGAACTCTCCCTTCATCTTTGTTATATCCAGGACTATATCGGGTCAGAATCCTTTGAACTCTCCTCTGCCTCCATTTGTATTTGTTCCGTCACCTTCTGTACAGCTCTCTCTGCTTGCTCAGTAGTCTGAATCTCTGATTCACTATCATCATCTTTTCTTGGTGGAGCAGGGAGCATCAACACAGGTGATGGTGAGATTTAATCATCAGAAATGCTCAGCTTCCTCCTCACCATCTATTTTGCCCTTGCCCTAGTACTCCTTGACTTCTTCTCCTGTTTGGGCGGAGAAACAACGGTTGACAAGCTTTCCCCCTCAGATGAACTTTCCTGTCTCTCCATTCTTTGTGACTCCTTTCTTTTACTGCTGCAACCTTTTTGGTTACTGGAGAACCCTTACTTCCTTTCTTGACAAAGATTCTACCGTATCCTATGAACTTCCCCTTTTGGATAGGCTTACCCTTTGACAAGTCGAGATCAGCAGTCCCAAGAATGGTGTTGATCACTAATCCATAGGTTGGCTTACCCACCTTCTTCTCCGCTTCTTCCTTGAGCCTAGTAAAGATATATTCTGCCCAATTTATCTTCTCAGCTTCCATCAAGGCCATCATCATTCTGTATCTGAGATTGGTACACTTATCAAAAAAACCAGATCGGTTCTCAATGATATGACATCAGATATCATGGAGCATCTGGTACTCCACTTGGAAGAGTTTTTTGTTGCAACTTTTGTTCAATGTCAACAAGTCCTCTGAACCTGTGAATTTCTGCCAGTATTCTTCCACCATCTCCTTCCCATAGGTAACTAACTCGCTGCCGTCCATCCCTTCAGTGGGCAGTTGGAAGATTCTGCTTAGGAGGCTAGCGGTAATCTCAATCGTTTTCTTTCCCATCTTGGAGATGATCTTCGTTTTGTCTTTGGATATCTCTGTATTGTTATAGAACTGACATATCATGTCCTCACAGTAGGGTTCTTTGTAGTGTGAGCATAAACCCAAGACTCCGGATTGGTGAAGATTGTTCAGGATCATCTTCATCAGATCAATGGAATGACCTTCATCTCTAATGGCTTTTAGTATGATCTTCTCATCAATGAGGCGACCATCAATAACTTGTGTGACTTTGGGTGCCATTTCGAAAAGTAGTGGAGTGGGTGAGTTTTCTACAAAAAGTAGAGAAAATCGCAGAAACTATTGCTAGGTTGCTACTTTGCAGAAGGTTAGAGAATTTAGAAGATATGAAAGACGTAAAAGATTTGATCAAGTGTAAAGTTTCTGTTTTATAGGGGAACTTCCTTTATTTTGATCAACGGTGTAGATCTTCTCGAATTTGAAAGGTCCTTTATCCCGCGGTTGAGGATTCTTGCATTAATGCGCTGATTTACTTTTGTCTTTTCAAGGATCTTGAGGGACTTGTCTGCAAATATTGTCGTCTCTTATTGGGTAACTTGTCCTGATTTGATGAGCCACGTTTTGGGATTGACAGTTTCTCACTATCGTGCACTTTGTGGGTTCCTTTGTGATGATTAATTTACCAGGTAGCTTTTGCTGACGTATCTTTTAGTAGGCCTCATCAGCTTCCTTCATTAGGGACCTTTGTCAGGATCTTTTCAGTATCCTTTTTGAAAATAGTTCATGTGCTTCCCCCTGAGCTGTAGAACACTTTAACTTGATTCGTTAGTAGATTTAGCTTAATTTGATAATGCCTAATTCGTTTCTTAGCAAGGAAAATCTTGATTCACATAGAGGTTTTGTGAATATGTCAGCTAATTGTTGATCAGTATGAATCTTCTCTAGAGAGATATCCTTCTTTTCGACATGATCTCTGATGAAGTGATGTCTAACATCAATGTGTTTAGTTCTTGAGTGAAAAACTGGATTATGCGTGATTGCTATTGCGCTTGTATTATCACACATGATTGGAGTATCTTTTTCAACAATATCATAATCTTGAAGTTGTTGTTGAATCCATAGGATTTGCGCACAGCAGCTTCCTGTAGCAACATATTCAGCTTCGGCCGTGGAAGTGGCTATTGATGTTTGCTTTCTATAGAACCAAGATACTAGACGATTTCCTAACATCTGACAAGTTCCACTAGTGTTTTTTCTATCAATTTTACAACCTGCAAAATCAAAGTCAGTATAACCAATTAATTTGATATCACATTCTTTAGGATATCACAAGCCTACTTCTTGGGTTCCTTTGAGATATCTGATTATCCTTTTTGCTGCTGTGAGGTGAGATTATTTGGGTGCAGCCTGATATCTTGCACACATTCCCACTGCAAACATAATATCTGGTCTGCTTGTAGTAAGGTAGAGCAGTGACCCGATTAGTCTTCTGTATCTTGCGATATCAAATGCTTTTCCATCTCCATCTTTATCTAGACCCTTTGAAGTTTGCATTGGAATGCGTACTGCGCTGACATTCTCCATTCCGAATCTCTGGATCAGCTCCTTGGTATAGTTCATTTGATTTATGAAGGTTCCTTGATCAAGCTGCTTAACTTGCAATCCGAGGAAGAAACCTAATTCTCCCATCATGCTCATTTCAAACTTGGATTGCATCAAGTTGGAAAACTTCCTGCATAGCTCTTTGTTGGTAGATCCAAAAATGATGTCATCCACATAGATCTGAACCAGCAGGATGTTATCTCCATCCTGGATTCTGAATAGGGTTTTATCCACTTTTCCCTTCTTGAATCCATTATCCAGTAGATACTTTGACAAGGTGTCATACCATGCTCTTGGTGCCTGTTTCAGTCCATAAAGAGCTTTTCTCAATCTATACACCATCTTATCAGCATCTTCTTCAAACCCAGGTGGTTGTTCAACATATACTTCTTCTACCAGCATTCCATTCAGGAAGGCGCTCTTCATATCCATTTGATATACAATGAGATTCTTATGTGCTGCATATGCTAGGAAGATTCTGATTGCTTCAAGTCTAGCTACTGGAGTAAAAGTTTCATCAAAATCTATGCCCTCTTCTTGACAATATCCTTTTGCTACTAGCCTAGCCTTGTTCCTTACAACTTGTCCTTCTTCACCTAGCTTATTTTTGAACACCCACTTGGTTCCGATAACCCCTTGATGCGTGGGTCTGGGAACTAGGTACCAGACTTGATTCCTTTCAAACCCATTTAGCTCTTCTTGCATAGCTTGAATCCAACTGGTATCTTGTAGAGCTTCTTCTGGAAGTTTTGGTTGTATTTGTGATATGAAGCAAGCGAACATGGCTTCGTACGAATTTACTCTTCTTGTTCTTACTCCAGATGTGTAATCTCCGATAATTAAGTCTTTGGGGTGATCTTGTAGCCATCTTCTCCTTGCTTCATCGACTTGCTGGGGTTCCCCCTCAGTTGGATTTTGATTCAGGTCTGCAGTCTGATTATCTTCAGGTTCCTGTGTCTGAGTAGGTACCTGCATATCAGGGACATATATAGCTTGGGATGGTAGCATTCCATCCATATGTTGAAGTTTTGGTAACTTCACATCAATATATTCAACATGACTGTTGTTGATGTGAATTTTATCCAATTCTTCTTGAAGTTCTTTAATATCAACCTTACTACATTGTGATTCATCAAAGATCACATGTACAGATTCTTCCACAATAAGTGTTCTTTTGTTAAAAACTTTGAAGGCTTTACTCACTGATGAGTATCTTAGGAATATTCCTTCATCAGATTTGGCGTATAAGGCTTTAAGATATTCCTTTCCATTGTTAAGCACGAAACACCTGCATCCAAAGGTGTGAAAATAGTCAACACAGGGTGAGTAACCATACCACAGCTCGTAGGGTGTCTTGTTTAGATCTTTGTTTATCAGGCATCTGTTTTGTGTGTAGCATGCTGTGTTGGTTGCTTATGTCCAAAATCTCTTTGGTAGCCCAGCTTCAGCTAACATTGTTCTTGTGGCTTCCTTCAAAGTTCTATTTCGTCTTTCGGCAACTCCATTTTGTTGGGGTGTCCTTGCTGCTGAGTATTCGTGCCTGATTCCATTGTTTGAATAGTAGTCTTCTATGAATTTATTTGTAAATTCAGTTCCCCTATCTGTTCTGATCTTTACTATGCTCAGGCACTTTTCTAGTTGCAGTCTTCTCAGGAACTCTGGTAGACGTTACAGGGTGTCAGACTTCTTTGCAAGGAAGATTGTCCATGTGAACCTTGAGTAGTCATCTACTACTACTAAGGTGTACTTCTTCCCTGATACACTGATTGGATCAATAGGTCTAAAAAGATCCAAATGAAGCATGTCTAATACTCTTTCAGTAGAGCGAAGAGTTTTGTTCTTAAAGGAGCTTTTTACTTGTTTCCTTTTTGGCATGCTCCACATACAACTTCCTTTCTGTAGACAATATCTGGTAGCCCTCTGACTAGTCCCTTTCTAGCCAGTTTGTTCATAGTCTTGAAATTCAGGTGACTTAGTCTTTTGTGCCATAGCCAGCTTGCTTCAGAGTTATCTTTGGCAACGAAACACGTAGCAGTGGTTGCTGAGTTCCATTCAGCAATGTAGATATTTCCTTTCCTAGTTCCTGTGAGCTTGACCTCCTGAGTTCTGTTGTCTTTGATTAGACACTTGTTGTGATTGAACTCTACAAAATGCCCTTTATCAGAGAATTGGCTTATGCTCAGGAGATTGTACTTCAAGCCTTCTATATAAGATACTTCTTTGATGCAGATTTTTCCCTTGATTAGGTCCCTAGTGCCTTTTGTGCTTCATTTGGAGTTATCTCCAAATATGACTTTAGGTCCTTTGGAAGCTTTAAAATTGATAAGGCTCTTCTAGTTTCCTGTCATATGTCTTGAGCAACCATTGTCAATATACCATATTTCTCTGTTGCTCTTAGTCACATGTTCCTGCACTTACAAGAGAGATCACTTCTTTTTAGGTATCCATACAAGTACGGGTCCTTTGTTGTTAGTTTCTATTCTCTTTTTAGAAACCCATACTTGCTTTACAACATTCCTTTGGTTGTAAATCTTGATGGTTCCTGGATTGCCCCAAGTATCCTTAGGATACCGCATGTAGATATGTGATTTCCTCCTTCGCTTTCTAGAAGTGAAGGTTCCACACATTTCTGGTACATATGACAATTGAGTCCTTTTAAACTTCCTAGATCGTTGTCTATAGTTTCTATTTTCAGTATACCTAGGATGCTGGAGCCAACTTCTGACAATTTCAGATTCATCATTAGTTCTAAAATATTCCGTTCCTTTTTCTACAGGGCTTTCTACATTTGTGCTTGTACTTCCCCCTAAATTAGATAATTCATTTTGATGAGGAATGGTTGCAAGCACAAACGTAGGTGCCTTCGAGGCACTAGCAACCGAGGTAGAGTCCTCTTTACAGTAACCTATACCAGAATGATCTTTTAGACTTCTCTTAATTTTTAGCACAGTATCTAAGTCTTTAGAGGATTTGTTGAAGATATTAATTGTTTCAATGAGAACCTTCTTTTCATGTTCTAGTTTAGTGACCTGTAATTTGTGCTCATAGATTTCAGCTTTGTGGTTACTGCATGCTTGAATTTTTTATTTTCTATCGCTAACTCTCTTTCTAGTGTAGCATGCTTGTTCCTGAGTTCTATGTTCTCTAGCTTTAACTCCTCATGAGTCGAAGTGATTTGTTCAAAGTCACTCATGATTTGTTTAAAAGTACATATCATATTCGTCCTTTTATTTATTTGAACAGGAGAGTTTAAATATATTACCTCATCTTCAGAGTCGTCGCTTTTGGCCATGAGGCAGATCAGAGCTTCATCATCGGATGATGAGTCCTTTGAGTCACTGTCGGTAGTTGATTCATCCTTCTTAGGTGTCTTGTTGGGTGTAGCTGTCTGAGAAGATTCTGCCTCACCAAGTAGCGCCCTTAGCTTCTGACGTTCTTGTCTTTTTCTTTCTTGTCTCACTTTCCGCTCATCTTCTGGATATTTGTGGACTTCTGGATATGGACATTCTCTGGCATAGTGACCTGGCTTTCTGTAGTTGTAGCAGAGGTCAGTGGCCTTGGAGTTTGCGTGGGGTGGTTGCCCACTGGTACCAGTTTCACTTTGTTTTCTCCTGAAGCCATCGGTTCTTGAGTTCCTTTTCATGAACTTTTGAAATCTTTTCAGAAGTAGTGCCATGTCTTCTTCTGCAGTGGCCTCTATATCACTTCTTGAGGTTGTCTTGCTGTTAACGCAGTGACCTTTGAGTTGTTTCCTTAGTTTCCATTTTCCTTCTATTGATGTCGAACTCAAAGGCTTTGAGGTCTGAGAAGAGATCGAATGTGCTTATGGACTTTAAGTCCATAGACACTCTCATGGTTGTTGTCTTGCTGTCCTATTCAGTAGGGAGTGCTCTTAGTACCTTCATGTTTTTCTCCTTCTGAGTGTAGACCTTATCCAAGGACTCGAGCTCATTAATGTTGGTTGTAAACCTTAGATCTATTTGCTCTAGGGTTTCCCCAAGTACCATTAGGAACAGCTCGAACTTTTGTGTTGCCGTTGAGACTTTGTTTTCTTTTGTAAGCTCAGTGCCTTCGCATATTTGCTCAAGCTTTTCCCAGATCTCTTTGGCGGTTCTGCAAGTCTTTACTTTGCTGAAGGTTCCTTTGTCCAGAGTAAGGAATAAGTCGTTCTTTGCTACATTAGCTAGATTTTCTCTTCTTCTTTCATCGGCAGTCCATTCCTCTCTTGGTTTGTCCAGAACTGCTGGATGTGGAATGGCTCCTGTGTCTCCATGCCTATCGGCTGCTTCATATGTGGTTCTAGCAAACACTGGATTGACTTTAGTAATCCTTGGTGGTCCTTCAGTGATAACATACCACATTCATCATGCATGACCGATAAATGTGCCTGTATGCGAATCTTCCAATCATCATATTCATCAATGAAGAACATAGGTACTTTATGAGAATCCATGATGATAATGCTTTTTAAAATCAAAGGTTTTCAGAAAAGGGGATCTAGGATTGATCAGTTAGATCGGACGTTTTACTCCAACCTGCTCTGATACCACTTGTTGGTCCCAAGTGGTAGTAGGCTTAGAGGGGGGGGGGTGAATAAGCCTACTCAATTTTTCAGAAAATCTTACTTCGAAGGTCGCTGCTTGAGCAGTTACCTTTACGTTTGAAACAAAAGAGTGTTATGCACAGCGGAGATACTTTTTCAAAACAATAATTGTTTTTCTGAAAACCGTAATATGATATGCAGTAGATAGATTCAGATATGCAATAATATCAGCAAGATAAACAACAGTAAAAAACACAACAATTTATAGAGGTTCGAGGGTGGAGTAATCCCTCTACGTCCTCTCTTCTCCTACACAAGGAGGAACTTTCGTTAGGTCAAATAGTTGATTTATACAAGCCTCGCTTAGACAACCTAAACCTAACGAGAACAACTGCCAGTCTCTTCCACACAGGGTTACTGCACAGTGACCAAACCTCTAGCCCACACAGGACTCTTGCTCTTCTACCAAGAGCGAAACCCTTAGCCCACACAGGAATCTTGCTCTTCAACCAAGAGCGAAAATACTTGATCAGGCACACCCTCTGATCAAACAACTCCACACAGTCTAACAAAGAGAATAAAACTTTAGTAACACAGGCAGCAAGCTTAAAGTAGTTGAGCTCTTTAAGCTGAAAGTAGCTTGCTGCGTAGACTGGACTTGAAACATCTTCTTGTGTTTGTGAATGATCTTTAGTGTATATCTTGAACTTTTTGATTGCAAGAGTTTCAGGTGTATTTCAAGTCCTCGTCTTCTTGTATTTATAGGCGATTTGAATTTTGTCCGTTAAAGAGAAAATCTGATCTGCTGCTCTTTTCTGAGTGACATGATTTGATCGTACACTGTTTGCTCAGGCTGTAACTCAGAAGCCACAATCGCCGTCCTAGTCTGCCATTTCTTCAGACTCCCTTTTTGCTTTTTTGATACGTGGCACGTCTTGATAGGTTTCAACTGCTACTTGTACCTAACGTAAACTTTTGAGCACTTCTTCTGATATAACCGTCACTTTTCAGGTACCTGGAGCTTTCTGTTCCTTTCAGTATCCTCACCGTTCATTTCAGTGTCCTTAGGTCAATTCTTAATCAGCATCTTATCCGAAACAGCCTGCTGTATTATTTTTGTCTTCGCGGTTTTGCAGCAAGGTCTTTAATTTCTAGTCTTCGATCTTCAAGATTCCTGATCCTAGTCTAGAGAATATTACAACGAAATCTAATACACAGGATCCTAGGCTCCTATTCTATTACATGTTTTGTCATTCATCAAACTCATATATAATGTTCCTTACAGAAACTGCAAATATTGAAACCGGTGAAGTAATTAATGAGATCTTTGAAGATCTAACTGCAACAGGGAGTATCTCAAACTCTATAAATACATGCACTTATTATTCTTCATTAAGCATACAAATATCCTCTCTCTCTCTCTCTCTCTCTCTCTCTCTCTCTCTCTTATTCTCTATGCGTCATGACACCCGATTGTTGGAAACGATTTTCTTTATTCCTTCCTAAAAGCACATTCTCTGCAAATAATCAACCAAGCACACCCTAAATCACGTATATTCACCTCACGCTTGACACTTACTAAGCGAGTCTTACTCAGAAGACTTGATCTTCTAGTATTCTCTCCTTACCTCAGTCTCGAGGGAGCTTGAGGGCATGAACCCAGGTTCTCCTCTTAAAGGTTAGAGAAAGGGTGAAAGGATCCCTCTCCAGTCACCCCAGAGCTTCAACTCATTTTTGATGATGTCAAAAAGGGGGAAGAAACTGCGAAGGATCGTGGAAGATCAAAAGTCTTCCATAGGGGGAGAAGAGAAGATTCCAGCCCCTCCATAAGAAGAAGTTAGAGGGGATGTTGGATGAATTTTGCTTCAAAGGAATTGAGCTGGAGTAACAGTGGGAGGAGTTGGTAAGATTATGGAGAGAGAAAGGCTGCAGCAATCTACTGCGTCAACTCTCTCTCCCTCTTCTTAAAAACTCTTCCTGCTGCCTCGCTACTCTCTTCCGAAGGAGCCTCTTCTCTTCACCTTTTTATCTCTCTCTTTAGACTAAGAGGAAAACCAATTGGGAGCAGACCCTTGCACCAAAAAGCGAGAAAAACTAGTGAAGAAAGAAGACAGCAGCACGCAAGAAGGGAAAAGAAATAAAGGAAAGAGCAATAAGAAAGAAGAATGAGTCTAGATAGGATGTTTATTATACTTTGCTTACTGCGTTGTATTGTAGATGTGTTATCTAAATAAAACTTCTTCTGTTCTTTAAAAGCTCATTCCTTTTGCCCTTTCTCTTAGACTTATATGTGATTTTTATTGAAAGCAGTATGCTCTATCTTGTTATATAATACATCTGCTTTCTGTGCTTAAGTGATTATGCTCTTTTGATCTTCTGCAAAGGTTTTGTCATTATCAAAAAAGGGGGAAATTGTTGGAAACGTTTAAGTATGTTTTGATGAGACAAAACCTTATGAAAGTAACTCTAAAGCATAACCAATCATAGGAGAGGTTACTGCGACATAGTTACTGTACAAGAAAGAAAGATCAGAGAGAGTGTAAAAAAGAATGATACTGAAGAGAATGGTGAAAAAGGAATCGGGTGAACCAATAAGGATACTGATGACTACAGGAAGCTACTAGAAGAGACCTCGCCGAAATAGAGACAGGAAGCTACCTGAGAAACCATGCCGAAAGCATACTGCAGGAAGCAACATGCTACAAAAGCCTCAAGCTGCCTGAAGGAGCAAACCAGAAAAGGAAGCTCCAAAGTGAAGCAAGAGGAGGAAGGTACAAAGCTGGCATGGGAAGAATGTCAGAGGTTACCAGTAGACACAAAGAAGTTACCGGTAGAGAGAAGAGAAGAGGAGCCAACCAGAAGAAGAAACGTGGAAAGTGAAAAGCTGGAATGTGTCAGGAGTGCAGTGCATTTATAGATTAGGGAACCTACCTATCTTCAACGGGAAGATTTCCTAATCTATAAATAAGAAGAAGACTGACGAAAAGAAAAGAGAGTGTGCAAAAAGAGAAGATAGTGAGCACAACAGAATATACAAGCTCGCAGAGAGAAGCGCAAAAAGAAGAGAGAAGAGCTCAACAGAGAGAAGGCTCATAAGAAGAAAGCGCAGAAAGAAGGGGAAGATAATAAAAGAAAAGGAGAGTGTTAAGAAGAGTAGAAGAGAAGAAGAAGAGCTCGAACACTCTACACCCCAAAGACGCACACTCAGTCAGTCAGTCCGGCAACAAGCTTCAGCAGATTAACCTGCAAACGAAGGCCATGCTTGCTGCATCCAGTTGAAGAAGAAGAAGAAGACAAACTCCTTCTAAAAGACTGTCTTGGAGTACTAAGGGTGAGGAATAGAGTCATGCTGAGTTTTCCACTTTCTAGGAAGGAAAGTGAGGACCCTGGGTAGGTAGAATAGGTGGGTCAGTGGGGAAATTAGTCAAGCAGCTGTGTGAAGGCTTGCTACTTACATGTTAAGTGAGGGTTGTAATAGATAGGTCTATGTAAATCAACTAGCTTAACAAAGGTTCCCTCTTGAGAAGAGACAGAGAGGACGTAAAAGGATTATTCCACCTTCGAACCTCTGTATATCCATGCGTCTATGTGTGCTTATTGCTTTATCTGTATATTCCATGATAAGATGCGTATCTTCTATATTGGCTCTGTAATGAGACTTCCGCAACCACTCTGATTAGTATCCTCCCAAAAGGTTACCGATTCTAGGACTGAGCCGATAGAAGAAGAAAAAGTTTTGAAAATATAGTAGGCATATTAACCCCCCCTCTAAGCCTACTACTTGCCTATTTGGGACCAACAAGTGGTATCAGAGTAGGTGGATTATTTATCCAAAGCTCACTGAGCAATCTGATACCAAACAGTGGGAGGAGTTGGTAAGATTATGGAGAGAGAAAGGCTGCAGCAAGCTACTGCGTCAACGCTCTCTCCCTCTTCTTAAAAACACTTCCTGCTGCCTCTCTACTCTCTTCCGAAGAAGCCTCTTCCCTTCACCTTTTTCTCTCTCTCTTTAGACTAAGAGGATGTTGGTCCCGAAAAGCAACTGGTAGTAGGCTTAGGAGGGGGGGGGTGTATAACCCTACTAATCCATCACACATTTTTCTTTTACATCTATCGGCTTTCTCTTATGTTAGTAACCTTTTGAGAGGTTACTGATCAGAGTGAATGCAAAAGCCTTTTTCTATGCCTGGTAGAAGATGTGCGATTTATTAGAGAGAGTGTATGCATGGCAGTAAGCAGATAAAGACACAAGCATGTATAGAGGTTCAAAGTTGGAGTAATCCTTCTACGTCCTCTCTTCCTTCTCACGGGAGGGAACATTTGTTAAGCTGGTTGATTTACATAGACCTATCTATTACAACCCACCCTTAACAGGTAAAGTAGCAAGCCTTCTCACAGATACTTGCCTACTTTCCCTAGACCCACACAGGATCCTCCTCTACCCATCCAGGGTCCTCACTTTCTCCTTGAAAGTGGTAACTCAGCAAGATATTACTCCTCGCACTGAGTACTCCGAGACAACCTTTTAGAGATGTTTATCTCTTTCTTCTTCAACTGGGTGCAGCAAGTAACAACAAACTATTATCTTGACACATAGTCACTTGAGTTCTTTGACAGATTACCAAGACATGTTAACAACCAGATTTAAAGAGTTTTAGGATTAAAACATGGTACCTGGTCATTCTTGTTCTTTTAAAAGAGAAGGTCCTCTTTCATTCTTGTTTTTGTCTGGAGACTGGAGTGAGCCTTTTCTTCTTACTCCTTTGTTTGACATCCTCAGCATCTTCTTCTTCGCTTGTTGATGTCAGCTTCCTTTGTTTGCTCAGAGCAAGTCTTCTTTGTTGATCAACTCCATGTTGGTCTCTTCCATGATAGATAAGGACGTTGCTTCTTGTGCATGGCTTTCTTCTTCGCAGCTTGCTGTTCCCCCTCAGAAACAGCTTTTTTTCACAACACAACTTGATTTTCTACATCTTTTAGCTGTTTGTTGTCTTCACATCAACCATACCCTTTTTTTTGAGCAAAAAGGCATTGAAATGATCTTTTGTTGTGAGGGAGAGAGAGAGAGGGAGAGAGAGAGAGAGAGAGAGAGAGAGAGAGAGGGATATTTGAGAGAGGCTTCTTTCACAGATGGGATCTGGACAGATCGCTTAGATCTTTTGGTTCATCCATCTGCTCCGATACCATTTGTTGGTATCAGATTGACCATTGAGCAAGGATGAACAATTCACCGGTGATAGACTATTGATACCACTTGTAGGTATCTGGTATATCAACTGGTGAACGATCCAACTTGCTCTGATACCACTTGTTGGTTCCGAAAAGCAACTGGTAGTAGGCTTAGAGGGGGGGTGAATAAGCCTACTAATCCATCGCACATTTTTCTGCTACATCTATCGGCTTTCTCTTATGTCAGTAACCTTTTGAGAGGCTACTGATCAGAGTGAATGCGGAAGCCTTTTTCTATGCCTGGTAGAAGATGTGTGGTTTATTAGAGAGAGTGTATGCATGACAGTAACTAGATAAAGACATAAGCATGTATAGAGGTTCGAAGGTGGAGTAATCCTTCTACGTCATCTCTTCCTCCTCACGGGAGGGAACATCTGTTAAGCTGGTTGATTTACATAGACCTATCTATTACAACCCACCCTTAACAGGTAAAGTAGCAAGCCTTCACACAGATACTTGCCTACTTTCCCTAAACCCACACAGGATCCTCCTCTACCCACCCAGGGTCTTAACTTTCTCCTCGAAAGTGGTAAACTCAGTAGGACATTATTCCTCGCACTGAGTACTCCGAGACAACCTTTTAGAGAGGTTTATCTCCTTCTTCTTCAATTGGGTGCAGCAAGCCTGGCCTTTTTTTGCAGACTCTTTCTGCTGAAGCTTGCTACTGACTGGTAGACTGGGTGTGTGTCTTCTTGGGGTGTAGAGTGTTCGAGCTTTTCTTCCTTTCATCTGCTCTTGTTGAACACTCTTTTCTCTAAGGATTTTCCCCTCTTTCTACGCTTCTCTCTTTTAAACTCTTCTCTCTGTGAGCTTCAATATTCTGATGTGCTCACTTCTTTTTTCTTTTGCACACTCGGTGCTTCTCTCACACACTGGTTGTGTTCTCTCACTCACACTCTCACACCATTTCAGTCTTCAGTCCTCCTCTTTATATGTGGTGAAATCTGCTCGTTGAAGGTAGACAGATTTCTGACATTGACGCGCCGCACTCCTAACACACGACAGCTTTTTGCTTTTCATGTGTAACACCCCATTTTCAGAAAAACCTTGCATAACATATTTTTGCATATAAGTTTAAATTCTTGTAAATAATTTATGGTTTATATTGTATTTTTTTTACCATTCAAAAGTTATAAGATTTATATTTAATAAATGAGCTAATGTTTCTTTAAGTCTAAGAGTCTTGCAGGATAGCTATTCGAGGAAATCGAGCTCGATTGTGATGCACTCAACATGTACGGGTAAGGAAATAATGAAAAAAAAAGGGCACAAGTTATATAAAATATGATTAAATAATTAATATAGAAAATGTGACTAATGTGTGCCCAATCATAGTTAAGTGAATCTTTAATTTATGAATTATGTAATATATAGTGTATGACACATATGATGTGTTTTATTTAAATTTATCATCATTCATACTTGTGTGACTTACATAGTGTGTAATTTTTGGACATAAAATGCATGAATGATTTCTATGATTACAATGATTTCTATGATTACAATGCATGTATGATTTCTAAGATTACACTCCAAGCCCATACCCCATCAAATCATCACTTTAAGGGAAATCTACAAGAATGTTACACATATGTCTTACATGTGTTAATATATTTATATACACTATTTATATATGTGTGTGAGAGAGTTCATTCACTTTCTCACTCTCCCTTTCGGTCTATCTCCCCCTCTCTAGCTTCTTCTTTTCTTTCGTTTCTCTCTACTATATTTGCTTTTGTTAAAAATGTCCTACCTATAACAAACTGCAAAAATCAAGGATTTTAGTGGAAAAGGAAAGCTCTCTGTGGACAAGGAGAGAAATAGAGCTCAAGAGGTAGGCTCCACTCAAGAACTTTCAACTTTTGTGTAGTTCTAACAGTATTTTTGTTAAATTTCAACAATCTTCCCTTTAGGAGCATGTTCAGGTTGCTAAAAATTGAAACCCATGTTGAAAAAAGTGTTGCATGTATGATCTAATGGTGATTTCCTAGAAATGTGGTGGTGAAATGGTTGTATGTTTGTTCTATGTGGTGGATCTACAAAATAAGTGAACTTTGAGTGTTGATTGTGCAATTGCATGTTAAAATAAGCTTTTCATGCTTGATTATATTGTTAAAACTCTTTGCATGTGTGATTAACTAAGTGATGATGATATTCTTTAGGTTAATTAAGTTTTTTAGAGTTAGATTTATCATTTAGTTAAGAGAATAAGGGAATAGATCATCCTATGGAAAAGTTGGGTAAATTGCAGTCCCCTCTAACGATTTTTATAGAATCCTATACTATGAATTTTCGAAACCTGTTTTAGTATGTTGTTATACATGAAGTTTTGAGTTCATGGTAAACATTTGGTAGCATTTGGAGAAGTATACGAATTTTAATGATTTTTCAAAGTGGTCCATGTTTGAGTTACATCATACAGTTTCAGATACTAGAAATTTATTTTTATAAAATCGGTCAAGTGAAATATTTTAAAACCGTTTTAGTATGATATTATAAATGAAGTTTTGAGTGCATAGTAAACTTTTTGTAGCATTTGGACTAAGGTACGAATTATAATGATTTTTCGAAGTTATCCCAGTTTTAGTTAAACCATGCAGTTTCAGCCCCTAGAAATGTATTTTTATAAAATCGGTCAAGTTAAATATTTTAAAACTGTTTTAGTATGCTGTTATACATGAGGCCCTGAGCTTGTGGTTAACATTTGGTAATGTTTGGAGAGGTATGTGATTTATAGTGATTTTTCAAAGATGGGGCAGTTTTAAGTCCAAAACTTGTAGTTTAGATTGTAGAAACTGAATTTTATAAAATTGGTAGATTGTTAGTTTCATAAACTATTTTCGTGGCTTATTCTAAATGCAGTTATCGATCATAGTTAAAATTTTGTAATTATTTGAGTAGTGTATGAATTATAATAATTTATCAAAAGTAATCTGGTTTTGGAATTAATTTTCAGCAATTCTAAACCATAGGAAAATACTTTTATGAATTTCATGAGTTAAGATCCTTTTCAAATGTTTAATTACATGAAGTACATGATAATAGAAGTTTTATCCATGGTTTACTATACAAATTTAAAGACTAAGAACTTATAAACATGCTGAGTGCAGCATGAGGCAGCCGGACACCTCAGGAGCTATCCCCGCTTACGAACCAAGTCAAAAGTGGGTAAAATTTATTTACAGTTACATCGATTAGAATGACGTGAATGATAACTATGATGATATGATATGGCACCTTCGGGTGTAGTACCAGGTTGACGAACCTTGGATGCCAGGTCTTCGGACCTTGGATGATTATGAGCAATGGTCAATCTTTTTAGTGTAACAGTCAATAAGCGTTATCCACTAAGATTTTTTTTCAAATCTTACGTTGCTATATTTAAACATTTTCAGGTCCGATTGACAACAAAGCGGATGAGTAGCCAGCTGTGCGGACTCCCCCTTTTCCCTAGAAGCATATATATAAATATGTGTGTTTTAATATGTGCTAGTATATATGTGTTGGTTATGTTGGATGTGTTTTAAAACTTGTGTGTTGAATTAAGTAAACAAACCAATCGTTTAAGTATAATATGGTTTCGATTTGCAAAGGTGAGTATGACACGAGTTGAATGTTTGTATCTCTATCCTTTATATTTTAAAAGGAAACAAAAAAAAAAGGCTCGTGTTTTCTAATTAAGTCTTCCACTGAGTTTTATACTTAAGACATTTTAATCACCTTTATCTCTTAAAAATGCCTCAATCCTCCTCAGTTGGGTTGGGGTGCTACACCACGTGTCTTCTTCCGGTTGCTCCTCTTCTTCTTCTCTCTACCGACAACTTCTTATTAATTTATTCGATTCTTTATAACCTTTCTTTTCAGTATCATTCCTTTGACATATTCTCTATTTATTTTAATCTTCTGTAGTAACTCTATTTATAGTAACCTATCATAAGATTGGTTACACCTATAGAGTTACTTTAAGGATTTGTCTCATCAAAACATTCTTCAAATATATCTAACAGGGGAAAACCAATTGGGAGCAGACCCTTGCACCAAAAAGCGAGAAAAACTAGTGAAGAAAGAAGACAACAGCAAGCAAGAAGGGAAAAAAAATAAAGGAAAGAGCAATAAGAAAGAAGAATGAGTCTAGATAGGATGTTTATTATACTTTGCTTACTGCGTTGTATTGTAGATGTGTTATCTAAATAAAACTTCTTCTGTTCTTTAAAAGCTCATTCCTTGTGCCCTTTCTCTTAGACTTATATGTGATTTTTATTGAAAGCAGTATGTTCTATCTTGTTATATAATACATCTACTTTCTGTGCTTAAGTGATTATGCTCTTTTGATCTTCTGCAAAGGTTTTGTCATCATCAAAAAGGGGGAAATTGTTGGAAACGTTTAAGTATATTTTGATGAGACAAAACCTTAAGAAAGTAACTCTAAAACATAATCAATCTTAGGAGAGGTTACTGCGACAGAGTTACTGCAGAAGAAAGAAAGATCAGAGAAAGTGTAAAAAGGAAGGATACTGAAGAGAATGGTGAAAAAGGAATCGGGTGAACTAATAAGGATATTGATGACTACAGGAAGCTACTAGAAGAGACCTCGCCGATACAGAATGCAGCGAGACAGGAAGCTACCTGAGAGACCATGCCGAAAGCATACTGCAGGAAGCAACATGCTACAAAAGCCTCAAGCCGCCTGAAGGAGCAAGCTAGAAAAGGAAGCTCCAGAGTGAAGCAAAAGGAGGAAGCTACAAAGCTGGCATGGGAAGAAAGTCAGTGGTTACCGGTAGACACAAAGAAGTTACCGGTAGAGAGAAGAGAAGAGAAGCCAACCGGAAGAAGACACGTGGAAAGTGAAAAGTCAGAATGTGTCAGGAGTGTAGTGCATTTATAGATTAGGGAACCTACCTATCTTCAACGGGAAGATTTCCTAATCTATAAATAAGAAGAAGACTGACGAAAAGAAAAGAGAGTGTGCAAAAAGAGAAGATAATGAGCACAACAGAATATACAAGCTCGCAGAGAGAAACTCAAAAAGAAGAGAGAAGAGCTCAACAGAGAGAAGGCTCATAAGAAGAAAGCGCAGAAAGAGGGGGAAGATAATAAAAGAAAAAGAGAGTGTTAAGAAGAGTAGAAGAGAAGAAGAAGAGCTCGAACACTCTACACCCCAAAGACGCACACTCAGTCAGTCAGTCCGGCAGCAAGCTTCCATAGATTAACCTGCAAACGAAGGCCAAGCTTGGTGTATCCAGTTGAAGAATAAGAAGAAGACAAACTCCTTCTAAAAGATTGTCTTGGAGTACTCAGTGTGAGGAATAGAGTCCTGCTGAGTTTTCCACTTTCTAGGAAGGAAAGTGAGGACCCTGGGTGGGTAGAATAGGATCCTGTGTGGGTCAGTGGGAAAATTAGTCAAGCAGCTATGTGAATGCTTGCTACTTACTTGTTAAGTGAGGGTTGTAATAGATAGGTCTATGTAAATCAACTAGCTTAACAAAGGTTCCCTCTTGAGAA
Source organism: Scutellaria baicalensis (assembly GCA_005771605.1). NCBI lineage: Eukaryota > Viridiplantae > Streptophyta > Magnoliopsida > Lamiales > Lamiaceae > Scutellaria > Scutellaria baicalensis. The sequence continues at coordinate 1,749,082 of CM016726.1, forward strand.
GAGTCAGAGAGGACGTAGAAGGGTTAATCCACCTTCGAACCTCTGTATATCCATGCGTCTATGTGTGCTTATTGCTTTATCTGTATATTCCATGATAAGCTCCATATCTTCTATACTTGGCTCTGTAATGAGACTTTCGCAACCACTCTGATCAGTATCCTCCCAAAAGGTTACTGATTCTAGGACTGAGCCGAGATAAGAAGAAAAAGTATTGAAAATATATTAGACTTATTCACCCCTCCTGAGCCTACTTCCAGCTTATTTGGGACCAACCAGTGGTATCAGAGCAGGTGGATTATTCATCCAAAGCTCACTGAGCAATCTGATACCAATAAAAAAAAGATATGATTGATGTGAAGACAACAAACAACTATGAAAAATGTAGAAAATCAAGTTGTTCTGTGAAGAAAAAGCTGTTCAGAAGAGGGAAGCTGGTGAACAGCAAGCTACTCGAAGAAAGGGCTGCAGAATAGAAAGTTGTGCGAAAAGGAGTAAGCAGATATCCAACATGGGGCAGAATCAACAAGAAAGGCTAGTTGCTGAGCATGAAGAAGAAGCTGATATAAAGTGAAACTAGGAAGTATGGACCATACTGAAGCTTCAAGTCTACTGCAACGGGCAAGCAAGCAACTATGGAGGAAGATGCGAAGGATGTCAAGCAAAGGAGTAAGAAGGGAAGCTCACTCCATCAACCAGACCACCCTACAGAAGGAAGCACGTGATAAAAGAGGATCTACTCTTTAGGAAATGAATAACGACGACCAGGTACCTCGTTCTAATCTTACGTCTCTAAAATTCAGTCTCGCTTATGTCTATCATGATTAAGAATCCCTAGTGACCACATGAAAATCAAATATCAAGAAAGCTAATAACAGGCTTGAAATTTTGGTCACCTAACTTGAAAATAAGGAGGGAAGCCTGTATGATTATTTCCATAATAGAATGTTTCACCTTCTCATGCAAACCTCAAAGTTACCTGAAATGGTGCTGAAAGTGACCCTACATTCTAGTGTAAGAGAGTCATAAAGTGAGGGGGAACTTCTAGCACAACTTAAGGTATCTTAGCAGGGATAAGAGTTAAAATCTTTGGTGTAACCCAAAGGATATGAGTATGCTGAAAATGTCTGCAACAAACTGACCTTCCCTAAGGAATCAAGCAGAACAACATCTATTAAAAGGAAAAGAAAATTGTCTACCTTACTAGTATCATGCTTTACCTTTTCTATATTCTAAAGTGATAACAGTAAGAAAACACTTGCACACACCATCATTTTTGCTCTTTAAATGTCTTGAATGAGTCAAACTCTCTCTACAACAACCATGGGCTGTAAAGAAAGTCTAAAGCTCCTGAAAGAAACATTGACCTAGAAGGACTCATATTTGTGTGAGTACCTATATAATAAAACTCATTTTGCAGGTACCTCTGACAAAGGGCTACTGAATTAGGGGGAACCATAGACAAAATGACAAGCTCTGACTATAGGATGCTAGGCACCAGGTTGCCGGAAACTAGGTTGCTGGATAATAGGATGCTGAAAATCAGGACGCTAGACACCAGATGGATGGATACTAGGTCGCTGAATATCAGGTCGCTGCACACCAGAACGCTAGACACCGAGCTACTGGATACTAGGTCACCAGACATCAGAGTACTTGTCATCAAGTCATGAGATAAGGTGAAAAGACTCCTTAATATCAAGGAACAAGATAAAGGTTTGACAATAAACATCAGGATGCTGGTCACTAGATTGCTGAACACCAGGTCGCTGTATATCAGGATGCTAGACACCAATGTACTGGATACTAGGTTACTAGACATCAGAACTTATCATCAAGTCACCGGACAAAGGGATCACTTGGAGGTTACAAATCAGAGCAGTCACTGAAAAATCTTCTTGGTAACGTGTGTGCATAAAAAGTGGATCACCTTTCTAGAAATAGACTACCTTTTCAGAACCCTACAAGAATTTCAGCCGTTCGATCAGAAGAATCCAAGGGTGCAGAACCAGCTGTTGACCACACACTCAAGCAAATCAACTCATGCAGAGGAGAAAAGAAATAAAGCTATAGAAACTGCCAACATTGAAAATCGGCTATGCAATTAATGAGATCTTTGAACATCTAACTGCAACAGGGAGTATCTTAAACTCTATAAATACATGCACTCCTTATTCTTCATTAAGCATACAGATATCCTCTCTCTCTTATTCTCTATGCGTCATGACACCCGATTGTTGGAAATCATTTACTCTATGTGTCATTTTTCTCTCTCTCTTTAGACTAAGAGGATGTTGGTCCCGAAAAGCAACTGGTAGTAGGCTTAGGAGGGGGGGGGGGGGTGAATAAGCCTACTAATCCATCGCACATTTTTCTTCTACATCTATCGGCTTTCTCTTATGTTAGTAACCTTTTGAGAGGTTACTGATCAGAGTGAATGCAAAAGCCTTTTTCTATGCCTGGTAGAAGATGTGCGGTTTATTAGAGAGAGTGTATGCATGGCAGTAAGTAGATAAAGACACAAGAATGTATAGAGGTTCGAAGGTGGAGTAATCCTTCTACTTCCTCTCTTCCCCCTCACGGGAGGGAACATCTGTTAAGCTGGTTCATTTACATAGACCTATTTATTACAACCCACCCTTAACAGGTAAAGTAGCAAGCCTTCACACAGATACTTGCCTACTTTCCCTAGACCCACACAGGATCCTCCTCTACCCACCTAGGGTCTTGACTTTCTCCTCGAAAGTGGTAAACTCAGCAGGACATTACTCCTCGTACTGAGTACTCCGAGACAACCTTTTAGAGAGGTTTATCTCCTTCTTCTTCAACTGGGTGCAGCGAGTAACAACAAACTATTATCTTGACACATAGTCACTTGAGTTCTTTGACAGATTACCAAGACATGTTAACAATCAGATTTAAAGAGTTTTAGGATTAAAACGTGGTACCTGGTCATTCTTGTTCTTTTAAAAGAGAAGGTCCTCTTTCATTCTTGTTTTTGTCTGGAGACTGGAGTGAGCCTTTTCTTCTTACTCCTTTGTTTGACATCCTCAACATCTTCTTCTTCGCTTGTTGATGTCAGCTTCCTTTGTTTGCTCAGAGCAAGTCTTCTTTTTTGATCAGCTCCATGTTGGTCTCTTCCATGATAAATAAGGACGTTGCTTCTTGTGCATGGCTTTCTTCTTCGGAGCTTGCTGTTCCCCCTCAGAAACAGCTTTTTTCACAACACAACTTGATTTTCTACATCTTTTAGCTGTTTGTTGTCTTCACATCAACCATACCCGTTTTTTTTGAGCAAAAAGGCATTGAAATGATCTTTTGATGTGAGGGAGAGAGAGAGAGAGAGAGAGATTTGAGAGAGGATTCTTTCACAGATGGGATCTGGACAGATCGCTTAGATCTTTTGGTTCATCCATCTGCTCCGATACCATTTGTTGGTATCAGATTGACCATTGAGCAAGGTTGAACAATTCACCGGTGATAGACTATTGATACCACTTGTAGGTATCAGGTATATAACTGGTGAACGATCCAACCTGCTCTGATACCACTTGTTGGTCCCGAAAAGCAACTGGTAGTAGGCTTAGAGGGGGGGGGGTGAATAAGCCTACTAATCCATCGCACATTTTTCTACTACATCTATTGGCTTTCTCTTATGTCAGTCACCTTTTGAGAGGTTACTGATCAGAGTGAATGCGGAAGCCTTTTTCTATGCCTGGTAGAAGATGTGCGGTTTATTAGAGAGAGTGTATGCATGACAGTAACTAGATAAAGACATAAGCATGTATAGAGTTTCGAAGGTGGAGTAATCCTTCTACGTCATCTCTTCCTCCTCACGGGAGGGAACATCTGTTAAGCTGGTTGATTTACATAGACCTATCTATTACAACCCACCCTTAACAGGTAAAGTAGCAAGCCTTCACACAGACACTTGCCTACTTTCCCTAAACCCACACAGGATCCTCCTCTACCTACCCAGGGTCTTCACTTTCTCCTCGAAAGTGGTAAACTCAGTAGGACATTATTCCTCGCACTGAGTACTCCGAGACAACTTTTGAGAGAGGTTTATCTCCTTCTTCTTCAACTGGGTGCAGCAAGCCTGGCCTTCTTTTGCAGACTCTTTCTGCTGAAGCTTGCTGCTGACTGGTAGACTGGGTGTGTGTCTTCTTGGGGTGTAGAGTGTTCGAGCTTTTCTTCCTTTCATTTGCTCTTGTTGAACACTCTTTTCTCTAAGGATTTTCCCCTCTTTCTACGCTTCTCTCTTTTAAACTCTTCTCTCTGTGAGCTTCAATATTCTGATGTGCTCACTTCTTTTTTCTCTTGCACACTCGGTGCTTCTCTCACACACCGGTTGTGTTCTCTCACTCACACTCTCACATCATTTCAGTCTTCAGTCCTCCTCTTTATAGGTGGTGAAATCTGCTCGTTGAAGGTAGACAGATTTCTGACATTGACGCGCCGCACTCCTGACACACGGCAGCTTTTCGCTTTTCATGTGTAACACCCCATTTTCAGAAAAACCTTGCATAACATATTTTTGCATATAAGTGTAAATTCTTTTAAATAATTTATGGTTTATAATGTATTTTTTTTTTACCATTCAAAAGTTATAAGATTTATATATAATAAATGAGCTAATGTTTCTTTAAGTCTAAGAATCTTGCAGGATAGCTATCCGAGGAAATCGAGCTCGATCGTGATGCACTCAACATGTACTGGTAAGGAAAGAATGAAAAAAAAGGGGACAAGTTATATATAACATGATTAAATAATTAATATAGAAAAGGTGACTAATTTGTGCCCAATCATAGTTAAGTGAATCTTTAATTTATGAATTATGTAATATATATTGTATGACACATATGATGTGTTTTACTTAAATTTATCATCATTCATACTTGTGTGACTTACATAGTGTGCAATTTTTGGACATAAAATGCATGAATGATTTCTATGATTACAATTATTTCTATGATTTCAATGCATGTATGATTTCTAAGATTACACTCCAAGCCCATACCCCATCAAATCATCACTTTAAGGGAAATCTACAAGAATGTTACACATATGTCTTACATGTGTTAATATATTTATATACACTATTTATATATGTGTGTGAGAGAGTTCATTCACTTTCTCACTCTCCCTTTCGGTCTATCTCCCCCTCTCTAGCTTCTTCTTTTCTTTCGTTTCTCTCTACTATATTTGCTTTTGTTAAACACTGTCCTACCTATAACAAACTGCAAAAATCAAGGATTTTAGTGGAAAAGGAAAGCTCTCTGTGGACAAGGAGAGAAATAGAGCTCAAGAGGTAGGCTCCACTCAAGAACTTTCAACTTTTGTGTAGTTCTAACAGTATTTTTGTTAAATTTCAACAATCTTCCCTTTAGGAGCATGTTCAGGTTGCTAAAAATTGAAACCCATGTTGAAAAAAGTGTTGCATGTATGATCTAATGGTGATTTCCTAGAAATGTGGTGGTGAAATGGTTGTATGTTTGTTCTATGTGGTGGATCTACAAAATAAGTGAACTTTGAGTGTTGATTGTGCAATTGCATGTTAAAATAAGCTTTTCATGCTTGATTATATTGTTAAAACTCTTTGCATGTGTGATTAACTAAGTGATGATGATATTCTTGAGGTTAATTAAGTTTTTTAGAGTTAGATTTATCATTTAGTTAAGAGAATAAGGGAATAGATCATCCTATGGAAAAGTTGGGTAAATTGCAGTCCCCTCTAACGTTTTTTATAAAATCCTATACTATGAATTTTCGAAACCTATTTTAGTATGTTGTTATACATGAAGTTTGGAGTGCATGGTAAAACTTTGGTAGTATTTGGAGATGTATACGAATTTTAGTGATTTTTCAAAGTGGTCCATGTTTGAGTTACATCATACAGTTTCAGATCCTAGAAATTTATTTTTATAAAATCGGTCAAGTGAAATATATTTAAAATGTTTTAGTATGATATTATACATGAAGTTTTGAGTGCATAGTAAAACTTTGGTAGCATTTGGAGAAAGGTACAAATTATAATGATTTTTCGAAGTTGTCCCAGTTTGAGTTAAACCATGCAGTTTCAGCCCCTAGAAATGTATTTTTTTAAAATCGGTCAAGTTAAATATTTTAAAACTGTTTTAGTATGCTGTTATACATGAGGCCCTGAGCTTGTGGTTAACATTTGGTAATGTTTGGAGAGGTATGTGATTTATAGTGATTTTTCAAAGATGGGGCAGTTTTAGATTGTAGAAACTTAATTTTATAAAGTTGGTAGTTGTTAGTTTCATAAACTGTTTTCGTGGCTTATTCTAAATGCAGTTATGGATCATAGTTAAAATTTTGTAATTATTTGAGTAGTGTATGAATTATAATAATTTATCAAAAGTAATCCGGTTTTGGAATTAATTTTTTGCAATTCTAAACCATAGGAAAATACTTTTATGAATTTCATGAGTTAAGATCCTTTTCAAATGTTTAATTACATGAAGTACATGATAATAGAAGTTTTATCCATGATTTAAAATACAAATTTAAAGACTAAGAACTTATAAACATGCCGAGTGCAGCATGAGACAGCTGGACACCTCAGGAGCTATCCCCGCTTGGATGCAAGGTCTTCGGACCTTGGATGATTATGAGCAATGGTCAATCTTTTTAGTGTAACAGTCAATAAGCGTTATCCACTAAGATTTTTTTCAAATCTTACGTTGCTATATTTAAACATTTTCAGGTCCGATTGGCAACGAAGCGGATGAGTAGCCAGCTGTGCGGACTTCCCCTTTTCCCTAGAAGCATATATATAAATGTGTGTTTTAATATGTGCTAGTATATATGTGTTGGTTATGTTGGATGTGTTTTAAAACTTGTGTGTTGAATTAAGTAAACAGACCAATCGTTTAAGTATAATATGGTTTCAATTTGCAAAGGTGAGTATGACATGAGTTGAATGTTGCATCTTTATCCTTTATATTTTAAAAGGAAACACAAAAAAAAAAAAAAGCTCGTGTTTTATAATTAAGTCTTCCGCTGAGTTTTATACTTAAGACATTTTAATCACCTTTATCTCTTAAAAATGCATTTTGAGCACATTAAGTCATGGTAGTGCCTCAATCCTCCTCAGTTTGGTTAGGGTGCTACAGCATGGTATCAGAGCCGAGGTTGGGTTTTTGCCTCATCGGATTGTAAATCAAACGTTTTATTTATAATGAAATTGAGAATAATTATATGTTGAAGAGTTTAATGAAAGGGAGTCGGCAACGAAGCTAAGCATCCGAGTCGTTCCAAGGTGAGAAAATGAATGAAAGTTTCACATTGAATTTTTAACGTTTATGGAAATGAGTAAAATTAATGTTCTATGTATTATGACATTAGTGAACCACTTATGTTATATATAGATTTTGAGTCCATGATATATAAGAGAAGCATGAAGGAGAAATAGTATGACTAAGTGTGAAAGGAATTACTTCAATTTGAGTGTTATAATTGTTGTTCTCTTTTACGTTTAAATTGTTTAGTATGCTAGTATCATTTACCTTTAATGCTTACCTTTATGTTTGAATGAGAAAAGTTGTTTCTATAAAAAATGCATGCATTACCCTTTAGAAACGTACCCCGAGCTGTGAGACTAAGGTTAATGTAGAGTTGTCTTGTCGTTCGATGATAACTTTACTTAGGATGGATCGTGATGAGGCCCGTAGACAGCAGTTAGAGAGGGAGTATAGGGACTGCTACCAGGTAGGATGGGAAGAAATACGAGAGTTCATAGCTAGGATTACCGATTGCCGTATGAGGGCTCGAATGTACGGGATGGTCGACACCGATATTGAGGCGGCCAAGCATCTTAGAGCTAGAGTCCTCCCGATGTACAGGACCATAGCGCAGAAGGTGTTCACGCGTTTGATAGTTTATGATTGTGAGGTCGGTGCTCAGATGGAGTTTCGAGCCTTTTGCTTGAGCTTGCAGGAGGTAGTGGAGCATTATGAGGCACATTTGAAAGAGGCGGTCGAGCTGGAGACCGAGGCACATCGCTGTGTAGTGCGAGCGATGAACTGGCAGGTTCGCACGCATACTCTTGAGAAGAGCCTAGCTGAGGCAAACACTGAGCATGAAAGGATGGTGGATGGCTAGTTGAGGATGAGGTAGGTCCTAGTGGCCAGCCTGCAGACGATGGAGGGCGTGCGTCAAAACGCCCCTGCTGTGGATGGTTAGAGGAGGAGGAAGATGAGGGACAACTTTTAGTTGAAGCTGTGGATCGTAGTTTTTGTTTCACCGGTAGGCTAGTATAGTAGAGCGCCCCGGTTAGTAGTATGGCTTGCACATCCGACCTTTTGACGTATATACCATCTTGGATATAGTGCTTGTCTTTAATGAAAACTTATTTTGTTTTTGAAAAGGGGACAATGAGATCCCGAAGTTTTCCTTGTATGAGACCATGAAAAAATATACATATATATATGTATGCTTCGTTTTCGTTTCACTTACGTGTTTTGTGCCATGTGTAAATGTTTTGAACCAATGTAAAAAATAAAAAAATAAAAAATATATATATTTTGAATTTTCAAATGATTTCAATAAGAGTTTTAAAGAAAAAAAAATGTTTTATCAATATTACAGAGCAAGCACTATGGACTTACCCATTAGACAACAAGGAATTAGGCAACAAGCAGAGGAAGGGCAAACCGGGGGGCAAAATGCTAACGCCGACATGGCAAGAGACTTCTTTGCTAACTTGCGAGATTTTATGCAGCAACGGACAACACCTATTTCAGATAACCATGAGGAACCCCAACTTAGGGCGAACCATGTGATTGAACAGTTCAGACGTTTCCAACCGCCCAGATTTAAGGGAAAAGAAGGACCAATTGGCTACAGAAGAATGGATTGCCGAGTTAGAGAGAATTTTTGAGTACATGGAGCTGTCAAACTCAAAAAGTCTCGTGTGCAAGGTTCCAGTTAGCCGAAGATGCTGGCCAGTGGTGGCAATCCGACGAGAGGACCCTGACGGTGGAAGCAAGATGTGGCCTCGAATGGGAAGAATTCAAGGAAATCATTCTCAATCGCTACTTTCCACAAGCCTTGAGGGATAAAAAAGAAATTGAATTCATGAACCTTCGTCAAGGAACCAACACTCTGACTGAATATGAGCGTAAATTTAACTCACTCTCCCGATATGCTCCACACTTAGTCAACACCGATGACCGAAAGACGCGTAGGTTTGAGAGGGGTCTATGCCCAGAAGTTGGAGGGATTGTATCTGGTTTAAGGTTACCACATTTTAGGGATGTGTTTGAGAGGGCTCGTATAGTATCAATGAGTTTGGGGCTGGAGAATGAACAAAGGCCGGTAGTAAATCAATTGAAGAGGAAGGGAGCATCACTTATGGGTCCAAGAAGTAACATCGCAGTCAAAAGTGTTCGACCCATCACTACAGGCCCCCCAAGAACAACACCGATATGCTCAAATTGTAATAAGATCCATCGAGGGGGGTGCTTATTGGGCAAAGATATCTGTTTTCAGTGCCATCAGCCAGGCCATAGGGCCCATGAGTGCACTTTTCGGGCAAGCGTACCAGCCAGAAGTGGTAATGTACCCGGACCATGACTAGGAGTTCCTCGAAACCCAAACACCAAAGGCAAGGCCAAACTGAACGTTCTTCCAGGAATTGATTTCACTGAAAAAAAGGAGAATCCATATGAGGATCATCTAGAAGAAGCTAATAGGATGAATGAAACGATGAAAGGTATGTTACGCTTCTCAGGTACACCAACATATGTTCTGTTCGATTCAGGAGCCTCACACTCTTTTATATCTGATACCTTTAAGATAGAACCTAAACTATATTGCATAAGAAATATGAATCTAGAAGTTAGATTACCCTCCGGAGAGACGATCAAAATTAGGAACTTAGCCCAAAATGTTAAGATGTCTTTAGGCAAATATGATCTTGCCGCTGACTTGTATGTGATTAGAATGAAAGGTTTTGATGTTATTTTGGGAATAAATTGGTTGGGTAAGAACAAAGCTGTGATTCGTTGTGCTGAACGAGAAGTGGACCTAGAAACACCAGATGGTCATCATTTCACCTTCTACGGTGCAAGAACTAGAGGTAATATACCAGTTATATCTGCATTGAAGACAGTCAAGTTATGGAACAAAAAGGGATGTGAAACATATTTGGTAAACATTGTGAAGGTAGAAGAGAAGAGGTTGACACCTGTTGATGTCCAAATTGTAAAGGATTTTCCAGATGTGTTTTATGAAGACCTATTAGGAATTCCACCCGATCGGCCTGTGGAGTTCACTATCGATCTGGTTCCTGGAGCTGCACCAATATCAAGGGCTCCAAACCGAATGTCACCAAAGGAGTTGCAAGAGTTGAAAGTCCAAATACAAGAACTGTTAGATAAAAAATTCATCCGGCCGAGTGCCTCACCTTGGTATTGTTTGTGAAAAAGAAAGATGGATCGATGAGAATGTGCATCGATTATAGAGAGCTTAATTGGTTGACAATTAAGAACAAGTATCCTTTACCAAGAATTGAAGACCTGTTTGATCAGCTGAAGAATGCTAGTACGTTTTCCAAGATTGACTTTAGATCAGGATATCATCAGTTAAAAGTTAGAAAAAGTGACATTTCAAAAACAGTATTTAGAACCCGATACGGTCACTATGAGTTTACCATAATGCCTTTTGCGGTTACCAATGCACCTGATGTGTTCATGTATATGATGAACCGTGTGTTCCATGAGTATTTGGATAAATTCTTCATTGAATTCATCGATGATATATTGGTTTACTCGAAAGATACAAAGCAGCATGAAGAACACCTCAGAGTTGTATTAGAAATATTGCGGAGGGAGAAGTTGTATGCCAAGTTTAGTAAGTGTCGGTTTTGGCTAAATCCAGTAGCCTTCTTAGGACATGTGGTTACTCACAAGGAATTGAGGTCGATCCATCAAAAGTAGATGCGGTTCTTAACTGGAAGACTCCGACTAATGCAAATGAAGTTCGTAGTTTCATAGGTCTGGCGAGATACTACAAGAGATTTATTCAAAACTTCTCACGAATTGCTAAACCCCTCACACAGCTTACGAAGAAGAATGAAAAGTTCATATGGACTCCTGAGTGTGAATCGAGTTTCAATGAATTAAAGCAGAAGTTGACTTCAGCACCTGTCCTAATAGTGCCTGATGGATGTGAAGGGTTTGAGATTTACATTGATGCATCTAAGTCAGGATTGGGATGTGTTTTAATGCAACGTGGGAAGGTTGTGGCTTACGCATCATGGCAGTTGAAAGTGCATGAACAAAACTATCCGACACATGACTTAGAACTGGCTGCAGTAGTTCATGCATTAAAAATATGGAGACACTATCTGTATGGGGAAAAATGTGAAATTTACACGGATCATAAGAGCCTAAAGTACTTCTTCACACAAAAGGAACTCAACATGCGTCAAAGAAGATGGTTAGAATTGGTAAAGGATTACGATTGTATCATTCACTACCATCCAGGAAAGGCGAACGTTATGGCAGATGCTCTCAGCAAGAAGGAGGGAAGCAATGTGGCTTTGTTGCCTACTCAACAGAACTAATTGATTGAAGACTTTGGCAAGATGAATCTAATTTTTGTAGAGCCAACACAAGTAACGACAATGCTAGCCACACTAACAGTCGTGCCAACTTTGAGAGAACAGCTGAAAGAAATTCAGAGGAGCGACGAATTCCTAAATTCAGTTCGACATAAAGTCCAAGAAGGAAAATCTGGAGATTTCTCAATAGCATCAGATGGAGCTTTGATGTTTAGAGGTAGAATATGTGTGCCGAAAAACCATGAAATATGAAGAGAGATAATGAGGGAAGCTCATAACACTCCTTATACAGTACATCCTGGAGAGACGAAGATGTACAGAGACCTCAGACAAAATTTTTGGTGGAGAGGAATGAAGAGATCAATAACAGAATTTGTGAGTAGATGTCTCACTTGCCAAAGAATTAAATCCGATCAACAACGACCAGCTGGATTGATGAATCCTTTAGAGGTGCCAGAATGGAAGTGGGAGCATATAACGATGGATTTTGTTACAGGTCTTCCAATGACCTTTAAACAAGACGAAACTATATGGGTAATTGTTGATAGGCTAACCAAAGTGGCTCGTTTTATTCCGATTAAGATGACATATTCCATGGATCAACTGGCAAAGTTATACATTGACAGAGTGGTGCGACTACATGGAGTACCCGTTTCAATTTTGTCTGACTGAGATCCACATTTCACTTCAAAAATTTGGAAGAGTTTGCAGTTGGCATTGGGCACCAAACTGAACTTCAGCACTGCCTTTCACCCACAAACAGATGGACAATCGGAAAGAACAAATAGAATTTTGGAAGATCTGCTAAGGGCGTGTGTTTTTGATTTTGGAGGAAGTTGGGAAGATTATTTATCCTTAGTAGAATTTGCTTACAATAACAGTTATCAGTCTACCATTGGGATGACGCCATATGAGGCACTTTATGGAAGAAGATGTCGAACACCAATTCATTGGGATGAAGTCAGTGTGGAGAAGAGTGGAAAGATCTGTAGAAGCAGTCATTAAGATCAAGGAAAGGATTAAGGTTTCTCAAAGTCGACAGAAATCATACGTTGATTTGCGAATGAAGGATTTGCATTTCGAAATAGGGGACAAGGTGTTTCTAAAGGTTGCGCCTATGAAGAGAATAATTCGTTTTGGGAAAGATGGAAATTAAAGTCAAGATACATAGGACCGTTTGAAATCCTAGAACGGATTGAGGATGTAGCATATCGACTTGCCTTAAACCCTAAGTTATCTGCAGTTCATAATGTCTTCCACCTGTCAATGCTTCGAAAATACGTACCAGACCCTAGTCATGTCATTAGACTTGAAGAGCTTGAAATCAATAAGGATCCCACCTATGAAGAGCAGCCTATGAGTATTCTTGGGAGAAAGACCAAAACCTTGAGAAATAAAGTGATACCTCTAGTCTTAGTTCAATGGGGTAGTCACGGAAAAGAAGAAGCAACTTGGGAACGTGAGGATGAGATTCGAAAATCTTACCTCAAACTTTTTTTACATCGTAAGTTCAAATTTCGAGGATGAAATTTTTTAAAAGGAGGGGAGAGTTGTAACACCCCATTTTCAGAAAAATCTTGCATAACATATTTTTGCATATAAGTTTAAATTCTTTTAAATAATTTATGGTTTATAATGTTTTTTTTTTTTTACCATTCAAAAGTTATAAGATTTATATATAATAAATGAGCTAATGTTTCTTTAAGTCTAAGAGTCTTGCAGGATAGTTATCCGAGGAAATCGAGCTCGATCGTGATGCACTCAACATGTACGGGTAAGGAAAGAATGAAAAAAAAAAGGGGACAAGTTATATATAACATGATTAAATAATTAATATAGAATATGTGACTAATGTGTGCCCAATCATAGTTAAGTGAATCTTTAATTTATGAATTATGTAATATATAGTGTATGACACATATGATGTGTTTTATTTAAATTTATCCTCATTCATACTTGTGTGACTTACATAGTGTGCAATTTTTCGACATAAAATGCATGAATGATTTCTATGATTACAATGCATGTATGATTTCTAAGATTACACTCCAAGCCCATACCCCATCAAATCATCACTTTAAGGGAAATCTACAAGAATGTTACACATATGTCTTACATGTTGATTTAGTTCCCGTTCGGATCTTCTTCTTCTCCAATGCAAATTAGAATTCTCCGATCAGAAATACCTGCAAAACAAAGAACACCGGGGATTTTTCCCGGTGAAGAGACTCCGACTCTCAAGTCAGTGATCCGGAAAAACTAATAGTTATTTTTCTTCTAGTGATTTTGTGTAATTTTTCGTGTGTGTTAAAGAACAAGAAAATAAAGGTTATAAATACTCCCTGAAGGACGTGGCAGTTAGATCTTTTTCTAAAAAAGTGGGAAGTGGGTGAGATATCCGCGATCGTGGCGGTTATTCAAATTCAAATTAGTTCACTTCGTATATTCAGGATCAGTTCGTCCTCTTATCCCAAAAGTTTAGTTAGTTCGCATCCGTTTCTCTGTGAAATGCGAACTCTCCTGTTCGCATCCATGTTCTGCTTGCTTTCCTGTTCTGTTCGTGTCGATTGGTCTTCAAGCCAGTTCGCTTTCCCGAATAGTTCGAATGTGATCAGTTCGACCACATCAGTACTCCCCCCCTTCGGAGTGCGTGAATCCACGTACTAATGTAGTTCGCATTGCTGCTAAATGTGATGCTTTCTCTAGAAGCAACGCGTCCCATCAATCATTCTTACGTGATGCATGCTAGTCAGTTCCCTCATCCCGAGGCACCTTTTCGCCTCCATCGTTAGATCAAATCGTATCCAACAGCCGAAAATTCGTAACTTTTTGTTTTCCCCCAAAACTGAAGAGTTGCTCAAATTTTTCCCCCCAAGAAACGAAGAGTCGTCTTCTTCCTATATATATACCCCCTTCTCTTCTCAAGAAAACCCTTCTGCGAAATTACTGTATATTCTCACATAAACAAGAACTTTTCTTCTGCAATTTCTAGGACTTCTCCTTCTCAAACAAACCAAGTACCTTTTCCCTTCCTTTTCCTTTTTCATTGCAATGGCATCTTCTTCTCTAATCGTTCTGAGAGATGAGAGCGAATCAGAGGAGGGATTTGAGGAATTTTCTCTACGCCTTGTTTCTGATTCTCCAACTCTCAAATCTTCTTCCTCTGGCCGTCAAAATCTTTCCAATGCTCCTAAACGATCTTGCAAAAAGACTGTAGATACTGTTTTTTCTGCAACCAAAACAACCCAAACCCACACTCTTCTTTTGAGTTCGCTCATGGTGGGGGGCTATACTGTTATAATTCCCAGCCCCGATGATCGTCCACATCGAGCTCCGGCTGGTTGTCAGACATGGTTTTTGATACATGTCACTTTAGGTTTAGTTCCCCCTATCCACCCTTTTTTTCTAGAGGTTGGTTCGGCTTTTGGTGTGTGTCTAAACCAATTGCACCCAAACTCCATAAGTTACATTGTATCTTTTTATATGGTGTGCAAGTGGATGGGCGTCGAACCAACCTCTGATCGATTCCACTCTTGTTTCGTTCTTAAGCACACCAATCCCTATCGCTTCTATTTGAGCCCTTGTAGCGGAGGGAAATGAGCTCAATTTTTGTTGTCAGGAGATGATAAGATCAGCTCCTGGGAGAAATATTACTTTTTTGTTCGTGCTCCAGCGAACCAGCCTTTCCGATCTATTTCTTGGGCTGAGAATTCAAACCGGGCTGATCCTACTCCTCCTAGGGATTTTGAGATCGTAGCCTTGGATAGGCTCTTCCGCTGGGGGTCATTCTATATAGTTCAAATGAATTCTTGTTAATTGTTATTGTCTTTCTGGGGATTTTATCCGAATAGTCAAGTTCCCCGCAAATTCAATCTAGGTTGCTTGAACTTTTATCACTATTTCTCTTATTATCTCTGCTTCAATTTGCCGAACTGTATCATATTTATCACTTGAATTGTTGTATTGCAGACAAGACGATGAACAAGTTCTTCAGATTCGACGAAGCGAGCCCTGAGGCAAAGAAGACTGTTTTTTCTCCTTCTGAGGGAGCAGTAAATGTTAAGCAAGCGGCGACCTTCCGCCAGGAAGAGGAGAAACATCTTGGCGAACTAGCCTCTAAAACTCCTAGTTCGACAGAGGGGGGCAGTACTTCTGTTGCATCTCCCCCAGCTGTCGTACGTGCTCGCCCTTTTTCTTTGTTGCCTGCTGCCCAGGCTGCTGATATTGTTGACCCGACAGAAGAAGTCAACGAGGAGGCAGCTGAAGCTACAACTTCCCTACGCAGGAAGAAGAAAGGGCCCTCCAGTTCACAAAAAGCTCCCAAGAAGTAGAGAACCGAGGGAGGAACCCAGGCTAGTTCGGATGTTCAGGAGGGAGCAATTGTTCGGAGTGATAAGACTGTGGAGGAGGAGGAAGATGCTGAAGCTAAAGAGTTCAGAGCGAACTTGACCAAATATTTCGAGACTCTGGACAAGAGGGCCCTCCGCTGACGGGATCGACTGAGGGAGGTGGTGGAGGAAAAGAAGACCTTGGAGAGCGATCTGACTGTCAACGCCGGCAAAGCCGAAAATCTGTCCGCTCAGCTGGAGGAGCGGGAAATGGAGCTGGCACTTGCTCACTCGGAAGTGGCCAAGAAGGAAGAGCTGTTTCTGGCCAAGGAGAAGTTCGCCATGGAAAGGCATTCTGCCTATCTAAATGCGGAGGCTGAAATCAGGAGGCTGAAGGAGGAGTTAGAGCAGGAGAAAAGTACCCGAGCTGAGTTCGGAAAAGCCATGTGGGACGAGGGCTTTTATCACTTTGCTCGGAGTGCGGAAATGGAGCTAACAGCGGAGAACTTCCGAGAGAGACTCGTATCCCGTCTCTGGAATTCCGTCCTCTTCCTTTCGAAGGCAGCTCCTATGGCCGAAGCTTACTTTAGAGAGGGGGTCCGATTTTGCCAAGAGGAAGTGGGGCAGGCCTTCCAGTTCGATGTGAATTCGTTGGGCAAGAAGCTGCAACAAACATTTCTCATTCCTCCTGGCTGGCACGGGGATCCAGATGAAG
Organism: Scutellaria baicalensis; assembly: GCA_005771605.1. NCBI lineage: Eukaryota > Viridiplantae > Streptophyta > Magnoliopsida > Lamiales > Lamiaceae > Scutellaria > Scutellaria baicalensis. Next base: position 1,765,712 of record CM016726.1, read on the forward strand.
ATGTTGACGCACACTGGTGGATAGGCTGTTTAGAGGAAGCGCTCAAAGAAGTTCTTCCCGACAACCGACTCGATAATCCTGGTCCCAGTTCGTCCCTTCCAGCACCCGCCGAACTGGATCCCAGTCCGACTGTGGACTTGCTAGAGGACATGTTCGATCCCCTGCTCTTGACTTCGATCCACCACCCAACCTCCGAGTTAACTCCGTCTCCTGATCATTTTTAATCAATGTCCTTGTAATAATTTTTTTTTGGATAAGTTTGTTTTCTTTTTTCTGTCTTTGTACTCCTTTTTTGAAAGACAATCGGAAATGAATAGTTTGATTTAATTACAAACTCTTTGTTCCGCAAGGATACATCTATTCATTCAATCGTGCATTTCACTTCGCTGAATACTTCATTCAGAAATTGAGGTATTCAGAACGAGTACTTGTTCTGCCGAATAAGGATATGCTGAAGGAACTCTTTCTTTCTTTAAATTTGCTTAATTGTAGAGTTCCGGGGGATCTCTTCAGTTTACTTAATCATTAAGTTCTGGGGGAACTTCTTCGATTTGCTTAATCATTAAGTTCCGAGGGAACTTCTTCAATTTGCTTAATCATTGAGTTCCGAAGGAACTTCTTCAATTTGATTAATCATTAAGTTCTGAAGGAACTTCTTCAATTTGCTTAATCATTAAGTTCCGAGGAAACTTCTTCAATTTGCTTAATCATTGAGTTCCGAGGGAACTTCTTCAATTTGCTTAATCATTAAGTTTCGAGGGAACTCTTAAGCACGCTTAATCATATAGTTCGAACAGATACACAAATAATTATATGTAAACCAGTGAAAAAAAAGACTCAGGGATTTAACGTGGTTCGGTCAAGTCGACCTACATCCACGGAGTGCAAAAGATCACTTATATCATAAAGGCAACAGGAATTTTAAAAAGGAGTGAAAAAGCAACATATTGACATGCGATATTTCAAGTATAAAATTTCTTCAAATGATTGATGTGCCATGGTCTGGGCAACACCTTTCCCATTTTATCAATGAGTTTGTAAGATCCACCAGCCAAAACTTTTGAAACAGTATATGGCCCTTCCCAAATGGCATCCTATTTTCCAATCTCCAACAGGGCATCAGATTGTCTTAAAACCATGTCTCCCACTTGGAATTATCGCTTCCGAATTTTCCTATTGAAGGCCGCTTGGATACGTCTTTTGTAGAGTTCATGCCGAATTCTGGCTTCATCCCTGACCTCATCTAAAAATAACAAATCAGTTCTGATCAATTCTTCATTTTGCTGAGGATCAAAGTTAGTAATCCGTAGAGCTTCTCATTGGATTTCAGCTGGGACCACCGCTTCCATTCCAAATGCCAGACTGAAAGAAGTTTCTCCAGTGGTCGATCTAGCTGAAGTTCGATATGCCCACAAAACCGATGGCAGTTCGTCCACCCAATTTGACTTCTCAGATTTCGAGCCCTTTTTTGAGTCCATCCAATATGATTCGATTAACAACTTCAACTTGTCCGTTTGCCTGAGGGTGAGCCACGGGGGTAAATACTTGTAGAATTTTCATTTCTTTACACCACTCTGTGATCTTTTTACCTCGAAATTGAGCTTCATTGTCTGACACCAAAATCCTTGGCAAACCAAACCTGCAACAAATATTTTTCCATATAAAATGGATCATATCGGGCTCAGCGATCTTAACCAAAGGTTCAGCTTCGACCCACTTAGTGAAGTAATCGACGGCTACCACCAAGAACTGCTTGTTTCCTCTGGTTTTAACAAGTGGGCCGACTATGTCAATTCCCCATCTAGCAAAAGGGCAAGACGAACATACAGTAAGCATATCTGTCGCCGGAGTGTGAATTCTCCATCCATGTCTCTGACAGGAGTTGCATTTCTGAACTATCTCTTCAGCATCATTCTTCATTGTAGGCCAATAGAAACCAGCTCGTGCGACCTTTCGAGCAAGCGCCCGTACTCCTGCATGCTCGGTGCATCCTCCTTCATGTGCTTCTTTTAGGACCTTGATTCCTTCTTCTTGGGACAAGCATCTCGCATCCTTAGGTAGAAAGGTTTTTCGGTACAACACTCCGTCAAGAATGTAATAGAATTGAGCTTGTTTTTCCAATTTCTCGAGATCTTTTGCATGTCCTTCTCTTGCTCCTCCTAAAAAGTTTAAGAAAGGAACTCTCCAATCATACTCTGCCAGGTTGACATTCATTATTTCATTTTCCTTTCCTACTCCCATAACCGTAATACTTCTCCGCGAACAATCTTGTAACGAACTCCCAATCTTTGCCAGATAGTCCGCTTTCTAAATTTCATTCCGAGGTATCTGTTCTATCTGAAGTTTTTCAAATCGTTTTTCCATGTCTCTTATCTTCTGCACATAAGAAATCATGCGATCTTCCTTAGCTTCACATTGGTTTCGAAGTTGTTGGGTCACCAGTTGTGAATCTGACTTAACTATCAAATCTCGAGCTCCGGCCTGTTCGGCTATTCTCAATCCCTGCAAAAAAAGCTTCATATTCTGCTTCATTGTTAGATGCTTTAAATTGAAATTTTATGGCAAATTCTAACTCATCCTTCTCTGGGCTAATCAACAATATCCCGGCCCCTGCTCCTTGCCGGGATGACGATCCATCCACAAACACTTCCCATTCTCTCTTGTCTTGTACCCTGGTTGTCTGCTGAATAAAGTCTGCCAATGCTTGGCCTTTTATAGCTGTTCGCGGTTTGTATTTTAAGTCGAACTGACCCAACTCAATTGCCCATTTTACTAACCTTCCTGACACATCCGGCTTCCCCAACACTACACTTAAAGGATGGTTAGTTCGTACTGTGATGGCATACCCAAAAAAATATGGTCTCAACCTTCTCGTTGTAGTGACTAAGGTGTAAGCGACCTTTTCTACTTCGGTATAGCGGATTTCGGCTCCATGGAGAACTTTACTAACAAAATATACAGGGAACTGATCCTTACCTTCTTCACGAATAAGGACCGAACTGACTGATTCTTCTCCGACTGCAAGATACACAATCATCGTACTTCCTTTAACAGGCTGTTTCAACAAAGGGAGTGAGAGGAGAAATGCTTTCAAATCCTCGAATGCCTTTTGACAATCCGCACCCCAACTGAACTGGCGATTCTTTCTTAAGATTCTGAAGAAATGTAGACCCCTATCCGCCAACCTTGATATAAACCTGCTCAAAGCAACGATACGACCAGTTAGTGTTTGTACCTCTTTTATAGTTCGAGGAGGCGACATTCCTTGTATAGCTTGGACTTTGTTGGGGTTGACTTCTATCCCTCTATCCGTAACCATATATCCCAAGAACTTTCCTGTTTTTACTCCAAATGAACACTTGGCTGGATTTAACTGCATCCCATGTCTTCGGATTGTTGCCATCGTTTCCCTCAGGTCATCTACATGTGTGTTCGCCTGTATGCTCTTCACTAACATGTCATCGACATATGCTTCCATGTTACGACCCAATTGGTGTTTAAACACCTCATCCACCATTCTCTGATAAGTAGCTCCTGCATTTTTCAATCCAAATGGCATAACTGTATAGCAATATGTACCTGAAGAAGTAATAAAAGCTACATTGGGTTTGTCTTCCGGATGTAACATGATTTGATGATATCATTGCGCTGCATCCATCATACTGAGAAGTTCACACCCTGCGGTTGAATCCACTAACTTATCAATCCGTGGAAGAGGATAGTGGTCCTTGGGGCAAGCTTTGTTCAAATCCCGGAAATCGATGCACATCCGCCACTTATTCCCTGGTTTCGGGACCAGCACTACATTGGCCAGCCATCGAGGATACTGGATCTCCTCAATATACCCAATTTCCAGCAATTTCTCGACTTCTCTCTTGATGATTTCATTTTGTTGATCCCCAAAATGTCACAGTTTCTGCTTGATTGGTCGAACATCAGGCTTGATGTTCAACTTGTGAACTGCCACTTCTGGGTTTATACCTTTCATATCCTCAGGCTTTCACGTGAACAAATCAATATTATCTTGAAGAGCGGCCACTATTCATCTCCTAACCTGTTCCGACAATTGACTCCCAAGCCGAACTGAATGTCCTGGGAGCTCAGGGATTAACTCCACACTCATCAGTTCGCCCTCTTCAAACTCTGCAGTCTTTGCTTTATCACCCTTCTTTAAACTCTTATCCCTTCCTTGATCAACGTCATCCCTCTGTTCGCTATGGCGTTTTCGAGACTCGGACTGTCGAACTGCCGCTACATAGCAACGTCGGGCAGTTTGCTGGTCGCCATGAACCACTCCGACTCCTACTACGCGTCCCTCCTCATTTTCAACAGGGAATTTCATCATTAAATGTGCAGGCGAAATGACTGCAGCATATGAGCTTAGAGAAGGATGACCTAGAATCACATTGTATTGAGAGGGTGCGTCCACTATGAGAAAAGTCATTGTCTTATTTTGTCTCCATTCCCCATCTCCTAGCACCATGGGAAGTTGGACCTTGCCGTATACCGTCACGGATTCTCCTGCAAAACCATAAAGTGAAGTTTCTACAGATTTTACCTCCACTGTCGATCTCATCTTCTTGAAGCAATCCATGAACATAATATCCACCGAACTTCCAGTATCAACAAACACCCGCTCAACATTAAAGACTCCTATCTCAGCAACGATCACCATAGCATCGAACTGAGGACTTTGAATAGCAACGTGATCTCGAACTCCGAACTCGATTGCCACATCCTTGAAGATTGAGTGAACCGTATTCTGTTCTTGCCTAACAGAATTAAGTCTCACTTCCCATGCTCTGTTGGAATCTCCATCTGTTGGCCCACCCATGATCATATGAATAGTGGGTCTTTCTTCCCGTTTGGGTCTAGCTCGCGGCGGGAGAGGTGGAGGTGGAGGTAGTTCTTGTTGCTCTTGCCTTCTTTCTCGTCTCGGCTCCCCTCGATCATTCCTCTGTTCACGATTTGGTTGAGTCCGATGGACAAACCAAGCTAATTTATTTTCCCTGATCAATCTTTCCAACTCATCTCGTAAATGTAAGCATTCATTAGTTCCATGCCCATATTCATTATGAAATCGACACAATTTACCGTTGCCGAAGGTGGGTGGCTTCTTCGGATTAGGGCTCCAAGTTGACGGCCATTTTAGTTGAGGCAGGTTCCATATTTCCATTAGCACTTGTCCCGGTGGCATAGTCATAGGAGTGTGCTGCTCATATCTCCGTCCTGTCCGATTATCTCTCAAAGAGGGTGGTGCAAATCTCATTCGATGTTCCCCTCCTTCTCTTTTTCTTGTTACATCATGCTCCTGTGGTCTACTCATTCTATTTGAGCTCTCACCTTTTTTCATCCGAACTGCTTCCTCCAAGTTGATGTACTTGGTAGATCTTTGCAATAGGTCATCGAAATTTTTGGGTGTTTTCTTAACTAGCGAAGTATGAAGGTCACCCTCTTTCAGACCTTGAATGAAAGCACTAACGACCAAATCATCTGAAGCTTCGGGAGCTTCTAAAGTAGCAACCATAAATCTTTTGACGTAATTTCGCAATGTTTCATCCCCTTTCTGTTTCACGCCAAACAAAGTTTGAGTAGATCGCCTCTGTCTCCTCGAACTAGCGAACTGATGCAGGAATAGCTTCGACAATTGCTCAAAATTGTGAATCATCCCATCACTCAACTGACTAAACCATGTCTGGGCGGCCTTGGTAAGAGTAGTTGCGAACACCCTACACTTAGTACCGTCTGAATACCCGTGTAGTAGAGCAGTATTCTCGAACCTACATAAATGATCCCATGGATCTGTGGTACCATCATAATCAAAATTAACCAGCCGAAAGGAAGCCGATAATTCATCCTCCATGACTTCTTCAGACAAAGGATTTCCTCTCGAACTTCTAGGAATCCACCGAACAGTCCTCTGGACTTATCGCAACTCCTTTCTCAGATCATCCACCTTCTCGGACAGTTCCACATGTCCTCACTTCTGACCGCGAGGATGATCCGACTGACTTTCCGGCTCATCCGTTCGAGATTTGTCATCTTCTTGCTTCTTTCTGGCATGAATATCCGTGTTACCTTGTTATGACTCGACCATTTGTTTGCCTAAAGCCTTCTGAACAACCGCTTCTATCAGATTTGAAAGTTCCTCCAGCGTCAAAGTGACAGTGCCGGGAGGATTCACCGGTGCAGAACTTTGGTCCTCATCCTGCCTTACAGACTATGCTCATTCTTCTAACCTCCTTTGAGATCCCCTAGTATTCACCATCTTCATGATTTCTCAACGTCTTAAGAACTCAAAGTTACGAAAGATTCCCACAGACAACACCAATTGATTTAGTTCCTGTTCGGATCTTCTTCTTCTCCGATGCAAATTAGAATTCTCCGATCAGAAATACCTGCAAAACAAAGAACACCGGGGATTTTTCCTGGTGAAGAGACTCCGACGCTCAAGTCAGTGATCCGGAAAAACTAATACTCCCTGAATGACGTGGCAGTTAGATCTTTTCCTAAAAAAGTGGGAAGTGGGCGAGATATCCGCGATTGTGGCGGTTATTCAAATTCATATTAGTTCGCTTCATATATTCAGGATCAGTTCGTCCTCTTATCCCAAAAGTTTAGTTAGTTCGCATCCGTTTCTCTGTGAAATGCGAACTCTCCTGTTCGCATCCATGTTCTGCTTGCTTCCCTGTTCTGTTCGCGTCGATTGGTCTTCAAGCCAGTTCGCTTTCCCGAATAGTTCGAATATGATCAGTTCGAACCTTCATTCACTTTCTTACTCTCCCTTTCGGTCTATCTCCCCCTCTCTAGCTTCTTCTTTTCTCTCCTTTCTCTCTACTATATTTGCTTTTGTTAAACACTGTCCTACCTATAACAAACTGCAAAAATCAAGGATTTTAATGGAAAAGGAAAGCTCTCTGTGGACAAGGAGAGGAATAGAGCTCAAGAGGTAATCTCCACTCAAGAACTTTCAACTTTTGTATAGTTCTAAAAGTATTTTTGTTAAATTTCAACAATCTTCCCTTTAGGAGTATGTTTAGGTTGCTAAAAATTGAAATCCATGTTGAAACAAGTGTTGCATGTATGATCTAATGGTGATTTCCTAGAAATGTGGTGGTGAAATGGTTGCATGTTTGTTCTATGTGGTGGATCTACAAAATAAGTGACCTTTGAATGTTGATTGTGCAATTGCATGTTAAAATAAGCTTTTCATGCTTGATTATATTTTTAAGACTCTTTGCATGTGTGATTAACTAAGTGATGATGATATTCTTGAGGTTAATTAAGTTTGTTAGAGTTAGATTTGTCATTTAGTTAAGAGAATAGGGTTAATGTAGAGTTGTCTTGTCGTTCGATGATAACTTTACTTAGGATGGATCGTGATGAGGCCCATAGGCAGCAGTTAGAGAGGGAGTATAGGGACTGCTACTAGGTAGGATGGGAAGAAATACGTGAGTTCATAGCTAGGATTACCGATTGCCATATGAGGGCTCGCATGTAAGGGATGGTCGACATCGACATTGAGGCGGCCAAGCATCTTAGAGCTAGAGTCCTCCCGATGTACAGGACCATAGTGCAGAAGATGTTCACGCGTTTGATAGTTTATGATTGTGAGGTCGGTGCTCAGATGGAGTTTTGAGCCTTTTGCTTGAGCTTGCAGGAGGTAGTGGAGCATTATGAGGCATATTTGAAAGAGGTGGTCGAGCTGGAGACCGAGGCACATCGCTGTGTAGTGCGAGCGATGAACTGGCAGGTTCGCACCCATACTCTTGGGAAGAGCCTAGCTGAGGCAAAAACTGAGCATGAAAGCCTCAGTAAGCGCAACCAGGAGTTGTTGTAGAGAGTTAAATCTCTTAGAGCATCATTTAGGATGGGGGAGCACCTCGCTGTGAGACATAATGAAAGCCCGACCGTAGCAGGATCACACGATCGTCTGTCATATATACACCCGCCTGTATTGACGATTCCAGTTCAGGATGATGGATGGCTAGTTGAGGATGAGACAGGTCCTAGTGGCCAGCCTGTAGACGATGGAGGGCGTGCGTCAAAACGCCCCTGCTGTGGATGGTTAGAGGAGGAGGAAGATTAGGGACAGCTTTTAGTTGAAGCTGTGGATCGTAGTTTTTGTTTCACCGGTAGGCTAGTATAGTAGAGCGCCCCGGTTAGTAGTATGGCTTGCACATCCGACCTTTTGACGTATATACCATCTTGGATATAGTGTTTGCCTTTAATGAAAACTTATTTTGTTTTTGAAAAGGGGACAATGAGATCCCGAAGTTTTCCTTGTATGAGACAATGAAAAAATATACATATATATATGTATGCTTCGTTTTCGTTTCACTTACGTGTTTTGTGTCATGTGTAAATGTTTTGAACCAATGTAAAAAATATATATATATATTTTTTTTTTGAATTTTCAAATGATTTCAATAAGAGTTTTAAAGAAAAAAAAATGTTTTATCAATATTACAGAGCAAGCACTATTGACATACCCACTAGACAACAAGGAATTAGGCAACAAGCAGAGGAAGGCCAAACCGGGGGGCAAAATGCTAACGTCGATATGGCAAGAGACTTCTTTGCTCACTTGCGAGATTTTATGCAGCAACGGACAACACCTATTTCAGATAACCATGGGGAACCCCAACTTAGGGCGAACCATGTGATTGAATAGTTCAGACGTTTGCAACCGCCCATATTTAAGGGAAAAGAAGGACCAATGGCTACAGAAGAATGGATTGCTGAGTTAGAGAGAATTTTTGAGTACATGGAGCTGTCAGAAACTCAAAAAGTCTCGTGTGCAAGGTTCCAGTTAGTCGAAGATGCTGGCCAGTGGTGGCAATCCCACGAGAGGACCCTGACGGTGTAAGCAAGATGTGGCCTTGAATGGGAAGAATTCAAGGAAATCATTCTCAATCGCTACTTTCCACAAGCCTTGAGGGATCAAAAAGAAATTGAATTCATGAACCTTCGTCAAGGAACCAACACTGTGACTGAATATGAGCGTAAATTTAACTCACTCTCCCGATATGCTCCACACTTAGTCAACACCGATGACCGAAAGACGCGTAGGTTTGAGAGGGGTCTACGCCCAGAAGTTGGAGGGATTGTATCTGGTTTAAGGTTACCACATTTTAGGGATGTGTTTGAGAGGGCTCGTATAGTATCAATGAGTTTGGCGCTGGAGAATGAACAAAGGCCGATAGTAAATCAATTGAAGAGGAAGGGAGCATCACTTATGGGTCCAAGAAGTAACATCGCAGTCAAAAGTGTCCGACTCATCACTGTAGGGCCCCCAAGAACAACACCGATATGCTCAAATTGTAATAAGATCCATCAAGGGGAGTGCTTATTGGGCAAAGATATCTGTTTTCAGTGCCATCAGCCAGGCCACAGGGCCCATGAGTGCACTTTTCGGGCAAGCGTACCAGCCAGAAGTGGTAATGTACCCGGACCACGACCAGGAGTTCCTCGAAACCCAAACACCAAAGGCAAGGCCAAACTGAACGTTCTTCCAGGAATTGATTTCACTGAAAAAAAGGAGAATCCATATGAGGATCATCTAGAAGAAGCTGATAGGATGAATGAAACGATGACAAGTATGTTACGCTTCTCAGGTACACCAGCATATGTTCTGTTCGATTCAGGAGCCTCACACTCTTTTATATCTGATACCTTTAACAAAGTACCTAAACTAGATTGCATAAGAAATATGAATCTAGAAGTTAGATTACCCTCCGGAGAGACGATCAAAATTAAGAACTTAGCCCAAAATGTTAAGATGTCTTTAGGCAAATATGATCTTGCCGCTGACTTGTATGTGATCAGAATGAAAGGTTTTGATGTTATTTTGGGAATGGATTGGTTGGGTAAGAACAAAGCTGCGATTAGTTGTGCTAAACGAGAAGTGGACCTAGAAACACCAGATGGTCATCATTTCACCTTCTACGGTGCAAGAACTGAAAAAAATATACCAAAGTGGCTCGTTTTATTCCGATTAAGATGACATATTCCATGGATCAACTGGCAAAGTTATACATTGACAGAGTTGTGCGACTACATGAAGTACCCGTTTCAATTGTGTCTAACCGAGTTCCACATTTCACTTCAAAACTTTGGAAGAGTTTGCAGTTGGCATTGGGCACCAAACTGAACTTCAGCACTGCCTTTCACCCACAAACAGATGGACTATCGGAAAGAACAAACAGAATTTTGGAAGATCTTCTAAGGGCGTGTGTGTTTGATTTTGGAGGAAGTTGGGAAGATTATTTATCCTTAGTAGAATTTTCTTACAACAACAATTATCAGTCTACCATTGGGATGACGCCATATGAGGCAATTTATGGAAGAAGATGTCGAACACCAATTCATTGGGATGAAGTCAGTGTGGAGAAGATCCTTGATCCGGAAATAGTGGAAAGATCTGTAGAAGCAGTCATTAAGATCAAGGAAGGGATTAAGGTTTCTCAAATTCTACAGAAATCATACGCTGATTTGCGAAGGAAGGATTTGCATTTCGAAATAGGGGACAAGGTGTTTCTAAAGGTTGCGCCTATGAAGGGAATAATTCATTTTGGGAAAGATGGAAATTAAAGACAAGATTTGAAATCCTAGAACGGTTGAGGATGTAGCGTATCGACTTGCCTTAAACCCTGAGTTATCTGCAGTTCATAATGTCTTCCACCAGTCAATGCTTCGAAAATACGTACCAGACCCTAGTCATGTCATTAGACTTGAAGAGCTTGAAATCAATAAGGATCTCACCTACGAAGAGCGGCCTATGAGTATTCTTGGGAGAAAGACCAAAACCTTGAGAAATAAGGAGATACCTCTAGTCTTAGTTCAATGGGGTAGTCACGGAAAAGAAGAAGGGACTTGGGAACATGAGGATGAGATTCGAAAATCTTACCTCAAACTTTTTACATCGTAAGTTCAAATTTCGAGGATGAAATTTTTTAAAAGGAGGGGAGAGTTGTAACACCACATTTTCAGAAAAACCTTGCATAACATATTTTTGCATATAAGTTTAAATTCTTTTAAATAATTTATGGTTTATAATGTTTTTTTTTTTTACCATTCAAAAGTTATAAGATTTATATATAATAAATGAGCTAATGTTTCTTTAAGTCTAAGAGTCTTACAGGATAGCTATCCGAGGAAATCGAGCTCGATCGTGATGCACTCAACATGTACGGGTAAGGAAAGAATGAAAAAAAAAAAAGGGACAAGTTATATATAACATGATTAAATAATTAATATAGAAAATATGACTAATGTGTGCCCAATCATAGTTAAGTGAATCTTTAATTTATGAATTATGTAATATATAGTGTATGACACATATGATGTGTTTTACTTAAATTTATCCTCATTCATACTTGTGTGACTTACATAGTGTGCAATTTTTCGACATAAAATGCATGAATGATTTCTATGATTACAATGCATGTATGATTTCTAAGATTACACTCCAAGCCCATACCTCATCAAATCATCACTTTAAGGGAAATCTACAAGAATGTTACACATATGTCTTACATGTGTTAATATATTTATATACACTATTTATATATGTGTGTGAGAATGGTATATATATATATATGTGTGTGTGTGTGAGCACTACAAGAATTTCGCTCAACAACAACACAGGAAGGACAACGGTTTTCTGCCATTTGTGTTGTGGTAAACAATTTTACAACAGTTTTGCATAAAACCGTTGTCGTTGAGCGAAAAAATGCGCTCAACGACAACGGTTTTTTTGTGGCGTTGTCGTTGAGCGCATTTTTTCGCTCAACGACAACGGTTGGGACAACAGCAAATAAAACCGTTGTTGTTGAGCGCATTTTTTCGCTCAACGACAACGGTTCGGACAACAGCACAATAAAACCGTTGTCGTTGAGCGCATTTTTTCGCTCAACGACAACGGTTGGAACAACAGCAAATAAAACCGTTGTCGTTGAGCGTATTTTTCGCTCAACGACAACGGTTGGGACAACAGCAATTAAAACCGTTGTCGTTGAGCGCATTTTTTCGCTCAACGACAACGGTTGGGACAACAGCAATTAAAACCGTTGTCGTTGAGCGCATTTTTTTGCTCAACGACAACGGTTGGGACAACAGCATTTAAAACCGTTGTCGTTGAGCGCATTTTTCGCTCAACGACAACGGCAGGGACAACAGTAAAAAAAACCGTTGTCGTTGATAAATTACCTTAAATACTTCAAAGGCTATCTTTTTTATTGATGAATGGAGATCGAGAGGGTGGTTCGAGCAAAGGTGACCGTGATTGATCGTGAGGGCGAGCAAGAAGGCAAGCGTAAGCTTTAGGGCTATGGCTTTTAGGTTTAAGCTTGGATTAGATGATTGTGAGTTCAACATTTCTTGAAGTGATGAGTTGTTCTATGTGTGTGAAATGAATGTATTGGTGAAGAGTTAAGGCTTAGAAATGCATGATATATATGGTTTCTCGAGTCTATTAATGTTAGGCCACCCCTATGTTTGGTAGATGTATAAATATATATACATGTGATGATGATGCTCTTTGTGACGTATGATAATAATAATTTTCACTTTTTAGTAATCAAGTGTAATATATAAAAAAATGTATAGTGTTAAAAAATTTATATGATGTAGTAAAAAAACTATAATTTAGCATACATATACAAAAAAAAATATAGAATTAAGAAATTTATACAATATTGTCGTTGATAAATGTATGAAATAATAATTTTCACTTTTTAGTAATTAAGTATAATATATAAAAAAATGTATAGAGTTAAGAAATTTTTTTAGTAATTAAGTATAATATATAAAAAATATAGAGTTAAGAAATTTATATGATGTAGTAAAAAAACTATAATTTAGCATACATATACAAAAAAAGTTATAGAATTAAGAAATTTATACAATATTAGTAAAAAAAAAAAAGAGTGGAGCAAGATTTGAACTCTAGACCTTAGAGTTTACTTTAAACCACTAGACTACACAACTTTACTTCTTTTTAATGTACATGGTATTTAATATATATATGTATTGTTAAAAAATTACTTGGGGTAAAAGGGGGAAAATCAGCAGTCTTTACCCCCAAAAATCAACCCTAAGTAAATTCGATTTCTACCCTAGGTGAATCGCCGATTTCTACTGCCATCGACGTCGGCGGTACTACGAGGTGCGGCGGCGACAAGGTGCGCCGGCGACGAGGTGTATTTCTCCCTCAATTCCTTTCCGTTTTCGCTGTAGCCAAGCATCATCTGCGACTGCTCGTTGCTTCTGCCGTCGCTTATGCTCGCCTGCTTATTCCGTCACCTGAGATCCAAGTCAGCATCGGATAAGGTGTTGATTTTTTTTTGCATTTAATTGCAAACCAAATTCTGCCAAATATATGGATTGTTCTTGACTTTTGAGTGATTGACCATTCCCAAGATCTACTGTTGAGCATTACCAGACTTATCCTCTCTTTATCTCTCTAGCAAGAAGACGCCATTGGAGCATTACATTTCTCCACAGAGGTAATTTACTTCTCCTACAATTTCATTCCGATTTTCATGTACGGATTTTGTGAAATATTTGCAATATTTTGTGGACTTACATTGGCTATGAGTTTGTTTTTAATTCACACACATTCATACACACTCATGCGTATTTGTGCAAATCAATGAAAGATGTTTTTTTTATTGCCTCGTAATTAGGATTTTTCTTGTTGTATTGTGAATTTTAATGATTTTAGTTCATTTTACTCGATTTATCATAATCATCTGAATTTTTTCTCAATATTTTGCATAACTTCTTTATTTTAGAGTTATTTATAGATGGGGTATGTGGATTTACTGGTCTTAAGAGTTCTGATGTAAAACAGCTTTTTGCAAACTCTGCTAAATAATTATATTTTCATTTGTATGGTGCTAGGATTTAAGTTTTGCACCTTAATGCATCCAAGAAATTGGCAAGATGGTAGGTACATCTCTCGACTTGAGTAGGGTGTGAGGTTCGAGTATTTGTCACTCGAAATCGAAGTATTGGGCCTCAATGGGTTATGGAAATGGGATTGTTGGTGCACAAGGAAATAAATATAAATTTGCATCTTAAAACAATTGCATTTAAAATTCAGATCAAACAAAACAAATATATAAGAACTTAATGTATGTGTAGCTAATTTTGAAAGTTAGAGGGCTTGATGAAAACAAGTTGATGAATGAATTTATTGCATCCAAATAAAAACCTGATACTTATTTAGTTGTGTTTAATTCTTTTTTTTTTTTTGTGCAGAGGGGCCTTCACAAGTGGACCTGAAATATACAGATTAGGCCCATTGTTGCAGCTAAAGATTAATCCTTAACGGGCCTCATCCCATTAGCCACCCCAAACCCCATCACGTGTTGGTGGAGAAGCCTCTCTGCACTACTGTTGCTGACTTGGATTAAGGTTAGAAACATATGTGTTTCATGTGAAAAGATGAAAGTTGGAAAAAAGATGAAAGTTGGAAAAAAAGATCCTCTTTATACATCTTAGATCCTCTTTATACACGCATAAAAGATGAAAGTTGGAAAAAAGCTGTTGATTTGTAAGTTCTTTTTTTGTTTTTTTATGATGTACAATTATTGTTAAATGAAGGTAATTTTTAGAACTCATTCAATAATGAAGGGCAATCAAAATGTTTAATGTGGATGTGCAAAGGAAAGGAAGGAAACAAGTGAAGTGGGAAATTATCAGGGTATGTGAACATTTTGAATCCTACTATTTTTAACATATATATTTGAATTAGATCAGATCTATTTCTTCTAAACCCAGGGTCCTTCCCAACCTGATGCATATCAATGTGGATTTTATGTGATGCGTTACATGAGACAGCTTGTTGATTTGGATGTGTCGGTTGATCTGGATTCACTGCAACTTAGAGTACTACTACTATTGTTATTTTCTTAATTCACGAACTTCTTGCAATTTTGTTATATTTTCTTCCAAGTTTTTATAAATTTATGTTGTTACTTATACGCAGTTCACACAAGAGGAGTACTCAAAAGAAGAAATTGATGAAGTACGTTCGGAGTGGGCAACATGTGTCCAACGACATGTACAAGAGTACTAGGTTTGTTATTTTCTCATGTTCGTGTTTGCATTTGGATTTTACTAAATTTGCTATTTGCTCATTTTGATTTCTTCTTCTCATGTACAACTGAAAATCTTTGTTGCTTGGGGAAGCCTTATTTTGCTATCTAGAGATATGATGTTTTATCTTGTTGCTGGACAACGAGTTGTTGATTATTGCTGCATAGGTTCTTGCTTATGCTTAAGTGTAGCCATGTTAATGATTTCTGCAATCAAGTCAATAATGGATTGTAGGCGTTAAAGTTTTGCGGCTGATATTGAATGGATGGAATGTTTAAAAGTGTGTTTCTTAAATTTCTAATCCTAATTTGGATCTGATTTTTGGAGTTGGTTTCTTTTCTCTCTTTTTCCCGAGTGTGATTTACAGGACAGGGAAATGTAGTTTTTTGTGGAGGTGTTTTTTGGTGGATTTCTGTTTCTAGATGATTTGAGCAGGTAGATTTGGTAAATATATTTGTTTGTGATAAGGTTTATAACTAATCTGCAGGTGGATTTTATCTGTTTGTTTATAACTAATTCTCTTTTTAACTTTATGAACTTTTGCAGGCATTTCTGAATTTGCTACCTTTTGTACTAGCTATTTGTGAGCTCATGTATATATTGTTGGATACTCTACTGAAAATGGCAAACGAGCAGGTTTCTGGATCATTTGTTGAAATTTGTAATTTGGTGGATGTATGAAACATTTAATCTTGGGAAGATGCATGATATGTTTTGTGGATTATTTTGACTTTGTAATTCCTAGTTACCTAACAGTATCATGAGGATGATCGTATTAACTTTTAGGTTATGTTGATTGTGAACAATGTTTATGATGTTGATAATATTGTGATGATGGGTGTATTCGTTGCCATTTCACTTATATATAGATGTTGTACACGGACAACACACGAAAATAGGGAAAACACCGTTGTGGAAAACATCAAAATCACAACGGTTAATAAGGCTTGTACAAACCGTTGTCGTTAATCAAAAACGACAACGGTTACAATCTGTTGTAAATAAGTGTTGTAGTTGACCTCTACGACAACGGTCAAAAAACCGTTGTAAAAGTTTGTAACTCAACAACAACAGTTAAAAGCGTTGTCGTAGACAATTTTCACCGTTGTGGTAGTGTGAGGTGTAACGCCCAACCACAACGGTTAATAACCGTTGTGGTTGATAATTTCGACAACGGTTAATAACCGTTGTGGTATACAAATTTTTTTACCGTTGTGGTAGATGGTGTTGTCGTAGACATCCCTCTACCACAACGGTTATTAACCGTTGTGGTTGATATTTTCGACAACGGTTATTAACCGTTGTGGAAAGCACCAACCACAACGGTTATTAACCGTTGTGGTAGACAATATTTTGGTGTTGTAGTACATGGTGTTGTCTTAGACATGACTCAACCACAACGGTTAATAACCGTTGTGGTTGATGTTTTCCACAACAGTTAATAACCGTTGTGGTAGAGGTGGGTCTACTACAGCACCATCTACCACAACGGTCAGAATCTGTCTACCACAACGGTTAATAACCGTTGTGGTTGAGCGAAATTCTTGTAGTGGAGAGAGTTCATGCACTTTCTCACTCTCCCTTTCGGTCTATCGCCCCCTCTCTAGCTTTTTCTTTTCTCTCCTTTCTCTCTGCAATATTTGCTTTTGTTAAACACTGTCCTACCTATAACAAACTGCAAAAATCAAGTATTTTAGTGGAAAAGGAAAGCTCTCTGTGGACAAGGAGAGAAATAGAGCTCAAGAGGTAGTCTCCACTCAAGAACTTTCAACTTTTGTGTAGTTCTAACAGTATTTTTGTTAAATTTCAACAATCTTCCCTTTATGAGCATGTTTAGGTTG
The DNA here is from genome assembly GCA_005771605.1 of Scutellaria baicalensis. Taxonomy (NCBI): domain Eukaryota; kingdom Viridiplantae; phylum Streptophyta; class Magnoliopsida; order Lamiales; family Lamiaceae; genus Scutellaria; species Scutellaria baicalensis. Next base: position 1,782,658 of record CM016726.1, read on the forward strand.
CTAAAAATTGAAACCCATGTTGAAAAAAGTGTTGCATGTATGATCTAATGGTGATTTCCTAGAAATGTGGTGGTGAAATGGTTGCATGTTTGTTCTATGTGGTGGATCTACAAAATAAGTGAACTTTGAGTGTTGATTGTGCAATTGCATGTTAAAATAAGCTTTATGCTTGATTATATTGTTAAAACTCTTTGCATGTGTGATTAACTAAGTGATGATGATATTCTTGAGGTTAATTAAGTTTGTTAGAGTTAGATTTATCATTTAGTTAAGAGAATAAGGGAATAGATCATCCTATGGAAAAGTTGGGTAAATTGCAGTCCCCTCTAACGATTTTTATAGAATCCTATACTATGAATTTTCGAAACCTGTTTTAGTATGTTGTTATACATGAAGTTTTGAGTGCATGGTAAACATTTGGTAGCATTTGGAGAAGTATACAAATTTTAATGATTTTTCAAAGTGGTCCATGTTTGAGTTACATCATACAGTTTCAGATACTAGAAATTTATTTTTATAAAATCGGTCAAGTGAAATATTTAAAAACCGTTTTAGTATGATATTATAAATGAAGTTTTGAGTGCATAGTAAACTTTTTGTAGCATTTGGAGTAAGGTACGAATTATAATGATTTTTCAAAGTTATCCCAGTTTTAGTTAAACCATGCACTTTCAGCCCCTAGAAATGTATTTTTATAAAATCGGTCAAGTTAAATATTTTAAAACTGTTTTAGTATGCTGTTATAAATGTGGCCCTGAGCATGTGGTTAAAGATTGGTAGATTGTTAGTTTCATAAACTGTTTTCGTGGCTTATTGTAAATGCAGTTATGGATCATAGTTAAAATTTTGTAATTATTTGAGTAGTGTATGAATTATAATAATTTATCAAAAGTAATCCGGTTTTGGAATTAATTTTCAGCAATTCTAAACCATAGGAAAATACTTTTATGAATTTCATGAGTTAAGATCCTTTTCAAATGTTTAATTACATGAAGTACATGATAATAGAAGTTTTACCCATGATTTACAATACAAATTTAAAGACTAAGAACTTATAAACATGCCGAGTGCAGCATGAGACAGCCGGACACCTCAGGAGCTATCCCCGCTTACGAACCAAGTCAAAAGTGGGTAACATTTATTTACAGTTACATCGATTAGAATGATGTGAGTGATAACTATGATGATATGATATGACACCTTCGGGTGTAGTACCAGGTTGACGAACCTTGGATGCTAGGTCTTCAGACCTTGGATGATTATGAGCAATGGTCAATCTTTTTAGTGTAACAGTCAATAAGCGTTATCCACTAAGATTTTTTTCAAATCTTACGTTGGGGATTCATGAAATGAGGCTGGCTTCTCAGGAAAGAAGGATTTGTCGTCGTAAACATTTTCAGGTCCGATTGGCAACGAAGCGGATGAGTAGCCAGCTGTGCGGACTCCCCCTTTTCCCTAGAAGCATATATATAAATATGTGTGTTTTAATATGTGCTAGTATATATGTGTTGGCTATGTGGGATGTGTTTTAAAACTTGTGTGTTGAATTAAGTAAACAGACCAATCGTTTAAGTATAATATGGTTTCGATTTGCAAAGGTGAGTATGACACGAGTTGAATGTTTGCATCTTTATCCTTTATATTTTAAAAGGAAACACAAAAAAAAAAAAGGCTCGTGTTTTCTAATTAAGTCTTCCGCTGAGTTTTATACTTAAGACATTTTAATCACCTTTATCTCTTAAAAATGCATTTTGAGCACATTAAGTCATGGTAGTGCCTCAATCCTCCTCAGTTGGGTTGGGGTGCTACACCATGTGTCTTCTTCCGGTTGACTCCTCTTTTTCTTCTCTCTACCGGCAACTTCTTGTGTCTACCGGTAACTTTGACTTTCTGCCCATGCCTGCTTTGTAGCTTCCTCCTCTAACTTCACTCTGGAGCTTCCTTCTTCTGGCTGGCTCCTTCAGGTGGCTTCGAGGCTTCTGTAGCATGCTGCTCCCTGCAGTATGCTTCGGCATGGTCTTCTTAGGTAGCTTCCTGGCTCGCTGCATCCTTCTTTGGCGAGGTCCTTTCTTCCAGTAGCTTCCTGTTAGTCAATAGTATCCTTATTAATTTATTCGATTCTTTATAACCTTTCTCTTCAGTATCATTCCTTCGACATATTCTCTATTTCTTTTAATCTTCTGTAGTAACTCTATTTATAGTAACCTATCATAAGATTGGTTACACCTATAGAGTTACTTTAAGGATTTGCCTCATCAAAACATTCTTCAAATATATCTAACAGGGGAAAACCAATTAGGAGCAGACCCTTACACCAAAAAGCTAGAAAAACTAGTGAAGAAAGAAGACAGCAGCAAGCAAGAAGGGAAAAGAAATAAAGGAAAGAGCAATAAGAAAGAAGAATGAGTCTAGATAGGATGTTTATTATACTTTGCTTACTGCGTTGTATTGTAGATGTGTTATCAAAATAAAATTCTTCTGTTCTTTAAAAGCTCATTCCTTGTGCCCTTTCTCTTAGACTTATATGTGATTTTTATTGAAAGCAGTATGTTCTATCTTGTTATATAATACATCTACTTTCTGTGCTTAAGTGATTATGCTCTTTTGATCTTCTGCAAAGGTTTTGTCATCATCAAAAAGGGGGAAATTGTTGGAAACGTTTAAGTATATTTTGATGAGACAAAACCTTAAGAAAGTAACTCTAAAACATAATCAATCTTAGGAGAGGTTACTGCGACAGAGTTACTGCAGAAGAAAGAAAGATCAGAGAAAGTGTAAAAAGGAAGGATACTGAAGAGAATGGTGAAAAAGGAATCGGGTGAACTAATAAGGATATTGATGACTACAGGAAGCTACTAGAAGAGACCTCGCCGATACAGAATGCAGCGAGACAGGAAGCTACCTGAGAGACCATGCCGAAAGCATACTGCAGGAAGCAACATGCTACAAAAGCCTCAAGCCGCCTGAAGGAGCAAGCTAGAAAAGGAAGCTCCAGAGTGAAGCAAAAGGAGGAAGCTACAAAGCTGGCATGGGAAGAAAGTCAGTGGTTACCGGTAGACACAAAGAAGTTACCGGTAGAGAGAAGAGAAGAGAAGCCAACCGGAAGAAGACACGTGGAAAGCGAAAAGTCAGAATGTGTCAGGAATGTAATGCATTTATAGATTAGGGAACATACCTACCTTCAACGGGAAGATTTCCTAATCTATAAGTAAGAAGAAGACTGATGAAAAGTAAAGAGAGCGTGTAAAAAGAGAGAAGATATCGAGCACAACAGAATATACAAGCTCGCAGAGAGAAGCGCAAAAAAAAAAAAAAGAAGAAGAGCTCAACAGAGAGAAGACTCATAAGAAGAAAGCGCAGAAAGAGGGGGAAGATAATAGAAGAAAAAGAGAGTGTTCAGAAGAGCAGAAGAGAAGAAGAAGAGCTCGAACACTCCACACCCCAAAGACGTACACTCAGTCAGTCAGTCCGGCAGCAAGCTTCAGCAGATTAACCTGTAAACGAAGGCCAAGCTTGCTGCATCCAGTTGAAGAAGAGAAGACAAACTCCTTCTTAAGGACTGTCAGGAATAGAGTCTTGTTGAGTTTTCAACTTTCTAGGAAAGAAAGTGAGGACCCTGAGTGAGTAGAATAGGATCCTGTGTGGTTCAGTGGGGAAAGTTGTCAAGCAGCTGTGTGAAGGCTTGCTACTTACTTGTTAAGTGAGGGTTGTAATAGATAGGTTTATGTAAATCAACTAGCTTAACAAAGGTTCCCTCTTGAGAAGAGGCAGAGAGAACGTAGAAGGATTATTCCACCTTCGAACCTCTATATATCCATGCGTCTATGTGTGCTTATTACTTTATCTGTATATTCCATGATAAGCTGCATATCTTCTATACTTGGCTTTGTAATGAGACTTTCGCAACCACTCTGATCAGTATCCTCCCAAAAGGTTACTGATTCTAGGACTGAGCCGATAGAAGAAGAAATTTTTTTGAAAATATAGATAGACTTATTCACCCCTCCTGAGCCTACTACCAGCTTATTTGGGACTAACCAGTGGTATCAGAGCAGGTGGATTATTCATCCAAAGCTCACTAAGCAATCTGATACAAAGAAGTGATATTAGAGCGGGTGGATGAACAAAGGATCTAAGTGATCTATCCAGATCCTATCTGTGAAGAATCTCTCTCTCCAGAAAAACTCTCTCTCTCTCTCTCTATCCCTCACATCAAAGATCACTGCATCGCTTTTTTTTTTTAAAAGGATATGATTGATGTGAAGACAACAAACAAATATGAAGGATGTAGAAAATCAAGTTGTTCTGTGAAGAAAAAGCTGTTCAGAAGAAGGAAGCTGGTGTACAGAAAGCTACTCGAAGAAAGGGCTGTGGAACAGAAAGCTGTGCGGAAAGGAGTAAGTAGATATCCAACATGGAGCAGAATCAACAAGAAAGGCTAGTTGCTGAGTATGAAGAAGAAACTGATATAAAGTGAAGCTTAGAAGTATGGACCATACTGAAGCTTCAAGTCTACTGCAATGGGCAAGCAAGCAACTATGGAGAAAGATGCAAAGGATGTCAAGAAAAGGAGTAAGAAAGGAAGCTCACTCCACCAACCATACCTCCCTACAGAAGGAAGCACGTGATAAAAGAGGATCTACTCTTTAGGAAATGAATAACGACGACCAAGTACCTCGTTCTAATCTTACGTCTTTAAAATTCGGTCTCGCTTATGTCTATCATGATTAAGAATCCCTAGTGACCACATGAAAATCAAATATCAAGATAGCCAATAACAGGCTTAAAATTTTGGTCACCTAACTTGAAAATAAGGAGGGAAGCCTGTACGATTATTTCCATATTAGACTGCTTCACCTTCTCATGCAAACCTCAAAATTACCTGAAATGGTGCTGAAAGTGACCCTACATTCTAGTGTAAGAGAGTCATAAAGTAAGGGGGAACTTCTAGCACAACTTAAGGTATCTTAGCAGGGATAAGAGTTAAAATCTTTGGTGTAACCCAAAGGATATGGGTATGCTGAAAATGTCTGCAACAAACTGACCTTCTCTAAGGAATCAAGCAGTACAACATCTCTTAAAAGAAAAAGAAAATTGTCTACCTTACTAGTATCATGCTTTACCTTTTATATATTCTAAAGTGATAATAGTAAGAAAACACATGCACACACCATCATTTTTGCTCTTTAAAAGTTTGAAGGAGTCAAACTCTCTCTACAACAACCATGGGCTGTAAAAAAAGTCTAAAGCTCCTGAAAGAAATATTGACCTAGAAGGACTCATACTTGTGTGAGTACCTATACAAGAAAACTCGTTTTGCAGGTACCTCTGACAAAGGGCTACTGAATTTAGGGGGAACCATTAACAAAATGACAAGCTCTGACTATAGGATGCTAGGCACCAGGTTGCCGGAAACTAGGTTGCTGGATAACAGGATGCTGAAAATCAGGACGCTAGACACCAGATGGATGGATACTAGGTCGCTGAATATCAGGTCGCTGCACACCAGAACGCTAGACATCGAGCTACTAGATACTAGGTCACCAGACATCAGAGTACTTGTCATCAAGTTTTGAGATAAGGTGAAAAGACTCCTTAATATCAATGAACAAGATAAAGGTCCGACAATAGAAACGCTAGACACCAGGACATTGGATACTAGATCGCTGAATAACAGGACGCTGTATATCAGGATGCTAGAGACCAGGCTAACTGGATATTAGGTCACTGGATAATAGGAGGCTAGATATCAGGATGCTAGAAACCAGATTGATGTACACTTGATCGCTGAACACTAGGTCACTGGTTACCAGGACGCTAAACATCAGGATGCTGGACACTAGATCGCTGAACACCAGGTCATTGTATATCAGGATGCTAGACACCAATGTACTGGATACTATGTTACTAGACATCAGAACTTATCATCAAGTCACTGGACAAAGGGATCACTTGGAGGTTACAAATCAGAGCAGTTACTGAAAAATCTTCTTGGTAACATGCATGCATAAAAAGTGGATCACCTTTCCAGAAATATACTACCTTTTCAGAACCCTACAAGAATTTCAGCCGTGCGATCAAAAGAATCCAAGGGTGCAAAACCAGTTGTTGACCACACACTCAAGCAAATCAACTCATGCAGAGGAGAAAAGAAATAAAACTATGGAAACTGCCAACATTGAAAATCGGTGAAGCAATTAATGAGATCTTTGAAGATCTAACTGCAACAGGGAGTAGCTCAAACTCTATAAATGCATGAACTCCTTATTCTTCATTAAGCATATAGATATCCTCTCTCTCGCTTATTCTCTATGCATCATGGCACCCGATTGTTGGAAACCATTTCCTTTATTCCTTCCTAAATGCACATTCTCTGCAAACAATCATCAGAGCACACCCCAAATCACGTATATTCACCTCTCAAGCTTGACACTTGCTAAGCAAGTCTTTCTCAGAAGACTTGATCTTCTAGTATTACCTCCTTACCTGAGTCTCGAGGGAGCTTGAGGGCATACACCCAGGTTCTCCTCTTAAAGGTTAGAGAAAGGGTGAAAGGATCCCTCTCCTGTCACCCCAGAGCTTCAACTCATTTTTGATGATGTCAAAAAGGGGGAAGAAACTACGAAGGATCGTGGAAGATCAAAACCAATTGGGAGTATGCTAGTGAAGAAAGAAGACAACAGCAAGGAAGAAGGGAAAAGAAAGAAAGGAAAGAGCAAGAAGAAAGAAGAATGAGTCTAGATAGGATGTTTATTATACTTTGCATACTGCGTTGTATTGTAGATGTGTTATCTAAATAAAACTTCTTCTATTCTTTAAAAGCTCATTCCTTATGCCCTTTCTCTTAGACTTATATGTGATTTTTATTGAAAGCAGTATGCTCTATCTTGTAATATAATATATCTGATTTCTGTGCTTAAGTGATTACGCTATTTTGATCTTCTGCAAAGGTTTTGTCATCATCAAAGAGGGGAAAATTGTTGGAAACGTTTAAGTATGTTTTGATGAGACAAAACCTTAAGAAAGTAACTCTAAAGCATAACTAATCTTAGGAGAGGTTACTGCGACAGAGTTACTGTAGAAGAAAGAAAGATCAGAGAAAGTGTAAAAAAGAAGGATACTGAAGAGAATGGTGAAAAAGGAATCGGGTGAACTAATAAGGATACTGATGACTACAGAAACTACTGGAAGAGACCTCACCGAAGTAGAATGCAGCGAGACAGGAAGCTACCTGAGAGACCATGCCGAAAGCATAATGCAGGAAACAACATGCTACAAAAGCCTCAAGCCTCCTGAAGGAGCAAGCCAGAAAAGGAAGCTCCAGAGTGAAGCAAAAGGAGGGAGCTACAAAGCTGGCATGGGAAGAAAGTAAGAGGTTACCGGGAGACACAAAGAAGTTACCGGTAGAGAGAAGGGAAGAGGAGCCAACCAGAAGAAGACACGGGGAAAGCGAAAAGCTGGAATGTGTCAGGAGTCCACTGCATTTATAGATTAGGGAACCTACCTACCTTCAATGGGCATATTTCTTAATCTATAAATAAGAAGAGGACTAACGAAAAGAAAATAAAGCATGCAAAAAGAGAGAAGATAGCGAGCACAACAGAATATACAAGCTCGCAGAGAGAAGCGCAAAAAGAATAGAGAAGAGTTCAACAGAGAGAAGGCTCATAAGAAGAAAGCACAGAAAGAGGGGGAAGATAATAGAAGAAAAAGAGAGTGTTTAGAAGAGCAGAAGAGAAGAAGAAGAGCTCGAACACTCCACACCCCAAAGACGCACACTCAGTCAGTCAGTCCGACAGCAAGCTTCAGCAGATTAACCTGCAAACGAAGGCCAAGCTTGCTGCATCCAGTTGAAGACGAAGAAGACAAACTCCTTCTAAAGGACTGTCTTGGAATACTCAGTGTGAGGAATAGAGTCCTGCTGAGTTTTCCACTTTCTATGAAAGAAAGTGAGGACCCTGGGTGGGTAGAATAGGATCCTGTGTGGGTTAGTGAGGAAAGTAGGCAAGCAGCTGTGTGAAGGCTTGCTACTTACTTGTTAAGTGAGGGTTGTAATAGATAGATCTATGTAAATCAATTAGCTTAACAAAGGTTCCCTCTTGAGAAGAGACAGAGAGGACGTAGAAGAATTATTCCACCTTCGAACCTCTGTATATCCATGCGTCTATGTGTGCTTATTGCTTCATCTGCATATTCCATGATAAGCTGCATATCTTCTATACTTGGCTCTGTAATGAGACTTCCACAACCACTATGATCAGTATCCTCCCAAAAGGTTACTGATTCTATGATTGAGCCGATAGAAGAAGAAAATGTTTTAAAAATATAGTAGGCTTATTCACCCCTCTCTAAGCCTACTACCAGCATATTTGGGACTAACAAATATTTTTCAAAGTTGTTCCATCATGTTTTATTAAATAATGTTTTGAGTCTATGGTAAAACTTTGGTAATTTTTAAATTAGTGTATGAATTATAATGAATTTTCAAAGTGATCAGTCCAGTTTCAATTTCAAATTCTGCAATCTTGGACCTTAGAAAAATAATTTTATAAATTCGGTCAATTATGATTTTTCAAAGCTGCTTTAGTATGTCATTTTACATTAAGTTATTAGTCTAATTTTAAATTGTGGTAATTTTTAAAGTAGCATATGAATTATGATGAATTTTCAAACATAGCCCAGTTTCGAATTGAAGTTCTGCAGTTTTGGATTTTAGAAGAATGAGTTACTCTCCTGTGCACCAGTTGCACGGATCCTGAGATCCGTGCAACTGGGCCGCGTGCGCGCTGGGCTGGCCCGCCCAGCCCACGCCTCTTTACTTTTTTCACGTATTTTGGTCGTTACCTTCATGTTATGTTAGTGTTACCTTCGTGTTATGTTAGGGCTACCTTCGTGTTATGTTAATGTGACCCCATCTCCAGATTTCATACCCTTAGTTTAAAATCACCGAACTAAAATAACACGAAGGTAACACTAATATAACATGAAGATAACACTAACATAACATGAAAGTAACATTAACATAACATGAAGGTAAAAAACAATGTTAATTACACCTTCATGTTATGTTAGAGTGACTCTCACGTTATGTTAAGGTTACCTTCATGTTATGTTAATGTTACCCTCACGTGGTTAACACTAACATAACATGAAGGTAACCCAAACATAACATGAGGGTATGACTGCCTGAAGCGAATTTTGGTGGGTTTGAGCACATCCACCATGCGCGTGGGGGCGCGTGAAAATGCGCGTCAGAGGTGCGTGGGGCGGGTCAACCCGGGTGCATGGATCCTAGATCCATGCACCAGTTAGGATCCATGCACCAGTTACACAAAATATTTTGCCTAGAAGAATAATTTTAGAAAATCGATGAATTACAATATTTTAAAACTGTTTTACCAGGTTTCAAATAATGATGTATTAGTTTAAATTATTAATTCCAGAAGTTTTAATGACTATATGATTTATGGTGAATTTTATAATTCACACTGATTTAGAGTACCTTCTAAACAATTTTTTGGGTACAATAAGTTAATTATTAAAGCTTGTGTGTTTGAAATTTATATCTACTATTGTAGCATGACTAACTAAGAGGTATTATGTGAATGTATGATTATTTTCATGAAGTTTAGATATTTTGTTTTAAGTATGGAAATCGTTATATGCTAACGAGTGTATTTCTATCTACAAGTTACTAGCTTTAGAATCTAATTTTATTTATGATTAAAAGTGAGATTTCAACCACCTTCTGAAACTGATTTTAAGAAATAAAATGTGATCGCTTATGTGTAAGGTGATGAACCATATAGGTTTTAAAAGTAATGTAATAAAGTTTTATGAGTTCACAATGTTTAAATAGTTTTCTTTCAAATGATTAATTGATGCATGTTTTAAAGAATGCTTTAAAGTCTATAAGGATTATTTTGTTATGTATTTTATGATAAACATATGTGGCATGAATAATATGTATGTTAAGTTATATAGGTGTCCATGACATGACCTCATGATATTATGCTTTCTTAAGAAACATTAATGAGCATCGATTAATATGTTAACTAAGTAATACATAAAGATGGATATGTATGTATGTGTATGATATAATCGAGATATAATCAAAAACTAAATGTTCATGAGTGTGTCGAGTGCAGTACGAGACCACCAGATACTTCAGTAGCTATCCATCCTTCAAGTGAAACCTTCAAAAGAGGTTAACATTTATTTACAATCACATTGATTAGAATAACTTTCATGATATGTATGATGATATGACATGACATCTTCGAGCCTAGTATCAGGTCTTCGGACCTTAGATGTCAGGTCTTCAGACCTTGGATGTTTATACCAGGCCTTCAGACCTTGGATGCCAGGTTTTCGAACCTTGGATGTCAGGTCTTCAGACCTTGGACGTTTATACCAGGTCTTCGGACCTTGGATGCCAGGTTTTCAGACCTTGGATATTCATGCCAGGTCTTCGGACCTTGGATGCCAAGTTTTCGAACCTTGAATGTTTATGCCAAGTCTCAAAACTTGGATGCCAGCCTTCGATGTTTACATCAGGTCTTCGGACCTTGGATGATGAAGTAATCAGGATTGGTTAATCTCTTAATTAACTTAACAATTATTAAGCATTATCCACTAAGATTTCTCAAATCTTATATTGTTATGTATGAACGTTTCAGGACCAACTCACAACAAAACGGATAAGTAGCCCCTAAAAGTATGTAATTTTGCTATGATGATGTGTCTGAATTTGATACTGCATATTATCTTTGAAAAACTTCTATTTAGTTTAACTCTTTTAAGTAAAATTTTCATGCGTTTTAAAAATATCATGGTTTTGAGTTATAAATGTGGGTAAGACACGAGTCAGATGCTTGCAAGTTTAATCCCTTCAATTAAAAAAAAAGGCTCGTGATTTAAAATAAAGTCTTCCTCTGAGTTTACATACTAAAAGCTTTTTTAGTCATGTTTATTTCTTTTTAAAAATATAGTTTGAGCATGTAAAGTCATGGTAGTGCCTCAATCCTCCGAAGTCGGGTTGGGGTGTTACAACATGGTATCAGAGCCGAGGTTGGGTATTTCCTCCTCAGACTATAAGTCAAAACATTTTTCTTTAAAGCGATATTGATTAACTTTTGAGGTTATACATGATGAAAAAGTAAAATCACAATGTTACTTTGAATGAGAATGTTTAAGAAATTCAATAATGGATGGGAAGTCCATAACTTTATCATTTAGTAGCAATTTTAGCCAATATTAGAATTTAGTCAAAATTGGATGATATGTCTCTCATCTAGTTATCACATGAGTTCTATATTGTGTCAAAACAGTATAAAAATAATACGTTATGTAACTATGTAATAACGATTCCAAATAATGAAAAGGAGTATATACTAAAAATATTCTTTAGCGATACTACTTGTAATATTTTTTAAGAGGAGTTCTTCTCTAGACCAATCGTTTTTCTCCAAAATTGAGATTATATGGTCTGCAAAATATAATAAAAGATGAGTTTTTTTTAGTATATACTCTTTTTCGTTATTTATAGTGGTTATTACATAGATATAAAAAAAAAATTGACTTTATATAGAATTCATGTGGTAACTAGGTGAGAGACATGTCATCCAATATTGAATAAATTTTAAAATTGACTAGTTTTATTATAAATGATAAGGTTATGGATAAATTGAAAATTTTAAAATGATTGACCAAAATAGCAAAAGCCTACAAAGGTTTGAATTTTTTGAGTTACTCTCCTGTGCACCAGTTGTACGGATCTGAGATCCGTGCAACTAGACCGCGCGCGGGCTAGGTAGGCCCGCCCAGCCCTCACCTCTTTACTTTTTTTGCGTGTTTTGGTCGTTACCTTCACATTATGTTAGTGTTACATTCGTGTTATGTTAGGGTTACCTTCGCGTTATGTTAATGTGATCACATCCCCAGATTTCATACCCTTAGTTTAAAACCACTGAAATAAAATAACACGAAGGTAACACTAATATAACATGAAGGTAACACTAACATAACATGAAAGTAACACTAACATAACATGAAAGTAACATTAACATAACATGAAGGTAAAAAACAATGTTAAACATATCTTCGTGTTATGTTAGAGTGACCCTCACGTTATGTTAGGGTTACCTTCATATTTTGTTAATGTTACCCTCATGAGGGTCACACTAACATAACATGAAGATAACCCTAACATAAAATGAGAGTATAACTGTCTGGAGCGAATCTTGGTGGGTTTGAGCACACCCACCAGACGCATGGGGGCGCGTGAAAACGCACGTCAGAGGCGCGTGGGGCGGGTTGACCCGGGTGCATAGGTCCATGCACTAGTTGCACAAAATATTTTGCTGGATTTTTTTGACTATTAGGCCTTTATATACACGTATATAGTATAAATAGAATATGATAGGAAAAAAAATTAACGAAAAGTAAAAATAAATGAAATGAATTATTTTGAGCTCATTAATGACCACTCTCATTGATTGACCAAACCAACCGCACCGACCACCTAAGACCATCTTTATTGGTGGCCCAATCTATTGGGTCATAGTTAAAGGACAAAATTTTTTTTTAAAAAATAAATGAAAAAAACATAAGGAAATTCATGACCGGTTATCCATGAGGTTGGTTTACCAACCCATGGCACAACCCAAGTCATTAACCACTTAATGCATGTGTATCTTAATGTAATTAAAAAATTAATAAATGAGTTTACATTAATTAAAAAAATTATATAATTTTTTTTTCTTTTTTCTTTGTAAATAGAGTTTAATATTAACATGTTTTGAATCATAATTTAAAACTCTTTTTTTATGTGTATGATAGAAAAATATCCTTAAAGTGGAATTAAAGTCAATTATTTTTTATCTATTTTTTATATCTCTTAAAATAATTCTCCAAAAAAAACTATTGTGAGAAATAAATTGTGTGTAGATGAGAGAGAAATTAATATTTTATTAAAATGTTGGGTTGAGTTGGGTTGTTGATAAAGTGTTGGAACATATTTAAGTATGTTTTGATGAGACAAAACCATAGGATAGTAACCCTCATTCTATAAGCATAACCTATCTTGGAAAGGTTACTGCAACGAGGTTACTACAAAAAGATACGACAAAGAAAGCTTCAGAAGAAGGATACTGAAGAGAATGGTGAAAGGAATCTGGTAGACTAAAAAGGGTACTGCTTACTGCAGGAAGCTACCTGGAAGAGACCATGCTTAAAGCATACTGCAAAGCAGCAATCTACCGAAGACTCAAGTTACCTGACATGAAGCTACCTAGAAGAGACCATGACGAAGCATACTGCAAAGTAGCAAGCAACAGAAGCCCAAAACCACCTGAGAGCAAGGCTAGGAAGAGAGCTACAAAGCAAGCATGAGAAGGAAGCTAGAAGTTACCGGTAGAGAGAAGAAGAATGGAGCCACTATGATGAAGACACGTGGAAAGTGAAAAGCTGGTGTTGGTCCCAAATATGGTGGCAGTAGGCTTAGGGGGGGTGAATAAGCCTACTCCTATTTCAAAACTTTTATTTTCTTCTATTGGCTTAGTTGCAGTATCAGTAACCTTTTGCGAGGTTACTGATCAGAGTGGTTGCGGAAGCTTTTCTCTCATAAGAGCCTAGTATAGATGATGTGCAACTTAATATAGAGTTATGCAAGTAAAACAGTAAACACATATAGACGCGTGGATATACAGAGGTTCGAAGGTGGAGTAATCCTTCTACAACCTCTCTGCCTCTTCTCAAGAGGGAACATTTGTTAAGCTAGTTGATTTACATAGCCCTATCTATTACAACCCTCACTTAACAAGTAAGTAGCAAGCCTTCACACAGCTGCTTGCCTACTCTTCTCATTGACCCACATAAGATCTTGTGCTACACACCAAGGGTCCTCACTTTCTTCTTCAGAAAGTGGAAATCTTAGCAGGACTCACTCCTCGCACTAAGCACTCCAAGACAACCTTTAAAAATGTTTGTCTTCTCCTTCTTCAACTGGTGGTAGCAAGCTTAAACTTCTTTTGCAGGTTGAACTGCTGTAGCTTGCTGCCGGACTGACTGACCGAGCATGCATCTCAGGGGATTGAGTGTTTGAACTTTTCTTCTCTTTTTCTTTTCTTTTGAACACTCTACTCTTCTGTTTGATCTTCCCCGTCTTTTCTGCGCTTTCTTCTTCTGAGCCTTCTCTCTGTTGAGCTCTTCTCTTTTCTTTTGCGCTTCTCTCTACGAGCTTGTATATTCTGTTGTGCTCGTTTCTCTCTTTTCTCTTGCACGCTCTCACTTTCTCTTTGTCAGTCTTCTTCTTATTTATAGATTCGGAAATCTGCCCGTTGAATGTAGGTAGAGTTCCTAATCTATAAATGTACTGCACTCCAGACACACGCCAACTTTTCACTTTCCACGTGCCTTCTTCTGGTTGGCTCCTCTTTTCTTCTCTTTACCAGTAACTTCTTGTGTCTACCGGTAACTTTTGACTTTCTTCCCATGCCTGCTTTGTAGCTTCCTCCTCGCGCTTCACTCTAGAGCTTCCTTTTCTGGCTTGCTCCTTCACGTGGCTTGAGGCTTCTGTAGCATGCTACCTTGCAGTATGCTTTCGGCATGGTCTCTCAGGTAGCTTCCTGTCTGGTGGCTTGCTGCTTTTCTACTTCAGCAAGTTCTCTTCCAGTAGCTTCCTGCAGTCATCAGTATCCTAATTAGTTTACCCGATTCCTTTCCACCATTCTCTTCAGTATCCTTCCTTTGACACTTTCTCTGATCTTTCTTTCTTCTGCAGTAACTCTGTCGCAGTAACCTCTCCTAAGATTGGTTATGCTTTATAGTTACTTTCTTAAGGTTTTGTCTCATCAAAACATACTTAAACGTTTCCAACAATTTCCCCCATTTTGATGATGACAAAACCTTTGCAGAAGATCAAAAAAACATAATCACTCAAGCACAGGAAGCAGATGTATAATATAACATGATAGAGCATACTGTTTTTCATTAAATCACATATAAGTCCAAAAAGAAAGGGCACAAGGAATGAGCTTTTAAAGAACAGAAGAAATTTTATTTAGATTATACATTCATAATACAACGCAGTAATCAGAATACAATAAACATCCTATCTAGACTCATTCCTCTTTCTTCTTACTCTTTTCTTTCTTTCTTTTCACCCCTTACTTGTTGCTGTCTTCTTTCTTCTCTAGCTTTTACTGTTTTTGGGTGCAAAGGCCTGCTCCCAATTGGGTTTCCTCTTAGTCTAAAGAGAGAGAGAGAAAATGTGAAGAGAGGAGACTTCTTCGAAAGAGAGTAGGAAAGTAGAAGGAAGAGTTTTGAGAATAGGGAGAGAGCGTTGACGCAGTAGCTTGCTGCAGCCTTTCTTTCTCCATAATCTTACCAACTCCTTTTACTGTTTTTTCCAGCTCAATTTCTTAGAAGAAATAATCATCCAACACCCCTTATGAAAGGGCTGGAATCTTCTCCTCTCCCCCTCTAGAAGACTTTTGATCTTCCATGAGCCTTCGCAGTTTCTTCCCCCTTTTTGACATTATCAAAAATGAGCTGAAGCTTTGGGATAACTGGAGAGAGATCCTTTCACTCTTTCTCCTGTCTCTAAAAGGAGAACATGGGTGCAAGCCCTCATGCTCCCTTGAGTCTGAGGTGAAGAGAGAATGCTAGAAGATCTAGTTCTAAGAAAGACTTGTTTAGCCAGTGTCAAGCGTGAGAGGTGACTATACGTGATTTTGGGTGTGCTTGGTTGATTATTTGCAGAGAAGGTGTAGTGAGGAAGGAATAGAGAGAATGATTTCCAACAATCAGGTGCCATGATGTATATAAGGATGAGAGAGAGAGATAATGATATATGTATGCTTAATGAAGAATAATGAGTGCATGTATTTATAGAGTTGAGATACTCCCTGTTGCAGTTTAGATCTTTAAGAATCTGATTAACTGTTTCAACGGTTTCCAATAAAGTTGTTGGCAGTTTCCACAACTTTTTCTCTTTCTGAAGTGATTGCTTGAGTGTGTGGTCAATAACTGGTTCTCCACCATTGGATTATTCTAATCTCACGGCTGAAATTCCTCTAGGGTTTTGAAAAGGGTGGTCTATTTCTGGAAAGGTGATCCACTTTTCATGTACGCACGTTACCAAAAAAAAATCTTCAATAACTGCTCTGATTTGAGAGTTGAAACCTCCAAGTGATCCCTTTATCCAGTGACCTGATGGTAAGTCCTGATGTCCAGTAACCTAGTATCCAGTATATTGGTGTTTAGCATCAAGGTTTACACCGACCTGGTGTTTAGCGATCTAGTGTCCAGTATTCTGGTGTTTAGCGTCCTGGTACCCAGCGACCTAGTGTTCAGCGATCTAGTATCCAGCAACCTGGTATCTAGCATCCTGGTATCTAGCGTCCTGTTATCCAACGACCTAATATTCAGTTAGCCTTGTATCTAGCATCCTGATATCCAGCGTCCTGTTATCCAGCGACCTAGTATCCAACAATCTGGTATCTATCATCCTGTTGTCAGAACTTTATCTTGTTCCCTAATATCGACAAGTTCTTTCCACCTTTTCTAATGACTTGATGACAAGCTCTGATGTCTAGTGACCTAGTATCCAGTAGCTCGGTGTCTAGCATCCTAGTGTCCAGCGATATGATGTTCAGCGACCTAGTATCCATCCATCTAGTGTCTAGCGTCCTGATTTTCAGTATCTTATCATCCAGCAACCTAGTATCTAGCAACCTGGTGTCTAGCGTCCTATAGTCAGAGCTTTGTTATATCGTCAAATGTTCCCCCTGAATTCCGTAGACTGTTTGTCTGGATACCTGTAGTAAAATTATTCTTGTATAGGTACTCATGCAAGTATGAGTCCTTCTGGGTTAGTCTTCTTACAGGAACTTACCCTTTCCTTGCAGCCAATGGTTCCTGTAGGGAAAGTTTTGATTTCTGTAAGACTTTCGTTAGTAAGCATGTGAAGGTGTGTGCAGGTGTTTACTTACTGGAACATCTTTAGAGTATGGAAAAGACAAAACATGATACCAGTAAGGTAGACAATTTTCTTTCACTTTTGGAGTTGTTGTTCTGCTTGATTCCCTTAGGGAATGTCAGTTTGTTGCAGACATTTTCAGCATACTCGTGTTTGGGTTTCTCCAAGGATTTGACTCTTTTGCCTCTGAATTATCTTGATTTGTACTTAGAAGTTCCCCTTTACATTATGGTTCTCTCTTATAAGATGTAGGGTCATTTTCAGTACTATTTTAGGTAGCTTGAGATTTTCATGATTAGGTGAAGCGTTCTTATTTGAAGAAAAAAAAATGTACAGGCTTCCCTTCCTCTTTTTCAAGTCAAGTGACCAAAATTTCAAGTCTGTTATCTTTAATCCTCTGAAGATTCTTTCATTTGGCTTTCTTGATCTTGATTTTCATGTGGTCACTTGAGATTCTTAATCATGATAGAAATAAGCAAGACCAAGAGAAAATTAGAACGAGGTACCTGATCGTCGTTATTCTTTCCTTGAGAGTTGTCTAAGAGCAGATCCTCTTTCATCTCTTGCTTCTTTCTGGTGGGTGGTCCGATTGATAGAGTGAGTTTCTTCTTCTTTCTCCTTTGCTTGCTTGCTCGTTGCTGTAGACTTGAAGCTCCAGTATGGTCCATACTTCCTAGCTTCGCTTTGTGTCAGCTTCCTCTTCATGCTCAGCAGCATCTCTTTCTTGTTGGTTTGCTCTGTGTTGGTCTACTTCGTGATAAGTAGAAGCTTGCTTCTTATACACAGCTTCCTCCTTCGTAGTCTAATCCTTGAGCAGCTTGCTGTTCACCAGCATCCTTCTTCTGAACAACTTTTCTTCACAACTCAGCTCAATTTTCTATATCTTCCTTAGCTGTTTGTTGTCTTCACAGCAATCATATCCTTTTAATAAAAGGCAGTGAATTGATCTATGATGTGAGGGAGAGAGAGAGAGAGATTTTCTAGAGAGATATTTTTCATAGATGGGATCTGGATAGATCGATTAGATCATTTGCATATCATCCAACCTGTTCTGATACCACTTGTTGATATCAGATAATACATGTTAGATAACTTATCCACCTGCTCTGATACCACTTGTTGGTCCCCCTTTTACAGATTTACAGAAAGAGAGTTTTATGCACAGCGGAAATTCATTTTACCAAAGCTTCTTTTCTAAAAACCAGTTTATGATGCTTATGAACAATATGAAGCATATAAAAAGAGATAAGCAATAATAACAAGATAAACAGTAGAAAGCACAACACAAAAAGTAAACACAGCGGTTTACAGAGGTTTGAGGGTGGAGTAATCCCTCTACGTCCTCTCTACTCCTACACAAGGAGGAACTTTGTTAAGTATACGGGTTGATTTACACAAGCCTCGCTTAGACAACCTAACTTAACAAGAACTGTCAGTCTCTCCCACATAGGGTTACTGCACAGTGACCAAACTCAACCTAGCCCATACAGAGCTCTTGTTCTTTCTACAAAGAACGTAACTACTTGATCAGGAACTGCCTCTGATCAAGCAACTCCTAACAGTCTAAAAAGATATGTTATTTCTATTTCAACACCTCGGGCAGCAAGACTAGAACAATAAGCTCTTTAAGTTGTAGATGCTTGCTGCTTAGAATGGACTTGAAAGTTCTAATGATTTGTAAGAATATATCGTTGGATAGCTTGAGTGCTTTGTTTGCAAGAGTTTCAGGTTTCAAGTACTCTTTAAGTTCCAGTCTTCATCTATTTATAGTTGAAGGGATTTCTACCTGTTGGATAGAGAGCTTCCTTCTCATCATGCATAAGTCGAAGTGGCTTTCTCTGATTGGTTCGTACATGGTTGTTGACATTGTACACCTATGTTGCTGTAATCGCCATACCTAGACTGACATTCCTTCAGACTTCTCTTTTTATTTTATTACGTGGCATCTTTTGATTTGATGATATTGCGGTCGTGCCTAACGTAATCCTCGTACACATCTCCCGAGGTAACTGCTGCTTAACAAGTTGCTTGATTCATCTTTGTAGCTCAGTCAGCTGGCCTACTTACCATCCTTTTGGTAGTGAGCTTTCAGCTTCCTTTCCATAGCAGCCTGCTGCATGAAATTTTCAATGTATTTAGAGTGTTCGTTATGCAGCAAGGTCTTCATCATTTTTCTTATAAGATGCAGTCTTGATCACCACGCCTTCTGATCTTATTCTCTAGAAGAGATTTACAACAGAAACTAAGTACATAGGATCCTAGGCCTTAATCTATTACATGTTTTATCTTCATCAAAATCTATACAATGTTCCTTACAATTTCCCCCTTTTTGATGATGACAAAACTTCTTTTAAGGGGATCAAAGACTTTATCAGATTTTATATAGACAAGTAAGCTTGTAAAGGATCAGCAAATTATATATATATATATATATATATATATAGCAGTAAGATATCAGAGCAGAAGTTTAAGCATAAGTTCACAAGTAGTGAGCTTTTTCAGATCTAAACAGATACTTTTATTGAGTTAATAAATCATAGAGGTATCTGAGCATAGTATCAATACAGACCAGCAACAAGATATCAGAAAGAGCATAGCTAAAGTGGATTAATGTAGAGAGAGATATATATGAGCAAGAAGCAGGAAGGTTTACAGTATCTTAAACCAGGAGGCTCTTTTTCTTTCATTCCTCGAACCCTTCCACCAGTTGAGGATTGACTCTTGATAAGTTGGTTCCATCAGTCTTTTCATCTCCGAGGTCTCCTCGTATCTTAACCAGAAATCTTCACAGAAAGGAATGAGTTCCCCTCTGTTCATTCTGCCTTTTAGCTTCGTCTGGATTGGAAGTACACCCCTGCTAGCAAGGTCCTTGAAGCATTGGAGCCCTTCACGGTGAGTTTTACCTTTGATGAGCGTGGACTCCTTGCATAACTTGATATAATACTTCAAGTATTTTGCTTGTTTGAAGGTGTTGATCTGCAGAAAGGATGGACAATGAGTGGTAGGCAGATCAATTTCAGGAAGTTCCTATACTTAGAATCTGGGATTCCTAGAGTCTGGACTTCTATCCAAGAAGATGCGAAACAGTTCTGGTGCATTCTTCTCATCTGCAGCAAGAGCTTCCAGGTCAGCTTGCTTCTGAGGAGGGAAAAGACGTGAGAGGCTTTTCTGCGCCATTTCCTTAATATGAGCATCTGACGCTTTGAATATATCTTCAACTCTCCTCCTCTTCTCTTCCCTTTCTTCTACTCCTCTGTGAAGACCAGGATGTACTTCTGAGATAGCTTCTGATTTTCTCTTGGTTGAAATGCTATCTTGGTGTCCTCTGGAGCTTCCTCCATGGCCTCCTGAATCCTTCCTAAGCAAGATTGGCTACTTGTAAGTGGAAGGAT
Source organism: Scutellaria baicalensis (assembly GCA_005771605.1). Classification (NCBI taxonomy): domain Eukaryota; kingdom Viridiplantae; phylum Streptophyta; class Magnoliopsida; order Lamiales; family Lamiaceae; genus Scutellaria; species Scutellaria baicalensis. Next base: position 1,803,031 of record CM016726.1, read on the forward strand.
CCTGCTGTCTTCTCTGCTCGATCCTCTTAACTGCCTCTTCCCCCTTTTTGTTATCATCAAAGGCTGAGCCTACTCCAAACTTTATCATTGAATGCATACTTGTTAAAAGGTCAGTAAGATCCTATAAAGTTTGTTTCTGTTCAAACTGAGAGTTGGAGACTTTTTCGAGGGAAGTGGTCACAAATTGTTGTTCCAACTCAATCTCTATTAGCCTGTTAGCTTGGGAGTTGAGCTTTTCGTTCATGCTCTTGATTGTGTCAACAAGGCTAGTAGATGGGGTTAAGGAGTTGATCGATGTTTGAAGTTTTGCTAAGGTTGCATTGAGGGTTTGAATCAGAAAGGAAGCATGAAACTGATCTTTCTTTGCCTTAGCTCTCATTCGCTTGCTTGCTTCGCTTATGGATTTCCCAATTTTCCCCACCGTCTTGAAGACATCATCAACGGATTTTTGTTCATCATTCTGCACAGAAAGAGAAGGGATTAGAGGTTTGGATTTTTCGGCTCCGGATGCACCCTGTTCACTGGTGATCCATCATCGCTGCTGGAGCTAAACATAAAACTTTCAGTGTCTGCTCCTCCACGAGCTGATACCTCATCTTCATCAGCTGAAAATTCATCCTGAGGGACATCTCCCTTCCAGCCCTGCAACCTCCTTATTACTTCTCTAGAGGGCCCTTCCTCCTCCGGTGCCTCCTCAATTACTTTTGTTTCATCGAAGTCTCTTGCTGAGAGGACTCCTCAACAGTAGGCTCTTTAGGAACAGCCTCTTCAGTAGTAGGCTCTTTTTGAGCAGTTTGTTCTACTGGAATCTTATCAACAGCAGGCTCTGCGGTAGCAGCCTGTTCTGTTGCGGCCTCCTCTGCAATCGTTTCTCCACGATTCACAGTATCTTCAAGATTACACCCTCCATCTCCATTGGTGTACTTTCCTCAGCTGTCTGATCGACCTCTATAGGTGTCTTTTCATCAGAGGGTTCTGGCACAAAGGTTCCTTCTTCAACAATTGCTGATTTAAGTGTTTCTTCAATAGCTGCAGCAACCGCAAGAACATCCAACTTTACAGCCTCCGGAGTAGTTGGCAGCTACATCATTGGCGTGTCAGCCTTTCCCATGATGGTAGGAGTGTCTTCAAGGGCAGGAACTTCTCTGTTAGATTCATCTTTTGATGCGGGTGGTGAAGAGATCCTCTAACTGATTGGTGGAACAGTTAAAGGTTGTTCAATAGATGTTGTTCCAATGGAGGAACCTTCACCTGACTGCATGGGCAGGGCCTTCTGCCTCATTCTTGTTTCCACCAAACTAGCATCTAATGCCTGTTTCAGCATCCTCTGCTTTGCTTTATCGACTCTGAATGTCTCTGCTTGTTTTCAGCGAAGCCCACGTCATCGCCAGCAGTGACCTGATCAATAGCTACCTTCAGGATAACATCATCCTTGTAGAAATCAAGTTGCTCGATGGGCTTCTTTCCCTTCAGCATCCTTGGGGAAGGTGGAGGTAGTTAAAGCTGTGCGGCTTGTTTCCTTCTTTTCAGCAATGACAGCCAATCCTAGTTCAGCTTCATAACTTCCTCCTACAAAGACTTTTCAAGTATCTTGTCTCCAGCACCCCATCCTCCCCTATGTCAGACACTGTTGGAAACGTTTAAGTATGTTTTGATGAGACAAAACCTTAAGAAAGTAACTCTAAAGCATAACCAATCTTAGGAGAGGTTACTGCGACAGAGTTACTGCAGAAGAAAGAAGATCAGAGAAAATGTCAAAGGAAGGACACTGAAGAGAATGGTGGAAAAGAATCGGGTGAACTAATTAGGATACTAATGACTGCAGGAAGCTACTGGAAGAGAACTTGATGAAGTAGAAATGCAGCAAGCCACCAGACAGGAAGCTACCTGAGAAACCATGCCGAAAGCATACTGCAAGGGCAGCATGCCACAAAAGCCTCAAGCCATCTGAAGGAGCAAGCAAGAGAATGAAGCTCTAGAGTGAAGCACAAGGAGAAAGCTACAAAGCAGGCATGGGAAGAAAGTCAAAAGCTACCGGTAGACACAAGAATTTACCGGTAGAGAGAAGAGAAGAGGAGCCAATCAGAAGAAGACACGTGGAAAGCGAAAAGCTGGCATGTGTCAAGAGTGTGACGCATCAATGATGGAAATCTACCTACCTTCAATGGGCATAACCTATAAAAAGAGGAGGACTGAAAACTGAGACAGAGAGGAGAGAAGAGAGCGAGCACAACAGAATATATAAGCTCACAAAGAGAAGCGCAAAAGAAAAAAGAAGAGCTCAAAAGAGATAAGGCTCATAAGAAGAAAGTGCAGAATAGAGGGGGCAAACAAAACTGAAGAGAAGAGTGTTCAAAATATAAGAGTAGAGAGGAAAAGCTCAAACACTCATCATCCCAAAGACGCATCCTCAATCAGTCAATCCAGCAGCAAGCTTCAGCATAATCAACCTGCAAAAAGACGTCTAAGCTTGCTGCCACCAGTTGAAGAATGAGAAGACAAACCTTTTTAAAGGCCATCATGGAGTGCTTAGTGCGAGGAGCGAGTCCTGCTAAGCTTTCCACTTTCTGAAGAAGAAAGTGAGGACTCTGGGTGGGTAGAATAGTATCATGTGTGGGTGAGTGAGGAGAGTAGGCAAACAGCTGTGTGAAGGCTTTCTACTTACTTTTTAAGTGAGGGTTGTAATAGATAGAGCCATGTAAATCAACAAGCTTAACAAATGTTCCCTCTTGAGAAGAGGCAGAGAGGATGTAGAAGGATTACTCCACCTTCCAACCTCTGTATATCCATGCGTCTATATGTGTTTACTGTTTTACTTGCATAACTCTATGTTAAGTTGCACACCTTCTATACTAGGCTCTTATCAGAGAAAAGCTTCCGCAACCACTCTGATCAGTAACCTCCCAAAAAGGTTACTGATACTGCAACCAAGCCGACAGAATAGAAAAAAAGTTTTGAAATAGGAGTAGACTTATTCACCCCCCCCCCTCTAAGCCTACTACTATCATATTTGGGACCAACAGACATTTTTGCCCAGTTTAGTGCCCAATCTTCCTCAGCATACAACTCACGCCATTGAAACATAACCGGGCTGGGAAGGTGCCGGTAGTTCCACCATGTTGTGAACGTGTCCTACTGCTTTTCAAATTCCTCTTTCATCTTGGCTGTGTCCAAGACGACTTCAGGGTCAGACTCCTCAGCACTCTCCTCTACCTTCATTTCTAACTATTCTTGTAGTTGAGCAGTGACCTTCTGTACAATAACTTTTGCCTGCTCAGTGGCCTGAATTTCTGCAGGAAGCATCAACACAGGTGATGGCGATGCTTCATCATCAGAAATTCTTATTTTCTTCTTTATTGCCTGTTTCACCCTTACCCTGACCCTTACTCTCATCTCCTTCTTCTCCTACCTAGGTGGAGAAGCAGTAGCCGCCGAGGCTTCCCCCTCCGACGTGCTTTCTTGCACTGCTTCTCTCTTAGTCTCATTCTCCTTTACCACAGTAACCTCCTGGTTACCGGGGAGACTTTAGTTCCCTTCTTGGCAAAAATTTTATCGTACCTTATGAACTTGCCCCTTTAAATGGGCTTACCCTTTAATAGGTCATGACCAGCATACCATAAAATGGTGTTGATCACAAGTCCATAGGTTGGCTTGCCAACCTTCTTCTCCACCTCCTCCTTAAGCCTGGTTAAGACATACTCTGCCTAGTTAATCTCCTCAGCTTCCATTAAGGCCATCATCATCCTGCACCTGAGGTTGGTACACTTGTCAAAAGAACCAGACCGGTTCTCAATAATATGACAGCAAATGTCATGGAACATCTGATACTCCACCTGGAAGAGCTTTTTGCTACAGTTCTTGTTTAGCGCCAACAGGTCTTTTAAGCTTGTGAATCTCTTCCAGTATTCTTCAACCATCATCTCTCCGTAGGTGGCTAAGTCGCTGCCGTCCATTCCTTTAGTAGGAAGTTGAAAGATCTTCCTTAGGAGATTGGTAGTGATCTCGATTATCTTCTTCCCCATTTTAGACACGATCTTTGTCTTATCCTTAGATACTTCTGCATTGGTGTAGAACTGCCTAACCAGGTCCTCGCAGTAGGGTTTCCTGTAGAGTGAGCAGAAACCCCACACTTTGGACTTGTGAAGATTGTTCAGAATCATCTGTGTTGGTCCCAAAACAGCTGTAGGTAGGCTTAGAGGGGGGGTGAATAAGCCTACCTTCTTTTCAAACTTTTCTTTTATCTCTATCGGTTCATTTCTAATATAAGTAACCTTTTGGGAGGTTACTGATCAGAGTAGTTTGCGGAAGCTTATTACTAAGTCGAGTAGAAGATGTCCTGCTTATCGGAGAGTATGAATGTAGTGCAGTAAGCATATAAAGATGCAAGCATATATAGAGGTTCGAAGGTGGAGTAATCCTTCTACGTCCTCTCTTCCTCCTCTCAGGAGGAAACCTTTGTTAAGCTGGTTGATTTACATAGCCCTATCTATTACAACCCACCCTTAACAAGTAAGTAGCAAGCCTTCACACAGATGCTTGCCTACTTTCTCTTGATCCACACAGGATCCTAAACTACCCACACAGGGTCCTCACTTTCTCTCCTAGAAAGTGGTAAACTCATCAGGACTTTACTCCTCGCACTGAGTACTCCAAGATAGCCCTTTTAGAAAGGTTTGTCTCCTCCTTCTTCAACTGGTGACAGCAAGCTTGGCTTTCGATTGCAGACTGATCTGTTAAAGCTTACTGCCGAACTGATAGACTTAGTCTGCATCTTTGGGGTGTGGGGTGTTTAACCTTCTCTTCTCTCTCTTCTTATTTTTCTCCCCACTTGGCTTCTTCTTCTTTTTATATAGCCTATTCCCCTTTTTCTACGCTCTTCTTTTGCGCTCTTATCTTCTTCTTTTCAGCTTTTGCGCATTCTCTCTCTTCATCTCCGTGGTTTCAGTCTTCAGTCCTCCTCTTTATAGGTTGTGAAATCTGCCCGTTGAAGGTTGACAGATTTCCATCATTTGACACGCCGCACTTCTGACACATGTCAGCTTTTCGCTTTCCACGTGTCTTCTTCTGATTGGTTCCTCTTCTCTTTTCTCTCTACCGGTAACTTCTTGTGTCTACCGGTAACTTTCACTTTCTCCCCATGCCTGCTTTGTAGCTCCCTCCTCTTGCTTCACTTTGCAGCTTCCTTCTCTGGCTTGCTCCTTCAGGTGGCTTGAGGCGTCTGTAGCATGCTGCTCTTGCAGTATGCTTTCGGCATGGTCTTCTCAGGTAGCTTCCTGTCTCGCTGTATTCTGCTTTGGCGAGGTCCTCTTCAGTAGCTTCCTGTAATCATTAGTATCCTTATTAGTTTACCAGATTCTTTTCAACCATTCTCTTCAGTATCCTTCCTTTGACACTTTCTCTATTTCTTTTAATCTTCTGCAGTAACTCTATTGCACTAACCTATCCTAAGATTGGTTATGCTTATTAGAGTTACTTTAAGGATTTGTCTCATCAAAACATTCTTCTAATATTTCCAACAATCTGCATAAGGTCGATGAAGTGACTTCATCTCTGATAAACTTCAGTAATATTTTCTCATCAATGAGACGACCATCAATGACTTGTGTGTTCTTGGGTGCCATTTTTGAAGGGTAGTAAGGAAGGTGAGTTTTCTGCAAAAGTAGAGGTGAGTACAAAAATGATCGCTAGGTTACTTATTAGAGAGCTAGAAAATATGAGAGAGTAAAAGATTTGATCAAGTGTAAAATTCCTATTTATAGGAAAACTTTCTATGTTTTGATCAACGACTCAGATCTACTTAGGATTTGAACGGTATCTCATCCCGTGGTTGAGGGTCCTGGCATTTAATGTGCTGATTCGCTTTTTGACTTATCAAAGATCTTGAGGGGCTTATTTGCAAATATCGTCGTCTTTTAATGGGTAACATGCCCTGATTTGATGCGCCACGTCTTGGGATTGGCAGTTTTTTATGATCGTGCGCTCGTGGGTTCCTTTGTGATGATTGATTTTCCAGGTGGCTTTTGCTGACGTGTCTTTTAGTGAGCTCTGACAGATACCTATATCAGGAACCTTTGGTAGGAACCTCTCTCAGTATTCTATCTAGGCTTATTTGAAGCTTCAAAAATTTAGCATTTTTCAAGATTTCTTTGCTTCCCCCTAAGCTGTAGAACACTTGATAAGAGTTTATTAGAGAGAGTTAGCTTATCTTAATGATACCAAATTCATTTCTTAAATAAGAAAATCTTGATTCACAAAGAGGTTTTGTGAAGATGTCAGCTAGCTGCTGATCAGTGTGAATCTTTTCCAGTGAGATATCCTTTTTCTCCACATGATCTCTGATGAAGTGGTGACGAATATCAATGTGCTTTGTTCTTGAGTGGAAAACAGGATTGTGGGTAATTGCTATCGCGCTTGTGTTATCACACATGATCGGAGTATCCTTTTTGACGATGTCATAATCTCGAAGCTGTTGCTGAATCTATAAGATTTGTGCACAGCAGCTTCCTGCAACAACGTATTCTGCTTCGGCGGCAGTAGAAGTGGCTATGGAGGTTTACTTTCTGTAGAACCAGGATACTAGGCGATTTCCCAGCATTTGACAGGTTCCGCTGGTGCTCTTCCTATCAATTTTGCAACTTGCAAAATCAGAAGTAGTATACCCAATCAGTTTAATTCCTCCTTCTTTAGGATACCACAAGCCTACTTCTTGGGTTCCCTTTAGGTATCTGATTATTCTCTTAGCCGTTGTGAGATGGGACTCATTGGGAGCGACTTGATGCCTAGAACACATTCTAACTTCAAACATAATGTCTGATCTGCTCGCAGTAAAGTAGAGCAGTGATCCAATTAATCTTCTGTATTTATTGATGTCAACTGTTTTTCCTCCTTCGTCTTTATCCAGGCTTCCTGTCGTTGGCATTGGAATGCTTACTATACTTGCGTTCTCCATTCCAAATTTCTTGATCAGCTCCTTTGTATACTTCATTTGGTTTATGAAGGTTCCTTGATCAAGCTGTCTGACTTGCAATCCAAGGAAGAAGCATAATTCTCCCATCATACTCATTTCGAACTTGGATTGCATTAGGTTGGAGAACTTTCTGCATAGCTCTTTGTTGGTTGAGCCAAAGATGATGTCATCTACATAGATCTGGACAAGCAGGATGCTATCTCCATCCTGGATTTAAAGAGGGTTTTATCCACCTTGCCTTTCTTGAATCCATTATCCAGCAGGTATTTGGACAAAGTGTCATATCATGCTCTTGGTGCCTACTTCAGTCCATAGAGAGCTTTTCTCAGTCTATACACTATCCTATCAGCATTGTCTTCGAACCCAGGTGGGCTGTTCACCATAAACTTTTTCTACTAACATTCCATTTAGGAAAGTGCTCTTTACATCCATTTGATACACCGTGAGATTCTTGTGAGCTGCATAAGCTAGAAAGATTTTGATAGCTTCAAGTCTAGCCACTGGAACAAAAGTTTCATCAAAATCAATGCCCTCTTCCTGGCAGTATCCTTTTGCCACTAGCTTAGCCTTGTTCCTTACAACTTGTCCTTCTTCATCTAGCTTATTCTTGAATACCCACTTGGTTCCGATAACTCCTTGATGAGTGGGTCTGGGAACCTGGTACCAAACTTGGTTCCTCTCAGCTCTCATTTGACGGCTAGCCTTGGTCAGGGACTTGCCAACATTTTCCACTGCCTTGAACACATCGTCAATAAACTTGTCTTTATCATCCTGCACAGAAAGTGAAGGGGTTAGAGTATTGGATTTTTCGGCTCTAATTGCACCCTGTTCACTGGGTGCACCATCATCGCTGTCGGAGGAGCTAGTCAGCTTCCATTCATCAACATCCACCTCCTCATCTGTTAATTTTTCCTCATCAGCAGTTCCCATTACTGCATCTTGAGGGATGTTTCCCTTCCAGGTCTGCATCCTCCTTATTTCTTCTTCAGAAGGCCCTTCCTCTAAAGGCGCCTCCTCTAAAGGTTACTGATTCTAGACTTAAGCCTTTAGAAAGAAAAAGTTTGAAAATTGAGTAAGCTTATTCACCCCTCTAAACCTAGTACCACTTGGAACCAACATATAAGCTATTCAACATTTTTAAGTTTCATTATAATATTTTTCTTCTATCAAAAACAGATGGATCGAAATTGCAAAGGTAGTTTGTGGTACTAGTGAGAAATTTATAAGTATCTAATGCGTTCCCCCACCGGAGAAGTCATTTTTGGAGGAGAATTTTATTTTAAGTAACAATTCTTAAAATCCTCCTCATATATGGGAGGTGTTTGTAGTGTGGTATAAGTAAAGAGGAGGATGTGAGCCTTATGGTAATTTTAGTTTAATTGAGGGTTGATTTTCGGATTTGAGCGGAGTGGAATTTGTATAAAACAAGTATCTTTATACTCAGCGTTGAGTGATCACTTTTTATTGAAAATTTTACTTTGTAATGCGTAAATATATATGGTTATATATATATATATATATATAAAGTGTTAGTCTCCTGTGCAACTAGTGCACATACAATTCAGGTCGGTTGGGTCCGAGTCGACTCGAATCCGCGCACTTTTATTTATTTTATTTTTTCGCTTCAGGTTGTTACCTTTATGTTATATGCTTATGACCTTTGTGTTATATAAGTGTGACCTTATGTATAAATGTAATGACCTTTATATACTCTAACTTAGGAAAAAATGAAGAATTTTAGCAAAATTTGTATATTAGCTGCACATATATTCATCCTTAAAATGCACTGAATTTTGAAATTTTCAAATTTTTTTCAAAGTTATGGATTATAAAGGTCATAATATTTGTACATAAAGGTCACAAGAATTGTACATAAATGTTACAACAATACAACATAAAGGTCTTAATCTGAAGCGAAAAAACCTTAAAATCTTCATTTTTTCCTAAGTTACTGAACATAAAGGTGTTAACATTTATATATAAAGGTCACATTTATATAACGTAAAGGTCACATCCTTACAACATAAAGGTAACAGCCTGAAGCGAAAAAAAAAAAGGAAAATCCAGGTGCGCGAATCCGGGTCGGGTTGCCCTAGTTGCACCAATCCAGATCCGTGCACCTGGTGCACAGCAGCATTTCCATCTTGAGTTAGTCTCCTGTGCAACTAATGCACATACAATTCGGGTCGGGTCGGGTCCGGGTCGACCTGGATCCACACACTTTTATTTATTTTATTTTTTTTAATTTTATTTTTTCGCTTCAGGTTGTTACCTTTATATTATGTGCATGTGACATTTATGTTATATAAGTGTGACCTTTATGTATAAACGTAATAATGACCTTTATATACTCTAACTTAGAAAAAATGAAGAATTTTAGCAAATTTTGTACATATTTACGTTTATGTAATATTAGCTGCACATATATCCATCCTTAAAATGCACTGAATTTTGAAAATTTCCATTTTTTTTTCAAAGTTATGGATTATAAAGGTCATAATATTTGTACATAAAGGTCACAAGAATTGTACATAAAGGTTACAACAATACAACATAAAGGTCTTAATTTGAAGCGAAAAAACCTGAAAGTCTTCATTTTTTCCCAAGTTACTTAACATAAAGGTCATAACATTTATATATATAGGTCACACTTATATAACGTAAAAGTCACATCCTTACAACATAAAGGTAACAGCCTGAAACGAAAAAAAAAAGGAAAATCCAGATGCACGGATCCGGGTCGGGTCGTCCCAATTGCACCAATCCAGATCCTGTGTACCTGGTGCACATCAGCATTTGCGTTTGTTGTATATACAATAAATTTTAGTTGAAATTAACCTTAATTTTTAGTCAACATGGACAAGAAATTTGATTTTTTTATCCTTCTCATCTTTTGTGTCATTTAGGGATTTTGGTAAATTCTACTTTTCTATATTTTATGGTATGGTACTTAAATTTGAATAATAGGTAGGAATGAAATTAAATAAAATGATTTATTATACTGCCACTTACTAATTAATATATAATCGAAATAGATAAATTTTGTTGAAATTAGCCTTCAAATTTTAGTCAAAATTAATAAGAAATTTAATTTTCAGTCTTGGTCAAATCCATTTCTCTACATTATTAATCTATAATACAGGAATCTAATATAATAAGAATTCTCATTTGCTTGCCCACCTTTAACTAATTAATACTACCTCCGTCCCAAAATAAATGACGTTTTAGCCTTTTGCACATATATTAAGAAATGTAATAAAAAGTCCAATCTACCCCTATTTAAGTTTAATTAATGAGGAACTTTTATCTCTTTTAACACATTTAATTTGAAATGAGTAAATAAGGGTATATTTGGTATATTGTATGTAAATATGCTTTGGAATACAAAAACGACAATTATTTTGAAACAAATTTTAGTTGCTAAAACATCATTTATTTTGGAACGGAGATAGTAGTATAAGAATAATTCACATTTCCTTGCCCAACTTAATGACTATTCTCCAACATTTATTCTCATAAATTAGACTCCAAAATAGACACCACCACCACCACAATCTTTTTGGACCTTACCCCCCTAGCTCGCTTTCTTTGTCCTAACATTTTCACCCCTCTCTATAAATATATCTTGCAATCTCCCCCTCCTTCCTTGCTTCCTTCCTTCATTCAACCGTTTCTCATAACACAACTGACAACACCCCAGAGAGAGAGAGTTAGAGAGAGAAAGATAGAGAGATGGCAAAAGAGTTGCTGAAAAACTCCATGTACGTGGAACCAAGCACAGAAGCATTAGAAAATGGAGGAGCAAAGAGTAATCTCGACGACGATGGGCGCGTGGCCAGAACTGGTTAGCACACACAATTTAACACACACACACGGAACAACAGACGGCGTTAGGGTTAACGATTGGTTTGTTTTGGGATGATGAAGGGACATTGTTAACGGCGAGCGCGCACATAATAACGGCGGTGATAGGGTCGGGGGTGCTGTCTCTGGCGTGGGCGATAGCGCAGCTGGGGTGGGTGGCCGGCCCCGCCGTGCTGGCGGCGTTCTCCGTCATCACCTACTTGACCTCCACCTTTCTCGCCGACTCCTACCGCTCACCGGGCCCCACCCATGGCAACCGTAATTACACCTACATGGATGTTGTTCGTTCTCACCTAGGTACTATATTTTTTTTTTTTTGCCAAAATATTATGTAAAGTAATTGATCCAAAATCAATTCCCAAACCAATCAGAAACTTGCAATCGAATGAATGTGAACTTCAACAAAACCCTAATCTTGAATGCATGCAAGATTAAAGAAAACAAAGTAAAATACTCAAAGATTTAACGTGGTTCAGCCAAGAAAACTTGACCTACATCCACGGGAGAGAGAGAATCACGATCACTATTATCAAATCAAAGTACAGAATGAATTACATCTCAAATTTGCAGAATTAGGGTTTATAAAAGATTTGCCCTAATCTGAGAACTTGATCTATACTTATCCAAAATCCTCAATTCCAGTTGCTTTGGATTCACCTATGATACAGGAATAAAAGCCCCAAGATCAATTAGATAATCGGAAAAGATTCGGATGTCAATTTTACAATTTTATCCGAAGAACCCTAACTTTCGCCCTAGCGGCCCATGCAGCCCAAAATATTTGATTGGACCGGTTCGGCTTGATTTAGTCCGGTTCTCACCACTCTGAACCTGGTTCTGATATCAGCAGGTCTCTGAGCTTCGATTCACACCTGAATTGAGTCACCAACCTCACAATTCTCCACCTTGACTCAAAGAAGGTGATAAGTGATCCTCAGTCCAATTTAACAGGTTTGGGACCTGTTATGCCCATGCACGAACCTGGATTAGGTTCATGCAATGAAGGAACTTAGATGAGCAGACTGATTTGGTTAGCATATCGGCTGGATTGTCGTCTGTCCCAACTTTCTTTACTGCAATTGTTCCTCCTTCAATAATTTATCTCACGAAGTGCATCTTGACATCAATATGTTTCGACCTTTCGTGAAAGACTTGATGTTTAGATAAGTGAATTGCACTCTGACTGTCACAATGTATAGTTATGACTTGTTGTGCAACGCCTAATTCTTCCATCATTCCTCTTAGCCATATTGCTTCTTTAAAAGCTTCGGTCATGGCCAAGAATTCTGCTTCTGTTGTGGATAATGCCACTGTTGGTTGCTGTATGGCCTTCCAACTGATTGCAGTCCCAAATAAAGTAAAGACATACCCAGTTAGAGATCTTCTAGTGTCTTGATTCCCGGCAAAATCGGAGTCTACAAAACCCTCTATTGGATATTCTTCTTTGCTGCAATTCTTTATGAACATGAGACCTTTATTTGATGAACCTCCAATGTATCTCAATACCAGTTTCAACGTTTCCCAGTGAGATTTGCCCGGATTGGCCATATATCTGCTGATTGCACTCATACTATAAGCTAAATCCGGCCTGCTACAAACCATGGAGTACATTAAGCTTCCCACTCCACTTGCATATGGTACTAATTCCATGTATCTTCTTTCTTCTTCAGTCTTTGGACATTGCTCGGCAGTCAATTTAATTTGCTGTCCAATAGGTGTGGAAACCGATCGGGCTTGATGCATGTTGAACCTCTTCAACACCTTATTTAGATAGTCTTCTTGGTACAAGAACACCCTTCCTGCATTCCTGTCCCTTTTAATATCCTGCCAAGATCCTTCATATCGAATTGAGACTTGAGTTTCAGCTTCAAGTCATTTATTCTTTCTCCTCTCTGCTGGCAAGTAGCATATCATCTACATACAGCAGTAGATAAGTGCAAACTACTCCTCTTTCCACTTCCATATAGACACATTGATCATGCTTGCATCTCACTAACCCCAGCTTGATCATGACTTCATTAAATCTCTTATACCACTGCCGCGGGCTTTGTTTCAGTCCGTATAAAGATCTTTGAAGTTTGCACACCTTATCTTCATTTCCAGGTGAAATGAAGCCCTCGGGTTGCCTCATGTAGATCACTTCCTCAAGATTTCCATGTAAGAATGCCGTTTTCACATCAAGCTGATGTAATTCCATGTTCCATTGTGCCACAAGTGCTAAAAGTAGTCTGATGGAGGTGTGTTTCACCACTGGGGAGAAAACTTCATTAAAATCGATCCCCTCTCTTTGTGTAAATCCCTTAGCCACCAAACGTGCTTTGAATCTAACTTGTTCAGTCCCTGCTACTTCGATTTTTCTCTTGAAAATCCACTTGCAGCCCACTATCTTCTTGTTAGTAGGTTTAGCAACTAGTGTCCAAGTTCCCTTCTTTTCAAGCGACATAATTTCTTCATTCATGGCTTGAAGCCATCTCTCTCTATCTGGTGATTGGATTGCTGCCTTGTATGAATTTGGCTCTTCATACTCAATGTTCTCAGCCACCAGAAGTGCATAATATACCACATCTGCATGCCCAAAACGATTTGGTGGATGGATTTCCCTTCTCTGCCTGTCTCTTGCCAGCCTGTAATTCCTCAGCTCATCATCCTCTGAGTCACTACCATTGTTGGACTGAGTTTGTTCTTGATCCTGAGTTTCAGGTTCCTCATCTGTTGGCAGAAGATTTGGATCGGGCTCCACCTCCAACTGAACTTCATCACTTGGTGAATTATGTGTTTGCTTCTCAGAGCTTGTGTTGTCTTTCTTGTACCCCATCACCTGTTCATTAAACACCACATCTCTACTGAGAATGCACCTTTGTCCAGTGGGTTCCATACTCCATAACTTGTATCCTTTTGTGCCATGTGGATATCCAATGAATATGCATCTTAATGCCCTTGCATCTAATTTGTCTTGCTTCACATGAGCAAATGCTTGACATCCAAATACTTTGAGGTGTGAATAATCTGGTGGTTTTGAATACCACACCTCATCTGGTGATTTGAATTGAAGTGCTGAGTTGGGGCTTTTGTTGATTAAATAAGCTGCTGTGGTTACAGCTTCACCCCAAAAGGACTTAGGCAATCCAGCATCAAGTAGCATACATCTAACCCGTTCCAGTAGGGTTCGATTCATCCTCTCCGCTATCCCATTTTGCTGAGGATTAAGGGCCACGGTTCTATGTCTTGTGATTCCCCTCTCCTTGCAAAAATTCTGAAATTCCTCTGATAGGAACTCTAGACCATTGTCTGTTCTCAAGTGCTTAAGACTCCTCCCTGTGTTGGTTTCTTGCTGTGCCAGCCATTGTTGGAAATATGTGAATGCATCACTCTTATTTTTCATCACATACACCCATACCTTTCTAGAGAAGTCATCAATAATTGTCATAAAGAATCGACCTCCACCATGTGTAGTAGCCCTTGTTGGACCCCAAACATCCGAGTGCATATAATCCATAATTGATTGAGTGCTGTGAGTTCCAGTTGGGTATGGGAGTTTCTTCGATTTTCCAAGTACACATAGCTCACAAAAATCCAGTTTTGATAGAGTGTGATCTCCAAATGCTTTCTTCTTGGCTAACTCCTGCAGTCCTTTCTCACCTATGTGGCCAAGTCTCTTATGCCAGAGATTAGTTTCATCTGCACTCATGGTTAGTAAATTTTCCCCAATAACAGTAGAGCCAATTAGAGTAAAAAGACCATTACTTCTCTTTCCTTTCATCACAGTATTTCCATTCTTTGTTATATTTAGGAATCCTCCTTCACAAGTGTTAAAGTTATATCCTGAACTATAAAGAGATCCCAGAGATATAAGGTTTCTTTTAAGTGAAGGAATATACCTGACATTGGGTAATTTTCTTACTTTACCATTATGGAGCCTCAGTTTGAGTGTGCCAATTCCCTTCACTCTGCAGGTTTGGTCATTGCCAAGTAGCACCACTCCTCCGTCTTCTTTCTTGAGTTCAATGAAGGCTGATTCAATAGGACACATATGGAATGAACAACCCGAGTCCAGCACCCATTCTCCAGAATTCTGAGTCTCAGATACACACAGTATCTCACCATCTTCATACCCTTCCTCAACAACATCTGTCTAGGGTTGTTTGGGAGGTTTTCTAGCCTTCTTGTCTAGACAATTTTTCTGTATATGGCCAACTCTTTGACAGTGGAAGCACTTCCTGGTTTCCTTGCTCTCTTCACTAGAGTTATTAGGACCCGTTCCATCTCCTTTCTTGTTCTTCTTGAAGTTACCAGCCCCTTTCTTTTGGTTTTTAAACTTCACATTTAAACTTTCTGCAGTTTGATGTGATTTTGATTCGGATGGGATATGTAGGATTTTAGTTCTCAGTGCTATCTGTACATCCTCCAAAGATAGCACTCTATCATGCCTACCATATACCAATGAATCTTTAAAATTCTCAAGCGATCTGGGTAGTGAATGGATCGTAGCATGAAGGCTTTATCTTCATCTTCCATCTTCACCCCTATGTTATCTAGATCATCAATGATCTTATTGAATTCATCCATCTTTTCTGAAATCTTCTTTTCATCATTCATTTTGAAAGCATACAGCTTGTGTTTCAGAAATAACCGATTAGCTAAGGTCTTAGTTAGATACAGAGAATCTAACTTTGTCATCAAGTCCTTAGCAGTAGGTTCCTTGCAAACTTCCCGTAGCACTTTGTCTGCAAGGCATAAGATAATTGCAGTGCGTGTTCTCTTCTCCATCTCCTTCATCCTCTCTGCCGTGTATGAAGTGGATGTACCAAACTCATCCTCCAACACTTCATCCAGCCCATGTTGAGTAAGCATGGCCATCACTTTAACCTTCCATAGGTTGTAGTCGTTGCTTCCATTAAACTTCTCTACATCCAGTTTCATTGATCCCATCATCTTGCAAGTCCTCCCCTTCCCACAGACGGTGCCAATTGTAAAGTAATTGATCCAAAATCAATTCCCAAACCAATCAGAAACTTGCAATCGAATGAATGTGAACTTCAACAAAACCCTAATTTTGAATGCATGCAAGATTAAAGAAAACAAAGTAAAATACTCAAAGATTTAACGTGGTTCAGCCAAGAAAACTTGACCTACGTCCACGGGAGAGAGAATCACGATCACTATTATCAAATCAAAGTACAGAATGAATTACATCTCAAATTTGCAGAATTAGGGTTTATAAAGGATTTGCCCTAATCTGAGATCTTGATCTATACTTATCCAAAATCCTCAATTCCAGTTGCTTTGGATTCGCCTATGATACAGGAATAAAAGCCCCAAGATCAATTAGATAATCGGAAAAGATTCGGATGTCAATTTTACAATTTTATCCGAAGAACCCTAACTTTCGCCCTAGCGGCCCATGCAGCCTAGAATATTTGATTGGACCGGTTCGGCTTGATTTAGTCCGGTTCTCACCACTCTGAACCCGGTTCTGATATCAGCAGGTCTCTGAGCTTCGATTCACACCTGAATTGAGTCACCAACCTCACATATTATTTTAAATTTTGAATTATCTGTTTTGTGTGCATTAATTGATTTTTCAAGAAATAAATAAGCAGTTCATTTTCTGGGTCCTCATCAATTTATTGCTTCAGACTTGTGTTTCCAAGAATCTTGAATTCAGACCACCTCTTTTCCCAACAAACCACACATTTAAGATCGATCACATCTAGATTGTTCTTGAGTATTTTTTTTATCCTTAAAATTTGGTTTCAAATTCTAAAAAATTCCAATTTTTTTGCAGGTGGTTACAAGGTCCAACTGTGTGGGTTGGCTCAGTATGGTAATCTTGTTGGTGTCACAATTGGATACACAATTACTGCCTCTATTAGCATGGTGTACGCATTATTTGATTTTATGAAAAATATTACTGCAATTTATTACATAATATTGTTTTGTTGCAAGAATAAATTCAAAAAAATGTGTGCAGAGCTGTTGGAAGGTCGAATTGTTTCCATAAAAGGGGGCATAATGCAGCCCAACATGAACAAATTTTGTACATATTTACGTGTATGTAATATTAGCTGCACATATATTCATACTTAAAATGCACTGAATTTTGAAAATTTCCATTTTTTTTAAGTTATGGATTATGAAGGTCATAATATTTGTACATAAAGGTCACAAAAAATGTATATAAAAGTTACAACAATACAACATAAAGGTCTTAATCTGAAGCGAAAAAACCTGAAAGTCTTCATTTTTTCCTAAGTCACTGAACATAAAGGTCATAACATTTATATATAAAGGTCACACTTATATAACGTAAATGTCACATCCTTACAACATAAAGGTAACAGCCTGAAGCGAAAAAAAAAAGAAAAAAAAAAGGAAAATCCAGGTGTGCGGATCCGTATCGGGTCGCCCCAGTTGCACCAATCCAGATCCTATGCACCTGGTGCACAGCAGCATTTGCCATCTTTAAATTCGGTTTTTCTTTGTTTAGTTAAGTTTTGTAATTATCTTTGTTTACTTGTGGGGTAAAGAAATCAAAATATAATAAGTATTTTGTTATACTTTACTCACATTGGAAAATCGTAATGACACGTGATAATTATTATAATAGTTTCACAACATTAATGTTTGAAATAGTTGAAGAAAATATGATATGATGAAGCATGTCAAAGATTTGTTGGAGAAATTTACAAGTAAATGGAAAAACAAGGTTGTAATAAATGTGGGGCAGAATTCGATATAACGTCCATGAGAGAATTTTGAAATTACTTAGAAATAGTTGAAAATGTACATAGATATTAATTAATTTCATATGATTATATGTTTGTTTAAACATTTGAATGTTATACAAACAAAAAAAAAAAGGAAAAAGGACGAATGTGAAAAACTTCAAAACAAAAACAAATGAATAAGAGCAAAATAAAAATGAAGAGACATGATGACTATCTTAATAGAGCGAAGAAGAGATGCAATTAGAGACTTCTGAAATAAAAAAAAGAACTCAAACAACAACAATAAAACTTGCCAGAAAAAGAAAGACAAAGGGTAGAAATACAAAAATCCTAATAGATATCATTGTTTACTCTTTTTTTTTTTTCTTTTTTTCTAGATTAGTTTTTTTTTTAATTTCTAGACTTATATAATATTAAACTTCTTTATTAAAAGGGAAAATGTTCAAATAAACACACATTAAGCTATTATATTTACATTTTCATGAAATAAACCTTTTACATATCTTAGAATAAAAAACTATTTCATGAAAACGTAAATTACACTACAAGAAAAATGCACATAGACAACGCCCCTAAGACAACGGTTTTTTGAAAAAACCGTTGTCGTGGCCAAATTTAGCGTTGTCGTAGACAAAACCGTTGTCTTAGGGCACAAAAATCCGCTCATAGACAACGACAGTTTTTTGGCTTTGTCGTAGAGGCGTAGTCGTAGGCTAAAATTCAGCCCTAAGACAACGCTGGTGACTTGACGTTGTCGTAGTGGTCTTAGGTACAAAATGAAACCTATGACAACGCTTATGATACGAGGTTGTTGTAGATATGTAGTCATTGATACCTAAGACAACGAATACTATATGAGGTTGTCGTTGAGGCGTAGTCATATATCCCTAAGACAACGACAACTTTATAGCTGTTGGCATAACCTTGAAAAAGCGTTGTCGTGGACTAAAAAACTTGATTTTTATTTATTAATATTACTAAATGTAAATACATACATGTAAAAAAATATTTACTTAGATATATTACCCCGAGTCAAAATCCACTTTTACCCTAGAATCCCCAAGTCAATCGGAACCCCAACTGACAGCTGCCATCGCCGGTGAGGTCGCTGCCGCTTTCCCATGCTGCCAGTAGCTGCGTCGCCGTGCGCAACCATCACAGTGAGCTCTTGCCTAGTCGCGCGCGCATACCCTCCACCCGCTGCCTCACCGCGAGCACCGACGCCGCTGCCGCCTCGCCGCACGCACCCACGCCGCGGCCGCCTCGCTTGGCGTACCCAAGTTGCCGGCAGCCGTCTCTCCTCTCATCCCCTCCAGCCACGCACCCTCCGGCCGCTCGCACCCAAATTCATGATACAACCCTTATTATATCGACCAAGTGTGGAATAATTAAATCCCCAAATCACATTTCAATTGAAAGCCCTAGCTCTCCCTCTCCCTGCTCCCCTCACCGCCGCTGCCATCGCCGTCGCTACCCCGCCGCTTCCCCGCCGCCGCTACCCCACCGCTGCCGCTGATAGACTCGAAGGCTACCTCCAATCTCTCTCTCTCTCTCTATAGCTCTCTCTCTCTCTCCCTCTCGTTGTCGAGTTTTAGCACGATGGCATCGGCCATTCGATTCAATATATTGCTCAATGTTATTGATTCCATTTGATATATATTTGGGGATTTTAGAAACCAGCTAACAAATGATGATGTTAAGGTTTAGATCACTCAAACTGAGTTCGTAGATCACTCAAACTGAGTTCGTAGATCGCTCCAGATTTGCTATAGATTGTTTTTGATAATTCGTCACCTCTCTTAGATTGAACCAGAATAAGTTGATGCATTTTTTGAATGCGTATTTGGTGGTTGAGGAATGAATTGGAGAAATTGTTTTTTGAATGCAGATTTTGAATGTGTTGCTGCGTTTTTTTAATGCAAAATATTCGTATAATGTTCGTTGAACCCCATTTCTAGTTTGTTTCCTTATCATTTTAGACTCTTAACATCAAGAGTTTCTTAGCTTGAATAGAGTGATGAGCTTGGACAAGTATGTAGAATTGCTGCTTTCACTCCTATTTTGTTTCAATCCCTTTTTCATGAAAATGACTTTACTGAGTTGAACAGATCGAGGTTTTCATGATGATACTGCTGCTGAAGCGGATGGGGATGAGGAACTTTTGAGTACAATATTGTATGAAGACTTGAGTGATTACCTGTTCTCACTGAATTCTGAGGAAGCTCGCTTGTCCCTTGTATCACAGTTTATAGAGTTCTTTGAAGGAAGGATAGCTCAATGGTAGGTATATGGCACTCTGAGATCTATTCCACATTCCTTTTTTTTAAGATTTTGTTTCATTACTGTTGATGTGGTCAGTTCGACCACATTCGAACTACTTTAGAAAATTGATCGGCTTTAAGGACAATTAATACGAACAGGGTCAATTAATGCGAACAGGACAGAGAAGCAAGAAGAACGTCCTGGTCGAACAAAGATGAATGAGTGAGCTGATCAGACACTCGGATCAGAATATCGAACTGTCAGGTAAAATGTCGAACTATATTCAAACGAACTGATTCAAATCTGGAACAACTGCTACGATCGCGGGAATATCGCCCACTTCCCACCTTTTTAGGAGAAATCCTAACTGCCACGTTTTTCAGGGAGTATTTATAAACCCTTATCTTTCTATTTCACACACAATCACATAGAGCAATTACTGAACACAAAAAGCAATACCAACGTTTTTTTCTGAGATTACTGACTTGAGCGTCGGAGTCCCTTCACCGGGAAAAACCCCCGGTGTTTCTTTGTTTTTGCAGGCTTTTCGCATCGGAGAATTCCAATCGGCATCGGAGAATTTCAATCGGCATCGGAAAAAGAGAAGATCGAAGGAGGACAAGTCAACTGTAACTATACATAATTCCGCAAGTATGTCAGCAACCCATGTGTATTATGTAAATCAAATAGCTTGTAGTTGGTGCTGATTTGGGCTTATTGTTAAAATCCACGTATATGTAATAAACCCTGCTCTGTAGAAACTGATTGTTAAAATTCTTTTCATGCTCAAATGAGACTGGTTTTAGATCATTTGGTGCTCAAGGCGGATGCTTGTCACGTCATACTATATCTGAAGTGGAATTGATACTTTAATAGCCTTTTTGTGTCATTGTTATAGGATGTATTGCTAACCTTTTATATTTCTTTTCATGAATAAGTATATATCTTAGATTAAGAGCAAGGTAATAATTGACACTTGACATGGGATTTATCTTATATTCTCTTACCTTGGTTTACAGAGTTTTGAATGTACTGATTCCCCACAGCTTGTTTCTCATCCCAGCTTGATTTATCTTATTCAAAAGATTGAGGTCCATTTAGTTTTTTTAGGTTTCTTGAATGTGAAAAGAAATAAGAATGCGTTGTGTGTGTCCATTTGAAGATGTTTAGTGCAGTCAAAATGAGCAAAGGGAGGAAGAAACGTACACGGACAATAATAAAGGTATGTAATGACTTTATCTCATGTTACTTTGATAGAATACCATAATGATTGGATTCAAATACATGTAGGCTCCTAAACAACCTGACGCATTCCAATGTGGTTTTTATGTGATGAAATACATGAAGCAAATAGTTGAGAGTGATCCCTTTGAGAAGATTAGTTCGATGCAGTCATTGGTAAGATTATAAAATTTCTTATATGTTATTCTTGAACGTTTTATTAGAAAAATATTCATTCAATGTATATATAATGTATATTTTCTGTTTAACAGTTCATTGAAGAGAAATACACTGAAGAGGATATCAATGAAGTGCATAAGGAGTGGGCGGAACGTGTTCAAGAACATATTTATGAATATTAGGTAATGGGAGACTTAGTTGATGAGAGGATTGAATCATATACTCATTTGTCATTGGATCTCTTAGAACTCTTAGATAAATATTTGTTGTATGAAGTATTAGATGAATTTGGTATGACTATTTTGAGTTGAATGTCTTATTCTATATATTTGTATTTTTATTAGACTGTAATATATATGACTTGTAAAAGATAACGCTGAAATAAATTACGACAACAGTTTCCAAACTGTTGTCGTAAGGCTCTACAACAACGGTTCAAAACCGTTGTCATAAGCATCTACGACAACGGTCAAAAACAAAACAAAAGGAGTTGTGTAATTACTCTACGACAACGGCGGGACAACGGCTAAAAACCGTTGTCGTAAGCATCTATGACAACGACAAAAAATCGTTGTCAAAGCGTTGTCTTTCTTAGCTATGACAACGGTGGGACAACCGTTTTGCACCGTTGTCATAGGTATTAACGACAACGGTAAAAAGCTGTTGTAAAAGAGTTGTCTTATCTATCTACGACAACAGCGGGACAACGGTTAAAAACCGTTGTCGTTGGTCTTTACAACAACGGCTTAAAACCGTTGTCAAAGCATTGTTGTAGATAGAAAAGACAACGCTTCTTTGGAACAACCCTACGACAATGGTTAAAAACCGTTGTCTATGTGCGTCACAACCGTTGTCGTAGGGGTCTAAGACAACGGTTAAAAACTGTTGTCTATGAGAGAAAATTTGCTGACCCCACGACAACCCTGGCTACGACAACGCTGATTTCTGGCCTACGACAACGGTTTTTAACCGTTGTCTATCAGCGATTCTCTTGTAGTGTTAATATAATAGCTTATTATATGTGTGTTAGAAAAAAATTATTCAAATATACATGTTATTATTAATAATAATTAATATTTGTATTTAAATGTAGAGATTTAAGTTGTATTTAAATTAAAAAATAACATCCCTAATATCATAGTGTAATTGTTATCTAATAAATTTAGTTGTTTAATAGTTTAATCTTTATTTAAATATAGAGATTTAAGTTGTATTTATATCAAAAAATAATATCTCTTATTGTCAAATAAATTTAGTGGTTTAATAGTACTTAAGTCTTCAAAAGTGAAAAAGTGTAAATAATTATTATTATTATTAATAATAATATGTATTCACACATATATATAATAATCTATTATATTTATATTTCATGAAATATTTTTTTAATTCAAAGATATATTAAAATATGAGGTCAAAAGGAAAATAAATCAAAGTGTTTATGTTATTTTAAATTTAAAATTTTATTGGAATATTATATTGTAAATAAATGTTAATTGATGGATCATATGTACTTAAAAGTAAACATTAGTGACATTTTTGTACCTAAAAATACTTCAGTGGGATACTTGAACTTGAGGGTAGACATTAGTGGCTTATTTGGTCATTTTCCCTTATTAAAATAGTAGCATGAACATCATATTTATATAATTTATTTGGTATGTAAGTGTAAGCATAGAAAAAAAAAGATTATAATATCATGCATCTAAAAAGAAAATGTATCCACATGCATCGCATGTGTTGAAAATTAGTCCATGAAATTTCATATTGAGTGCATGTGACAAAGGAAGATATTCAAGATTTAAGGTTGAGGAAACACCATAATGCTAATTCACCGAGTTGTCTTTAATATAATATTTCTAGTTTTCTTCATGTCGCATTGTAATCTATTTTGTTTTACAAACATGAGTGTTGGTTAGAGATCTCGTGTCTTAGGACACGAGAGTAGTTCTATATATTTATTTTTTTGTTGAACTTTTAGTTTGGGGAAATATCAAGTTTAGTCTGGTAAGTTAGACCATTTTTAGTTTTGGTACATCAAGTTTAAGTTTTCCAATTTCGGTCATTTGAGTATATATTTTTTAAAATTTTAGTCTCGAAACAACCAAAATTGCTGAAGTGCATGTTAGAAAATCTTACGTGGCCATCATAAAATATGACGTGACACTCGAAAAATCTAACGTGGCTGTCGGAAATATGATGTGGCAGTTGGAAGGACTACCATTGACAAAAAAATCAGTAGCTAAAGTACTAAAATGAAAAGCTTAAATTTGATGCACCAAACCTGGAAAACACTTAACTTACCGGACTAAAGTTGATATTTCCTCCTCTATTTTTCCTAATAAGTAGTTTTCTTACTTTTTCCATGTAGGAATCTTGACCAAATTTAAGCATGATTTAATTTGGAGTAAGTCTCTTGTGCATCAGGTGCATGGATCTTAGATCCATGCACCCGGGTCGGATCCGGGTAATCCGACCCGTTTTTTTTTTTTTTTTCGCGCTTGTTTTTTTTTCAATTTTAGTCATGACTTTTAGTTATGCGTAAGAATACCTTTATGTAATGCGTAAGAATACCTTTAGATTACCTTAATGATACCATTATGCCCAGATTTCATACCTTTACGTTAAGTTAGACATACCTTTAGGTTATGTTAAGAATACCTTTAAGTAATGTATAGAGATACCTTTAGGTTATGTTAAGGATACTTTTGTGCCCAAATTTCATACATTTAATTTAGGTCAGACATACATTTATGTTATGTTAAGGATACTTTTATGTTATGTTAGAGATACCTTATCCATAAGGTAGTTGTGTTACACATTTTGTACACAAAGGTATCTCTAACATAACATAAAAGTATTCTTAACATAACCTAAAGATATCCTTAATATACCTAAAACTATGTTTAATATAATCCAAAAGTATTCTTAAAATAATTAAAGGTATCCTTAACATAACCTAAAGGTATGCTTAACATAACTAAAAGGTATTCTTAACATAACATGGTATGTAACCTGGAATCACGATTTCAAATGTATCCTTAACATCACTTAAAGGTATTCTTAACATAACCTAAAGGTATGCTTAATATAACCAAAAGGTATTCTTAACATAACTAAAGGTATCCTTAACATAACCTAAAGGTATGCTTAACATAACTAAAAAGTATTCTTAACATAACATGACATGTAACCTGGAATCAGGATTTCAAAGGTATTCTTAACATAACTAAATGGTATCCTTACCATAACTTAAAGGTATCCTTAACATAACTGAAATGTATCCCTGAAAGGTATCCTTACCATAACTTAAAGGTATCCTTAACATAACTGAAAGGTATCCTTAACGTAACCTAAAGGTGCGCATCCGCCCAGGCGCGTGGGAGCGCGTGAGGGTTATTTGTTAGATTAAGATAGATAGATGATGTCTAATTGTAGATTTGGAAAATATTTTCATGACCTAATTATTTGTCAGATTATGAGATATTGATGATAGTTGGGTAGAATATGCTTTTATGAGTTTTATACCTCTAGATATTAACTGCGATATAGAGATACGTAGATTAATAATCAATCTACGACTTAACTTGTTCGACAACTATAGGTTAAGTTGTGATTCTTCACATAAAATAAATTGAAATTCGTGAGTTATTTTATGAGATTATAATTGAACTCCATTAATTATAGGAGAACAAAATTATAACCTTATAATCCCTATTTCAAACATAAATATTCTTAGAAAGGTCGATATTATATTGTGGATTATATATCCTCCTATTGTGAAAAGAATTGTTCTGGCATGCACGTACATTTAATTGGTACATATATAGTAGTATAACTTACATTAAAAAAAAAAAAAAAGAAGAAAAAAAATTAGACGGTCCATTGATGCATGCAGATGGAGTTAAGTGTATTTAGGTGTGTTGGGCAGAGCCTGGACAATGCCACAGAGCTGCTGGGTGAGAGGAAGGTTGTATTCATCTCTGAGAGAGAGCGCTGGTGAGAGAACACTGAAGTAGAGCTGCTGTCCTAGGTAGGTCCTCTCCCACATATCGGACCTCAGGTTCCACATGCCTGCGTTGTCGAGTGTGGTCATCACTGCCGCCCACGAGTTGGGGTATACCTGAATGGTGTGCCTGCTCACGCCGTCCAATAGGTTGTAGTTCTTCCTCTTCTCTGGGCTCCACCTCCCCGGCTCTATCGCCACGGCGAAGAAGGAATAGCCATCCAAGTGCCATGTCTGGATCGACTTCTCCCGGTTCTCGAAGATTATCTCCACGAAGTTCCTGAATGTTGCGTTCTTCACGCTCGGGGCTACCACCACCCGGTCCCCTTCTTCCGGCTCGTCCTTGGCCAGATCGTAGGTGAACACCTTGTCAGCCAGGTTGTAGTACTCGGCCAGCTTCAATGGGGTCTCTGGGTCGACGTGGGAGACCCCGTTGATGGCGAACCGGAGCTTGCCGTCAAGGAGGTGGCGGGAGTTGGCGACCTTGATGGTGCGTGTAATGTTGATCTGGCCGTAGTGGTAGGAGCCCTGGGGGTTGGGGCGGGCGGCGCTGGCGGTGAGGTTCCACCTGAATGAGCGGAATTGGTTGATCGACCACAGAATGCCCATGGAGTTCTCTGGAGGGGGTGGTGGGAGCTCAGGGGATGCTGGCCCGTTGCCGTTGGCGTAACGGATAACGGCAACGGACGAGAGGACCTGTTTGGCAAACCTGGTGGAGGCCACCAAGTAGTAGTCCTTGGGGGCCTTGTCGGCCGTCACCAGAACCGACATGCATTGTCCTACGTGGAGATCCAGCGAGTCGTACGTGTTCTGGACGGTGTGGGACCCCTCCATTTCCACCAGCTTCATCGTGTGGCCCTGGAACCTGAAGTTGACCGAGAGCTTCAGCCCCACGTTGCAGACCCTGTACCTGTAGGTCTTGCCGGCTTCCATCGTGAAGAGGGGCTCGGCCACGTCACCAACCTTGTTCGACTTGCCATTGATTTGGATGCCGTCAGGCCTGCCAATGGACCGGCCAGAGTCTAGAATGCGGCGGAGGGTCTTGTGGCCCTTGCTGTACCAATCTCCGAGGAGGACAGAGTACTCATCGGCAGGAGTGTCGAAGGGAACGGGGATGAGGTCACGGCTGTGGATCTTGAGCATGCCGATGCCGCCAGAGGCCCGGTGGAGGCCGGTGGTGGGGAAGTAGATGTAGCTGCCGATCTGGTCCTTGACCTGGAAGTGATAGGTGTAGTTCTGCCCTGGAAGAATGGGGCACATGGTTCCAGGGGTGCCATCCTGCCACGAGTTCTTCCTCTGCTGGATGCCAGCCCATGTGAGGAGGAAAGGCTCGTCCAGCTCGTTGTACACGTTCACCACGATGTTGTTGTTGGAGGTGCAGTTGATTTCAGGCCCTGGAAACTGGCCATTGATCAGAATACCTTGCTGGGGGACTCCAAGAGGAGCAATGGTGCCGTATGTGACATGCCATTCGAAGAAGTGATAAGGGTCTTCTGCCATGCCCAATGCCAACAGGCAGAGAGACAGGGCAACAAAGATCTGGCTCCTGCAGGAACCCATTGTTTTTTTTTTCTTTTTTTCTTTTTTTTGTTTTGAGTTTGGGGTTTGCCAAGAAGAAGAGGGAGGTGAAAAGATGTCTTCCCCCGGCAAGAGAAGAAAGAATGGTGTTGTTCCCAATCAATGTGATGTGTTTTTATAGTAGGGAAATGAGGTCAGATTTGGGGACTTCATTAGTTACCAATATCATTGGCTCTTAAACGCTCTCCTTCTTCCATCCTCCATTCCATCACCTCCTTCTTTTGCGTTCCTTCCCTCCCTTTTCTTCCTCATTATTCTTTATTTCCCCCAACATATCTCCTCATTCTACTCTTATCCTCTCTTATAACTCTATTTTTTTACATACATATTGAGGTCTAATAATTTAATTATAATTTCAATGCAAAATTGATCTTCATTATACGAATACTTTTTTTTTTATTTATGTTTTTATCTCAAAAAACTAGTAAGTTTGTCACAAAATGCATTGGTTTTAATTTATTCCTTACTTTTCACTTCAACGATAATAACATCTTTACATATATAAAAAGGGACCACTAATATCATGTGTCATCCTATCAATAGCTGAAAAATAAAATTAATAATTATATCAATATTAAATTGTTAAATAATTTTACCGCAAACATAATCTTTCTATTCTAACATCAATAATTTATTATTACTTAAAAATTATGTTAATATTATATTAGATGAACTGTATTGACATATATAGAAAAGGAATGTAAAGAACATATTTTAAACATACTTTCATGTATACAAAGATAATAAAATACTCCCTCCGTCCCACCTTATTTTGCCCACTTTCCACTTTTGCTTGTCCCAACTTATTTTGCCTACCTTCCTATTAAGTGAAAAAACATCAAGTAGGCAAAATAAGAGGGGACGGAGGGAGTAGCATGTTTTCAATATAAAATTAATATTTTGAAATCTTAAATAAATTTTGAAAAAAAATATAATTTTTTTAATATATGATGAAAAAGTTTTAAAACATTTAAAGTTATTTTTTCGATTTTTAAAATCATTAATACAATATACAATTATTAACAATGTTACGCCTCAAAATATTATCCAAGACTTTTCTAGATGGTTCTGTGTGTAAACGAAGTTGAACGACCCATGTTGGGCCGAGCTGAACTGGCTTGTGTAAACCGACCTGAACGAACGACCCTACCTGCATGGCGAATGATCCTCAGAAATAAGGCAACGCATTAAGAATCGTATCATATCTTGCATAGTTAGGCATATATCTGATTTCTCTCCATGTATAACCCCAAACTTATGGGATCACATCCTTGATGCCCAAGGATCATATCCTAGGCATATACTACCTCCGTCCCATGATTTTTAGCCTACTTTGACCGGCACAGATATTAAGAAAAAAACTGTTGACTTTGATTGGATGTGTTATTTTAATATTTTTTAGTGGCAATTTTGTAATTTAAACCAACTTTTTGAGTGTAAAAGTTGTAAAATGAAAGAAAATGAGGGGTAAGAGAGTAAAATTTTCTTTGCCATTTTGGGGCTGACAGATTTAATTGGGACAAATGAAAATGGCAAGTAGGCTGAAAATAGTGGGACGGAGGGAGTATATAATAGGGCGGGCCTTAAGGAGCAGGTTTAGGGGGATCAGAATTCGACTCGAACTTGAGTTCATACACTAAATTATAATCAGGCAGAACAGAGGTTTAACTCTCACATTAATAATACAGGCACTCCCTAAATGAAAGTATCACAGCCAACAAAGCGGGGCCTTCAGAAGCTGATCGAGGAACAATAACAGCTGAGGAGATAAAAACTATAATAGCTTGGCTGATGGAGCAACTCATTAAAGTAGAGAGGAGAGAATGACAAAAAATGGTAAGGGATGATTCAGACGATGATGAATCGTCAGAAGAAGACCAACCTCACAAAGACAAGAACATGGGCAAGCGACCTATGGAGGAGGAGTCGACGATGAAAAATACTATGACACCCAAGGAAGATCCAGAGGAACCACAAAACAATGTAGGAGTGTCCTTAACATGTTATTAGGACCAAGCGTAATAAGGAATTTGAGGAGACTCAATTATGATGAAAGCACCGCTCAATCACATCTGAGTCAACTAATTGTCATACGACAAGAAGAACGACAAAGGTGGGGTAGGTGCAGACCGACCCAAGAGAATATCTCATCGAATCTAGGAGGAAAAATGTAGATCAAGAAAACCATGGAGGAGGTCCTCGCCGTTCGTGGAGTACATAACACATGAACCAACTCTTGAGAAATTCAAACCCGGGCTGTAGCATACAATGGGAAAAGCGACCAATGAGCACATCTGGACAAGTATGTCTCATGGATGGACCTACAAGAAGCCATCTAAATGTGGGGGATAAGACACAAAGGTGGTTTAGAAACCTTCCGAAAAGGTCTGTACCTAGATGGGAAATATTGACCGAGCTATTCCTAACCCATTTTATGGGAGCAAAACCAAGGGTGACACCTAAGAAAAGGTTGGTGGATGTCGAACAGGGGGCAGGCGAACTGTTGGTCCCAAGTGGTAGTAGGCTTAGAGGGGGGGGGGGTGAATAAGCCTACTAAAATTTTCAAACTTTTCTTCAAAGAAGACACTCAGGCAGTTTGCTAAAGAACTTACTACCCTGAAGGTTACTGCTTGAGTAGTTACCTTGAAAGAGCTTTAAACAGAGTGTGTTTTATGCACAGTGGAAATACTTTTTAAAACGAAGCTTCTTTTCTGAAAACCGATGATATGCTTATGAGAGATATGAAGAAGATAAAAGCAAATAAGCAACAACAAGAATAAGAACAACAGAAAGCAATATAACAATGAACACAACGATTTATAGAGGTTTAAGGGTGGAGTAATCCCTCTACGTCCTCTCTTCTCCTTCTCAAGGAGGGACTTTGTTAGGTTAAACGGTTGATTTACATAAGCCTCGCTTAAACAACCTAACCCTAACAAGAACTGTCAGTCTCTCCCACACAGGGTTACTGCACAGTGACCAAACTCAACTAGCCCACACAGAGCTCTTGTTCTTCTACTAAGAACATAAATTGTAAGGAACATTATTAAGATTTTGATGAATGACAAAACATGTAATAGAATAGGAACCTATATCCAATATATTAGATTCTGTTGTAATATTCCTTAGATTAGAATCAGGAGGCTTGAAGATCGAAGACTAGAAATTGAAGACCTTGCTGCACAAAACCGTGAAGACAAAAATAATACAGCAGGCTGCTTCGGATAAAATGATGATTGTGAACTATTGGTCTCGAAAAGCAACTGGTAGTAGGCTTAGAGGGGGGTGAATAAGCCTACTAAACCATCACACTTTTTTCTTCTACATCTATCGGCGTTTTCTTATATCAATAACCTTTTGAGAGTTTACTGATCAGAGTGAATGCGGAAGCCTTTTTCTATGCCTGGTAGAAGATGTGGAGCTTGTTAGAGAGAGTGTATGCATGGCCGTAAATAGATAAAGACACAAGCATGTATAGAGGTTCAAAGGTGGAGTAATCCTTCTACGTCCTCTCTTCCTCCTCACAAGAGGGAACCTCTATTAAGCTGGTTTAATTACATAGACCTATCTATTACAACCCACTCTTAACCGGAAAGTAGCAAGCTTTCCCATAGATACTTGCCTACTTCCCTAATCCACACAGGATCCTACTCTACCTACCCAAGGTCATCACTTTCTCCTCGAAAGTGGTAAACTCAGTAGGACATTACTCCTCGCACTGAGTACTCCGAGACAACCTTTTAAAGAGGTTTATCTCCTCCTTCTTCAACTGGGTGCAGCAAGCTTGGCCTTCGTATGCAGACTGTTTTTGCTGAAGCTTGCTGCTGACTGGTAGACTAGGTGTGTGTCTTCTTGGGGTGTGGAGTGTTCGAGCTCTTCTTCTTTTCTATTGCTCTTTGTGAACACTCTCTACTCTTCTTAACTTCCCTCTTTTAATGCGCTTCTCTCTTTTGTGAGCCTTGAGCTCTTCTCTTTTCTCTTGCGCTTCTCTCTGTGAGCTTGGATATTCTGATGGGCTCGTCTTCTTTTTCTCTCGCACACTTGGTGCTTCTCTCACACACTGGGTGTGTTCTCTCACTCACACACATTTCAGTCTTCAGTCCTCCTCTTTATAGGTGGTAAAATATGCCCGTTGAAGGTAGACATATTTCTGACATTTGCATCGCACTCCTGACACACGGCAGCTTTTCGCTTTCCACGTGTCTTCTTCCGGTTGGCTCCTCTCCTTCTTCTCTCTACCGGTAACTTCTTGTGTCTACCGGTAACTTTGACTTTCTGCCCATACCTGCTTTGTAGCTTCCTCCTCTGGCCTCACTTTGGAGCTTCCTTCTTCTGGCTTGCTCCTTCAGGTGGCTTCGAGGCTTCTGTAGCATGCTGCTCCCTGCAGTATGCTTTCGGCATGGTCTTCTCAGGTAGCTTCCTCGCTCGTTGCATCCTTCTTTGGCGAGGTCCTTTCTTCCAGTAGCTTCCTGTTAGTCAATAGTATCCTTATTAATTCTAGATTTTTTTCACCCATACTCTTCAGTATCCTTCCTTAGGCATATTCTCTATTTCTTTTAATCTTCTGCAGTAACTCTATTTGTAGTAACATATCCTGAGATTGGTTATACTTATAGAGTTACTTTAAGGATTTGTCTCATCAAAACATTCTACAAATATATCTAACACGAACTGACAAAGGATACTGAAGTATCAGGAAGCTCCAGCTACCTGGGAAGTAGTGCTTATCTCAAAGGAGGCACTCAAAAGTTTAAGGTAGGAACAAGCCGTAGTTGCAACCAACCAAGCAATGCCACGTATCAAAAAGCAAAAAGGGAAGTCTGGAAAAATGACAGACCAAGACGTCGAATGCAGCTTCAGACTGACAGCCTGAGGAAACAGTGTACGATCAAATCAAGAAATGTCACGTTACTCCAAAGTGGCAGCAGATCAGATTTTCTCTCCAATTGACAAAATTCAAATCGCCTATAAATATAAGAAGACTAGGACTTGAAAGACACTTGAAACTCTTGCAATCAAAACGCTCAAGATATACACTGAAGATCATTTACAAACACTAGAAGAAGTATCAAGTCCAGTCTACGCAGCAAGTTACTCTCAGCTTAAAGAGCTCAACTGCTTTAAGCTTGATGCCTGTGTTACTAGAGTTTTATTCTTTTTGTTAGACTGTGTGGAGTTGCTTGATCAGAGGGTGTGCCTGATCAAGTATTTTCGCTCTTAGTAGAAGAGTAAGAGTCTTGTGTGGGATAGAGGTTTGGTCACTGTGCAGTAACCCTGTGTGGGAAAAACTAGCAGTTCTCGTTAGGTTAAGGTTGTCTAAGTGAGGCTTGTATAAATCAACCATTTTACCTAACGAGGGTCCCTCCTTGTGTAGGAGAATAGAGGACGTAGAGGGATTACTCTACCCTTGAACCTCTATAAATTGTTTTGTTCTTTACTGTTGATTATCTTGGTCACAATATTGCACAATTGAATCTATCTACTGCATATCATCCCTAAGCATAGTCACGGTTTTCAGAAAAAAAGTATTGTTTTGAAAAAGTATTTCCGCTGTGCATAACACTCTTTTGTTTTAAACTTAAAGGTAACTGCTCAAGCAGCGACCTTCAAAGTAAGATTATCTGAAAAATTGAGTAGGCTTATTCACCCCCCCCCCCTCTAAGCCTACTACCACTTGGGACCAACATAAATACTTGATCAGGAACAGCCTCCGATCAAGCAACTCCTTAACAGTCTAAAAAGAAAGATTTCTTCAACAACACGGGCAGCAAGCTTAGGAACGATGAGCTTTCTAAGCTAAAGATAGCTTGCTACTAGACTGGACTTGAAACTTCTAATGATTTATGAGTGTTTTGTATTTGATAGCTTGAGTACATTTGTTGCAAGAGTTTCAAGTATGTTTTAAGAGCCATTCCACATCCAGCAGTTCTGGACAAACCAAGAGAGGAATGGACTGCCGATGAAAAAGAAGAGCAAATCAAGATAATGTTGCAAAGAATGCTCTATTCCTTACTCTTGACAAAGGAACCTTCAGCAAAGTAAAGACTTGCAGAACCGCCAAAGAGATCTGGGAAAAACTTGAGCAAATATGTGAAGGCACTGAGCTTACAAAAGAAAACAAAGTCTCAACTGTTAGAACCACCGGATCGCCGACTCTATGAAATTATCTAATTCGGGATCGAAAATATAATTAACATGCAGCGGGAAAGAAAAATTATACCTTTTACCGTAATAGGTAAAGATGAACTAGTTCTAAGGTCAGAACTACCGAACGAACGACGGACCTTAAACCTCACGATCTTCTGTCGTATTCCTATCCCTTCCTAACGTCATGTGGGCGACGATCTTCCAAAGGTTCAGAAATCTTACCTCCTCAATTCTCTCTAGCGAATCTATTTTTTATTTGCGTGAGATTGAGAAAAAACGTAATCTAGGAGGCGCTGATATTAGGGTTACTTATAGGCTACAACAGGGACCCTGAGGAGGAATTAGGTTGGGCCTCCTGATGGGCTTAGGCGTCCCGTGTTCAGCCCGAACATCTCGCTTAAGTCCATCAATTATAACTCGGTCCACTAAAGAGTTATAATTGAACTACCGTCCTAATCCCATATTACAATATGGGCTCCTTTATCATATGTACACTTATTTCCCCGCGTTTAAGATATCGAATGTCCATAAATTAAATAAGTTACTGACAACTTAATTAATTTACATCTAATTCCAAGAGTAGTACCACTCATCTTTATTATCATGTCGGATTAAATCCACCTGCAGGGTTTACATGATAATCCTTATGAGCTCCTCAAGGGGACATCATCATCCTAAATAATTAGGACACAGATTCCTTCTATAATCAACAACACACCATATAAACAGTGCTATCTCCTAATTCACCGAGCCTATTGATTTATTAATAAATCTCACCCATTGGCAAATTAAAGAAACAAACACTGAGTACACATGCCCATTATTATATAGGGATTAAGAAGACGTACATCCATAATAACAAAGGTCTTGTTCTTTTATATATAGTTAGTACAAATCGAACAACCTCATATGGTCCTGCTCAATACATACAAAATGTACTAGTGTAACTTTATAGTCAAGATAGACTAATACCAAATTACACTACAATCGTTCCAATGGTTTGTCCAAATCCATCTTGGTTGTGAGCTATTATTTATAATCTATAAGGAACTGATAGCATGATCTTCTGTGTGACACCACACACCATGTTATCTACAGTATAAACTAATCTGGACAATAACAATAATATATATAACAAATATAAAATGCAAACATTTGATCACAATGAATCTCATATCATAAAGATGTTCATACAAAAGCTAGGCTTATAGTATACATCCTAACATCAACGGCAACACAAAAGTTCAAGCTGTTTGAAATGTTACCTGGAGAAACCCTAGAGCAAATGGATCTAAGGTTTACAGCCATCATTAATGAGCTCGAGTCCCTGGATAAAGTCTACACTCAGAAAGAGAAAAACATGAATGTACTAAAAGCGCTCCCTGCTGAATGGGACAGAAAGACAACAGCCATAAGAGTGTCTATGGACTTAAAGTCTATGAGCACATTCGATCTCTTCTCAGACCTCAAAGCCTTTGAGTTCGACATCAATAGAAGGAAAATGGAAACTGACGGGAGCAACTCAAGGGTCACTGCGTTAACAGCAAGACAACCTCAAGAAGTGAGGAAGTCTAAAGATCAAACAACTGATTTGGAGACAACTACAGAAGAAGACATGACACTATTTCTGAAAAGATTTCAAAAGTTCATGAAAAGGAACTCAAGAACTGATGGCTTCAGAAGAAAACAAAGTGAAACTGGCACTAGTGGGCAATCACCCCATGCAAACTCCAAGGCCACTGACCTCTGCTACAACTGCAGAAAGCCAGGTCACTATGCCAGAGAATGTACATATCCAGAAGTCCACAAATATCCAGAAGATGAGTGGAAAGTGAGACAAGAAAGAAAAAGGCAAGAACGTCAGAAGTTAAGGGCTCTACTTGGTGAGACAGAATCTTCTCAGGCAGCTACACCTGATAAGACACCTAAGAAGGATGAATCAACTACCGATAGTGACTCGGAGGACTCATCATCAGACGATGAAGCTCTGATCTGCCTCATGGCCAAAAGCGACGACTCTGAAGATGAGGTAATATATTTAAAAGGATGAATATGATATGTGCTTTTAAAAAAATTATGAGTGACTTTGAACAAATCACTTCGACTCATGAGGAGTTAAAGTTAGAGAACATAGAACTCAGAAACAAGCATGCTACATTAGAAAGAGAGTTAGCGATAGAAAAATCAAATATTCAAGCATGCAGTAACCACAAAGTTGAAATCTATGAGCTCAAATTGCAGGTCACTAAGCTAGAAAATGAAAAGAAGGTTCTTATTGAAACAATTAATACCTTCAACAAATCCTCTAAAGACTTAGATGTTATGCTAAAAATTTAGAGAAGTCTAAAAGATTATTCTGGTATAGGTTACTGTAAAGAGGACTCTACCTCGGTTGCTAGTTCCTCGAAGGCACCTGTTTGTGCTTGCAACCATTCCTCATCAAAATGAACTATCTAATTTAGGGGGAAGCACAAGCACAAATGTAGAAAGCCCTGTAGAAAGAGGAACGAAATATTTTAGAACTAATGATGAATCTGAAACTGTCAGAAGTTGGCTCTAGCAACCTAGGTATGCTAAAAATAGGAACTATAGACAACGATCTAGGAAGTTTAAAAGAACTCAATTGCCATATGTACCAGAGATGTGTGGAACTTTCACTTCTAGAAAGCAAAAGAGGATATCACAAATATATATGCAGTATCCTAAGGATACTTGGGGCAATCCAGGAACCATCAAGATTACAACCAAAGGAATGTTGTAAAGCAAGTATGGGTTTCTAAAAGGAGAATAGAAACTAACAACAAATGACCCGTACTTGTATGAGTACCTAAAAAGAAGTGATCTCAAATGTTGTACCTAAATAGAAACTAACAACAAATGTTGTACTTGTAAGTGCAGGAACATGTGACTAAGAACAGCAGAGAAATATGGTATATTGACAGTGGTTGCTCAAGACACATGACAAGAAACTAGAAGAGCCTTATCAATTCTAAAGCTTCCAAAGGGCCTAAAGTCATATTTGGAGATAACTCCAAAGGAAGCACAAAAGGCACTGGGACCTAATCAAGGGAAAGATCTGCATCAAAGAAGTATCTTATGTAGAAGGCTTGAAGTACAATCTCCTGAGCATAAGCCAATTTTG
Source organism: Scutellaria baicalensis (assembly GCA_005771605.1). Lineage (NCBI taxonomy): Eukaryota > Viridiplantae > Streptophyta > Magnoliopsida > Lamiales > Lamiaceae > Scutellaria > Scutellaria baicalensis. The sequence goes on from CM016726.1 coordinate 1,839,123, forward strand.
TGATAAAGGGCACTGTGTAGAGTTCAATCACAACAAGTGTCTAATCAAAGACAATAGAAATCAGGAGGTCAAGCTCACAGGAACCAGGAAAGGAAACATCTACATTGCTGAATGGGACTCAGCAACCACTGCTACATGTTTCGTTGCCAAAGACAACTCTGAAGCAAGCTGGCTGTGGCACAAGAGACTGAGTCACCTAAACTTCAAGACTATGAACAAGCTGGCCAGAAAGGGACTAGTCAGAGGACTACCATATATTGTCTACAGAAAGGAAGTTGTATGTGGAGCATGTCAAAAAGGAAAACAAGTAAAAAGCTACTTTAAAAACAAAACTTTTCGCTCTACTGAATACAATTGATCCAATTAGTGTATCTGGAAAGAAATACACCTTAGTAGTAGTAGATGACTATTCAAGGTTCACCTGGATGATCTTTCTCGCAAAGAAATCTGACACTCAGCAACGACTACCAGAGTTCCTGAGAAGGCTGCAAACAAAAAAGCGCCTGAGCATAGTAATGATCAGAACAGATAGGGGAACTGAGTTTACAAATAAATTCATAAAAGACTACTTTTCAAACAATGGAATCAGACATGAATACTCATCAGCAAGGATGCCCCAGCAAAATGGAGTTATCGAAAGACGAAATAGAACTTTGAAGGAAGCCACAAGAATAATGATAGCTGAAGCTGGGCTACCAAAGAGATTTTGGGCAGAAGCCACCAACACAACATGCTACACACAAAACAGATGCCTGATAAACAAGGATCTAAACAAGACACCCTACGAGCTGTGGTATGGTTACTCACCCTGTGTTGATTATTTTCACATCTTTGGATGCAAGTGCTTCGTGCTTAACAATGGAAAGAAATATCTTAAAGCCTTTGACGCCAAATCTAATGAAGGAATATTCCTAGGATACTACTCATCAGTGAGTAAAGCCTTCAGAGTTTTTAACAAAAGAACACTTATTGTGGAAGAATTTGTACATGTGATCTTTGATGAATCACAATGTAGTAAGACTGATATTAAAGAACTTCAAGAAGAATTGGATAAAACTCACATCAACAACAAATATGTTGAATATATTGATGTGAAGTTACCAAACCTTCAACATATGGATGGAATGCTACCATCCCAAGCTATATATATCCCTGACATGCATGTACCTACTCAGACACATGAACCTGAACTTAATCCGGAACTTGAAGATGATCAGACTGCAGACCTAAATCAGAACCCAATTGAGGGGGAACCCCAGCAAGTCGATGAAGCAAGGAGAATATGGCTAAAAGATCACCCCAGAGACTTAATTATTGGAGATTACACATCTGGAGTAAGAACGAGAAGAGCAAATCCGTACGAAGCTATGTTCGCTTGCTTCATATCAGCTTTTTCATCTCAGAGGACTCCTCGTACCTCAACCAGAAGTCTTCATAGAAAGGAATGATTTCCCCTCTGTTCATTCTACCTTTTCGTTTCATCTGGATTGGAAGTACACCTCTGCTAGCAAGATCCTTGAAGCATTTGAGCCCTTCTCGATGAGTTTTACCTTTGATAAGCACGGACTCTTTGCATAACTTGATGTAGTACTTCAAATATTCTGCTTGTTTGAAGTTGTTGATCTATAGAAAGGATGGATTATGAGAGGTAGACATATCGATTTCAGGGAGCTCCCATACTTGGAATCTGGAACTCCTAGAGTCTGGACTTCCATCCAAGAAGATGCAAAGTGAGTCTGGTGCATTCTTTTCGTCTGCGGCAAGAGCTTTTAGGTCAGGTTGCTTCTGAGGAAGAAAAATATTTGAGAGGCTTGTCTTCGCCATTTCCTTAATATGATCATCTGACGCTTTGAATAACTCTTCTTCAACTCTCCTTCTTTTCTCTTCTCTTTCTTATATTCCTCTACGAAGACCATGATGTACTTCTGAGATAGCTTATGATTTCCTCTTGGTTGATCTGCTATCCTGTTGCCTCTAGAGCTTCCTCCATGGCCTCCTCCATCGCCTTCTGAATCCTTTTTGGGCAATATTGTTAGCTGTCTGAAAGAGAAAGGATCCTGCCGCATTCTCTGTTCGATCCTCTTAATTGGCTCTTCCCCCTTTTTGTTATCATCAAAGGACCAGCCGACTCCGAACTTGAGCATTGAATGCATACTGGTTAAAAGATCAGTATGATCCTCCAAGGTTTGATTCTGTTCAAACTGAGAGTTGGAAACCTCTTCGAGGGAAGCGGTCACAGATTGTTGCTCCAACTCAATTTCTATTAACCTGTTTGCTTGGGAATTGAGCTTTTCGTTCATGCTCTTGATGGTGTCAACAAGGATAGTAGAGGAGGTTAGGTAGGAGATAGACTTTTGAAGTTTAGCCTAGGTTGCATTAAATGTGTCCATCTGGAAGGAAGCTTGAAACCGATCCTTCCTTGCCTTAGCTCTCATTAGCTTGCTTGCTTCGCTTAAGGATTTCCCAAGTTTCCCTACTGCCTTGAGGACGTCATCAATGGATTTTTGCTCATCATTTTGCACAGAAAGAGAAGGGTTTAGAGGTTTGGATTTTTCGGCTCCGGATTCACCCTGTTCACTGGGTAATCCTTCATCGCTGTTGGACATAAAACTTTCAGTGTCTGCCCCCTCACGCGCTGATACCTCCTTAACATCAGTGTCTGCCTTCGCATGAGCTGATGCCTCCTTTTCATCAGTTGGTATTCCATCCTGAGGGACTTCTCCAGAAGGCCCTTCCTCCTCCGGTATCTCCTCAACTACTATTTGTTTCATCGAAGTCCTTTGCTGGGAAGACTCCTCAACAGTAGGCTCTTTAGGGACAACCTCTTCAGCAGAAGGTTCCTTATGAGCAGTTTGTTCAGCTGGAATCTTATCAACAACAGGCTCTATGTTAGCAGCCTGTTCTATTGCAGCCTCCTCTGCAATTGTCTCTCCACGATTCACAGGATATTCAGAAATTACACCTTCCATATGCATTGGTGTAATTTCCTCAGCCGTCATATCGACCTCCATCGGTGCCTCATCAACAGAGTGTCCCGGCATAGAAGTCCCTTCTTCAACGATTGATGCTCGAAGTGTTTCTTCAAGAGCTGCAGCAACTGTGAGAGCATCCAACTTTGCAGGCTCTAGAGTAGTTGGCAGCTCCATCATTAGCGAGTCAGCCTTTCCCAAGATGGTAGGGGTATCTCCAATGGTACGAACTTCTCCTATAATGTCTGATCTTGCATCCTCCTCATCTGGCAAGACCACTATGTCCACTAGCTGATTGTATGCCCCGCTAGATTCATCTTTTGATGCAGGTGGTGAAGGATTCTTCTGATTGATCGGTGGAGCATTTAAAGGATGTTCAATTGATTCTGCTCCAATGAAGGAACCTTCACCTGGTTGTATGAGCACGACCTTATGCCTCCTCCTTATTTCCACCATACTGGCATCTAAGGTCTGCTTTCAGCATCCTTTCTTCTGCTTCATCTACTCCAAATGCTTCTGCTTGTTTTTCAGCGAAGCCCACGTCATCGACAGTAGTGACCTGTTCAGCAGCTGCCTTTAGGATAACATCATCCTTGTAGAAGTCAGGTTGCATGATGGGCTTCTTTCCCTACAGCGTCCTTGGGGAAGATGGAGGTAATTCAACCTGTGAGGCTTGCTTCTTCTTTTCAGCAATGGCAGCCAATCTTAGTTCAGCTTTATAATTTTCTTGAAAGTCTTTCCACTTCCTCCTATGCAGACTTCTCAAGTATCTTGTCTCCAGTACTCCTTCCTACGCTATGTCAGACACTTCTGCCTAGTTTAGTGCCCAATCTTCCTCGACATACAACTCACGCCATGAAAACATGTCCGGGCTGGGAAGATCTCGGTAGTTCCACCATGTTGTTAATCTATCCCACAGCTTTTCAAACTCCTCTTTCATTTTGGTTGTGTCCAAGACTATTTCAGGATCAGACTCCTCAGCACTCTCCTCTACCTTTATTCATAACTGTTCTTGTATCTTAGCAGTGACTTTCTGTATAGTAACCTTTGTTTGTTCAGCGGTCTAAATCTCTAATTCAGCATCCTTATCCTTGCTCGCGGGAGCAGGAAGCATCAACACAGGTGATGGCGATTCTTCATCATCAGAAATTCTTAGTTTTCTCTTCACTGTCTGTTTCACCCTCACCCTCACACTCATTTCCTTCTTCTCTTGTTCGGGTGGAGAACTAGTAGCCGTCCCTGCACTGCCTCTCTCTAAGTCTTATTTTCCTTCGCCGCAGTAACCTTCATGGTTACCGGGGAGACCTTATTTCCCTTCTTGGCAAAAATTCTGCCATAGCCTATGAACTTGCCCCTTTGAATGGGCTTACCCTTTGGCAGGTCGTGACCAGTAAACCATAAGATGGTGTTGATCACTAGTCCATAACTTAGCTTGCCCACCTTCTTCTCCACCTCCTCCTTGAGCCTGGTAATGACATATTCCGCCCAGTTTATCTCCTCAGCTTCCATTAGGGCCATCATCATCCTGTACCTGAGATTGGTACACTTGTCAAAAGAACCAGACCGGTTCTCAATGATATGGCAGCAGATGTCATAGAACATCTGATACTCCACCTGGAAGAGCTTTTTGTTACAGCTCTTGTTCAGCGTCAACAGGTCTTCTTGTGAATCTCTTCCAGTATTCCTCCACCATCGCCTCTCCGTAGGTGGCTAACTCGCTGCCATCCATTCCTTCAGTAGGCGGTTGAAAGATCTTCCCTAGGAGACTGGAAGTTATTTCGACAGTCTTCTTTCCCATCTTAGACACGATCTTTGTCTTATCCTTAGATATCTCTGCATTGTTATAAAACTGCCTTACCAGATCCTCGCAGTAGGGTTCCCTGTAGAGTGAGCAGAAATCCCATACTCTGGACTGGTGAAGATTGTTAAGTATCATCTACATAAGGTCAGTTGAGTGACCTTCATCTCTCTTTATTAGCTGCCTACATCAGGAACCTTTGGCAGGAACCTCTCCCAACATTATTTCCCGATTTCCTTTAAGATTTCTTATTTCTAAGTTTTCTTGGCTTTCTTCTAAGCTGTAGAAAACTTTAACAGATGTTTATCAAAAGAGTTAGCTTAATTTGATAATACCCAATTCATTTCTGAGAAAAAAAATCTTGATTCATAGAGAGGTTTTGTAAATATGTCAGCTAGTTGTTGATCAATGTGAATTTTCTCCAGTGAGATGTCTTTCTTCTCCACATGATCTCTGATGAAGTGATATCTAATGTCGATATGTTTAGTTCTCGAATGGAAAACTGGATTGTGTGTGATTGCAATTGCGCTTGTGTTATCACACATGATCGGAGTATCATTTTCGGTAATGTCGTAATCTCGAAGCTGTTGCTGAATCCATAAGCTTTGTGCACAGTAGCTTCCTGCAGCAACATATTCAGCTTTGGCAGTGGATGTGGTTATTGAAGTTTGTTTCCTACAGAACCAGGATACTAGGCGATTCCCCAGCATTTGACAAGTTCCGCTAGTGCTTTTCTATCAATTTTGCAACCTGCAAAATCAGAATCAGTATACTCAGTTAGTTTGATTCTTCTTTCTTTAGGATACCACAAGCCTACTTCTTAGGTTGCCTTTAGGTATCTGATTATTCTCTTAGCCGCTGTGAGGTGGGACTCCTTATGAGCGACTTGATATCTCGCACACATTCCAATTGCAAACATAATGTCTGGTTTGCTCGCAGTAAGGTAGAGCAGTGACCCGATTAATCTTCTGTATTTTGTGATTTCAACAGTTTTTCCTCCTCCGTCTTTATCCAGACTTACTGTACCGGTATTTTCCATTCCAAATTTCTTGATTAGCTCGTTGGTATATTTCATCTGATTTATGAAGGTTCCTTGATCAAGTTGTCTAACTTGCAATCTAAGGAAGAAGCTTAATTCTCCCATCATACTCATCTCAAACTTGGATTGCATTAGGTTGGAAAACTTTCTGCATAGCTCTTAGTTGGTTGATCCAAAGATGATGTCATCCACATAGATCTGAACAAGCAGGATGTTATCTCTATCCTGGATTCTAAATAGGGTTTTTATCCACTTTGACCTTCTTGAATCCATTATCCAGTATGTAATTTGACAAGGTGTCATACCATGCTCTTGGCGCCTGCTTCAATCCATAAAGAGCTTTTCTCAATCTATACATCAACTTATCAGCATTTTCTTCAAAGTCGGGTGGTTGTTCAACATAAACTTCTTCTACCAGCATTCCATTTAAGAAAGCACTCTTTATATCCATTTGATGCACCATGAGATTCTTGTACGCTGCATAAGCTAGAAAGATTCTGATTGCTTCTAGTCTGGCTACTGGAGCAAAAGTTTCATCAAAATCAATGCCCTCTTCCTAGCAGTATCTTTTTGCCACTAGCCTAGCCTTGTTCCTTACAACTTGTCCTTCTTCATCTAGCTTATTCTTGAACACCCACTTGGTTTCAATGACTACTTGATGAGTGAGTCTGGGAACAAGGTACCAAACTTGGTTCCTCTTAAATCCATTCAACTTTTCTTGCATGGCTTGAACCCAGTTGGTATCTTTTAGGGCTTCTTCTAGATGTTTTGGTTCTACATATGATATGAAGTAAGCAAACATGGCTTTGTGTGGATTTTCTCTTATCGTACTTACTACAGACGTGTAATCACCAATTATCAGGTCTCTATGGTGATCTTTTAGCCATCTTCTTCTTGCTTCATCAGCTTGCTGAGGTTCCCCCTCTGTTGAGTTCTGATTCAAATCTGCAGGCTGATCATCTTGAGGTTCCTGATTGTTTTCAGGTTCCTGTATCTGAGTAGGTACCTACATGATGGGAACATGTATAGCTTGGGATGGTGATATTCCATCCATTTTTGAAGGTTTGGTAACTGCACATCAATATACTCAACATGATTGTTGTTGATGTGAGTTTTGTCCAACACTTCTTGAAGTTCCTCAATATCAGTCTTACTGCAATGTGATTCATCGAAGACCACATGTACAGATTCCTCTATAACAAGTGTTCTCTTGTTGAAGATTCTGAAGGCTTTTCTTACTGATGAGTACCCTAGGAATATCCCTTCATCAGATTTGGCATCGAAGGTTTTGAGATACTCATTTGCATTGTTGAGTACGAAGCACCTGCATCCAAAGATGTGAAAATGGCCAACACAGGGAGAGTAACCATACCACAGCTCGTAAGGAGTCTTGTTTAGATCCTTGTTTATCAGGCATCTGTTCTGTGTGTAGCATGCTATGTTGGTTGCTTCTGCCCAAAACCTCTTTGGCAGCTCAGCTTTGACTAACACTGTTCTTGTAGGCTTACTTCAGAGTCCTATTTCATCTTTCAGCAACCCCATTTTGCTGAGGTGTCCTAGCTGCTGAGTATTCGTGTTTGATTCCATTGTTTGAGCAGTAGTCTTCTATGAATTTGTTGGTAAATTCAGTTCCCCTATCTGTTCTGATCTTCATTATGCTCAGACACTTCTCTGTTTGCAGCCTTCTCAGGAACTCTGGCAGTACGTTGCTGAGTATCAGATTTCTTTGCAAGGAAGATTGTCCAAATGAACCTTGAGTAGTCATCTACTATTACTAAGGTGTATTTCTTCCCAGATATGCTAATTGGATCAATTAGTCCAAAGAGATCCATGTGGAGCATATCCAGTATCCTTTCTGTAGAACGAAGAGTTTTTTTTAAGAGGCTTTTTACTTGTTTTCCTTTCTGACATGCTCCACAAACATCTTCCCTTTTGTAGACCATGTCTGGTAGTCCTCTGACTTGTCCTTTTCTAGCCATCTTATCAATGGTTTTGAAGTTCAGGTGGCTCAGCCTATTGTGCCACAGCCAGCTAGCTTCAGGAGTACTTTTGGCAATGAAACATGTAGCAGTAGTTGTTAAGTCCTAATCAGCAATATAGATGTTTCATTTCCTTGTTCCAGTGAGCTTGACTTCCTGAGTCCTGTTGTCCTTGATAAGACACTTGTTGAGATTAAACTCCACACAGTAGCCCTTGTCATAGAATTGACTTATGCTTAGGAGATTGTATTTCAAGCCTTCAACATGGGATACTTCTTTGATACAGATGTTTCCTCTAATTAGGTCACCAGTGCCCTTTGTGCTTCATTTGGAGTTGTCTCCAAATATGACTTTGGGTCCTTTGGAAGCTTTAAAGTTGATAAGGCTCTTCTGGTTTCCTGTCATGTGTCTTGAGCAGCCACTGTCGATGTACCATATTTCCTTCCTGCTTCCTGTCACTAGTTTCTGCAATTAAAAAGGGAATTACTTCATTTTAGGTACCCATACAAGTACGGGTCCTTTCTTGTTAGTTTATGTTCTCCTTTTAGGAACCCATGCTTGCTTTATAACAATCTTTTTGTTATAACTCTTGTTGGTTCCTGAAACTTTACCAGTATTCTTGGAATATTGTATATGTGTCTTGTGTGCGAGTGTTTTCTTTCTCTGCCACTTAGGAACATAGGTTCCATTAGATTTAGACATATAGGTCTGTGGCAGATGAGGAGTGTGAGACCTTTTGCTTTTTCTCGACTGTTGTCTGTGATTACTGCTTTCAGCATACTTAGGTTGCTGGAGCCAGCTTCTGACAGGCTTATTGTCGTAAGTACTTGAAAGAGGTCTCTTTCCCTTTCCATCAAAGCTTCCTGCACTTCTGCTTGCAGTTCCCCCTAAGTTAGATAATTCATTTTGATGGGAATAGCTGCAAACACAAATGTAGGTGCCTTTAAGGTGCTGGCCTTTGAAGTGGAAGTTTCTACACAATAGCCTATGCCAGCATGATCCTTTAGACCTCTTTGGATTTTTAGTATAGGATCCAGGTCTTTGGAGGATTTATTGAAGGTATTGATAGTTTCAGGTGAGAACCTTCTTCTCATATATTAGCTTAGTGACTTGCAGGTTGAGCTTACAGACTTCAGCTTTAAGGTCACTGCATGCTTGGCCTTTTGATTTTTCTATGGCATATAGCCTTTCTAAGAAAGTATGCTTTCTCTTAAGCTTTACATTCTCTAGTTTCAACTCTTCATGAGTTGAAGTAATCAGCTCGAAATCACTCATGATTTGTTGAAAGTAAAACTCATGTTCAACCTTTCATTAATTTGAACAGGAGCGTTAAGAGAAGTTACCTCATCTTCTGAGTCATCATCTTTGGCTATAAGGTAGATTAGAGCTTCTTCATCTGAAGATGAATCCTCCGAATCACTGTCGGTGGTTGACTGTTCTTTCTTGGATGTCTTCTCACGTGTAGCTGCCTGAGAAGATTCTGCCTCACCGATTATCACCCTTAGCCTCTGGCGTTCTTGTCTTTTTCTTTCGTGTCTCACCTTTCGTTCATCTTCTGGATATCGGTGGACTTCTAGATGTGGGCATTCCCTGGCATAGTGATCTGGCTTTCTGCAGTTGTAGCAAAGGCCGGTAGCTTTGGAGTCTGATTGGGGTGACTGCCCACTGGTTCCAGTTTCACTTTGCTTCCTCCTGAAGCCATCTGTTCGTGAGTTCCTTCTTATGAACTTTTGAAATTTTTTCAGGAGCAGTGACATATCTTCTTCTGCAATGGCCTCCAAGGTGGTTGTTTGATATTTGGACTTCCTAGCTTCCTGAGGCTGTCTTGCTGTTAATGCATTAACTTTTGTGTTGCTTCCTTCAGTTTCCATTTTTCTTCTGTTGATGTCGAACTTAAAGGCTTTGAGATCTGAGAAGAGGTCGATTGCTCATAGACTTTAAATCCATAGATACTCTCATGGCTGTTGTCTTACTATCCCACTCAACAAGAAGAGCCCTCAGCACCTTCATGTTTTTCTCCTTTTGAGTGTAGATCTTGTCCAGGGACTCAAGCTCATTAATGATGGTTGTGAACCTTAGATCCATTTGCTCTAAGTTTTCTCCAGGTATCATTTAAAACAGCTCGAACTTCTGAGTTACTGTTGAGACTTTGTTTTCTTTCGTGAGCTCGGTGCCTTCGTATATTTGCTCAAGCTTTTCCCAGATCTCTTTGGTGGTTCTGCAAGTTTTTACCTTACTGAAGGTTCCTTTATCGAGGGTGAGGAATAGAGCGTTCTTTGCTATCATTATCTAGGTTTGCTCTTCTCATTTCATCAAGCAGTAGAAACTGCCAATCCCAAGATGTGGCGCATCAAATCAGAGCAGGTTACCCATTAAAAGATGGTGATATTTGCAAATAAGCCCCTCAAGATCTTTGAAAAGTCAAAAAGCGAATAAGCGCATTAAATGCCAGGATCCTCAACCGCGGTATGAGAAACCGTTCAAATTCTGAGAAAATCTGAGCCGTTGATCAAAACACAAGAAGTTTTCCTATAAATAGGAAGTTTACACTTGATCAAATCTTTTACGCTCTCATACTTTCTAGCTCTCTAACCTTCTGCAAACAAGTAACCTAGCGATCGTTTTTGTGCACACCTCTACTTTTGCAGAAAACTCACCTTCCTTACTACTTTTCAAAAATGGCACCCAAGAACACACAAATCATGGATGGTCGTCTCGTTGATGAGAAGATATTACTGTAGGCCATAAGAGATGAAGGTCACTCCATCGACCTTATGCAGATGATACTGAACAATCTTTACCAGTCCAGAGTGTAGGGTTTCTGCTCACTCTACAGGGAACCCTGCTGCGAGGACCTGGTTAGACAGTTCTATAACAATACAGAGATATCTAAGGATAAGACAAAGATTATGTCTAAGATGGGGAAAAAGACGGTCGACATAACTCCCAGTCTCCAAGGGAAGATCTTTCAACTGCCCACTGAAGGAATGGATGGCAGCGAGTTAGCCACCTACAGAGAGGTGATGGTGGAAGAATACTGGAAGAGATTCATAGGCTCAGAAGACCTGTTGAAGCTGAACAAGAGTTGTAACAAAAAGCTCTTCCAGGTGGAGTAATCAGATGCTCCATGACATCTGTTGTCATATCATTAAGAATCGGTCTGGTTCTTTTGACAAGTGTACCAACCTCAGGTACAGGATGATGATGGCCCTAATGGAGGCTAAGGAGATAAACTGGGCGGAATATGTCTTCACCAGGCTCAAGGAGGAGGTAGAGAAGAAGGTAGCAAGCCAACTTATGGACTAGTGATCAACACCATCTTATGGTTTGCTGGTCACGACCTGTCAAAGGGTAAGCCCATTCAAAGGGCAAGTTCATAGGCTATAGTAGAATTTTTACCAAGAAGAGAACTAAGGTCTCCCCGGTAACCAGGAAGGTTACTGCGGCGAAGGAGAAGGAGACTCAGAGAGAGGCAGTGCAAGAAAGCATGTCGGAGGGGGAAGCCTCGGCTACTGCTTCTCCACCCAGGCAGAAGAAAAAGGAAAGGAGTGTAAGGATGAGAGTGAAATAGGCAGTGAAGAGAAAACTAAGAATTTTTTATGACGAAGCATTGCCATCTCCTATGTTGATGCTTCCTGCTCGCGCGAGCAAGAATAAGGATGCTGAATCAGAAATTCAAACCACTGAGCAGGCAGAGCTTGCTGTACAAAAAGTCACTGATTAGCTACAAGAGTAGTTAGGAATGTAGGTAGAGGAGATTGCTGAGGAGTTTGACCCTGAAATATTCTTGGACATAGCCAAGATGAAAGAAGAGTTTGAAAAGCAGTGGGACAGGTTCACAACATGGTGGAACTATTGGCACCTTCACAGCCCAGTTATGTTTCAATGATGTGAGTTGAGGAAGATTGGGCCCTAAGCTGGGCAGAAGTGTCTGACATAGCAGAGAAAGGAGTACTGGAGACAAGATACTTGAAAAGTCTGCGGAGGAGGAAGTGGAAAGACTTTCAAGAAAGTTATGAAGCTGAACTAAGATTGGCTGTCGTTGCTGAAAAGAAGAAGCAAGTTTCACAGCATGAACTACTTCCACCTTCCCCAAGAACACTGAAGGCAAAGAAGCCCATCAAGCAACCTGATTTCTACAAGGATGATGTTATCCAGAAGGCAGCTACTAATCAGGTCACTGCTGGCGATGACGTGGGCTTCACTGAAAAACAATTAGAGGCGTTTGGAGTAGATGAAGCGGAGGAGAGGATACTGAAACAGGCTTTAAATGCCAGTTTAGTGGAAACAAGAATGAGGCAGAAGGCACTGCCCATGCAGCCAGGTGAAGGTTCCTCCATTGGAGCAGCATCAATTGAACATCCTTTAAATGTTCTACCGATTAGTCAGAAGAATCCTTCACCACCCGCATCAAAGGATGAATCTAGCGGGGCATTCAGTCAGCTAGTGGATATAATGGTCTTGCCAGATGAGGATGACGCAAGATCAGATATAGTAGGAGATGTCCCAGCCCTTGAAGACACTCCTACCACCATGGGAAAGGCTGACACGCCAATGATGGAGCTGCCAACTACTCCAGAGGCTGCAAGGTTGGATGTTCTTGCGGTTGTTGCAGTCCTTGAAGAAACAATTAAAGCAACAATCGTTGAAGAACGGACCTCTGTGCCAGAAGTTAATGGGGCACCCATGGAGGTTGATAAGACGGCTGAGGAAATTACACCAATGGAGATGGAGGGTGTAATTTCTAAAGATCATGCGAATCATGGAGAGACGATTGTAGAGGAGGCCGCAACAGAATAGGCTGCTAACATAAAACCTATTGTTGATAAGATTCCAGCAGAACAGACTGCTCAAAAGAAACCTACTTGTTGGTCCTGGAATTGATGTAGGTAGGCTTAGAGGGGGGTGAATAAGTCTACCTTATCTTCTAATTTTTCTTCCAAATCTAATGGCTTATTTATAATATCAGTAACCTTTTGGGAGGGTACTGATCAGAGTGAATGCGGAAGCCTATCTTTGTGCCCAATAGAAGATATGCAGTTTATCAGAGAGAATAAATGTAAGACAGTAAGCAGATAAACACGCAAGCATGTATAGAGGTTCGAAGGTGGAGTAATCCTTATAGGTCCTCTCTTCCTCTACACAGGAGGGAACCTTTGTTAAGCTGGTTGATTTACATAGACCTATCTATTACAACCCACCCTTAACAAGTAAGTAGCAAGCCTTAACACAGATACTTGCCTATTTTCCCTTGACCCACACAGGATCCTACTCTACCCTACCCAGGGTCCTCACTTTCTCTCCTAGAAAGTGGTAAACTCAGCAGGATATTACTCCTCGTACTGAGTACTCCGAGACAACATTTTAGAGAGGTTTATCTCCTTCTTCTTCAACTGGGTGCAGCAAGTTTGTCCTTCGTATGCAGACTAATTCTGCTGATGCTTGCTGCTGACTGGTAGACTGGGTGTGCGTCTTCTTGGGGTGTGGAGTGTTCGAGTTTTTCTTCTTTTTAGCTGCTCTATATGAACACTCTCTTCTCTTCTTATCTTCCCCCTTTTACTGCGCTTTTCTCTTTGTAAGCTCTTCTCTCTTCTTTTGTGCTTCTCTCTTTGAGCTAGGATATTCTGATGTGCTCACTTCTCTTGCACACTCTGTGTTTCTATCTCGCACGCCCTGTGCTTCTCTCACACACCATTTTCAGTCTTCAGTCCTCCTCTTTATAGGGTGTGAAATCTGCCCGTTAAAGGTAGACAGATTTCCATCATTTCTGCGCCGCACTCCTGACACACGCCAACTTTTCACTTTCCACGTGTCTTCTTCCTGTTAGTTCCTCTTCTCTTTTCTCTCTACCGGTAACTTCTTGTGTCTACCGGTAACTTTGACTTTTCTCCTTATTAGTATACTTTTCTTCTTGTGCCTGTGCAGTATGCTTTTGGCATGGTCTTCCAGATAGCTTCCTGTCCCGCTGTGTTCTGCTTTGGCGAGGTTCCTTCCAGTAGCTTTCTGAAGTCAATAGTATCCTTATTAGTTCATCTAATTCTTTATAACCATTCTCTTCAGTATCCTTCCATTTGACACTTTCTCTATTTCTTTTAATCTTCTGCAGTAACTCTATTGCAGTAACCTATCTTATGATTGATTATGCATATTAGAGTTACTTTAAGGATTTGTCTCATCAAAACATTCTACAAGTGTATCCAACAATTTCCCCCTTTTTTATGATGACAAAACCTTTACACAAGATCAAAAGAATATAACCTCTTAAGCACAGAAAGCATATTTAAAGCATGGTACAAATGGGCGTACTACTTTCATACACAAATCACATATAAATCTAAAAGAAAGGGCACAAGAAATGAGCTTTTTGAAGAACAAGAGACATTTTATTAAGATAACATATTTATATTACAATGCAGTAAGCAAAGTTACAATAAACATCCTATCTAAATCATTCTTCTATTCTTCTTACTCTTTCTTTTCTTTCTTTTCCTCTTTAGCTTCTTGCGGGCTTCTTTCTTCTCTAGCTCTTCCCGCTTTTGGGTGCAAGGTCCTGCTCCGAATTGATTTTTCCTCTTAGTCTAAAGAGAGAGAGAATTAAAAGTGAGGAGAAGAGGCTTCTTTGGAAGAGAGTAGTGAAGCAGAGGAAGAGATTTGAGAAGATGAAGAGAATAACACAGTAGCTTCCTGCTTCCTTTCATTCTCCATAACCTCACTAACTCCTCCTGCTGTATCATCTGCTCAAATCCTTGGAAGCAAGAATCATCCATTTCCCCTCCAACATCTTCATGTGGACGGACTGAAATCTTCTCTTTTCCGCCATGGAAGACTTTTGATCTTCCATGATCCTTCGCAGTTTCTTCCCCCTTTGTGACATCATCAAAAATGAGTTGATGCTCTGGGGTGACTGGAGAAGGATCCTTTAAATCTCTATCAGTTCTCTAAGAGGAGAACTTAGGTGCTTGCCCTTAGGCTCCCTTAAAGTTGAGGTAAGGAGAGAGTTCTAGAAGATCAAGTCTTCTGAGGAAGACTTGCTTAGCAAGTGTTAAGCGTGAGAGGTGAAAATATGAGGTTTAAGGCGTGCTTGGTTGTTTATTTGCAGAGAATGTGTCTTTTGGAAGAGATGAAGAGAAGGGTTTCCAACAATCAGGTTCCATGATGAACATAAGGATGAGAGAAAGGGAGAGGATATCTTTTTATACTTTATGAAGAAAAAGAGTGCATGTATTTATAGGTATAGAGATACTCCCAGTTGCAGTTTGGATCTTTAAAGATCTCATTAACTGTTCCTGCCGGTTTCCAAGGCTGATGTTGACAGTTTCCACAACTTTATGTCGTTTCTCTTTATTTAATTGCGTCTGTGGTCAGCGGCTGAATCTTCACCCTTGGATTTTTCTGATCGTGCGGCTGTTGTTGCTTTTAGGGTTTTTGAAAAGGTAGTCTATTTCTGGATATAGGCGATCCTCCTTTTTATGTTCGCACGTTACCAAGAAATATTTTCTCAGTAATTGCTCTATCTTGTAACATCCAAGAGATCTCTTTATCCAGTTTTGATGATAAGTTCTGACTTCAAGTAACCTAGTATCCAGAATATTGAAATCTAGTGTCCTGATACACAGCGACCTGGTATTCAGCGATCTAGTATCCAACTACTCGGTATTTAGTGTCCTGTTGCCCAGCGACCTAGTGTTCAGCGATCTAGTTTCCATCCCCTGGTATCTAGCATCCTGATATCTAGCATCCTGCCACCCAGTGACCTAATTTCCAGTCAACCTGGTATCTAGCATCCTGATATCCAGTATCATGCTATTAGTGACATAGTATTCAATATTCTAGTGTCTAGCGTTTCCTTTAGTCAGAACTTTATCTTTTTCTGTTAGGATCTTCTACCTTTTCTATTGACTTAATGACAAGTGTTCTGATTTCTAATAGCTTAGCATCCAGTTAGCTTGGTATCTAGTGTTTGGGTGTACAGCGTCCTGTTGTCCCATGACCTAGTATCCAGTAACCGAATTTTCAGCATCCTGTAGTCAGAGTTTGTCGTTTTATCAATGATTCCCCCTAAGTTTACTAACCCTTCAGATGTACCTGCAAAACACTTACCTTGTATAGGTACTCATACAAGTATGAGTCCTTCTGAGTTAGGTTTTCCTTCAAAAGATTGAACTATCTTTACAGCTCATGATTGTTGTAGAGAGAGTTTCGGCTCCTTCAAGACTTTTTAAAGAATAATCAGTGATAGTGTGTGCAAGTGTTTGTAGGCATAGCATGATAGACAAGGGTAAGTATTCTTTTTTTTTTTAATTATATATTTATTTTTTATTTTTTATTTTTTTTCTGGAGTTGCTGTTCTGCTTAATTCCTTATGGAATGACAGATTGTTGCAGACTTTCTACAGCATACCCAGTTTAGGTTACTCCAAGGATTTTAACTTTTTTGCCTTCAAAGTTTCCTGGATTCGTACTAGAAGTTCCCCCTTACTTTATGGTCTTCTCTTTTAAGATGTGGGGTTACTAATAGTACTATTTCAGGTTACTTTGAGGCTTTGCATGAGAAAGTAAATCAATATAATATGGAACTAAGGATGCAGGATTCCTTCTCATTTTTAGAACCAAGTGACAACAGTTTAAAGTTCATTATCTTAGAATATAGTCACTTGAATTCCTTGACAGAAAAAGATTATGACCAGAATTAAAGAGTATAGAATTAGAATGAGGTACCTCGTCATCATTGTTCTTTTGAAAGAGTAGGTCCTCTTTCATTCTTGTTTCTATCTGGAGGTCGATCTAGTTGATGGAGTGAGCTTCTTCTTCTTACTCCTTGGCTTGACATCCTCATTGTTTTTCCTCCATGATTTGCTGCTTGTTGATTGCTGTGTCAGATTTTCTTCAGCTCCTTGTTGGTCCACTTCTTTCTGCACAGCTTCCTTCTTTGCAACTTGATGTTCCCCCTCAGAAACAGCTTTCCTTCACAACACATCTTGATTTTCTACATCTTTTAGCTGTTTGTTGTCTTCACATCAATCATATCCTTTTAGAGCAAAAGGCATTGAAATGATCTCTGATGTGACGGTGAGAAAGAGAGAGATTTTGAGAGAGAGGCTTTTTCACAGATGGGATCTGGATAGATCGATTATATCTTTTGTTCATCCATCTGCTCTGATACCACTTGTTGGTATCAGATTGACCATTGAGCAAGGATGAATTATCCACCCGCTCTGATACCACTTGTTGGTATCAGATGCATTAGCTGATGGATGATCCAACCTGCTTTGATATCACTTGTTGGTCCCGGAACTGCTGTAGGTAGGCTTAGAGGGGGGTGAATAAGCCTACCTTATCTTCTACTTTTTCTTCTAAGTCTATTGGCTTATTTATAATATCAGTAACCTTTTGGGAGTTTACTGATCAGAGTGAATGCGGAAGCCTATCTTTGTTCCCAATAGAAGATATACAGTTTATCAGAGAGAATAGATATAAGGCAGTAAGCAGATAAACACGCAAGCATGTATAGAGGTTCGAAGGTGGAGTAATCCTTCTACGTCCTCTCTTCCTCTACACAGGAGGGAACCTTTGTTAAGCTGGTTGATTTACATAGACCTATCTATTACAACCCACCCTTAACAAGTAAGTAACAAGCCTTCGCACAGATACTTGTTTACTTTCCCTTGACCCACACAGGATCCTACTCTACCCACCCAGGGTCCTCACTTTCTCTCCTAGAAAGTGGTAAACTCAGCAGGACATTACTCCTCGCACTGAGTACTCCGAGACAACCTTTTAGAGAGGTTTATCTCCTTCTTCTTCAACTGGCTGCAGCAAGCTTGTCCTTCGTATACACACTGCTTCTGATGAAGCTTGCTGCTAAATGGTAGACTGGGTGCGCATCTTTTAGGGGTGTGGAGTGTTCGAGCTTTTCTTCTTTTTAGCTGCTCTCTATGAACACTCTCTTCTTTTCTTAACTTCCCCCTTTTACTGCGATTTTCTCTTTGTAAACTTTTCTCTCTTCTTTTGCACTTCTCTCTATGAGCTAGGATATTCTGATGTGCTCACTTCTCTTGCATACTCTGTGTTTCTATCTCGCACGCCCTGTGCTTCTCTCACACACCATTTTCAGTCTTCAGTCCTCCTCTTTATAGGGTGTGAAATCTGCCCGTTAAAGGTAGACAGATTTCCATCATTTCTGCGCCGCACTCCTGACACACGCTAGCTTTTCACTTTCCACGTGTCTTCTTCCAATTGGATCCTCTTCTCTTTTCTCTCTCCCGGTAACTTCTTGTATCTACCGGTAACTTTGACTTTTCTCCCCATGCTTGCTCTGCTACTCCCTCCTCTAGCTTCACTCTGGAGCTTCCTTCTTCTAGCTTGCTCCTTCAGGTGGCTTCGAGGCTTCTGTAGCATGCTGCCTGTGCAGTATGCTTTTGGCATGGTCTTCCAGGTAACTTCCTCTCCCACTGTGTTCTACTTTGGCGAAGTTCCTTGCAGTAGCTTCCTAAAGTCAATAGTATCCTTATTAGTTCATCCGATTCTTTATAACCATTCTCTTCAGTATCCTTCCATTTGACACTTTCTCTATTTCTTTTAATCTTCTGCAGTAACTCTATTGCATTAACCTGTCCTAAGATTGGTTATGCATATTAGAGTTACTTTAAGGATTTGTCTCATCAAAACATTCTACAAATGTATCCAATACTACTGCTGAAGAGACTATTCCTAAAGAGCCAACTATTGAGGAGTCTTCCTAGCAAGGAACTTCGATAAAACAGATAGTAGTTGAGAAGGCGCCGGAGGAGGAAGGACCCTCTGGAGAAGTAATAAGGAGGTTGCAAGCCTGGAAGGGAGATGTCCCTCAGGATGAACTTTCAGCTGATGATGAGGAGGTATCAGCTCATTGAAGAGCATACACTGAAAGTTTTATGTCTAGCTCCAGCAGCGATGAAGGATTACCCAGTGAACAGGGTGCATCCATAACCGAAAAATCCAAACCTCTAACCCCCTCTCTTTATGTACAAAATGATGAGCAAAAATCCATTGATGACGTCCTCAAGGCAGTAGGGAAACTTGGGAAATCCTTAAGCGAAGCAAGCCGGCAAATGAGAGCTGAGGTAAAGAAGGATCGGTTTCAAGCTTCCTTCCGGATGGACACATTTAATACAACCTTGGCAAAACTTCAAAAGTCTATCAGCTCCTTAACCCTCTCTACCAGCCTTGTTGACACCATCAAGAGCATGAACGAAAAGCTCAACTCCGAAGCAAATAGGTTAATAAAAATTGAGTTGGAGCAACAATTTGTGACTGCTTCCCTCAAAGAGGTCTCCAACTCTCAGTTTGAACAGAAACAAACCTTGGAGAATCATACTGATCTTTTAACCAGTATACATTCAATGCTCAAGTTTGGGGTAGGCTCGGCCTTTGATGATAACAAAAAGGGGGAAGAGACAATTAAGAGGATCGAGCAGAGAAAGTAGCAGGATCCTTCCTCTTACAGATAGCTAACAATCTTACCTAAAAAGGATTCAGGAGGCGATGGAGGAGGCCATAGAGGAAGCTCCAGAGGACACCAAGATTGCAGTTCAACGAAGAGAAAATCTAAAGCTATCTCAGGAGTACATCCTGGTCTTCGCAGAGGAGTAGAAGAAAAGGAAGAGAAGAGGAGGAGAGTTGACGATATATTCAAAGCGTCAGATGCTCATATTAAGGAAACGGTGCAGAAAAGCCTCTTACATCTTTTCTCTCCTCAGAAGCAACCTGACCTGTAAGCTCTTGCTGCAGATGGGAAGAATGCACTAGAACTGCTTCGCATCTTCTTGGATGGAAGTCCAGACTCTAGGAATCACAGATTCCAAGTAAGGGAACTTCCTGAAATTGATCTGCCTACCACTCATTGTCCATCCTTTCTGCAGATCAACACCTTCAAACAAGCAGAATACTTGAAGTATTATATCAAGTTATGCAAGGAGTCCACGATCATCAAAGGAAAAACTCACCGTAGAAGGGCTTCAATGCTTCAAGGACCTTGCTAGCCGGGGTGTACTTACAATCCAAATGAAGCTAAAAGGCAGAATGAATAGAGGGGAACTCATTCATTTCTGTGAAGATTTCTGGTTGAGGTACAAGGAGACCTCGAAGATGAAAAGACTGATGGAGCCAACTTATCAAGAGTCAATCCTCAACTGGTGGAAGGGTTCAAGGAATGAATGAAAATGGGCCTCCTGGTTTAAGATACAGTAAACCTTCCTGCTTCCTACTCATATATATCTCTTTCTGCATTAACCCTCTTTAGCTATGTTCTCTCTTATTTTTAGTCGCTAGGTCTGTATTGATAATATGCTCAGATACCTCTATAATTTATTAACTCAATAAAAGTATTTGTTTTAATCTTAAAAGGCTCACTACTTGTGAACTTATGCTTGAACTTCTGATATGATATCTTACTGCTATATATATATATATATATATATATATAACGTGCTGATCCTTTACAAGCTTACTTGTCTGTATGAAATCTGATAAAGTCTTTGATCCTCTTAAAGGAAGTTTTGTCATCATCAAAAGGGGGAAATTGTAAGGAACATTGTATAGATTTTGATGAAGACAAAACATGTAATAGACTAGGCCTAAGATCCTATGTACTTAGTTTCTCTTGTAAATCTCTTTTATAGAATAGGATCAGAAGGCGTGGTGATCAAGACTGCATCTTAGAAGAAAAGGGATAAAGACCTTGTTGCATAAGGAACTGCTCTAAAAATGCATTGAAAAGTTCATGCAGCAGGATGCTATGAAAAGGAAGCTGAAAGATCACTATCAAGAGGATGCTAAGTAAGCCAACTAACTGAGCGACAAGGAAGAATCAAGCAACCTGTTAAGCAACAGTTACCTCGGGAGATGTGTACGAGGTTTACGTTAGGCACGATCGTAATTTCATCAAATCAAAAGATGCTACGTAATAAAGAAAAAAAGGGAAGTCTGAAGGAATGTTAGACTAGGTATGACGATTGCAGCAACAGAGATGTACAATGATAACAACCATGTATGAACCAATCCGAGAAAGCCACGTTGACTTATGCATGATGAGAAGGAAGCTCCCTATCCAACGGGCTGAAAAATTCCTTCACCTATAAATAGATGAAAACTAGAACTTGAAAATAACTTGAAACCTGAAACTCTCGCAAACAAAGCACTCAAGCTATCTAACGATATATTCTTTCAAATCATTAGAAGTTTCAAGTCCAGTTTAAGCAGCAAGCACCTACAGCTTAAAGAACTTATTGTTCTAGCCTTGCTGCCCGAGTTGTTGAATATAAATAACATATCTTTTTAGACTGTTAGGAGTTGCTTGATCGGAGGCTGTTCCTGATCAAGTAGTTACGTTCTTTGTAGAAAGAACAAGAGCTCTATGTAGGCTAGGTTGAGTTTGGTCACTGTGCAGTAACCCTGTGTGGGAGAGACTTACAGTTCTTGTTAAGTTAGGATGTCTAAGCGAGGCTTGTATAAATCAACCCGAACATATAACAAAGTTCCTCTTTGTGTAGGAGAAGAGAGGACGTAGAGGGATTACTCCACCCTCGAATATCTGTAAACCGTTGTGTTTACTCTTGTGTGGTGTCTCTTACTATTTATCTTATTGTTGTTGCTTATCTTTCTTTATATACTGCATATTGTTCATAAGCATCTCAAACTGGTTTTCAGAAAAGAAACTTTGATAAAACAAATTTCTGTTGTGCATAAAACTCTCTTTCTTTAAATCTGTAAAAGGTAACTGCTCAAGCAGTAACCTTCAGGATAGTAAGCTTTTGAGCTACCTACCCGAGTGTTCAATCCGTCTATTTTAAAGAAAAGTTTGAAAATTGAGTAGGCTTATTCACACCCCCCCCCCCTCTAAGCCTACTACCACTTGGGACCAACAAACCAATACGGAGCAGATCAACAAGAAAGGCACGTTGCTGAACAAAAGGATGAAGCTGCTACAACGCCGAGCTGAAAGTATAAATCACACCGAAGACTCCAAACAACAGCCATAAGAAGCAACTCTGGAGAAAGATGTTGAGGAAGACAAGTGGAGGAGTAAGAAGAGAAGCTCACTCCATCAACCAGATCACCCTCCAGACAGAAGCAAGTGATGAAAATGGATCCACTCTTTAAATCTACTCTTAATGAAAGAATAACGACGACTAGGTACCTCGTTCTAACTTACTCTTATATTTTTGGTCTCACTTATTTTATCCTGTTAAGAATCTCAAGTGACCATATGAAAATCAAAGATCAAGAAAGCCAAATGAAAGAATCTTCAGAGGATTGAAGATAACAGGCTTGAAATTTTGGTCACTTGACTTGAAAATGAGGAAGGGAAGCCTGTACGTTATATCCATAAGAAGATGTTTCACCTACTCATATAGAAACCTCAAGATTACCTTAAATAGTACTAAAAGTGACCCTACATCTTAAAAGAGATAATCATAATGTAAGGGGGAACTTCTAGTACGAGTCAAGGTAATTCAGAGGCAATAATAGTCAAATCCTTGGAGAAACCCAAATACGGGTATGCTGAAAAATGTCTGCAACAAACTGACATTCCCTAAGGAACCAAGCAGAACAGCAACTCCGAATGGAAATAAATTTGTCTACCTTACTGATATCATGTTTTATTTTATCTACATCTAAAGGAGTTCATTCTCCAGAAAAGATACATTAAGTTAACATCTGCACACACCTTTTTTTGCTTACTAACGAAGGTCTTACAAGAATCAAACTATCCCTACAGCAACCATGGGCTGTAAGGAAATGGTAAGTTCTTATAAGAAGACTAACTCAGAAGGACTCATACTTGCATGAGTACCTATACAAGAATAATTTTACTGCAGGTACCCCAGACAACAGGCTACTAAATTCAGGGAGAATGAATTGACAAATCTAAGGAACAAAATAGAGTTCTGACAACAGGACACTAGATACCAGACTGATGGATACTAGGTCGCTGGATAACAGGACGCTGGATATCAGGATGCTAGATACCAGGCTAACTGGATATTAGGTCGCTGGATAACAGGACGCTAGATATCAGGATGCTAGATACCAGGTTGCTGGACACTAGGCCGCTGAACACTAGGTCGCTGGGTACCAGGATGCTAAACACCAGGATGTTGGACACCTAGGTCGCTGAACACCAGGTCGTTGTGTACTAGGACGCTAGACACCAATACTCTAGATATTAGGTTACTGGAAATCAGGACTTATCATCAGGTCACTGGAAAGGAGCTCACTAGCTGGTTGTCTCATTCAACTAAGCTGTTACCAAAGCAATTGGTAACGTGCGTGCATAAATACATGATCACCATTCCAGAAATAGACCACATTTTCATAACCCTAGAATAATTTCAGCCGAGCGATCAGAAGAATCTAAGGGTGAAGAATCAGTTGTTGACCACACACTTAAGCAATCACTTTAGGAAGAGAAAAGGCTGTGGAAACTGCCAACTTTATTAGAAACCGGTGAAGCAGTTAATGAGATCTTTAAAGATCTAACTGCAACAGGGAGTATCTCAAACCCTATAAATACATACACTCCTTCTCTTATGTTCATATATCTATATCTTTCTCTTTATCTTCGACCAACATGGCACCCGATTGTTGGAAACCATTCTCTTTATTCCTTCCAAAAAACACATTTTCTGCAAATAATCAACCAAGCACACCTCAAATCATTAAAAGTCACCTCTCACGCTTGACACTTGCTAAGCAAGCTTTTCTCAGAATATTTGATCTTCTAGCTTTCAGCTCTCACCTCACTTCCAAACGACTTGCACCCAAGTTCTTCTTTTCGAGGCAGGAGGGTAGAGCGAAGGACCCCTCTCCAACAACCCCAGAGCTGCAGCTCGTTGATGATGTCAAAAAGGAGGAAGGAACTGCGATGGGTCATGGAAGATCAAAAGACTTCCAAGGGTGGAGAAGGGGAGACTCCAACTCTTCTATGAGGTGGATTCTGTTTTGCATACGAGAGAATCAGAAGGAGGGATAGTTGGAGGAGTCGGTGGAGATTGAAGGAGAATGAAAGGCGGCAACAAGCTACTACGTCTAAACTTCTCTAATTCTTCATGTTCCCCTCCGAACAAATTCCCTCTCTCTCTCGCATCTCCTCTCACACCTTTTTCAGCTCTCCTCTCTAGCCGAAAAGAATAATCTACTCGGAGTAGGTTCCTGTACCAAGTGAGGGGAAGGAAGGCAGAAAGAGAAAGCCAGCAGCAAGCAAGAGAGGAAAAGAAAGAAAGAAAAGAGCAAGAAGAAAGAAGAATGAGTTTAGATAGGACGTTTGTTATACTTTGCTTACTGCGTTGTACTGTAAATATCTAATCTAAATAAAATTTCTTTTGTTCTTTAAAAGCTCATTCCTTGTGCCCTTTCGTTTTGATTTACATGTGATTTGATGAAAGCAGTATGCTATAACTTTGTTTATCATACAAACTGTTTAATGTGCTTGAGAGATTATGATTTTTTGATCTTCTGCAAAGGTTTTGTCATCATCAAAAAGGGGGAAATTGTTGCAAACATTTAAGTATGTTTTGATGAGACAAAACCTTAAGAAAGTAACCCTAATACGCATAACCTAGCTCGAAAGGTTACTGCAACAAGGTTACTGCAGAAGAAAGATTGATCAGAGAAAGTGTCGAAGGAATGATACTGAAGAGAATGGTGAAAAAGAATCAGGTGAACTAATTAGGATACTGATGACTGTAGGAAGCTACTGGAAGAGAACTTGCTGAAGTAGAAAAGCAGCAAGCTACCAGACCTCAGAGACCATGCCTAAGCATACTGAAGAACAACATGCTGCAGAAGCCTCAAGCTACCTGATGGAGCAAGCCAGAGAAGAAAGCACCAGAGTGAGCGCGAGGAGGAAGCTACAAAGCAGGCATGGGAAGAAAGTTAAATGTTACCAGTAGAAAGAAGAAGTAATCAGTAGAGAGAAGAGAAGAGGAGTCAATCAGAAGAAGACACGTGGAAAGCGAAAAGCTGGCGTGTGTCAGAAGAAGTGTGGCGCTATCAATAAGGGAAATCTATCTACCTCCAATGGGCAGATTTCCTAATCTATAAATAGAAGAAGACTGAAGACTGAGAAACAGAGAGAAAGCGCGCAAGAGAAGAAGAGAAGAGAAAACGCAAAAACAGAAGAGAGCATGAGAAGAGAGCGTAGAAAAAAGGGGGAAGGCTACACGAAAGAAAAGAGAGCAAAGTGGGGAGCAAAAGAAGAAAAGAGAAAAGAGAAGCTCAAACACTCCACACCCTAAAGACGCATACTCAGTCTCATAGTCGAGGCAGCAAGCTACAGCAGTTCAACCTGCAAAAGAAGTCTAAGTTTGCTGCATCCAGTTGAAGAAGGAGAAGACAAACCCTTATCTTAAGGACTGTCTTGGAGTTCTTAGTTCGAGGAATAGAGTCCTGCTGATTTGTCCACTTTCTAAAGAAGAAAGAGAGGACACTGGATGGATAGAGTAAGATCATGTGTGGGTCAGTTAGGAGAGTAGGCAAATAGCTGTGTGAAGGCTTGCTACTTACTTGTTAGATCTGTGTTGTAATAGATAAGGCTATATAAACCAACAAGATTTAACAAAGGTTCCCTCTTGAGAAGAGGCAGAGAGGATATAGAAGGACTACTCCACCTTCGAACCTCTATATATCTATGCGTCTATATGTGCTTACTGCTCTACTTGCATACTTTATGTTAAGTTGCACATCTTCTATACTTGGTACTTCAATGAGAGAAAAGCTTCCGCAACCACTCTGATCAGTAACCTCCCAAAAGGTTACTGATTCTGAAACTGAGCCGATAGAAGAAAGGAAAATTTGAAATTACAGTAGGCTTATTCACCCCCCCCACTAAGCCTACTATCACACTAATTGGGACCAACACTTTTCATAGGCCATATTCATTTTGTCTCTACTAGTGACTCAGCAAGATCCTTGTACTTATATTATTCTTCCTTGTATAAGTATTGGATCAAATGCTAATAAGTTACTGTTTTCTGATCTGCAGTATGCTTGATAAAGCGACCTTCCAGATAGCTCTCTGCAGCGACCTTCCAGATAGCTCTCTGCAGTGAGTTGTTTATTCATCTTGCAGTAACCTTTGTACGTCTTTGTTGACCTATAGCTTTCTTCAATCAGAGTTATGTCATTTATTTGATGCATCCTCTAGTAGTGGCCTTTTCTTCCAATAACCTTTTCAAGATAAAGATATAAACATGATAAAACATATAGGTTACTGAGGGCTTTCTTTAAGGCTTTTGTCTCATCAAAACATACTTGTTCAATTCCTTACATACTACCCCCAGGTGTACCATGATCAGATGCAGAACAAGTTCCTAAAATAGGGAGGGCTTTCAGTGACCGAATACGAGAAGAAGTTCAAACAGCTTAGTCATTTTGCTATGCATTTTATCGACACTTAATGGAAGAAAGCTCAAAGATTCATCAAGGAATTGAAATCAAACATTCAAACATCTAATCTGCTCATTTACGTCTAGAGTATTCACATGTAGTAGCAAGAGCTTAAGTGATAGTTGCGAGTATGGACACGGAAAGAGGGGATGATAAACATGAAAAAGGATCCAAAAGGAGAAAGTTGGATGATTTGAATTATGGTTAAGATGAAAATCCAGATGAGTAGTTTAAGGCTAGAGAAAGCTCGACACTAAACACCCAAAGGGGACAACAAAATGCATCATTAGTTAAACCATCATGTCGTACATGTGGGAGGCATCATAGGGGCGAATGTCTAATGGGTAAAGGAAAATGCCACAAGTGTCAACAATCGGGACATATCTCTTATAATTGCCCTCAACTCACGTGTGCTAAGATAAAGTATCCAATTTTCTTTTTCGAACTTTTGCGAAGTCCTAAATTTCGAGGATGAAATAAATTTAAGGGGATAGAGATGTAGTGACCCGAATTTTAACAAATATCTAGAAGTGATAATAATAAATTATTAGTGAATTATTACTTTATAAATTAAGATATTAAATCTTATGGGCCTTAATTGGATTAGTGAACCCATGATTTAGAATTTAATTAAGTACTGGCTCATAAGAGGTTAGGGCCTGTAAAATATGCATATAGGTTTTAGGATTTCCAACACGCGGTGAGGCATGTACGAATGATTTCTCTACCCTCCTCTTTTCTTCAAAGTTTCAATATCAAATAGGTTCTAGATTAAGGTGACTTAGGATGAACTTTAATTTAGATAGGTAAAGAATTTATTAGCTGGAATAATAATCTGTCATAATGAATTAAAATCTTAAAGATGAGTTTGCTATCATGTTAGATGTAGTTTAATGGGTATGAAATAAAAATTAACTCACGTTTGATATGAATTTGATAAAAATCAGATTAAAGATTAAAGATAGAGAGAAAAAAAAGGGAGAATGAGAGAAAGAAAGGGAAGAGAGAGAAGGGGGGACGAGAGAGAGAGAAACGAGAGAAGGAAGGAAAGAGAAGAGAGAGAGAATGGACGAGAGAGGAGAGAGGGGGGACCGTGTGAATGAGAGAGAGTAGTGAGAGGGTAGAGAGAGGAAAGGAGAGCACGAGGGGAGAGAGAAAGATAGTGCGGGCCTATTGTGGAGAGTATATGGATGTAAGGTAAGTATATTCTAATTTATTCCAATTAGACCCTCAAAGTACCAAATTGATATTCTTGAATTTTCAATTTAACCCCAAAAACTTTAGGTGAATTTTCAGATTAGCCATATGTTAATCTTAAACCCTTTTGTGTCTTAATTCAATCAAAAATAATTAATCAAAAATAATTAATAAGGGTTACCAATGTGAGTTTTCCCTTTTACTTTGGGTGACTAGGTGATGAAGAAGGTGTAACCCATGGGGAGTAGACTTGCATTCATTCTCATTCATTCACGGTTTTCAACTGTTAAGGTGAGGATTTCTTTCATGTGTTTGTCTCTATTAAGTGCTTTATGTGAAGTGATTGATGAATTGAAGCAATGTGTTTGAGGAAAATTATTTATGAAAATACTTGTTGTGATTTATGATCTATGCATGAGGATTAGCCAGGGACGCGAGAGGTCCAAGGATCAAAAGTAGGTTCTCGGGTATTGCCCGCCGTGCTAAGAGTTGATTGGTCAATCCCAAGACGAGGAAAATGTTTTTATGCATGTTGTGATATTTGTCTTACTTTTACATGTTGCCTTTAATTTAGATAAACATATCCCCACTGAGCTCGTGTTTTGCTCATCCAATATAAATCTAACCTTTCAAATTACAATGCATGACATGAAGTGGGGTGGATGCGCAGTGGCTGATGTGAACAAATTTATTTAAATTAGTTCTCTTGAAGTTTATGAAATGCATTTTTCTCATACTACTTTTTAATCATGTTTTAATTCCACATTCCTTCTTTTGAAAAAAAATTAAAAACTAATTGGTATCTTGTAATTGAGTCTTCCGCTATATATTTCATTAAATGTCCACATATTTAATACATGGTATTCCATTGTACATTCATTAATTCTATTTATTCAAGTTTTGACTAATAATTTAAAAGAAAACGATTATTTCATTTTTTTCCCATTGTTTACATGAAAATTTTTGAGCTATCATACTTTTTCACATTCCAAAAAGTTTAAGAAAAGCGGGGTGTGACACATCAATCTTGATAGGACTCCCTATGGCCTTTTCAATCCTTAATACTATAGAAGAATGTCAATATTCTAACTCAATTCTTAGATCCGAATCCACACCTGCGTTGATGAGGAGGCGATCTTAAAAAAATATAATATATCATTCATTAGTTTATCTTATTCATCAATTTATTATTTTTATTTTAAGTTTATAAATAATAAATATAAAATTAAATGTCATATAAATGATTATTTATTTTTTTATTAAGTAATTTTAAAATGATAATTACTAATAATTTCGTAAAATGAAAATATTTAATAAGTGAAACATTTATTACGGTTATTTTTTACAGAATATAATATATATATATATATATCTATATATAGAGTAAGACTTATATACCCTAGGGGACCTGATCCGACCCGGTTACCAAAAATATTTTTTTTCTTTTTTTTTTCCCTCTCTCTTCTTCCTTCCTCACGCAGCAGTGCTCATTCTCCTCTGCAATCTCTCCTCCTCTTATTCTTCCATCTTCTTCTACTAAAATTTAGGGTTTGCAAAGAAAGTCCACAATCGAATCGACTTCGTGACTCTCACCACCACCAAATTGGTACTCAATCTGAAAACCCTAAGTCCTAAATCCAGTCGCTTGCTACTGTTCGTCGCATCAGCAGTGATGGTGTCATTGTCGTCGCCGGCTACGGTCAAAATCGTGGCGGAATACTGAAAGTTGGGACGTTCATCGTGTAAGAAATGCTTGAAAGCCATTGCAGCAAGCACACTGAGGTTGGGTTTGTTGAGCAAAGATCCCCGGGGATTCAACATGACCAAATGGCATCAGTTGAATTGTTTTCTCGTTGCTGGTTCTGACTCGGTTCCTTCTGCTAAGGCCATTACAGGATTCTCTCTCTCAAGGTTGATGAGTAATGTTTCAGTTGAGGTTTTATTGGCGATTTAAACTTCTGATGGTGTCATTTCATTTCTTTTTTTTTTGTAGAAATCTGACTGAGTAGTATGAATTTGCAGGAAATTCATGGAAGAAAGATGATAAAATCGCAATTTACAATCTATTATCTATATATACAATCTTAAAAATACACATGTAATACTAAAGAGTATATATATAACACTTAGAGAGTATATATATCACACATATCACTGAATCTTAAAACATACATGTAATATCTAAAGAGTATATATATAACACCTATAGAGTATATATATATATATATATCACACATACTATATAGGTGGTACAAGATCACATGCTTCTATAATAATTAATACAGTTCCTTCAGATGTTATGAAAATATTTTAAAGGTATTACAAAGATACTCTATAGGTGATATAAAATTACATGCATCTATGATATATAATAAACACAGTTCCTTCAGGTGTAATGAAAATATTATAACACCTAAAGAACATACATATAACACTTATAAAGTATATATATGATACCTATCATTCAATCACATAATATGAAAAAAAAAAAAAAATTATATGTAATACCTCAAGAACATACACATATATAACACCTAAAGTGTATATATATAACTCATATAGAGTATACATATAACACTTATCATTGAATCACATAATATGAAATCTTTTATATATGTGATACTTCAAGAACATAGATGTAACACCTAAGGAGTATATATATATATATATAACACCTATAGAGTATAACTATAACATCTATCACTGAATTATATAATATAATTATAACACTTATAGAGTACATATATAATATCAATCACTAAATCACATAGTATGAAATTTGGTGTGCGTCCATCAGGTGGGGGTGCGCGTGGGTGCACCCATTCGCCGTGTCGGGTCAGGGGCAAGATCCGTGCCCCAGGTGCATATAAGTTTTGTTGCTATATATATAGAAAGAGGGAGATTAGCTTGAATTTTTCAACCTTCCCGCTTCTTTAGCAGTCCTTTATATGAACTTCATTTCTTATATATCCTCTCAAGAAGCGTTGGCGCTAGGAAACTTCATCGGAATCAGCCAGAAAACATCTGATCACTCCGAGTCACTTGACCTTTCCGACATTTTTTTAAGACTTTGGTAAAAATTAATCTTATTTTGAACAATGGCCATGGATCTCGGAAGTGGTGACCTATGTTTGGATTGAGATTAAGAAGATCCTATATATATATATATATATATATATGTTCTAGCTACGACTATTAATTTTCCTATGCTTTTTACAACTAACTCTGAATGTCAATTTTTTGAAAAAAAAAAAAAATAGATCAAAATTTATGCATATCTATCTAGTTCAAGTGTATCGAGCGAGGTTTGATAGAGCCTTGACGATACCGCAGAGCTGCTGAGAATGAGGGAGGTTATATTCATCCCTCAAGGAGAGTGCGGGTGAAACAACACTGAGGTAGAGTTGTTGTCCCAAATATGTTCTCTCCCACATACCAGACCTTAGGTTCCACATACCTGCATTGTCCAGCGTTGCGATGACTGCAGCCCAGGAGTTGGGATATACTTGTATGGTGTGTCTGCTTACACCGTCTAATAGATTGTACTTCTTCCTCTTCTCCGGGCTCCATCTTCCGGCCTCGATTCCCACTGCAAAGAAAGAATACCCATCCAAGTGCCATGCTTGGATTGTCTTCTCGTGGTTCTCGAATATTATTTCAACCAAGTTCCTGAATGTTGCGTTCTTCACACTGGGGGCGACTACAGGAATTGCATCCCCGCCTTGATCTGGCTCATCCTTGACAAGATCGTACGTAAATACTTTGTCTGCCATGCCATAGTACTCAGCCAGCTTCAACGGGGTTTCTCCGTCGACATGGGAGACACCAGTTGATAGCAAAGCGAAGCTTCCCGTTGACTAGGTGGCGGGAGTTGACAAGCTTAATGGTGCGAGTGATATTGATCTGTCCGTACTTGTAAGAACCCTGTGGGTTGGGGCGGGCAGCACTAGCGGTGAGATTCCACCTGAAAGAGCGGAATTGGTTGATAGACCAGGCAATGCCGAGTGAGTTCTCTGGAGGTGGAGGTGGGAGGGGAGCTCAGGGAATGCAGGCTCGTTGCCGTTGGTGTAGTGGATTATAGCAACAGATGAGAGAACCCTTTTGAAGAACCTGCTGGAAGCCACCAAGTAGTAGTCTTTAGGGGTTTTGTCAGCCGTCACCAACACTGACAAGCATTGCCCTACATGGAGATCCAACGAGTCGTACATGTTCTGAACAGTGTGGGACCCCTCTAACTCAACTAGTTTCATGATGTGGTCCTGAAACCGAAAGTTGACTGAGAGCCTAAGCCCCACATTGCAAACCCTGTACCTATAAGTCTTGCCGGCCTCCATCGTGAAGAGGGGCTTTGAAGCAGCAGTATCACCAATCTTGGTGGACTTGCCATTGATTTGGATGCCATCGGGCCTGCCAATGGAACGACCAGAGTCAAGAATGCGTCGGAGGGTCTTGTGTCCCTTGCTGTACCAATCACCAAGAAGGACAGCATAGTCATCGGCAGGGTTGTCAAAGGGGACGGGGATGAGGGGACGACTGTGAACCTTAAGCATGCCAATGCCACCAGAGGCCCTCTGAAGGCCGGTGGTGGGGAAGTATATGAAACTGCCAATTTGGTCCTTCACCTGGAAGTGATAGGTATAATTTGCTCCGGGGAGGATGGGGCACATTGTTCCGGGGGTCCCATCCTGCCAGGAGTTCTTCCTCTGTTGAATGCCTGCCCAAGTGAGGAGGAAAGGTTCATCCAGCTCGTTCAACACATTCACCACGATGTTGTTGTTGGAGGTGCAGTTAATCTCAGGGCCCGGAAATAAACCATTGATAAGAATACCCTGTTGGGGGACTCCCAGGGGGGCAATGGTGCCGTACGTGACATGCCATTCCAAGAACTGATACGGGTCCTCTGCCAACCCAATCGCCAAGATCACGCTAAAACACAATACAACCAACATCATCAGCCCCTTGCTTCACTTCATACCTTTTCTTTTCTTCTCCCTTCTCTTTTCAAAAAATGGCTGGGATTTCGAATGGATGGGTCGTTATTGCTAATTGTTATAGGAGGGAGACGTTTAAGGTTCGTTATTCAAAATTATTGGTCATCCTTGCACTTTTTTCCTCCACTTATTGCACTCTTTTTCCCTTCCTTCTCATCCACTCCTCATTTATTTCAATCCTACATCTAAATAATATACTATTTTATCATCCTTCATTTCGTCCGACAATATTAACACAA
This sequence comes from Scutellaria baicalensis, assembly GCA_005771605.1. Taxonomy (NCBI): domain Eukaryota; kingdom Viridiplantae; phylum Streptophyta; class Magnoliopsida; order Lamiales; family Lamiaceae; genus Scutellaria; species Scutellaria baicalensis. The sequence goes on from CM016726.1 coordinate 1,871,760, forward strand.
GGTGGAATTTAGATATTGAAATAAAATTTATCAAATTGTTAACCAAACAAAGAGCATGAAAGTTCGTGAATAGTTTCCGTAAGACAGATCCTTATTACTCATGAATTGAACTCACATCCACAGACTTTCATATGAATTGCTAAGTGTGGGTTATGGGTTGATCCGTCTCACGGAAAAATATCTGTGAGGCTGTCTTACACAAGACTTGCTCAATAAAGAAAGGGCGTGACTATGCACACCTAGAATTTACTTAACATAACTCAATTACTAAACACACCCCACAACATTACAATTATACCCTTTATGAAATAAAATAACAACAAAAACAATATAATTTCTTAACACACCCCAAAAATCCTCCCCTCCCCATTTTAATTAAGAGACCCTAATTTCTTCCCCCATTTCATCATGCCTACCAAAACTCAAGTTTATATTATCATCCAAGTGTGGTTGAATTTTGTTTAAACATTTTCCATATATTATGTTTAATATTTCTCAATGTGAGTGAAATTATATTCATACTCCCTCCGTCCCGCTCTATTTTGCCTACTTTCAGTTTTTGTTTGTCCCATCTTATTTTGTCAGCCCAAAAAATGACAAAATATTTTTTTTACTCATTTACCCCTCCATTTCTTTCATTTTACAAAATTTGCACTCAAATTATACCTTTCAATTACAAAATTGTCACTCAAAAACATTAAAATAACACATCCAATCAAAATCAACAGTTTTTCTTAGGCTCCGTGCCGGGTCAACCTAGGCAAAATAGCAAGGGACGGAAGGAGTATTTCTTCAATGTGAGTGAAATTATATGGAATCTACATAGAAATCATGTTTAGGTTGTTGATTTATTGATTTTATGGGCTAAAAAGTTGAAAATTACATCACACTCAAATTTGCAAACCAGGATATATTTGGTCCTAGTTCACCGAGCACCCTTCACAGTGTTCAACAATAGGCCGAACAGGAGGATATAGTCAGTCAGCATTTTTTACAAGAAACTGAACACTCCTCAATGCGTTCAGTCTGTACTGGCTGAACATTTGTTGCGATTTTTAACAATTTTTACAAGAAAATAAATCGTAATAAAAACTTTTCAACTTCCAAACTTCATATCTTGTGCTCCTTCTTCTTTTTCTGGTGATTTTTACTAAGTATAATCTTACAAATATTTTCTTAAGAAGTTTAATGAAGTAAGAAGCTTTTTGTTTGGTTTAGATGAAGAATATAGTTGCATATATAATGTATAGAGTTAGTCTCCTGTGTAATTGGTACACATACAATTTGAGTCGGGTCCGGGTCAACTCAGATCCGCACACTTTTTTTCTTTTTTTTTTTATTTTATTTTTTCACTTCAGATTGTTACCTTTATGTCATATGCGTGTGACCTTTATGTTATATAAGTGTGACCTTTATGTACAAATGTAATGACCTTTATATACTCTAACTTAGAAAAAAAAAAGAATTTTAGCAAAATTTGTACATATTTACCTTTATGTAATATTAGCTACACCTATATTCATCCTAAAAATGCATTGAATTTTGAAAATTTTCATTTTTTTCAAAGTTATGGATCATAAAAGTCATAATATTTACACATAAAGGTCACAAAAATTGTACATAAAGGTCACAACAATACAACATAAAAGTCTCAATCTGAAGCGAAAAAACCTGAAAATCTCTATATTTTCCTAAGTTACTGAACATAAAGATCATAACATTTATATATAAAGATCACACTTATATAACGTAAAAGTCACATCCTAACAACATAAAGGTAACAGCCTGAAGCGAAAAAAAAAAAAAAGGAAAACTCAGGTGCGCGGATCCGGATCAGGTCGCCCCACTTACACCAATCCAGTCCGTGCACCTGGTGCACATCAGCATTTGCGTAATGTATATTGTAGTATAGGATTTGTATGGAATGTATTGTTTTTATGAAGGTGCAAGGGTATATTAGTTTTTATCAAAATATTTTCATCTCTAGTTATTTAAATGGGGTAGATTTAGTAAGTGGTGGGGAACACACCCATAGAGAAATATGTTACCAAATTACCAATGTAAGTTCTTCAGTTTCCTTTTTACCCTTCAGCCATCAGGTGCTAATTTTATTTTGATATCTAATTAAAATATCCTGAGCTATTTTGAAAATATAGAGTCCATATGATTGGTTAAATACACACACATATATAAGAAATAAATTCAATAAAACTGTTAAACTAACGCGTCGATCACAATTTATGGTTATTCAAGCATTCAACATTACACAATCTGAGATGTGTAGTCATACTAAATATGAAATGATGAAAACAAAAGGCCTCCTGTAAGCCCAAGTAGTCTAATTAAATACAATTGCACAATCTCATTTAAAACTAGAAACGTCTAAACAGTAAGTATGCGTTCAAACAAATGTATCAAAGCGTGACACTCACCAAAGCACAGAAACACACTTACAATCCATTCGAGAAGCAATCTGAACTACAATGCCAATCTTTTGGCACACGACCTGCTTATTCATTTATTTATGTATTATTCTATCTAGATTCAAGCTGATTAACTTTCACAAATGATCCCTGATTGACGAAGAGGGCAGACTTATGCAGACGAAACTGAAAGATGAATGAAGCAAAGCTAAGCAGCACACATATGTAACCCCCCACCCCTTACCACAAACCACAATAAATGGTGCCACTGACCACAAATGATTTAGACCCAAGAAAGTCGGTGACCTGAATCTCATTAAAGTTCACCTTTGAGGAGGATCCACTGTCCTTACATTTGCACCGGTCATCCCCTCGATTTTATCTTTAGTAATGTCCACAAAGTGACCAACCATTTCATAGAACTGCTTCAAACCGGACAGCGGGAGAATTATGGAGGAGCGATCTGAACCAGTAACCTGCATTTCTTATATTAAGAAACACAGGATGAAGCAAACTCAATCTACCTATAGTTGTAAGATTTTCTAATATATACCTCTGATATTCTCAAGAAATGACCTCTGTTGTTGCTTCCAAGATCAAAGAAAAATTTCTTTTGATCAGCTCTTATCACTTTTGAGACTCCCACATTACCTATGTCATCAGGTGGTGGCAGATCAGAAGAGCGATCAACATTCAAGTCAGCTGTTGGGGCAGGTTGAGAACTATGACTGGATATAAAACCAGCCCCCACATCATCTGAAAGCCCAACAAGGCGTTCTGGGGCTTCAGAGTTCTGCTGATGCTTACAAACAACCAGAAGTACATGAAGGTTTGCTTTTTTGGCACCTCAATAGTTATTAAGGTTAGATGATCATGAATAATAAGTCAATATTACCTGATTGGGCAGGATGAAAAGCCCTGATGCTTCATTAATTTCACCCAATATATTTCTGAAGGCTGCCCAACCTTCATCACGTGCACTTCCTGCAGGGACTATAATGGTACTGCGGTTTCGGCTGACAGAAGCTTCAGATATCTGCATGTGTGAGTCTTATTAGTGAAAGATGTAGTTTATTTATTTAGAATAGTTTGATGTTGACGATTTGCTGCAAAAACATGCAATGAGAATTTTCTTCCATACAATTTCACATAGTTAATAGTTGTCTGCTCCCAATGCAAGCTTCACTGATTCAGAATTTTTAATTTATTTCTTATTTTGCAAATTGTTAATGGGCTTAACTCTCTTATCCACATTATATAAGCAGAAAAAAGCAAACAGAATGATGCAATAGTGACAGACAATCATCATTGCAAAAACATACAGTACAGCAGAACAATGAAAAACATCATCTTTTAAAGATTTTCAAATAAGTAATGGAAGGAGTGAATTTTATGTGCTATCACGAGACTATATATAACATGCATCTCAGATTTCAAACATATAAACTTCTCTGAGCTACTCATTTCCTCACTCTAGCAAATCAGAATCCAGAAGCATCTGCTGAGCCAAAGAGTTGAATTATGACTCTAGAAAACATAACCAGACAGACATAGCTACCAATGATGGTTTTAGTAATAAGAGAATAATCATAAGAGTTATAATTAGGGAACATAAAATTGGAGAATATGTCACATGATTGCTTTTATTTTGAGAACATCTGAACATGAATTGGAGTGTAACAGTTATGATGTTTTGTTGGAGGGAAAGAAGATGGTTGTGGCTAAGAAATGTATTGGCAAGTACGTGGTATGTTTGGATTTATATTGGGGACTAGAAAACATGTGGGGAGGATTTGATAACAAAACTAAACGTTACCAATATTTACTTCTCTAATTAAATGTATATATAGCCTTGTCTGTACTCCACAGAATTACTGAGAGATACTCATTTCCTATCCTTCACTATATCATATTACAGAATTATATTCATTTCCTATCCTTCACTATATCATATTACTGAATTATATTGCGTTCGATAATTCAGATTTATAAAAGTTTGTCAATTTTATGTTTTGTTTCATCACCTATTAAACAAATCGATATTTTATGCCGGATTAAATGAGTTCTTTCAGTCAATCAATAGGGCATAGCACCAGATATCTTCTCACACAATCCATAACCCACAACTCGCATGAGTTTTGAAAATTGTTTTGGTTGTCATGTAATGGGGCTTCTCTCATACAAGTTTATGCGGAAAAGAAATAGTGGCGAGTATAATGGAGAAGGTCCGAAATGCAATCACCAATTACTGTTAGAACTCAGTAAGTAAACTTCAGCTAAAAAGACATGAATGCTGATAATATAAGGCACCAACTGGGGAATAGAAAACAAGCAAACGAAATGAGCAACTAACTTTGAGAAAACGTCCCCTTCTGTTCTCCCCAACATCGAAATAGAAAACCTGCAGAGCAGAAATCAGCAAACCCTTAAAGCAATGAATAAGACAGAGAAGGAACATAATACAAGTAAATGGGGGAATCAAAGGTGCCTTGGTATCGAGCTGGAGTTCTTTGCTAAAGACATCTTGGTCATCGGAATTGACATAATAATTGAAGAGATCGAGGAACCAGGCGATGCCGTTAGAAGGTACTATGATGGTGGACCTTGTCGCCGAAGTCTTCTCGGAGATCTTCAGGTAGCGCCCTCGAGGGTTCTCCTTGAGGTCGAAGTAGAACAGCTTGTGCTCCACCTGCAATGTTTTGCACAACAATTCGACATCATTCCCTCCTCCTCCTCCTCCTCCGCCGGCGGCGGAAGAATTCCCTTCCATCTCTAACACTGAAACACCAACGAGAATCTCCAAACGCAACTCTAGCAAATAATTACAGAATACGGCAAATCGACAACCCCAAGAATCCAAAATTCAGAAATTTGTGAAAAAAATCGAAGAAGCAAGGACTCGAACGGGCGATGGCGGCGGCGGTGGCGACCAATTTCCTCTCGGTTGGGTTAGGGTTTATAAAGAGAGGAGGAATGAAGTAAAAATGGCGAGGAGAAATTGTGTGTCGCTCTAGCTTGGTTTAGTGTTGAGAGTTGCATCAGCTATTTCACAATTCCAATTCTACCCTCCTTTGCTTTATTTAACGCGCGAGATACACTCATCGCCAATGCCAGTAGAGTCATGTCAATTTCAATGAAGCCCCATCAGAATCTAATGCGGCTGGTTTCATTATATTGGGGCCCGAGATATTCAATTGGTAAAGACTATCCTCCAACTCATCTTAACTCAACCTAAAATAAATCTCAAATAAAATATTAATTTCTCTTTAATCCATCAATTCAACCTAATTTTATTTCACAAAAACTTTTATGCATCAGGTGCATGGATCCTAAATCCATACACCTGACCCGACCCGCGCGTGTACGCACTTCCACGCGCGTCCCACGCACCTTCACGCGCTCCCACGCACCTGGGCGGATGTGCTCAAATTCGCTCGTTAAGGATACATTTCAGTTATGTTAAGGATACCTTTTAGTTATGTTAAGGATACCTTTGAAATCCTGATTTCAGGTTACATACCACATTATGTAAAGAATACCTTTTAGTTATGTTAAGCATACCTTTAGGTTATGTTAAGGATACCTTTAGTTATGTTAAGAATACATTTTGATTATATCAAACATACTTTTAGGTTATGTTAAGAATACCTTTAGGTGATGTTAATGATACCTTTGAAATCCTGATTTCAGGTCACATACTACGTTATGTTAAGAATATCTTTTAGTTATGTTAAGCATACCTTTAGGTTATGTTAAGGATACCTTTAGTTATGTTAATAATACATTTTGATTATATTAAGCATACTTTTAGGTTATGTTAAGAATACCTTTAGGTAATGTTAAAGATACCTTTGAAGTCGTGATTTTAGGTTCCTTTGAAATCCTGATTTGATACCCTTAGAATTCGCTCCAGGTCACATACATTTACGTTATATTAAGGATATCTTTAGATTATGTTAAGGATATTTTTATGTTATGTTAGAGATACCTTTGTGTACAAAATGTGTAACACAACTACCTTATGGATAATGTATCTCTAACATAACATAAAAATATCCTTAACATAACCTAAAGGTATGTCTGATGTAAAGTAAATGTATGAAATTTGGGCATAAATGTGTCCTTAACATAACCTAAAGGTATCCCTAAACATTACCTAAATGTATTCTTAACATAACCTAAAGGTATGTCTAACTTAACGTAAATGTATGAAATCTGGGCATAAAAATATCCTTAACGTAACCTAAAGGTATTCTTACACATTAGATAAATGTATTCTTAACATAAGTAAAAGTCATGACTAAAATTGAAAAAAAGTTAGCGCGAAAAAAAAAAAAAAAGGTAGCGGGTTGGGTTACTCGGATCCGACCCGGTTGCATGGATCTAAGATCCATGCACCTGATGCATAAGAGACTTACTCATTTTATTTCTTTTATATCCACATCCACAATCCAACTCAACCCAACTCAATCTAAAATAATAATTATTATTTTATTTCTTATTAATTACATAAATCTTTAATCAATATTTATTATATTTAAAATGTACAAAAAATACATTAAGTAATTTAATATTCTAAATCTATAAGTATATTAAGGAAAATAAAAACACATTTAGAATAAGATACAATAACGAAATTACAATTACAAGAATTGAAAAAAAATAAATCAAAATACAAGTAGATGCATGAAATAAAAAGAATTAAATACAGAACATGAAAATTACATTAATTTCTAGCTAGTTCCAAATATTTGTCATATATGCTCAATCAAGTCGTTTCTTAGAGCGTTGTGAGCTTCTCTATTGCAAAGTTTTTCCCTATTAATCATATAAGTGGATAAGTTCGTAATGTGTTCAGTAGAGTATTGAAAATGTTGATCACCATTTGTAGGATCATCCACTAAAAATTCACTGAGATCAAAATAATTTTGGTAGGTGTCTCGTTCATCATCTACTATCATATTGTGTATGATGATACATGCCATCATAATTTTTCCCATCAACAGTTTATCTCAAACAAGGCATGGATGTCGAAGAAATGCGAAACGAGCTTGTAAAACCTCAAATGTTCGTTCAACATCTTTTCGTACAGCTTTTGGAGCTGTGGAGAAGTAATTGACTTGACAAATGTAGCCCATGAAGGATATATGTCATCAGTGAGATAATATGCTCTATCATTTTCCCGACCATTCACAATGTATCTAACCTTTGGGCCTCGACCTTCCAAAATATTACAAAAAACTGGCGATCGATGGAGTACATTAATATCATTGCACGAACCCGGTGTTTCAAAGAAAGCATGTCATATCCATTAGTCATAAGATGTAACAACTTCTAAAATGATTGTTGGTTTTCCACTTCTCTCTGCATATTGTATAGCCCATGTAGTAGGACAATTTTCCATTCTCAATACATGCAGTCAATGCTGCCTATCATGCCTAGGAATCCACGTTGTTCCCCAACATAGAGCACTCTTGCCAAATCATGTTCATTGGGTCTTCTGAGATACTCGTTACCGAAGCAGGATATGACTCCTTCTACAAATTTTATGAGAGTTTGCCTTGTCACAGTTGTACTCATTCGTAAGTATTCATCAACGACATCGGCAGATGTCCCATACGCCAACACCCTCATTGCTCCGGTGCATTTTTGAATCGGTGAAAGCCCTTGTCTACCAGTTGCATCACGCCTTTGTTGAAAATATACATCATTGCCAATTACAACTTCCACTATACGAAGGAATACTGATTTTTGCATGCGAAATCTTTGTCGAATGACCTTAGGAGTATACGTTGGTGTGTCGACAAAATAGTCGCTCAACAAATGCTTCTCACCAATCTCCCATCCTCTTTCACAATACCTTTTTCTGGCTCTAGGAGTATGATCTCCTATGACCAGATTGAGATTATTTATGATCATATCATCAAATTGACGATTCTATTGAGCAACTCGTTCCTCCCATTCATCAATATCCTCCCATTTATTACTAGAGCTTGAATCTGAGTATGAAGATGAATTTTCATTGAGAGACATCTGTAAAGTGGATTGTGTTGGTGAGTAAGATATAAGGATTGTAGTGTGCTAGTATGATACGTATCCAATTCATATATATAGACAAGTGCTAAGACATATACATGTGATTTAAAAAGTGACAAGACATATGCATGTTATTAAAGTTAAAATTGACAAGTTGGAAGACATATGCATGTGAATTCTTACCTTTAAGTGATGTGATGGATGCTTGTGATTAAAGTTGAAAATTGGGATGAAATTAACAAGGCAAATTCATATATGTAGACAAGTGGTAAGACATATGCATATGATGCATGCCAATAAGTGATGTGATAGATATATATGATTAAAGTTGAAAATTGTGATGAAATTGACAAGACAAATGCCACCAATAAATGACATAAAAAAATTACATTAATTAAAATTACATAAATACCAATTAAATGAATTTAAATTACATAAATTAAATGATATAAACTAAAATAACAAGAAAACAAACTACATTGATTGTCTAGACACAACTTCCAATAGATGGTGTTTCATCTCTTCCTCTTCTGGAGATAAGTTATCTTTAGCCAACAATGTCCTCAAAATACCAGAATTTATCTTCATAATCTTCTTTTGCTCCTTTTTTTTTTTCTCAAGTTCGAGTCTCTCTCTTCCCAGTTGGTTAATCTTTTCAGCTTCACTTTCTCTAGTGAGCCTCATTGCTCGAATTTCAGCAGCAATTTCAGCAAAACCTGCATATGGTGAATTCTTACCTTTTCCCTTTCTTTCGCCATATCTCGGACTATGGGACAGGGATTAATTGAGCATCCATTGCCTGAAGTTTGTGGATTGGATGGGGTGGAGTGATCCCCACTTTCACTGGTTTTTGCTCTCTTTGAACTGCCACCACTTTCTTCATCACCCTCTATATTTTCTTCACGTAAACCATGATATAGTTTTAAAGCCCATTTTTCATTTTTACTCATAACCTCATTGAATATAAATAAGTCCTGGAACTTGTTACCACCCTGGTTCTTTTCCGAAAATTGCATGAGCTTCTCCCTCAATATTCATCTGACTCATTCCGCTTCTTCTCCGAGAATATGCTTCAGTATAAGCAGCAATCCATTTATTTGCACTCTCATTGAGTCGTTTCCAACGACCTTTTAGAGAGTCCATATTTCTTTCGTTTATCTCCTCCGAATTTTCATCTTGATGATTTGTGTCATTTTATGTATTCGTGCCCACATAGAGACGGAATTTTGATTTTTGTCACGTGTGTTATCTTCACTAACAAAACACCAAGAAAAGATTAAACTTACATCTTCTTTCACAGTCCAACCTACACTTTTACCCCATTTTGGTTTGTGTTTCGTTGTTGAACATTTTGGAACAAATTTCGGGAGGTATTTTGTGGTGGTTGGACACATGCTCAGAGGTGGAATCTTGATTTGGATTTGGAGAAAACTGAGAGTTTTGATAAGTTTGGATAATCTTCCAAGAGAGGAAAAGATTGAGAGTTAAGAATTGATTGAAAGCTTGGATAATTTTCAGAATTTGGATAATCTTGGGAGTTTGGAAAATAATTAGGATGGTTTGGATTCACGATAGAAATTGAGATATGAATGATAAAAAAATAGAAAAGAAAATAGAGAATTTAAGATGTGTTCCAAAATATGTCAATATTGGTGTTTGATATATATAGAGAATTAAAAAATATGAATTTTGATATATATATATATATATTTTAAATACATATTATCCACAATATTTACAATATACATTTTATCCAAAAAAATTTAGTTGAACCAATCACAAAATGACATGTATCATTCCATGATTGGCCAACCCAAGTTGAATGGAAGGTTGGGATTGAGAAGAGTTGGGCTCTCGGTTGCAACCTCCACTTTCATTTTTAATTTTTTTAAAACTTTTTTTTATCTTTTATGAAATTGGGTTGACGACCTGTGCCGATGGGAGTAGTCTAAACAAGTAGTTCCTTGGGCTATATGATCAATGACAGACCCAGAATTTTAAGTGAGGGAGGTCCAAGTAAATTAATAAAAGAAATACAGTAACATAAAAACTCTAAACCAATAACATAAAATATATTATAATTCGACAAAATTAATATATTACAACATTTCTCTCCTATTTTCATATTCTGAAAACGATGCATAATTGTTTCATTGCTAACATGTCTAAATACATCTTTTTCAATGTATGAAACTAAACAATCATTTAATTGTGTATCACTCATTCGATTGTGAAGAGAACTCTTGATTATCTTTATTGCCGAAAAAACTCTTTCTACTGTGGCAGTGGCAACCGACAATATCAATGACAATTTAATCAACAAGTAAACCAATGGAAAAACAATGTGCTTCCTTGTAGACACCATCTTCTGAGCAAGTCCTCCTACTCCATTTACTTCTGAGAAGTTTTTATCCAAACGTACATCAAAAACAAAGTTCTCAAGTTGACTCTCAAGTTCATATAGCGCAATTGTAGAAAATTCAGATGGATAAAATTTTGCAAGGCAAAGTAATTTGTTTGTATCAAATGCCGCAAATGAGTCTCTAGGATCAAAACATGTCATACATAGAAGCAGCTCAGTGTTCACTTCATCAAAATGGTGATTAAGCTCTTGAGCTTGCATCTCAATCACAGAATAAAATAGCTCAACTATGTAGTAGTGAAGATTAGTGACCTTTTCAATTCTATGCCTCGATCTCCCTCGAGGTGCATATATATCATCCATGTTTAGTAAAACTATCTCATGTTTGCTACAAAATTCTGAAATTTCGGTCAACAAAGCCTCCCAACCATCTTTTCTCAATGCTTGCAAATGAACTTTTGATACTTTCACAAGATTTATTGCATTAACAATATCTTGATCCTTCCTTTGAAGAACTTGTGATAGTTTATGTGTGATTCCCAAAATCTTTCTCATGAGATGTAAAATAAAGATAAACTCAAATTTATTCATAATATCTAACAAATCAATTGTCTCAGCCCTTTGTGAATCATCATTACCACTATCTCCAACATACTCAAGAATATCAACAATAGATGAAAATAAATGCATCAAGTTAATGAGAGTACCATAATGAGAACTCCAACGAGTATCTCCTGGCCGCTTCAATGTCATTTCTTAATTTAATCCTCTCCCTGTTTTGACTTCATGATCATTTGCAATCCCTTCAATGACTTTTTCAATTTTCTTCTCTCGAAGCATATCCATACGCTTACAAGAACCTCCAACGACATTACATACACGTGTAACAGTATAGAAAACAGAACCAATACTTGTATGCTTTTTAGCAACGACAACAAGTGTTAATTGGAGTTAATGAGCAAAAAAATGAACATAGTAAACAACATGATTCTTATTTAGTAGCAAAGTTTTTTATACCATGAAGTTCACCTCTCATATTGCTAGCTCCATCATATCCCTGACCCGTCAAACTAGAAATACTCAAGCCATGTGTGGAGAACAATGATTCGATACCTTTTACAAGTGAAGCTGTATTTGTGTCACTAACATGTACAAGACCAAAGAAACATTCAATAATACATCCATTCTTATCCACATAACGTATAACCACTCTCATTTACTCTTTCATGGACACATCTCTACACTCATCAACTAAAATGGAGAAAAAATCATTTTCAATGTCCTTAATGATAGCATTAGTAGTCTCAATTGCAATTGCACTTATAATATCTTTTTGAATCTTTGGAGATGTTAGCTTAAGATTTTCAGGAGCATTATGCAACACAACATTGTTAGTTTCTTCATTACACGAAACAATAAATTTCAAAAGCTCGATAAAATTACCTTGATTCAACGATTCTTCAGACTCATCATTTCCCCGAAAAACTAATCCTTGCACAATGAGATATTGCAAACAAACAATTGATGCATTCAACCTACAACAATAACCAATATTTGATTGTTCAGATATCTTAGAAAAAGATACTTCAATGTGTTGACCTTGATTATCAAATCTTGACAAGCCACCCAACATTTATTATGATCACTCTTATGATCTCCAACATGAAATGTTGGGTGGCTTGTCAACATGATCTCTCAATCTTTCTTTTTTACACCAAACATGAAATCCCTCAGATACAAAAGCATCATGCCCTATTTCACTACGTCCCGTAGAGAAGAGATAACAATATAAACAAAATGCGCATCTTTTGATACACCATACTCCAACCAATCACTAAATTCATCAAACTAAGATGCAACAAATTTACGTTTTCGGTTTTCATCTACCTTTTGAGGAAAATCATGCTCACGTGGTTGACATAGACCTTTTAGTAAGTAAGCTCTATAATCCTGTTCAATTAAATTAGGTGGATAACTCATTTGTTAGGTCGTAGTCTCGGATCACTCGGAAGATTTTCCATATCAACCTCATTATTGTTATTTTGACATGGTGGTAGTTGAGGTTGAACAAGGGGTGCATTGACCGAAGAGAATGACGTCTCCACATTAGATCGTATTTTTCCAAAATATCTTTCCATAAAATATTATCTATAAAAAAAATTAGAAGTATACATTAGAAAATGAATTAAATGTTCAAGAACTTGCTAAATCAAAATGGAATTGATAAAATAAGTTTGCCCATTTCCTACCACAATGAAGTATTACCATAATTTCTAGTGTAGATGAATTCTAAACAAAATAAAAGAAAAAAACTCAATCTTTTTCACTTAATCAATAAATCACATATATAATTTAAAACACCATAAATTAACAATAATGAAGAAGAAGAATGCAAATAAAAGTAATATGCATGTAATATTTACCTTGAAATTAAGTGGAGAAGTAGTAATTGATGAAAGGAAATACTAGGGTTTGAGTGGGAGGGGAGAAGGAAATTAAGGAGTGGAATTTTTTATGCAAACTGCCCTGCTGAAATTGTTTATGCCCGCTGCCTTCAACCTACTATACTTTTTTTTTATAATTAAAAATGTGAATTTACTGAAATACCCCTACCTTTTTTGAAAAATTTCAGGGGGCCCAGTGCCCCCCCTTGGCCCTTGTGTACGTCTGTCACTGTATATGATACCTTATTCATGTTATTCCATCCATCGTTGATACATTAATATACAGTGTTTGTGGAACCGGATCGGTGATCGAACTAGCATGAACAACTGTTCAAGAGGTCCGACCGTTTGGAAAATTTTTAATAAATTTGTTGATTTTTTTTTATATTATGAACGTCTAACCGGATCAGAAATGTCCTCCAAATTCATACGCATTATTTTATCATCCCTTTTTTGCATTTTATCTGCATTTTTCTACATTTCATCTACCCTTTTTAGTTTCATCTCTTCTAAAAGTTGTTCTTGACGTGCATTTGATTCAACCATTAAATCTTGAAACTTTTTATTTCTTTCTTCCAAGGATTCCATAACACGAGATGATTCTTCTCATTTTTTTCATTTTCAGTTTAACCTTTTTCACTCCCTCTAGTCGCATTTGGGATGATGGACAACTGTCATTTTCATCACTTAAGTTAATATTAAATTGAGTTATTCTTGGAGAAGAACGAGCAGGAGAATCTAAAATTGATGCTTCTGATTGTGATGAATAATTAACGTGTTTCTAACTGTGAATATTTCCTGAATCCACAATAAAATTTCATAGTATTGAACACATGATCAACCTTAAATCAGTTCTTATACTTTGGATCTTGCATCAACAAGATCTTTGTTCTACACATCTGCATAATTTAGAATATGAACGTTAATATTTAATGTTTTTCTTCTGGACTTTATATAAATAAATTAAAAAAGAGCACCAACTTACAATATCTTCATTTGAAGCTCCACATGGATTTGAGTGTTGAATTTGTGCCACACATCTACTCAACTTTGAGACTTCACTTTTGATAACAGTAACACGATCACTCAATGACTTTACGTTTCGGGATTCAGTGACATTGTTGGGCAAAGTAGAATTGTATTTGGCTTCTATACGTGATCAAAAAGTATTTTCAGATTGATTTGCACCTACAATTGAATCTTGGGAGATATGTTTTCTGTTGGTTAATGCAATCTCTTGATTTCTCAGCAGCTTTGTTGAAACAGTTTATAGTGGATTTGAGTTTGCTAATTTCAATTTTAAGCACTCTATTCTTGTTCTTTATCTCAATAGTTTCCTTAGACAACATATCACTGAACTCTTTTAAAACTTCATAATTATACTTCCATTCTTGCATTTTCAAGAGTTCTTGCTCTTGAAGTAGTACTCCTTTTTAAGCTTTTCATTTTCATTATTTATCACTTTAAAATCAACTTAGAAGTTGTCTTGCAAAACTATCTAGCTTCACATCATCAGACTTAAAAGATTTAGGTTCTAGAAGTACATTTTCTTCTTCAATGTCCTCCTCCTCTTTAGTCATGAAGCATATGATTGCTTCATCATCAGATTAGAAGTCTTCAGAGTCTAAATCTGAGGATGATCCTTCCTTTCCCTCAGATGTTGATGTGGTTATCCCTTTTGTTTTCTCTAATTCTACTAGGAGTGCTCTAAGCCTTTGCTTCTCTTTCCTGCTCCTTTCTTTCATTTGCGCTCTCTCCTCAGGTGGACATCGATGAACAGGTGGATACGGACAATTTTTAGCATTGTGACCTGGCTGCCTGCAGCTGTAGCACAGGTCACTAGCTTCTGCTACATTCAGATGTTGCTGAATTGGCTATTGCTGCTGCACAGGAGTTTCTTTCTGAACTGACTTCTCTACATTTTATCGTTCTTCAAGAACCTCTTGAACTTCTTTAGCAGAAGTGCCATGTCTTCTTCAGTTCCCTCCTTAGGGTCTGTTGTACGTGCAATGCTGGTTGCAGGAACTGTTTTCTTTGTCGTTCTTGCAGCAAGTGTAGTGACTTTGTTGTTTCCTTTATCCATGTCCTTCTTTTTCCTATTGATATTGAACTCGAATGCTTTCAGATCGGAGAAGAGATCAAAGGAGTTCATCAACCTTAGGTCTATGGAAACTTTTATGGTCATTGTCTTGATGTCCCATTCAGCTGGCAGAGCTCTTAACACTTTCAGATTCTCCTCTTTTTGTGAGTAGTGATTTCCAAGATACTACAGCTCATTCACTATCCCTGTGAATCTAAGATCCAACTGCTCCAAAATTTCATTAGGTTTCATTTCGGATAACACAAACTTCTGAGTTGCAGTGGATATCTTGTTGTCCTTTGTAAGCTCAGTCCTCTCACAAACTTGCTCTAGTTTGTCCCAATCTCCTTTGCCGTACATGACTTCACCTTGCTGAAAGTTCCTTTGTCTAAGGTGAGGAATAAGACATTTTTTGCAATGTTATCCAGGTTGGACCTCTTTCTATCTTCACTTGTCTATTCTTGCATTGGTTTCTCGATGTAAGCCTATGCCAGCGACCTCTCTTCTACCCCAACCACTCTGGGTTCTTTGTCCTTATCCTTCTCAACCGCCTCTGCAATCCTTTCTACCCTTCTTACTTCTTCCGTAACTCTTTCAAAGATAGTGTTTGGCTTTGTGATAATAGGTGACACTTCAATGATCACTAGCCACATTTCTTCGTGTATAGTTGAGAGGTGTGCCTGCATTCTGATTTTCCAGTCATCATAATCTTCAATAGTAAACATTGGTAGCTTCACATGATTAGAATCCATGTTTGAAGAAAATGAATAGAGCACTTAGGAAAGATATGTCAAATACAAAGTGCAAAGATATGGTCTCTAGTGTGGATCTGGGTAGGCAACCAGACAAGTTGATTTTTAACCCAACTCGCTCTGATACCACTTGTTGGTCCCAAGTGGTGCAGAGGTTTAGAGGGTGAATGAACCTCTTCCATTTTTCCATTTTTGAACCCTATCAAAAAGTTTTACTACAAGTTATCGATACTTGAAGCAAACTCTCTCTATTGTGTGTTCTGCTTACAGCAATGATCAGATGCAACAGTTGAATTGGGTGGTCATAGTGTTTCAGCAAATAGAGTATCCTTTTAACTAGTGAGTTAGAAGGTTACAACATATGTAAGCACATAACATAAACCCATACAAACAACATACAACGAAAGATATAAAGATAATAAAGCTGTAAATGCATAATGTAAATGCACAAGGGTTTATAGAGGTTCGAAGGTCGTGTAAGCCTTCTATGTCCTATCTTCTCCTACACAAGGGGGAAATCCACTAGGCCAAATGATTTACAGAACTCATCCAAACATGCTTCGCCTAAGGATACAACCTACTATGATTTTAGTCCCTTCCTAGGTTTCAGCAATTAGACATTGACTCACATAGGGTATTATCAGATAAAAGGACTAAAACACACAACGAGGTATTTTTCCTCTAGACTGTGGACACCTAAAACAACTGAAGCACATAATGGTTAAAGAATAATAGAAATTCTTCAACTAAAACTAAGCTAAGTCTTCAAAGGATTTGAACGTTGTTGAGGACTTAATCCTAGGTTGAGTGAACTGGAATAATGTTGTTTCTTGGTGAGTGCGATTCTTCCTGCAAGTTCTTGAAATCTTTTTCTGATTGATCCTTAGTTGATCTTCTACACTTGACTTCAGTTGATGCAACTTATTGGTAGCATTTCATCTAGGGTATACAACTTATTGGTAGCATTTCATCTAGGGTCGCTGCATGATATAATGCATAGCTCTCAGGTTGCAGCGTGCATCATCCTTTCTTCCGGAAATCCTTCTAATTATTACATGCTGTAAGCAGACTTCTTCCTTTCCATGTCGCTTGCAACGTGCGGCTCTTCATTGCAGTAGAAGCACATCCATGTAGAAGCGTACCTCAAAGGTTAAAAATGTGATTTGTAATTATATAAAAGTGAAGGAGGTGACAAAAGGGAAGAAAACTACCAAAATTGATGAGATTATAGCAGAATTGCAAAGGGGATTATATGACGAGGATGAAGAGGAGGACAATGATGATAATGTGTATCCTACTGATCTTGGTCAAGATGAATGACAACAATATTGTGTCGTTGTTAGACAATCTAGGGTAACTTAGTGGAAAAGAGTACAAATGCAAAATTTTGGACGTAACAAAAGAGGTCAAACAAGTAGAGATGTTGATGCACCTTTCTTGTTTCAATGGATACAAAGTAGTCGAGAAATAAATTTTGATCATGCTCCAGCACCGTCTTTATATATGTCCCAAGATGCAAAGAAAAAAAAAAGATTAAGAATATGTTCTCGGGCGACAACATAAGAGATAAATGTCAAGGATGTTGAGCAAAATTTTCATTTATGATAATGTTCCACTTGCCAAACCTGATTCACATCACTTTAAGAATATGATCTAAAGTGTACAGGAAAGTGGTACGGGTAAAACCACCAACTTCATATGAGATATAAAAAAAATCTGAAATGGAGTACACTGAAATGAGGGTTCATATGCAAAAACAAATTGATAAATGGAAGACATATGGGCGTATAAATTACAATCATGACCGATGGATAGACAGGACCAACAAGGATGTCTATCCTAAATTTTATGATCTATTGTAAGAGGGGAAATGTCTTTCTAAAATCTGTTGATGCGTCGAACAAGATAAAATATTGTAAGAAGAAATAGCTTAGATTTTGATGAGACAAAACAAGTTGTAATAATTAAGATTTAGAGTACTCCAATAATGTAATAAGTAGTGTACTTCGCGTATAGTGAAATCTTCTACTGCAAAGAGTGATGCACGCTGTAAAAAACAGATTGGAAGCATGCTATACTTAGAAGAATTTCTGGAAGAAGTATGCTGCAAGCTGGAAGCTGCGAGGAATTTGGATGCAACAACTACCTTAATACAGCAAGACCAATAAGTTGCAGCGACTGGAGTTAACACGTAGAAGATCAACAAGGATCATCAAAAAGGTTGTTGCATGTCAACGAATATGAGGAAACATCAACTTTAGTTGTCACTGCAGTTCAACTCAGGCCGTTAAGCAAAGCGACAAAATCAAGGTATGGTGAACCAATGAGAAGCCACCACCTACGCCTGGTATGACTGCTAAAATTGTGATAGAGGACAACCGCATTTAATAAGAGCATCTCCAATGATCTATACCCAAAAAGTAAGTATATGTGTGTCACGTCACTGCCACCTTAAAAGTAAAAAAACATCTACCTTTAAACAAATATCTCACCAAACCTTCCACTCAAAAAGTAACTATTCATGGGTCCCACTATCAAATCACTCAATAAATCTTTATTATTCAACCTTTATTTATTATTTCTTTTTAATAATAATAAAAATCCATAATATTTAAAATAACATGATTAATTTTTAAATTTTAAAAATGTATTTAATTTAGTAAAATATAAAATAAAATTGAACAATATATTAATAAATTTATTGGAAACAAATTAATGACAATAATACATTCATAAAAATTGTAGAATAACAACATATTCATCAAACTATAAATTAATATTTAATTAATCACTGTTAAATCGTGTTCATACATGTTCAATCAAGTCAGCTTAAAGTTGATGATGCTTCTCTATGTCACGCAATGGAGAATTCCTCATGGGGTAATCGTTGAATGCTCCAACGGATCCTTGAATTACTTGTGGAGCATTATCGGAGTTGGTAGGTTCCTCTGACCAATCGGATGTTGTATCTCCTTCATCCTTGATAATCATATTGTGTAAAATAATTCAAGTATACATAATATCATTCAAATTATTCTTGTACCATAAACGACTTTGACCTTTAATCATAGCCCAACGAGCTTGAAGCACTCCAAAGGCCCGTTCGACATCCTTTCTAGCAGCGTCCTGCATTTCATAAACTTTCTTCGCTTTGGATCTTGCGGACATTGAAATCTCTTCACAAAGCATGCCCACCGGATAGATTTCATCTGTAAGATAATATTCTTGCTTGTATTGCGTACCATTAATTATAAAATTAACAGGTGGAGCACGTCCTTGTAAAACATAGTTGAATAAAAAAAATTGGTTGAGCACATTGATATCGTTATTATATCCTGCAACTCCAAAGTAAGCATGTCATATCTATAAGTCCACAGACGCTACCGCTTCAAGCATGATTGTTGGGACACCATGATCACTTCTTGTAAATTGACCTTTCCAAGCGACTGGTCAATTCTTCCATTCTCAATGCATACAATCAAGACTTCCCAACATTTCAGAAAAAGTCATGTCTCTATTCATGCATTTGTAATAAGCGTGCACAGTCGGTAGCACTAGGTTTTCTCAAGTAATATTCACCGGATACTTCAATCACACATCGACAAAAATTAAATAAACAATCAATGACAGTTGTTTCAGCAACTCGTAATTACTCATCATAATGGTCGGTAGGACCACCATATGCTAGTTGGCGTATGGCCACCGTGCATTTTTGAAGTGATGAGAAACTTTTTTTCCCAAATGCATCAACTCTCCATCGAAAATATTTATCATGGTTCTCCAATGCATTAACTATGCACAAGAACAAATCTTTACTCATTCGGAATCGTCGTAAAAATATGCCACTGCCCCAAGTTGGATTATTGGAGAAGTAATCATTAAAAAACCTAGTGTATGCACCCTCACGATCCCGTTCCACATATGTCCCTGAAGTCAATAGTATCCTTATCAGTTCATTCGATTCTTTTTAACAATTCTCTTCAGTATCCTTCCTTTTGACACTTTCTCTATTTTTTTTAATCTTCTGCAGTAACTCTATTGCAGTAACCTATCTTAAGATTGGTTATGCATATTTAGAGTTACTTAAGGTTTTGTCTCATCAAAACATTCTACAAATGTATTCAACACTACTATTGATATTTTGTTTTTGTGTTATAATCTTCCAATTCAGCTAATTTTTCATCAATTTTCTCTTGACTCTGTTCGGTGTCGTCAGATTTTCCTTTACCCTTTGTCATCCTCTTCGCTGCATTTTAACCCATTGGACGGGTGCGTGCTCGATTGGCATCCTTATTAGACTCCGTGTTGATAGACGAACTGTAAGCTCCAGACTCGTTAATTTTTGTCTTCTTTGTACCATGAAAATCATCATCTGGATCTCCAAATTTGGGACTTTCTTTCAAAATCATCTAGGATCCCACATGCTTGAACCCCTGCTTCTAATGTAATTCTGCATAATTTTCTATGCCTTTAACATAATATCGGGGTCACTTGAACCGCTCCTTGTATTCTTCATTTCCTTGACGTAGATTGCATTAAACCATTTGCATTATTTCTGAAGGGTATAAAAATGTGACTTCAAAACGACCTATGTTTTGTACGGTATGTTGGCAGGATGTTGTTGTAAGCATTAGCAATCCGGATCTACATTTAATGCAACTTTTGGGCATTACCTACCACCAAATCAGTGCTAATATAACTTACAAGAGCTCATTTTCCGCATGAGTGTACACTGTCTTTTGATTATGCTCAGGAGTGTTTAGGCACTTGATAGGTGGCCACGAGATTGATATTCTCAAGACCTATTGGGGAGCATTGTGGAGAGAAAGGAGACAACGGTGGAGTTGGAGTATCCTTGTCTGTGCCGGATCCATCTATATTGAATCTCCTTGATGAGTTTGAACCCATGGCCGGAGGAAATCCATACAGAGGAGGTGGTATGAAGCGGCGGTGGATACATAAAATTGGGTGAAAAGTTTCGACCTTCTGAGAAATTTGGACGATGTATAGGGAAATTTTGGGAACTGTCATCTTGAGGATGGATGTTGAAATCTTGAGGAAGGATATTGTTATTTCGAGAAGATGTATTTTCTCCGAAATTGGAAGAATGAAACCAATTCTTCCAAGAATCTTTATCCATTTGACTCAGAGAGATGTACAAGATTTTGTAGAAATTGATATCAGAAGATTATAAGGAGTGATAAAAATTTGTGAGTTATATCATGTATTAATAGTGTTAAAATTCAATTTTTTTTTAAAAAATCTATTGCAGAAATAGCTGTTTAAAAATGGCTACTAGTATTGTGATTGGAGTTGCACACAAAGAAAAGTGGTACAATTAATTAAAAAACAAAGCAAAAGGGCACATCTTCTCTCTCTCTCTCTCTCTCTCCTCTCCCCCTACTTTTTCTCTTTTCTCCATAGGTAGAGAAAGCTCTACCATCTCCCTCTCACTCTACCCATATCCCCCAACCTCTTCTACCCAAATATGTGGGTAGAAGAAAATGTCATGTCATCTTCTTCCTCTAGCATTGAAGATGTCCTAAAACTGTTGTATGAGGACAGAGCTCTAGCATGCCACTGCAGGTGCACATTTAATGGTTGTACCCGAAAAGATTATAGAGATCAAGGAGTTGGCTGAAGAGATCAAAGTAAGGACAATTCGAAGACAAGAAAAACAACATTATGGAATGTGTTACCTTCAACTAACACATTCTTACATCTATAAATAGAGGATGAGTGAAGATTAAAGAACTAACTGAGAATCTACATTTGCAAACAAACTCTCTAGAGCTTGCAACAATTCCAGAGCTTACAAAGTTCAAAGTATTTTCAGTTCACTCAACCATGAAGCAAATCATCAAAAATGAGCAAGTCTTCTGAAGACTTAGCTTCAACATAGTTGGAAAAAACTTTTTATTTCTTTAACCATTTTAGGTTGTGTGCTTAGATTGTTTTAAGGTGTGCACAGTTGAGATGAATTTTTTTTTGTTGTGAGTTTAGTCCTGAAAAGGATGATACCCTGTATGGGTTCACCTGACTGCTGAAACCTGTGTAGGAGTAAGAGTTTTAGTAGGCTATGTTTCCTTAGGCAAAGTTTGTATGGTAGAAATCCTGTAAAACAAAAATAGCCTAGTGGAATTCCTTCTTGAGAAAGAGAAGAGAGGACGTAGAAGGATTACTCCACATTTGAGCCTCTATAAAAGTCTTGTGTGTTTTATCTTTATGCATTTACAGCTTTTCATATACATATTGTTAGGATTTATAGTAGTTTTGATAAGGCAAATATTTTAGTAGAAGTAAGCTTCTGTAGAGAAGTAACCCAATACTTGAGCTTGTTATGTAATATTTTCTAAGTACAAATAGGTCGCTACAATAAGTAGGATGAACGCTATAAGCAAAGAGCAACTTCACTACAGCAAGCGATAAGGTCGTTCCAACATGA
This sequence comes from Scutellaria baicalensis, assembly GCA_005771605.1. NCBI lineage: Eukaryota > Viridiplantae > Streptophyta > Magnoliopsida > Lamiales > Lamiaceae > Scutellaria > Scutellaria baicalensis. The sequence continues at coordinate 1,894,302 of CM016726.1, forward strand.
AGTAAGGTCTTCAAAGGAAGTATGAGCAATCACGGAAAGCAAGCTAGTCGCCCGACAAGGTCACTTCCAGCAAAAGGAATAACAGTAGCTTAAGTTAAGGAGAAGTCACCTGATTTTGGAACATGCTCCATTACCAGTAGAGACATTCTTCTAAGGACCAATCAGAAATCAACAAGCTATTTGATGAAAGCCAGACCTGCTACGCGGCGCATTAAATATGTGTACTATGAAGATCAAATCTGTACCAGGAAGATCAACGTATTAAATACTGGAACTCCCACACTTCAACAGGCCGATTTCCAAGCACTATAAAAGGAGATTGAGTATGGACTGAGCTAACTACTGAAAAAATTGAGAATTGAACATCTGAACACTTATCCAAAAGCTCTCAACTTCAATCACTCAATTTAAGCGCAACAAGCTCAGAAGCAAGTGTAAAAGCTCACACTCTAGAGAAGCTAGCTGTAGATTCGTTGAAGAAAAACCTTATATATTTTATCTTAGATTGTTTTAGGAGTACCTAGTAGAGGGTTAAGAACTCGCTAGTGTTTCACTCTTGAAGAAAGAGTAAGAGTCTTGTGTGGGTCTTGGTCAAGATAGAGTAGCAACCTGTGTGAAGATTGTCTATCTCTTTGTTAAACTGTTTATAATAGCTAGGTTGTGTAAACCAAACCTTTTAACAAAGTTTCTCCATGTGAAGGAGTAAAGTGGACGTAGAGGGATTACTCCACCCTCGAACAACTCTATATCGTTTGTCTTGTTATCTGCTTACCCCTTGCATATCTATATCTTGTTGCATCTCTTATATCTGTCATACTGCATTCAAATTACTTTTGAAGACATTGCTTTAAAGATTTTCCGTTGTATCTAACTCTACAAGTTCAAGTAAGCTGCTTCTGAGAAGCAAGTAGCTGAAAGCTCACCCTTGGACTTAACCATTTTCGGAGTAAAAAATTTTAAAGTTTTGAGTAGGTTTATTCACCCCCTCTAAACATACTACTACTTGGGACCAACAAGTGGTATCAGAGTAGGTTGGACTAAAAACCAAATTGCACTGATCATTCCCCATATCCCTCTTTGTTTTTAAAAGAAAATCATCATTTTCAAAAGCATAAGCATGAAATCTTCTCACCACAAGTTACCTATGTTTTTCCATAGATGATTATGATGATTGGAAGATAAGAATATAGACACATCTCTTAGCTATGCATGATGAGATATGGTATATTATGACTGAAGGACCACCTGTCATCACCAAGCCAAATCCAGTCTTCACAAGAGCTGTGGAAGATGCTGAGAAAGATAAATCAGACACAGGAGTGATTCCTCACTCCCCAGTGATTGAAAAGCCTATAGAGGAGTGGACACTTGAAAAAATGAATAGATCCAACTTGTATAATGTGGCCAAGAATACCTTGTTCACCACACTGGACAAGGGTACCTTCAGCAAGGTCATGACTTGCAAAACTGTTAAAGAAATATGGAGCAAGCTTGAACAGATCTATGAAGGAACTGAGCTCACCAAGGAAAACAAAGTTTCCACTACCACTCAACTCTTTGAGTTATTTGAAATGAAACCAAGAGAAACACTTAAACAGTTTGATCTAAGGTTCACCAACATAGTGAATGAGCTGGAATCTCTTGACAAACACTACACTCAAAGAGAGAAGACTATGAAAGTGCTGAGAGCACTACCTGCAGAGTGAGACAGTAAGACAACAACCATGAGGGTCTCAATGGATCTGAAATCCATGAGCACCTTCAATCTCTTCTCAAACCTAAGAGCTTTTGAGTTCGATATCAATCGAAGAAAGAAGGAAGCAGAAGAGACCAGTTCAATGGTTACTGTTTTAACAGCTGGAGTATCCAAAGCAGCAGTAAGTAGACAATGACCTTTGAAGTTGATGCTGAAGAGGACATGGCCCTAATGATGAAGAAATTCAAAAAGTTCTTCAAAAACAACCTCAGAGACAACTTTCAAAAAAAAAAAAAAAAACGCAAACTTCTCAAGCACAAGCTGGCACAGAAAGCAAACCCACTGTAAGTGACACTGACCTGTGTTATAATTGCAGGAAGTCAGGTCACTATGCTAGAGAATGCCCATACCCTCAAGTGTACAGATATCTTGAAGATGAAAGGGCGAAGAAGAGAGAAAAAAAAGATTTGAAAAGCAAAAGCTAAGAGCTTTGATAAGTGAGTCTGAAGCTGTGAAGACAGCAAGTACTGAAAAGGAGAAAGCAAGGGACGCAATTTCCTCAGACAGTGACTCAGATAGTTTTACATCTAAAAGAGGAAGCTCTTATATACCTGATGGTGAACGTTGAAAAACACAACAACGACATAGAGAAACCTTTGCCAAGGAGCAGTAATGAAGTATAGTACATTGATAGTGGTTGCTCTATACATATGACTGGCAACAAAGAACTGTTGACAAGCTTCCATACCATAAAAGGACCCAAGGTGGTGTTTGGAGATGACTCCAAAGGCAGCACCAAGGAAATTGACAATCTGGTGAAAGAAAGCACATGCATCAAGGAAGTATCCTGTTGGAAATGTTTAAGTATGTTTTGATGAGACAAAATGTTGGAAATGTTTAAGTATGTTTTGATGAGACAAAACCTTAAGAAAGTAACCCTAACTCTATATGCATAACCTAGCTCGAAAGGTTACTACAGAAGAAAGAAAGATCAGAGAAAATGTTAAAGGAAGGACACTGAAGAGAATGGTTAAAAGGAATCTGGTGAACTAAAAGGATACTGATGACTGCATGAAACTACTGGAAGAGATCTTGCCGAAGCAGATTACAAAGCAGCAAGACAGGAAGCTACCTGAGAGACCATGCAACAAGCATACTGCAAGAGCAACATGCTATAGAAGCCTTAAGCCACCTGAAGGAGAAAGCCAGAGAAGGAAGCTCCAGAGCGAAGCACGAGGAGAAAGCTACAAAGAAGGCATGGGAAGAAAGTCAAAAGTTACCAGTAGAGAGAAGAGAAGATGAGCCAATCAGAAGAAGACACGTGGAAAGCGATAAGCTGGCATGTGTCAGGAGTGCGGTGCATCAATGATGGAAATCTACCTATCTTCAACGGGCAGATTTCTTAACCTATAAAAAGAGGAGGACTGAAGACTGAAAAAGAGGGGGAGAGAGAGAGAGGGCAAGGGCACGTAAGAGCATGTGAGAAGAGGAGCGAGCACAACAGAATATACAAGCTCACAGAAAAAAGCGCAAAAGAAAAGAGAAGAGCTCAACAGAGAGAAGGCTCATACGAAGAAAGCACAGAATAGAGGAGGAAGACCAAACAGAAAAGAAGAGTGTTCAAAAGATAAGAAAAAGAGAAAAGAAGCTCAAACACTCAATCCCCTAAGACTCATGCTCAATCAGTCAGTTCGGAAGCAAGCTTCAACAGATCAACCTGCAAACGAAGCCAAAGCTTTCTGCATTCAGTTTAAGAAGGAGAAGACAAACTCTTATCTTAAGGACTGTCTTGGAGTGCTCAGTGCGAGGAATAGAGTCCTGCTGAGCTGTCCACTTTCTGAAGAAGAAAGTGAGGACCTGGGTGGGTAGAATAGGATCCTGTGTGGGTCAGTGAGGAGAGTAGGCAAGCAGCTGTGTGAAGGCTTGCTACTTACTTGTTAAGTGAGGGTTGTAATAGATAGGGCTATGTAAATGAACTAGCTTAACAAATGTTCCCTCTTGAGAAGAGGCAGAGAGGATGTAGAAGGATTACTCCACCTTCGAATCTCTGTATATCATGTGTCTATCCATGTCTACTGCTCTACATACACATCTTATGTTTGATGCATGTCCTGCATAATTGGTCTTTACAGGACATGAAGCTTCCCCATATAACTCTGATTAGTAATCTCCCAAAAGGTTACTGACTCCCAACCAAAAGCTTCCTGGAAAGAAGAAAAGTTTGAAAATATGAGTAGGCTTTGTAGATAGTCAAATTTTGTCAGCCTATCAAATGATGTCACATGTAAATAGTGTATTAGAAATCAATTTTCTATTTGTATTTAGGAATTTAAATTAAATTAATTCCTAAAAGAATAGATAAATAATTGATATTTTAATATGTATTCCTGACCAATCAAATTGTGACATGTATTCAAATCTAGTTGCTTGGGAATCAAGATTAAATCCTGCAAATATGGAGGTGATATACCAAATTTGGTAATAAAATCACATCTTTTGATTAAGGAAAATATATTTTCAAATCATGGATGACCAATCAGATTGCATCTCCCTAAACCGTATATGGAAATGTTTCATATCATACACCTATAAATATGGGTCTGTTTTCATAAGTTCAACACGCAAGACAATTCAAGAATTCAAGAGCTCAAGATTCAAAGAAGACAAGAGTTCAAGATTTCAAGACTCAAGAATTTCTCTTTTTGAGGCTCGAGGAGTTCTTCGTAGAAAGTCACAAAAAAACGGCGTTCGATCAGAGATTAAGGTGCTAAACCCCTCTCATCAACGTTGTCAAGTCAAAATTCAAGACATTCTTTACACATTCAAGGCGTTCTTCATGGAGGATTCCAAAATCATTGTTGAAGATCCAGTCAAATATTCAACTTCAAGATCCGTATCAATTTGAAGAGAAGAATCATATGAATTTATAGAGATTTGCATCCACTTTGTTTTAATTCAAAATATATTTAATTTGCATCACTTTATTTTGTGTTTATATATTGCAGACACGAAATTTTGTTGCTACAAATTTTTGGCACGCCCAGTGGGACGATCTCTTCCTTTCATCTCTTCTCTTCACCAACTTCCAAAGTATCAATGTCTTCAGTACAAGCCACGATGACCCTTGAAGAGCAAATCGTAAATTTGGCCAAAGCTTACGAAGAACTCACGAAACATGTCCAAGCACGAGATGCACTACTTACAAAGTTGATGGACAATGTTGATTCAAAATGTGTGATGAGCAAACAAATTAAGATTCACGATAAAGTTGAGGAGGCAAACAACTCAACGAGAATATTTTCAACTCAAGCGAAAAAATCACAACATGAAGAGTTGCAAGTCTCGTCGAATGGAGTGATTTCTGCCGATCAACTGAAGGACTTCATCATGGGAACTATCAACAACGTCAATGGAAGCTCCAAGTTGTCTTCAATGTATACCAAGCCATACACCGCAAGGATTGACAATTTGATGATGCCTGAAGGATATCAACCTCCAAAGTTTCAGGAATTTGAAGGCAAAGGCAATTCAAGACAACATGTTGCTCATTTCATCGAAACATGCAATGATGCTGGGACCTATGGCGATCACTTGGTGAGACAGTTCATTCGTTCTTTGAATGGAAGTGCATTTGAATGGTACACCGACTTGGAACCAAACTCAATTGACAGTTGGGAGCAGTTGGAGCATGAATTCCTCAACCGTTTCTATAGCACTCGACGAACAGTCAATATGCTCGAGCTCACAAACTCACGTCAACATGATGAAGAGTCGGTCATTGACTACATCAATCGTTGGAGAAACTTGAGCCTCAATTGTAAAGATCGATTATCTGAAACTTCAGCAATTGAGATATGTACTAAAGGCATGCATTGGAGCATTTGTTACATCATTCAAGCAATTCAGCCGAAGGCCTTCGAAGAATTAGCCACTAAAGCTCATGACTTGGAGCTTAGCTTAGCTGCAAATGAAGTCAAAAGACCACAAATGCAAGAAGAAGAAGAAGAAGAAGAAGAAGAAGAAGATGGGGGCAAAAAATGATGACCCTACAAAAAAAGAGCTCCTTGATAAGAGCGTAAACTGTCTGCAATGCTCCTAGATATGAGCAAAAAACTATCTAAAGTTTCTCAAATCAAAAGTCAAAACTCATTGACACGAGTATAAAAGGTCTACAAATCAAGTCATGTGAAAGCTCCATGATACACGAGCTTAAAATTCTTGAAACTCCTTGATATGAGTATAAACTATCTATCAAATCCAAATCCAAATGAAAGAACTCCTTGATATGAGTATAAACTATCTATCAAATCCAAATCCAAATGAAAGAACTCCTTGATATGAGTATAAACTATCTATCAAATCCAAATCCAAATTCAAATGAAAGAACTCCTCGATATGAGTATAAACTATCTATCAAATCCAAATCCAAATGAAAGAACTCCTTGATATGAGTATAAACTATCTATCAAATCCAAATCCAAATCCAAATGAAAGAACTCCTTGATATGAGTATAAACTATCTATAAAATTCAAATTGTCAAAATTGAAGAACTCCTTGACAAGAGTATAAAATATCTGTCAAATTCAAGTTCAATATCAAGTTGAATAAGCTGCATGATATGGTCATTCACATGCTTCAAAAAAAAAAAATCGAGACTCGTCCACTCCAAGACATGTCGTCGTGAACAAGTCTCGAGGGGGCATTTGTAGATAGTCAAATTTTGTCAGCCTATCAAATGATGTGACATGTAAATAGTGTATTAGAAATCAATTTTCTATTTGTATTTAGGAATTTAAATTAAATTAATTCCTAAAAGAATAGATAAATAATTGATATTTTAATATATATTCCTGACCAATCAAATTGTGACATGTATTCAAATCTAGTTGCTTGGGAATCAAGATTAAATCCTGCAAATATGGAGGTGATATACCAAATTTGGTAATAAAATCACATCTTTTGATTAAGGAAAATATATTTTCAAATCATGGATGACCAATCAGATTGCATCTCCCTAAACCGTATATGGAAATGTTTCATATCATACACCTATAAATATGGGTCTGTTTTCATAAGTTCAACACGCAAGACAATTCAAGAATTCAAGAGCTCAAGATTCAAAGAAGACAAGAGTTCAAGATTTCAAGACTCAAGAATTTCTCTTTTTGAGGCTCGAGGAGTTCTTCGTAGAAAGTCACAAAAAAAACGGCGTTCGATCAGAGATTAAGGTGCTAAACCCCTCTCATCAACGTTGTCAAGTCAAAATTCAAGACATTCTTTACACATTCAAGGCGTTCTTCATGGAGGATTCCAAAATCATTGTTGAAGATCCAGTCAAATATTCAACTTCAAGATCCGTATCAATTTGAAGAGAAGAATCATAGGAATTCATAGAGATTTGCATCCACTTTGTTTTAATTCAAAATATATTTAATTTGCATCACTTTATTTTGTGTTTATATATTGCAGACACGAAATTTTGTTGCTACAGGCTTATTCACCCCCCCCCCCCAAGCTTAATACCACACTATTTGGGACCAACATATCCTATGTGAAAGGACTAAAATACAACTTGCTGAGCATAAGTCAATTATGTGACAAAGGATACTCAGTTGAGTTTACACTCAACAAGTGTCTCATCAAGAACAACAACTCTCAAGAAGTCAAGCTCACTGGAACAAGAAAAGGAAATATCTATATAGCTAACTGGAGCTCTGTCAAGAAAGCAACCTGCTTCATTGCAAAGAGTACTCCAGAAGTGAGCTGGCTGTGGCACAAAAGGATGAGTCATTTGAACTTCAAGACAATCAACAAACTAGCAAGAAAAGATCTTGTCAAAGGTCTACCTAACATTGTCTATAAAAAGGAGAATGTTTGTGGAGCATGCCAAAAGGGGAAGCAAGTCAAAAGCACCTTCAAAAGCAATCTCAGGAAGTCAACTGACAGAATACTTGACTTACTCCACATGGATCTATTTGGACCAGTAGATCCCATCAGCATAAGTGGAAATAAATACTCATTAGTTGTAATAGATGACTACTCAAAGTTCACATGGAGACTGTTTCTAGCCAAGAAGTCAGATACTCAATAAAGACTACCTGAATTTTTGAAGAGAATTCAGAATGAGAAGAGCTTGAGCATTGTGAAGATCAGAACAAACATAGGAACTGAATTTACCAATAAATTCATTGAAACTTACTGTTCAGACAATGGAATCAAACATGAGTACTCAGCAGCAAGAACACCACAATAAAATAGAGTAGCTGAAAGAAGGATCAACAGAACCTTGAAGGAAGCAACTAGGACCACATTGGCAGAAACTGCAATACCTAAGAGATTTTGGGCAGAAGCAACTAACACAGCATGCTATACTCAAAATAGATGCTTAATCAATAAGGATTTAAATAAAACTGCATATGAATTATGGTATAGTTATTCACCTGATGTATCTTACTTCCGTATTTTTGGTTGCAGGTGTTACATCTTGAACAATAGAAAAGAATATCCGAAGACTTTTGATGCTAAATCAGATGAAGGAGTATTCTTTGGTTACTCCTCAGTAAGCAAAGCTTTCAGGATCTTCAACAAAAGAACCTTGGTTGTAGAAGAATCTATGCATGTGGTTTTTGTTGAACCTCACTGCAGTAACAATCTTGATGTGGAAGAGTTAAGAGAAAATGTGGATAAGATCAACATCAATAGCAGAAAGGTTCAGTATATAAATGTGATTCAACCCAATTTGCTGAATGAAGAAAGTGAGCAAATTCCAAGCAGTAAGCAAACTAAAGGGTTACAACAACTAGCTGGGAAGGGCAAACAACCTGCAGGGAACCTGAAAGAGAGCAAGAACCCATGGAAACCCAGCAGACAGTGGAGAAAGAGCAACCTGTAGTCAATCAACAGATTATACCAGACGATGAAGCAAGCAGAAACTAGCTAAAGGATCACCCAAAGGATCTAATAATTGGAGATCCCAGAGTTGGGGTGAAAATCAGAAGAGCCAAACAAAATGAAGCTATGTTTGCATGCTTCATATCACAAGTTGAGCCCAAAAGCATAGAAGAAGATCTTGAAGACACCAACTGGATACAAACTATGCAAGAAGAATTAAATGGATTTGAAAGGAATCAAGTCTGGAATCTTGTTTCAAGACCAACTCATCAATGAGTTATAGGAACCAAATGGGTGTTCAAGAACAAAGTGGATGAAGAAGGAGTAGTGGTTAGAAACAAAGCAAGATTGGTAGCAAAAGGTTACTGCCAAGAAAAGGGTATAGATTTTGATGAGACCTTTGCTCCAGTATGTAGACTTGAAGCAATAAGAATTTTTCTTGCCTATGTAGCACACAAAAACTTCATTTTATATGAAATGGATGTGAATAGTGCTTTCCTAAATGGACTCCTAGTTAAATAGGTATATGTGGAGCAACCTCCTGGTGTTGAAGATAATCCAGAAAGAAAGGTTTACAAGAAAAGGAAAGCTTTGTATGGGTTGAAGCAAGCTCCAAGAGCATGGTATGATACTCTGTCACAATATCTTCTGGACAATGGATTCAAGAAGGGCAAGGTTGATAAGACTTTATTCAGAATTCAAGATGGACACAACATTCTTCTTGTACAAATATATGTGGATGATATCATATTTGGTTCAACTAACAGAGATCTTTGCAAGAAATTTTCAGAACTAATGCAGAAGAAATTTGAAATGAGTATGATGGGGGAACTTAGTTTCTTCCTAGGATTGCAGGTGAAACAACTTGATCAAGACACATTCATAAATCATATGAAGTATACAAAGGAACTGATCAAGAAGTTTGGATTGGAGAATGGGAGTACTGTAAGCATTCCAATGGCTACCTCAACAAGTATGGACAAAGATGAAGAACGGAAGTCAGTTGACATAACCAAATACAGGAGGCTGATTGGGTCATTGCTATACCTAACAGCAAGCAGACCAAACATTATGTTTGCAGTAGGCAAGTGTGCAAGATATCAAGCAGCACCTAAGGAATCTCACATGTCTGCAACAAAGAGAATAATAAGATATCTCAAAGGGACACAAGAAGTAGGCTTGTGGTATCCGAAAGATGGTGGCTTTAAATTAATTGGTTACTCTGACTTTGATTTTACAGGATGCAAAATAGACAGGAAAAGCACAAGTGGAACATGTCAATTCCTAGGCAACAGGCTTGTTTCTTGGTTTTGCAGGAAGCAGACATCTATAGCAACCTCTACAACAGAAGCAGAGTATGTTGAGTTGTTGTGCTCAAATACTATGATGCAGCAGCAACTAAGGGATTATGACATCATTGAGAAGCAAACTCCTATCATGTGTGACAACACTAGTGCTATAGCCATCACACACAACCCGGTATGTTATTCCAGGACAAAGCATATTGATATCAGACATCACTTCATACGTGATCATGTTGAAAAGAAAATGTTGGTCCCAAGTAGCAGTAGGTTTAGGGGGGAATAAACCTGCTCAAATCTTTAAAACTTTTACTCCAAAAAATGGGTGAGTTCAAGGGTGAGCTTTCAGCTTCACAACTTGCTTCACAGAAGGAGCTTGCTTGAACTTCTAGAGTTAAATGCAACAGAAAAACCTTAAAGCAATGTCTTCAAAAGCGGTTTGGATGCAATATGGCAGATATAGGAAATGCAACAGTTTAGATATGCAAAGGGTAAGCAGATAAAACAGATAAACAATATAGAGTGGTTCGAGGTTAGAGTAATCTCTCCACATCCACTTTACTCCTTCACAAGGAGAATGTTGGTCCCAAGTGGATGCATAGGTTCAAAGGGGGGGGTGAATGAACCTCTCTCTTTTTCGCTCTTTTTCTCTATTCTCTGGAAGCTGCTGAAAGCTATTGCTGCTTACAGCAACTTATCAGTCTAGCTATCTGCTTGCAGCAAACTTGTTGCTGTAGCTTCACACTCAGAGTTATGCACAATGGAATATGTTAAAGAATAGAGAGTTCAGCAGATATATTCTAACACTTTTAACTATAAGTTAAAATGTCAGATTCACATTTAAGCTCATATAAACAAAGCCATTTATATGCATACAACAAGATATAGAAATGTATTCTTAAAGCAGTAAATGAACACAAAGCCTTTATAGAGGTTCGAAGGTGGTGTAAGTCTTCTACATCCTCTCTTCTCATTCACAAGGAGGATATCCACTGGAGCTTTAGATTTACATGACTCTTTTCCTACTAAAACACTCTAAGGATTCTAACTAAGCCTACTAAAGTTCTTACTCCCTTCTTAGGTTTCAACAAGTAGATAGGATCCACACAGGATGTTGTCTTCAACAAGACCAAAACGCACAACAAGGATTTAATTCCTATCAACTATGGACACCAAAATAAAACAACCTGCACACATAACATGAAAAGGTTTATACAAATCTTCAACTGTGGTGAAACAAAAACACTCAGGATCTTCAATGGTAGAATGCTTTTGCTTCGGGTTGAATGAGGGACTGAAAAGTGTTGGATATTTCTTTAAGCTCGATGATCGTTGGAAGCTTGGATGTTTAGGGTGCGATCTTCAAATTTTAGTCCTCTATTCTTCTCAGCCTCACTTCATCCTTTTATAGTTGCTGGAATGCGCTAGTTGAAGGGTGCACATTCCACGCGTCTTCATATAAGCTCATCTCTTCTGCTGCTACATCCTGACCGTTGATCCATTCACGCTCAAGTATATTCTTTGTTGATTCGATCGATCTCGACGCTCAACTTTCTTCTTCATGATCTTCAAGGTACACCCAATTTAATGCGCACATTAAAAAGTAGGAGACAAACTCCTCCTTGGGCATCAGGGCCATTAATTGTAGTTGTCCTTTTCGTTGCAGGTTGCAGGTGCTTGCTCAGGCCAGGTGACAACTCTTCATTTGCTCACCGTTCTTGTATTTGTCCTTTATGCTTCAGCCTGTCACGCACTGCACCTTGAACTGAAGTTGATGTTTCCTCGTATCAACAGAGAACATGCAGCAGGTGTTGAATCCTTCAAGGTTGATCCCATTGTACATGTCTCACTTCAGTTGCTGCAACTTCTTCTCTATTGCTGCAACTGGCCTCACTACATCCATAGCTTGCAGTGTCCAGTCGTGCAGCATGTAGCAAAGTTGTTCTCCTTCAGCTTTTCCAACACAAGCTCGCTGTATGCAGACTTTTTCTTTCCATGTTGCATGCAGCTTGCAAACTCAGTGGAAGACTTCAGGCAGACCTTTGCTACTTATTGAAACTAAAAACTAAGTGGGAAAATAAACAGTAAGAACATAGTAGGTTACAATGAGTTTTGTCTCATCAAAATACATCGAGGGTTCTTCTTACAATTTCCCCATTTTTGATGATGACAAAACCTTTGAAAAGTTGTTGTAACATAAACCCAATTTTTCGATTAAGTAAAAGTAAATAGAGACTTCTGTTTTTGCTCATTTTCTGTTTTTCCCTTCTTTTTTTTTTCTTGGAGACTTCTATTTTTGTTCCCTTTTCTATTTTTTTTTAATTTTCTTGGAGACTTCTGTTTTTGCTCCCTTTTTTTTTTTGATTTTCTTGGTTTCCCTGTATCAGAGCTGAATCTAAAAGGCATCAGAAAAAGAAACAAGGAAACTGTGTTCTGAAGATATGAATACTTATTGGGTTAGAAAGAAAATACAGTGCTTAAAATTAAAGATACTGAAAGGGGTGGAGCTGCTGTATTTGTCTTGTGAGTTCCAGACTTCTTTAAGTTGCAGTGGACTCTTTCTTTTTCTCTTCAAACTTCAGCGTCTTCTTCCACCAATTCAATATTGACTCTTTGGTAGGTCTTCTCGAACTGCGCCTTCATTCTTGGATCATCTATCCATCGCAGCCAGAAGTCCTCCTAGAAGGGTATTTGTTTTTCCTTCTTTACGTTACCCAACAGTTGCTGTTATAGCGACAACTTTCCAGTCCTGAGCAGTTGCTCATAATTTACCATTGCTGCTGAACAGTTAGGATATCTTAGGAAAAAGTCCTTTTTGCAGAGTAATTTGAAGTATCTCAAGAATCTTGAGATCTTGTATAACTTGATTTGCTCAAAGGTAGGATTCTTGCTTTTGTCTAGCGTCATCTTTGCAAAGAGATCCAAATTCTAAAGATCGATATCCTTTGTTGGTTTGAGATCGAGCAATACTGAGACTTGGGGAGACTTGTTGAACTGATCCATCTTTGGAACCTCTTGCGGCGGAAACTTCTACAGCGCTGCATCCATCTGCTGCATTGCTTCAAATTTTTCCTCACCCACAATGCCAAGTCTACTGATCCACCATTCCTCCTCCGCCTTCTTCTCAGCTTTTGTCTTTCTTGCAGCATAGAATTTCTCATCTTCCATCTTCAGCAAAGCTCTTTTAGAAATCTTGTGCCCTTTTTAAGACGGTGAATCTCCTCTACTTCTGCTGCTCCGGCTTCTTTTCCTGCTCCCTGAAGAACCAGTTGCATTCTTTCCTCTAAACTCCTTGGATGCAGCGTCCCCTGCAGTTCTGCTTGCAGCAGCTCTTGCACCTCCTGCTCCACCAGCATCATCATCAACTTTCTTATGCTTCCTTTGCTGGGGTGGGGACTAATTCTTCTCTTATTCTCCCGAGAACGCAGTAAGTCCGCATCATCATCCTCTACAGCTACATTGATTTCTCTTTTCGTGTCCTCCGCAGCCTGCAGCAGCTTTTGATCTTTAGGCTGGCCACCTTTGGTTAAGGCAAGAAGCTGCAACTTTTCAGCGGCATCTTCTTCCCCCTTTTTTGGCATCATCAAAACTTCTCTTTCCCAGGTAGTTGCTTGCTGCTTTTTGCGGTGTATCCATCATCTGGAGAGTCTCATGCATCTCCCCCAGCAGCAGCTCTATGTCGGAGAGCCTATCATCCATGCTCTTCACTTCTGATCCTTGCTTATTGAGCTCAGTCTGTATGGTGGCCAGAGTGCTGCCATGAGCTACAAGAGTATCGGAGACAGAGCTTAGAGACTGTTTCATGTCGCTGTAGAAAGTAGTAGTGTTCTTGTCCTTTGTGCTCCTGAAAGTACGCTGCTTCATCCATTCTTCATTCAGCACATCCCTTACGGCCTTTGGCACCTTCTCGAGCTGGTCTACTACCTTCTGCAGATAGACATTGGGTTGAGGAGTGGTTGGCTTGTGTTCTTTCAGGACATTGGCAAGACTGTCGATTACAGTGAAGATCTTGCTGAAAGAATCTGCAGGGGTCAAAGAGCTGGCAGCTGCTAGAGTAAAGGTTTCAGCAGTTTTGGTTACAACAAGCTGTAAGTTCCCTTCATTCCTCTGTTCTAGTTGCTGCATCGAGCTCCTGATGGATTCTTCCCATGCCTGCAGTACTTCAGGATCCATCACAACTTTTCCCTTCATCAAGTAGGCTGCAACACCAGAGGTAGAGGACTCATCTTCTTCATCTAGCTCGTCTGCTGATAAGTAGAAAATTGGTGCATTTTATTTTGGGTTGATTTAAGATTTTATAGACTTTTATGTGATTGAATGCACCGTTTTCATATCTATATATGTTTTTGATATCAAAATACTTTATATAATCATTTTCACTATTATTTAGGAATTTTGGAGTATATTTTGATCAAGAGATATGTTTATGGGCCGAGAAATGAACACAAAGCGAAGTTGGCGCAATTTGGGCCCAGAAGCCCATCACACTGTATCACCTAATGTCAGCTCAGTCTGCTAATGTTATCCGTCTACAGCCCAGCCCAGCGAGATTGTGGATAAGAATTTGGGCTTGAAGAAGGCTAAGCCCATCTCCAAAAGGGTTATAAAGATATGTGTTGGAAACGTTTGAAATATGTTTTGATGAGACAAAACCTTAAGTAACTCTAATAAGCATAACCAATCTTTTGGGAGGTTACTAATTAGAGTGGTTGCGGAAGTCTCATTTCAGAGCCAAGTAGAAGATGTGCAGTTTTTCATGAGACATGCAGATAAGACAGTACGCACATGGAGATGCATAGATATATAGAGGTTCGAAGGTGGAGTAATCCTTCTACGTCCTCTCTGCCTCTTCTCAAGAGGGAACCTTTGTTAAGCTAGTTGATTTACATAGACCTATCTATTACAACTCTTACTTAACAAGTAAGTAGCAAACCTTCACACAGCTGCTTGCCCACTTTCCTACTAACCCACACATGATCCTAATCTACCCACCCAGGGTCCTCACTTTCTCTCCTAGAAAGTGGAAAACTCAGCAGGACTCTACTCCTCGTACTGAGTACTCCAAGACAGTCCTTTAGAAGGAGTTTGTCTTCTGCTTCTTCTTCAACTGGGTGTAGTAAGCTTGGCCTTCGTTTGTAGATTGATCTGCTGAAGTTTGCTGCTGGACTGACTGACTGAGTATGCGTCTTTGGGGTGTGGAGTGTTCGAGCTTTTCTTCTTCTCTTATGCTCTGCTGAACACTCTCATTTTCTTCTTTTATCTTCCCCCTCTCTCTGCGCTTTCCTCTCTGTTGAGCTCTTCTCTCTTCTTTTTGCGCTTCTCTTTGCGAGCTTGAATATTCTGTTGTGCTCGCTATCTTCTCTCTTGCGCACACTTCCCTCTTTACTTTTCTCAGTCTTCAGTCTTCTTCTTTTATAGGTTGTGAAATCTGCCCGTTGAAGGTAGACAGATTTCCATCATTGATGCTCCGCACTCCTGACACACGTCAGCTTTTCACTTTCCACGTGTCTTCTTCTGATTGACTCCTCTTCTCTTCTCTCTACCGGTAACTTCTTGTGTCTACCGGTAACTTTTTACTTTCTTCTCATGCCTGCTTTGTAGCTTTCTCCTCTTGCTTCACTCTGGAGCTTCCTCTTCTGGCTTGCTCCTTCAGGTGGCTTAAGGCTTCTATAGCATACTGCTCCTGCAGTATGCTTTTGGCATGGTCTCCCAGGTAGCTTCTTGTCTCGTTATATTCTGCCTCGGCGAGGTCTCTTCCAGTAGCTTCCTGTAGTCATTAGTATCCTAATTAGTTCACCGGATTCTTTTCAACCATTCTTTTCATTTTTTCTAAAGGACACATTCTCTACAAATAATCAACCAAACACACCCGAAATCACGTACAGTCACCTCTCACGCTTGACACTTACTGAGCAAGTCCTTCTCAGAAGACTTGATCTTCTAGTATTCTCTCCTTACCTCAGTCTCAAGGGAGCTTGAGGGCATGCATCTAGGTTCTCCTCTTAGAGGTTAGAGAAATAGTGAAAGGATCCATCTCCAATCACCCCAGAGCTTCAGCTCATTTTTTATGATGTCAAAAAGGGGAAAGAAACTGCGAAGGACTA
Organism: Scutellaria baicalensis; assembly: GCA_005771605.1. Taxonomy (NCBI): domain Eukaryota; kingdom Viridiplantae; phylum Streptophyta; class Magnoliopsida; order Lamiales; family Lamiaceae; genus Scutellaria; species Scutellaria baicalensis. Next base: position 1,910,295 of record CM016726.1, read on the forward strand.
TGGAAGACCAAAAGTCTTCCATAGGAGGAGAAGAAAAGATTTCAGCCCCTCCACAAGAAGATGTTGGAGGGGATATTGGATGATTTATTGCTTCCGAGGAGTTGAGCTGGTGTAACAGCAGGAGGAGTTGGTAAGATTGTAGAGAGTTACTGCAGAAGATTAAAAGAAACAGATAAAGTGTCAAAGGAAGGATACTGAAGAGAATGGTTGAAAAGAATCTGGTGAACTAATTAGGATACTAATGACTACAGGAAGCTTCTGGGAGAGACCTCGCCGAGGCAGAATACAGCGAGACAGGAAGCTACCTGGGAGACCATGCCGAAAGCATACTGCAGGAGCAGCATGCTATAGAAGCCTCAAGCCCCCTGAAGGAGCAAGCCAGAAGAGGAAGCTCCAGAGTGAAGCAAGAGGAGAAAGCTACAAAGCAGGCATGGGAAGAAAGTAAAAAGTTACCGGTAGACATAAGAAGTTACCGGTAGAGAGAAGAGAAGAGAAGTCAATCAGAAGAAGACACGTGGAAAGTGAAAAGCTGGCGTGTGTCAGGAGTGCAGCGCATCAATGATGGAAATCTATCTACCTTCAACGGGCAGATTTCACAACCTATAAAAGAGAAAGACTGAAGACTGAGAAAAGTATAGAGGGAAGTGTGCGCAAGAGAGAAGATAGCGAGCATAACAGAATATTCAAGCTCGCAAAGAGAAGCACAAAAAGAAGAGAGAAGAGCTCAACAGAGAGAAAAGCACAGAGAGAGGGGAAAGATAAAAGAAGAAAATGAGAGTGTTCAGAAGAGCAGAAGAGAAGAAGAAAAGCTCGAACACTCCACACCCCAAAGACACACACTCAGTCAGTCAGTCCAGCAACAAGCTTCAGCAGATCAATCTGCAAACGAAGGACAAGCTTACTGCACCCAGTTGAAGAAGAAGAAGACAAACTCCTTCTAAAGGACTATCTTGGAGTACTCAGTGCGAGGAGTAGAGTCCTGCTGAGTTTTCGACTTTCTAGGAGAGAAAGTGAGGACTCTGGGTGGGTAGATTAGGATCCTGTGTGGGTCAGTGGGAAAGTAGGCAAGCAGCTGTGTGAAGGCTTGTGACTTACTTGTTAAGTAAGAGTTGTAATAGATAGGTCTATGTAAATCAACTAGTTTAACAAAGGTTCCCTCTTGAGAAGAGGCAAAGAGGACGTAGAAGGATTACTCCACCTTCGAACCTCTATATATCCATACGTCTCCATGTGCTTACTGTCTTATCTGCATGTCTCATGATAAACTGCACATCTTCTACTTGGCTCTGAAATATGAGACTTCCGCAACCACTCTAATTAGTAACCTCCTAAAAGGTTACTGATTCTAGAACCGAGCTGTTAGAAGAAAAGAAAAGTTTGAAAATATAGTAGGCTTATTCACCCCCCCCCCATCTAAGCCTACTACCAGCCTTTTGGGACCAACAATATGTTCACACACATAATCAAGGGGGAGATCTTTATTTTCTTTCTCTCCAAGCCACTCTAGAGAGAGAATTATTTTATAGATTAGTTTCTTTTCTTATAGATTCTTCTACAACTTTTATGGAGTCAATTTGAAGGATGCTTGGATAATTCTTCAATTCCGGTTAGCAGAGATGTTTGAATCCATATATTTATTTATGTTTTGTTTAATTACGCTTCCCCTTCTCAATGTTTGATTGGAATTGATTATGCTATCTGTGTTGAATGATTTCAATTGTTGATACTTGATTTAGATTGATCAATGTTTGATAATTGATTGCTAGAATCTTAAATCATGAATCCTAATCTTAATTTTCATTGGTAGTAAACTAGAGGTCGTGCATCTCTAGGGTAACATAATCCTAGATTATCAAATCGAGCTTATGTATTTAGAGTCTAGTTCATCATATCGTCTTGGTGATTAATGCATTTGATGAATTAAATCTAGAGAGCGTATTCTAGGTTGTTCAATTGAATAGAGTTAATTAGTGATCTTATCCTAATTTAACTAATCTTAAGAGATGATTCGATTTAACAGAGCTTGTTGTTAGATTAGGGGTGATAATTCTATGATAATTTGAGAGAGGGTGTAACATTAATTAGACATAATTGATATTGGGGGATAACTGAACTGTTAACTGGAATGCTTTTCATTCTTTGATTTCTTGTTTAATTTGTTTTCTAGGTTCGTTGTTAATTTTAGTGTTAGTCATCTATCAATCCAAAAACCTCTCATCTTTTCTATTTATTTGAATTGAACATAGATGGCATAGTTAAATTTTCACTCCTCGTGGGATCGACTCCGACTTGCCCTATGTACTAGTTAGTTAGGTTAAGAAGGATATTATTTGATTTTATCGCATCACAACAGCGCGGTCACCTACAAAGTTGTCAGCCCCTCCATCAGATTCGTTCGAGCAGTCACCAAGGATGTCTTCGAGGGTCTCTTTTGCTTCCTCATCCTTGGAGTAGCACCAACCTCTTTAGGTTCCTCTAGTTGTTTTACCTCTTCTGCAACAACCACTGGTTCATTGCTCTCTTTCTTCTCCTCTTGGCCATCCTTCCCTTCTGCAGCTTTAACTTCCAGCAGAGGTGCCTCTTGCTGCTTGGCCTTTGCACTCTCTCCTACTGCAAGCTCTGCATCATCCTGTTTGTAGCCTTCAACTCCTCCTGTAGCAAGGCCATCTCCTTTCTTGTTGCACTCCGTCTTTTCTTCTGTAGCTGCTAGCTCCTCCTCTTCGTGCTTGCAGCTTTGATTATTAAAGCTTTCCTGATCAGAATCATCACTGAACTGGTCTCTTACAACATCACCCAGAGAAGGTGTCTGTTCAACCTCTGTGTCCTTTGTTGCATCTGGTGACTCTACTGCATCGAGTAATCCTGTAACACCCCGTTTTCAAGAAAACCTACATTGCATATTTCACAAAATTTCTTTTACCTTTTAATTGAAAAATGATTCGAAGTGAACTATTATGTTAATTAAAGTCATGATTTAAGTATTATGTGGTGCTCGATGATTTTTATGTATTTTGTGATCTAGTGTTTCTTTCAAGATTTTAAGGTATTTTGCAGGATTGCTTATGGAGGAAACCGAGCTTGATCTCAACTCACTTGACAATCATGGATGAAAGTAAAAAGATAAGATATAGATAAGTTTAAATGATGAAAAAATGATATTAGGTTTTTGTGTTAAAGATTTTCGTTTATGTCGTAAATGCTGTTATTTTATTAAATTTATTCGTGATCTCTATATGTGATTCAATGTGATAAAATAATTTACATAAAATGTAGTGTTAGTAAATACTTGTGTATAAATTATGTTAATGTAATGTTATTTTTATTATTATATTTAATGTTATTAATGTTGATCTAATATATATATATATAGATGTGTACGTGTGTAGTATATATATGTAAATTATGTATGTATATTTATCAATTACTAAAAACACATATATGAATAATTAATTACTTTGTGCATATTATAGATAAGATTTGGATGAATTTGGAGAGATAAGTCAATGTAATAACCTTTCTTACACTTACATGTATAAACTATATATATATATATATATATATATATATATATGAAAGAAGATGAACTCTCAAAAATCTCATCTCCTCTTTGGAAAGAAACGGGAAGAAATTCCTTTAGCGATTTCATCTTCAAATCAAGAGGGTAAAAATTCTAATTGCTTTCAAAAAAATTTCCCCAATTTTGAGATATAGAAGTATATGTATGTATATAGGTGCAAGTATATATATAAGTGTTTAATTTGTGTGTGCTGTGAAATTTGAGAGGGGGAAAGAAGGAAGAAAACAGGGGAAAGAAAGGAGGAAGAAGATGGGGAAATAAGGAGAGAAGGGAGGAGGCGCCGCCATGGTGTGTGGGTATGTGTATTGATTGTGTTTTGTGTATGTGTTATTGTGTGTGTTTTGTATATATATGCGTGCTGTGCGTGTGTTTGTGGGCGCCGCCGTGTGCGGTGGTGCCATCTGGAGGTTGGGTTGGGCGTGCTGCTGCCGACGGACGGCGGCGGCGGCGGCAATCTGCTGCAGAATCGGAGAGAGAGAAAAGGGGGAAGAGTGACAAGGGGAGGAGGAAGGTGGAAAGGTAGAGGGCGCCGCCGGGATGGGGCGGCACCATGCAGAGTGGGAGTGGGGCCGCTGCTTCCGGCGGAGGGCAGCAGTGGCGGCGGCCGGGCAGGAGGGGTGGAGAGAGGTCGACGGGTAGGGAGGGAGAAGGAGCAGGGACATGCTTTGAAAATTCAATGTGTTCCAAGGACTTAATTGCAAATTTCCTACTTTTGCTTATTTATGATACAATCCATTATCTTTTGCTTAATTGCTTTTCAGTCCCTGCAAATTTTATTAATTTGAATTCAACCCCTAAAATTAGTTTAAGTTGCAGTTTAACCCCCAAAACGTTACAAGATTTTTAGTATGATCCCAGACTTTATAGAAACTGTAGAATCACCCTAAACTTTACTACAATTATAAGGTGAACCCAATACTGTACCGGATATTATTTTATGACCTCAAACCATATTTTACGTGTCATTTTTAAGACTAAAATTACTAGTTAAATACCTAAAGTTTAAATTATAAGTATATTTGTTGTTTATATGTGAATCATGTTCAATGATTGTTAATTCTTTGTACAAGCAATTAAAATCTATGAATTTTCAGTATGTTAACCTAAATAAATAAATATGATCATATGAATAATATTGTGATGTTAGGAATTATATATGAAATATTAAAATTGTTACATCTTTATATTTTATGCATCATTTTAAGACTAAGAATTTGCTAGTTTAAATATCTAAAGCTTAGGATATAAGTATGTTGATTTATTTTAAATGCTAATCATGTTTAAATGATTCTTATATGATAATGTTATCATTAAAATTTTATATATGAGTTTAATATATGTGTATTTTGTATGATGTATGATTAATATAAATATTTGGATAATGTGTATGGAATCATGTTAATGGATTAGCTTACAATCTGTATTTCTACTTTGAATTGATTACATGATAATTAAAGGTTTATAAATTTATGTACATTGGTTATTGTTTCGCTAATTTATTTTGTTATTTTCGGTGTGTATTTCTAAATTATTATACTATTTGGCAAATTATATATCTTAATTATTTACTTGCAAAATCATTTATAGCTAGCAATACAATTATGATTTCTTTAAATTATATAGTATTAAAAGATAATCTATCTTGCCAAATTAAATAAGAAATTGGTATCCTGCATGACAACATAAGTTTATTTTTAGTATTAAATGTTGTGTGTAAATGTTGGTATACACTATTAATTAGTGATATTATTCCAGAAATAAGATTTGAAAAGTGTTATATTAGTTAAATTAATTTAAGGAATGATTTAAGTAATATAGAATTAAAGAGAAATTGGGTATAGGATTAGTGTGTTCGGCTAAATAAAGGGTCGATTGATATTTACCATAAGACTTACATTTTGGCTTAAACTTATATATGACCCCGAGAAGTATGTAAACTTTAAGAATCTCCTTTAGTTATATTTAATTGCTATGGGTAGATTATCTATAAGTCTTTACTTCATATGCTAACTAATGGTATCTTTTATGTTACACTAATTGTAGAAACTCATAAAAGATAAAGAGTTAGTTAATGGAACAGAGTAAAGATTTAATTTTAAATCTTTCAATAATATCTACATGTTATATGATATTATATGACATAAGAAACTAAACAATTAAGTATGTCGAGTGCAGTTGAGACGAACGGTGATCCCAAAAGCAATCCTCAAGTCGTCAGCTTAAAGTGGGTAACTTCTAATCTCTACTATACGTTGATAATTAAATTAGTAAGTTATGTATGAAACTTTACGGTTGAAGCTCCGTAGCTGTAACCGATAGTTGCTTCACTATCGGGCGACGACCATAAGGGCGAGAGTGCCTGGTCTATGAAAGGTCCAGGGTGCGCGTGCCCAACGGACAAAGTAGTATGTGCTTAGTAATTTAATTATTTCAATATATGTTAGAGTGGGTAATTACTACACTCTACTATGCGATGATAATTAAACTAGTAAGTTATGTACGAAGGTCTACGGTTGAAGTTCCGTAGCGGTAACCGGTAGTTGCTTCACTATCGGGCGACGACCATAAGGGCGAGAGTGCCTGGTCTATGAAAACAAGGTTTAGTGGGCGAGCGACTCCCACATCCTTTATGTTATGTATGGTCCAGGGTGAGCGAGCCCAACGGACATGTAGTATGTACTTAATAATTTAATTGTTTCAATGAATATTAGAGAGTACAGTTATCCCACTGGGATCCCTCTCCGGAGGTGTCTCATGATTCTACTTTTAATATTTTCAGGTTCGGCGTATGATGACGTGGACGTGTAGTGAGCTGAACTGTCTTTCCATCACTCCTGTAATGTTAAAATACCAAATAATACTTACTTTAAAAAACAATGCTACTTTTGAACATGTAAATTATGGTATATGATGGGCTTAGACTTATATTTTGGTATAATATGTTTATTTTATTACGTTATCTCATGTAAGAGTTTGTTTAAACGTTTAACCTAGAAATGTGGGTAAAACACGAGTTTTGGAAATAATTGTTTTATGTTAAAAAAAAAAGTCCCATGTTTTCCTTTCAGTCTTCCGCTGTAATCTATTTTATGAATTCTTTAATTATCAAAGGTGATGACCTGATTTCCAATTAATGGGGATTGGGGCGTTACAAATCCTGCAGCAGACAGTACTGCTACTTCTGCCAGTATCGGGAGACCAGCCTCCGTAACTTTCTCCGTCGTTGCATCATCGGTGATTTCAGCATCGGGAAGACCTACCAGTACAGACCTAATGATGTCTGATGGCTCCTTATCTTGTACAACATCTTCCTGATACTTTGGTGATTCCTCGTAGTCCACTTGCTCCTCCTCCTCGCTGATCTGCTGTAGCGTCACAATCGGAGGTAGGCTACTCATCACTGTATCGAAGGTTGGAGAACTCCCAGCTTTCATTATGGAATCGTCAACTTGCAGTGACTTGATGGGGGTCTCAGTTCTCCTTTCTTCATGGCTGAGTTCCAAGGATTCATATAGCTGCGGTGCATAACTATCATCTGTCGGCATAAGTGCTGCATCCTTTGGAATCACCTCGCCCATAGACGAATTGGCCTCTACAATAGCCGTTAGGGCATTCTCTATTGGTTTATCGGCCTTTTCAGGCTTGGATTGTTTACGCCCCATCCTCACCATGATTGTGGAAAAATAAGTCTTGGTTGTAGCAATCATTTCCTGTGCGTCTGCATGAGGGATATATTCAAGCAGCATCTTGACATCCTAAGTTCCAGCGCACATCATGAGAGATTCTTCCATCAAGGTCCAATCCTACAAGTCCTGTAGTACCCAGCTCTCCTGCATTCGCATCTCCTTCCAGACAGGGAAGCTTTATATATTCTGATCATCAAAGATCTTGGAGGACATTTTGAAAATGCCCTTCACCAGCTTCTCCCTAATCTTCTTTGCCTCCTCCTCCTTTTGCTGTAAGGAGAGGATCGCGGTTCTCTCACTCTTGCCCAACTTCACCTTCAACAGCCTCTGGATCAACCTCTTGTATAGCCTCTTCCAGGGCCCATCCTTTTTTAGAAGAACTCTCTTTTTTGTCTTCTTTGCTGAAGATGGAAGTTCAGCTGCTCCTGCTGCAACTTCCGAGGCATCTGCTGAACCCACAACACCTTCGCTGGTGGGTTCCTCTATCTTTTCACCATCATCTGCAATTATGATGGGAGTATCTTCTCCTCCTTCTGTTGGAAACGCTTAAGTATGCTTTGATGAGACAAAACCTTAAGAAAGTAACCCTAACTCTATACGCATAACCTAGCTCGAAAGGTTACTGCAACGAGCTTACTACAGAAGAAAGAAAGATCAGAGAAAGTGTCAAAGGAAGAACACTACAGAGAATGGTGAAAAGGAATCTGGTGAACTAAAAGGATACTGATGACTGCAGGAAGCTATGGGAAGAGATCTTGCCGAAGCAGATTACAAAGCAGCAAGACAGGAAGCTACCTGAGAGACCATGCCGAAAGCATACTGCAAGAGCAGCATGCTATAGAAGCCTCAAGCCACCTGAAGGAGCAAGCCAGAGAAGGAAGCCCCAGAGTGAAGAATGAGGAGGAAGCTACAAAGAAGGCATGAGAAGAAAGTTAAAAGTTAGCGCCAGAGAGAAGAAGTTACCAGTAGAGAGAATAAAAGAGGAGCCAATCAGAAGAAGACACGTGGAAAGCGAAAAACTGGCGTGTGTCAGGAGTGTAGCGCATCAATGATGGAAATCTACCTACCTTCAACGGGTAGATTTCATAACCTATAAAAAGAGAATGACTGAAGACTGAAAAAGAGAGAGAGAGGGCAAGGGCGCATAAGAGCATATGAGAAGAGGAGCGAACACAACAAAATATACAATCTCATAGAGAGAAGCGCAAAAGAAGAGAGAAGAGCTCAACAGAGAAGAAAGTGCAGAATAGAGGGGGAAGACAAATCAGTAGAGAAGAGTGTTCAAAAGATAAGAAAAAGAGAAGAAAAGCTCAAACACTCAATCCCCTGAGACACATGCTCAATCAGTCAGTACGGCAACAAGCTTCAGCAGATCAACCTGCAAACAAAGCCAAAGCTTGCTGCATTCAGTTGAAGAAGGAGAAGACAAAACCTTATCTTAAGGATTGTCTTGGAGTGCCCAGTGCGAGGAATAGAGTCCTGCTGAGCTGTCCACTTTCTGAAGAAGAAAGTGAGGACCCTGGGTGTGTAGAATAGAATCCTGTGTGGGTCAGTGAGGAGAGTAGACAAGCAGTAGTGTGAAGGCTTGCTACTTATTTGTTAAGTGAGGGTTGTAATAGATAGAGCTATGTAAATCAACTACCTTAACAAATGTTCCCCCTTGAGAAGAGGCAGACATGATGTAGAATGATTACTCCACCTTCAAACCTCTGTATATCCATACATCTATCCATGTCTACTGCTCTACATACACATCTTATGTTAGATGCATGTCCTGCATAATTGGTCTTTACAGGAGAGGAAGCTTCCACATATAACTCTGATTAGTAATCTCTCAAAAGGTTACTGACTCCCGACCAAAAGCCTCCTGGAAAGAATAAAAGTTTGAAAATATGAGTAGGCTTATTCACCCCCCCCCCCCTCTTAGCCTACTACCACACTATTTGGGACCAACAAGTGGTATCAGAGTAGGTGGATTATTCATCCTAGCTCATTGATCTATCTGATACCAATAAGTGGTATCAGAGCAGATGGATGAAACAAAAGATCTAATCGATCTATCCAGATCCCATCTGTGAAGAGTCTCTCACTAGAAAATCTCTCTCTCTCTCTCTCTCTCTCTCTCTCTCTCTCACACACACACATCAAAGATCATTTCATTGTCTTTTATCTTGAAAGGATATGATTGATGTGAAGACAACAAAAGCTACGAAAGAAAATCAAGCTGTCTTGTGAAGAAAAGTTGTTCAGACAAAGGAAGATGGTGAACAACAAGTTACTCGAGGAACGGACTACGAAGTTGGAAGCTATGCAGAAAAGGAGCAAAATTCTACTTATCACAAAGTAGACCTAGACAGAGCAGAACAACAAGAAAGACTAGTTGCTGAGCATGAAGAGGAAGCTGATACCAAGCAAAGCTAGGAAGTATAGAGCTTCTAATTTATAGCAATGAGCAAGCAAAGTGACCTTGAAGGAGATGGCATCGAAGATGTCAAACGAAGGAGTGCAGGAAAAAAAACTCACTCCATCAACCAGACCACCCTTCAGAAGGAAGTAAGTGATAAAAAAAGATATACTCTTTAAATCAACTCTCAAGAAAGGAATAACGACGACCAAGTACCTCGTTCTAATTTGCTTTTATGTTTTAGGTATCATTTATCCTTATCTTGTGAAGAAACTCAAGTGACTACAAGAAAACCAAAGACCAAGGAAGCCAAAGAAAAGAATCTTCATAAGACTGAAGATAACAGGCTTGAAAATTTTGGTCACTTGACTTGAGAATGTGAAGGAAAGCTTGTACGATCATTTCTAAACTACAACTACTCATACAAGCCTCAAAGTTACATGAAATAGTACTGAAAGTGACCCTACATCTCAAAAGAGAGAACCATAAAGTAAGGGGGAACTTCTAGTACAAATCAAGGTAACTTAGCAGGCAGAGGAGTGGAAATCCTTGTAGGAAAACAAAGGATATGGGTATGTCATTGTAAAAAGTCTGCAACAACCTGACATTCCCTGAGGAAATCAAGCAGAACAGCAACTCCAAATGAGAAGAAAATTTTCTACCTTACTAATATCATGGCTTATCTTTTCTATATCTAAAGGAGTTCATACTCTAAAAAGATAACAGTAAGTAAACACCTGCACACACCATCATTTCTGCTTTGTATCTAAAAGTCTTAAAGGAATCAAATTTTCTCTAAAGCAACCATGGGCTGTAAGGAAAGTCTAAGTTACTGAAAGAAACTTAACCCAGAAGGACTCATACTTGTGTGAGTACCTATACAAGAATACTCGTTTTTGCAGGTACCTCTGACAAAGGGCTACTGAATTCAGGGGGAAAGAATTGATGAATCTAAGGAACAAAATGTAGTTCTAACAACAGGACGCTAGACACCAGGTTACTGGAAACTAGGTCGCTTGGTAATAGGATGCTGGATATCAGGATGCTAGATACCAGGCTAACTGGATAATAGGTTGCTAGATGACAGGATGCTAAATATCAGGATGCTAGATACCAGGTTGCTGGACACTAGATCGTTGAACACTAGGTCACTGGGCACTAGGACGCTAAACACCAGGATGCTGGACACTAGATCGCTGAACACCAGGTCGCTGTGTACCAGGATGCTAGACACCAATATACTGGATACTAGGCTTCTGGACATCAGGACTTAACATCAAGTCACTGGATAAAGGGATCACTTGGAGGTTACAACTCTCAAATCAGAGCAGTTATTGAATAACTTTGGTAATGTGCACACATAAAAAGTGGATCACCTTTCTAGAAATACACTACCTTTTCAGAACCCTAGAAGAATATCAGTCGTGCGATTAGAAGAATACAAGGATGGAGAACCAGCTGTTGACACCACACTCAAGCAATCACCTCAGGAAGAGGAAAAGCTGTGGAAACTGTCAATAACTTCATTGGAAACCGGCGAAGTAGTTAATGAGATCCTTGAAAATCTAACTGCAACAGGGAGTATCTCAAACCCTATAAATACATGCACTTCTTATTCTTCATATATCTTCATATCTCTCTTTTCTATCATTCGATAATCATGGATCCAGATTGTTGGAAACCATTTTCTTCATTCCTTCCAAACAACACATTCTCTATAAATAATCAACCAAGCACACCTCAATTCTCAAAGAGTCACTCCTTATGCTCAATGCTTGCCAAACAAGTCTTTCTTAGAAGACTCGATCTTCTAGCTTTCAGCTCTCACCTCACTTCCAAAGAACTTGTACCCAAGCTCTTCTTTTCGAGGCAGGAGGATAGAACGAAGGACCCCTGTCCAGCAACCCCAGAGCTACAACTCGTTGATGATGTCCAAAAGGGGGAAACTGCAAAGGGTCATGGAAGATCAAAAGACTTCCAAAGGTTGAGAAGAAGAGATTTCAACTCTTCTATGAGGTGGATTCTCTTTTGCATACGAGAGAATCAAAATGAGGGACAGTTGGAGGAGTCGGTGGAGATTGAAGGAGAAGGAAAGACAACAGCAAGCTACTGCGTCTAAACTTCTCTACTTCTTCACGTTCCCCTCCGAACGAATTCCTTCTCTCTCTCTCGCATCGTTTCTCACACCTTTTTCAGCTCTCCTCTCTAGCTGAAGAGAAAAATCTACTGAAAATAGGTTCCTGCACCAAGTGAGGGAGAATGAAAGTAGAAAGAGAAAGGAGCCAACAACAAGCAAGAGGGGAAAAGAAAGAAAGTAAAGAGCAAGAAAAAAGAAGAATAAGTCTAGAGAGGATGTTTATTATACTCTGCTTACTGCGCTGTATTGTAAATGTTTTTTCTAAATAAAATTTCTTTTATTCTTTAAAAGCTCATTCCTTGTGCCCTTTCTTTTTGAAGGAAAGCCTTATGCTCTTATATTTTTATTTCATACCTTTTGCTTTCAGTGCTTGAGTGATTATGTTCTTTTGATCTTCTGTAAATGTTTTGTCATCATCAAAAAGGGGGAAATTGTTGGAAATGTTTAAGTGTGTTTTGATGAGACAAAACCTTAAGAAAGTAACTCTAACTCTATATGCATAACCTAGCTCGAAAGGTTACTGCAACAAGGTTACTACAGAAGAAAGAAAGATCAGAGAAAGTGTCAACGGAAGGACACTAAAGAGAATGGTGAAAAGGAATTTGGTGAACTAAAAGGATACTGATGACTGCAGGAAGCTACTGGAAGAGATCTTGCTGAAGCAGATTACAAAGCAGCAAGACAGGAAGCTACCTAAGAGACCATGCCGAAAGCATACTGCAAGAACAGCATACTATAGAAGCCTCAAGCCACCTGAAGGAGCAAGCCAGAGAAGGAAGCCCCAGAGTGAAGCACGAGGAGGAAGCTACAAAGAAGGCATGGGAAGAAAGTCAAAAGTTAGCACTAGAGAGAAGAAGTTACCAGTAGAGAGAAGAGAAGAGGAGCCAATCGGAAGAAGGCACGTGGAAAGCGAAAAGCTGGTGTGTGTCAGGAGTGTGGCGCATCAATGATGAAAATCTACCTACCTTCAACGGGTAGATTTCATAACCTATAAAAAGAGGAGGACTGAAGACTGAAGAAAAGAGAGAGAGAGCAAGGGCGCGTAAGAGCATGAGAAAAGAGAGCGAGCACAACAGAATATACAATCTCGTAGAGAGAAGCACAAAAGAAGAGAGAAGAGCTCAACAGAGAAGAAAGCGCAGAATAGAGGGGGAAGACAAATCAGAAGAGAAGAGTGTTTAAAAGATAAGAAAAAGAGAAGAAAAGCTCAAACACTCTATCCCCTGAGACGTATGCTCAATCAGTCAGTCCGGCAGCAAGCTTCAGCAGATCAACCTACAAACGAACCCAAAGCTTGCTGCATCTATTTGAAGAAGAAGGAAGACAAACCTTTTAAGGACTCTCTTGGAGTGCTTAGTGCGAGGAGCGAGTCCTACTAAGCTTTCCACTTTCTGAAAAAGAAAGTTAGGACCCTAGGTGGGTAGAATAGGATCATGTGTGGGTCAGTGAGAAGAGTAGGTAAGCAGCTGTGTGAAGGCTTGCTACTTACTTGTTAACTGAGGGTTGTAATAGATAGGGCTATGTAAATCAACGAGCTTAACAAATGTTCCCTCTTGAGAAGAGGCAGAGAGGATGTAGAAGGATTACTCCACCTTCGAACCTCTGTATATCCATGCGTCTATCCATGCTTACTGCTCTATATACACATCCTATGATAGATGCATGTCCTACATAATTGGTCTTTACAGAAGAGGAAGCTTCCGCATATAACTCTGATTAGTAACCTTCCAAAAGGTTACTGACTCCCGACCAAAAGCCTCTTGGAAAGAAGAAAAGTTTGAAATTATAGTAGGCTTATTCACCCCCCTAAGCCTACTACCATACTATTTGGGACCAACACCTTCATTCCCCGCTGCTTCTCTCTCCTCCATGGGGTTGGCAACTTGTATTTGATCAACACCCTCCATCTCCATGGTGTGATCTCCTTCCTTGGATGCATTAGATGTGCTACTGCAATCTATGGGTGCAGAAAGACTAACTACCCTGGCAGGCTTTTAAGCTCTCAGCTTGCCTCGGCTCTTCTTGGGTGTCCTTGTTGCAACTAGCATTCTTTCATGTTCAGCTGCCGCATCTGCTGTCTCAACAGCAACACCAACATCAGCAGCAGTAGCAGTAGCATCAACAACAGCAGCAGCAGATTCACTTGCTGCACTTCCTTCTGCTGCATCCATCCTACTTGCTGCAGTCTCCTCTCCCGTTGCAGCCTTCTTTAGCTCCACCTTCTGCAAAGGCTTAGCGACCTTATCCTTCTTCTTCTTGGCGGTCCCCTTTGCCGGAGCTCTCTCCTTTCTCGATCCTCCTTCTTCAGCATCTTCCTCCTTTTTCTTTGTATCTACTGCAGAGGGGGTGCTAGCTAGTTTTTCCTTGGGCTCCACCTTCTTCCCCTTCTTGGGTTCACAAGGAACTTACCAGCAGCAATGGGAACCGGATTTTGCAGTGGGATGTCTAAGTAGTTCAGAATCACGCAGATAGCAATCCCATAGCTTCTCCGAGGAGTAGCCTTTGAAACTTTTTCCCAAATCCTCCGAAGAAAGAACCTGCTCCAGTTGACAGATTCACCGGCCATGATCTTCGACATCATCCTATACCGGAGGTCGATGCACTTGTCGTAGCACCCTAATCTGCCCTCAATGATGTAGGCACAAATGTCATGCATCAACGAGTACTCCGACTTGAAGGCCTTCTTTAGAGTGTTTTTCCTAACTTTACCGTTCACTTCACCGGTGAAGAGTTCCCACATCTTTTTGGAGTTGTCCTCTCCAAACTGTGTCAAAGCCTTCACTCTCATACCTTCTGCACTGATATGGAAGGCTTTGCCAATGGTTTTCATGGACACCTCATACTCCTTTCCCTTCATGGAGAAGACAATTTCTCTGCCGGATTCACTTGTTCGGGCAGTGGAGTAGAAGTTCTACACAGATGCTTCAGAGAAGCCGCATCCATGGTCCTGCACAAAGCCTGCAATCTTTGTGTCCTGCTACTTCTTGAAGATCTTCTCGATGCATTCAGTGTCAAACTCAGGGTTCTGCTTTAACCCTTCAAGATTGATAAGCCTTCCTTCTACAACAATGGTGTTCTTCATGGGGAGGGCCACTGTAGAATAAGACTTGAGAGTTCTAGGGTTTGGAAGGATTTTGCAGAGAGAGAAGGTAAGTTTGATTATTTGAGTAAGACTGATCTTTACAAGATGAGGAAGATCCGTTTTGTTGGAAACTTCCCAGAATTTGAATCGATCAAGGGCTACAATCATTCTATTCTGCTGATGTGCCATTCATCCAGCGATCCATTCAAAAATACAAAGTGGCAGTTTTGTAAATATTGGGTAAGTTGAACAGTTGCTTACGCGTGCACCTGCAATTACTGACAAAAAAGTGTTTTCGCATTAAATATAAAAATGTATATTTGCCACTCTTAATCATGACTATTATTTTATCCAAGGTTTCAGCATTAAACACCAAAAAATTATTGTTCCGAGCACTAAGTGTTTAATGTGCTGCTTCAAGTATAAATTCGCAGACATGTGTTGCATGCATATAAATGTTGTATCCTGAACAGAACCTTCTTGCTGTATGCAGCATGGTTCCCCCTTAGTATGTGCGCTTTTTTTATCATTGCATCCTTGCATCTTGATATTCGCTGAAAATAGCATTCTCCCTTGCTCCAACACTTCTTCTTGCTGTAACTTGTTCAAAAACATGTTACTACAAGCTCTCTCTCTCTCTGTGTATCCTTCCTTAACTTACAACATTCACTACGCTGTAACCTCTCCCCTACATCCTTCATTGCAGCTTTATGATCCCTAGCTCATTCCTTAGAGATGAAAACATTGCTTCATTAAGAGGTTTGGTGAAGATATCAGCCAACTATAGATCTGTGTGAATCTTTTCAAGAACAACATCCTTTTTTTCAACATGGTCTCTGATGAAGTGATGTCTGATGTCAATATGCTTGGTTCTTGAGTGGAAAACAGGATTATGAGTTATTGCTATGGCACTTGTGTTATCTCAAATGATTGGAGTTTCTTTTTCTTCAATGTCATAGTCTCTTAGTTGTTTCTGTATCCATAGTATTTGAGCGCAACAGCTTCCTGCAGCAACATACTCAGCTTCTGCAGTGGACGTAGCATGGAGGTTTGCTTTCTGCAGAACCAAGAGACAAGCCTATTGCCGAAGAATTGGCAAGTTCCACTTGTGCTTTTCCTATCCACTCTGCATTCTGCAAAGTCAGAATCTGAATATCCTTTTAGGCTAAATCCTCATTCTTTAGGATACCATAGGCCAACATCTTGAGTCCCTTTAAGATATTTGATAATCCTTTTAGTTGCAGCGAGATGAGATTCGTTGGGGCATGATTGAAATCTTGCACAAATTCCCACTGCAACCATGATGTCTAGCTTACCTGCTGTAAGATATAGGAGAGATCTAATGATCCTTTTGTACTTTGTAACATCAACATCCTTCCCAACTTCATCTTTGTCCAGGGTCATGGATGTGCTCATGGGTATGCCTACAACAACAACTCCTTCCATTCCAAACTTCTTGATCAGCTCTTTTATGTACTTAGCTTGGTTGATAAAAATTCCAACATCCATTTGTTTTACTTGCAGTCATAAGAAGAAGCTTAGCTCTCCCATCATGCTTATCTCAAATTTCTTTTGCATGAGGCAGAAGAACTTCTCACAAAGTTGTTTGTTTGTTGATCCAAAGATAATATCATCAACATAAATTTAAACTAGCAAGATGTTATCACCATCCTGGATTCTGAAGAGAGTTTTATCTAATGTCCCTTTTCTAAACCCATTCTCAAGAAGGTAAATGGACAGTGTATTGCACCATGCTCTTGATGCTTGTTTGAGTCCATACAGTGCCTTCTGCAACCTGTAGACTTTTCTTGCAGCCTCATCTTCGAATCCCGGAGGCTGTTTGTTGGTCCCAAGTGGTAGTAGGCTTAGAGGGGGGGTGAATAAGCCTACTCAAATTTCAAACTTTTTTCTTTTAAAGTTGGACGAAAAAGTCACTTACACAGTTCGCTAGAGAGCTAACTGTCCTAAAGGTTACTGCTTGAACAGTTACCTTGAGTGAGCTTAGAGAAAATGAGTTTTATGCACAGCGGAAAATCTTTTAGACCAAAACTTCTTTTCTGAAGACGATTGATATGCTTATGAAAAATATACAGCAGTTTAAGCTAAGTAAGCAATGACAAAGATAAGAACAGCAGTAAGCAATACAAAATAAGGTTTATAGAGGTTCAAGGGTGGAGTAATCCCTCTACGTCCTCTCTACTCCTTCTCAAGGAGGAACTTTGTTAGGTCAAATAGTTGATTTACACAAGCCTCGCTTAAACAACCTAAACCTAACAAGAACTATCAGTCTCTCCCACATAGGGTTACTGCACAGTGACCAAACTCAACTAGCCCACATAGAGCTCTTGTTCTTCTATTAAGAACGTAAATACTTGATCAGGAACAGTCTCTGATCAAGCAACTCCTAACAATCTAAAGAAAATAAAGGGTTTTCTTTAACAACACAAGGAGCAAGCTTTTAGAACGATGAGCTCTTTAAGCTATAGGTAGCTTGCTGCTAGACTGGACTTGAAACTTCTAAAGATTTCTAAGTATTTTGCATTTGATAGCTTGAGTGCTTTGATTGCAAGATTTTTATATATGTTTGAAGTGCCGGTCTTCTTCTATTTATAGACGATGAGAATTATGCCCATTGAAGAGAGAACCTCCTTTGCAGCATTCATGGAGCATCGTGGCATCTTCTGATTTGTTCTTACAAGGTTGTTGAAATTGTACGCATCTGTTGCTGCAATCGCCGTACCCAGTCTGACATATCTTCAGACTTCCTTTTTGCTTTTGATACGTGACATTATTTAATGGGTTGAAATTGCGGTTGTGCCTAACGTAAACCTCGTACGCAGTTTTTGAGGTAACTGCTACTTAACAGGTGGCTGATGCTTTATGGTTATTCAGATGTCTTCAGCTTAATTTGTCCTTCTTGCAGTTAGCACATTCAGCATCCTCGTGCAGTGAGCGTCTAGTATCCTTTTTAAGCAACTTGCTGCTGAGATTTACATTCTAGGTCATCTAAGGTTTTATTGCAGCAAGGTCTTCATGCTCCAGTCTTGATCATCGAGTCTCCTGATCCTTAACCAGAAATTTACATTGGAATCTAACAACATAGGATCCTAGGCTCTAGTATATTACATGTTTTGTTTTTCATCAAAATCTATTCAATGTTCCTTACATTGTTCAACATATACCTCTTCCACAAGAAGTCTATTTAGGAAAGCACTTTTCACATCCATTTGGTATACACTGAAATTCATATCAGCAGCATATGCGAGGAATATTCTTATAGCTTCAAGACGTGCAACCGGGGCAAATTTCTCATCAAAATCAATTCATTCTTCTTTATAATACCCCTTAGCAACCAGCCTAGCTTTGTTTCTCACAACTAATCCAGATTCGTCCAGCTTGTTCTTGGATACCCACTTCGTTCTGATGACCCCTTGATGTGATGGTCTGGGTACAAGCTTCCACACTTGATTTCTTTCAAATCCGTTTAGTTCTTCCTGTATTGCTTGAATCCAGTTGCTGTCTCAAGTGCTTCATCTATGGTTTTAGGTTCAATTTGTGAAATGAAGCATGCAAATAGTACTTTATAAGAAATTGTTCTTCTTGTTCTTACACCAACTTTTGGATCACCAATGATAAGATATTTTGGGTGATTCCTTAGCCATGTTCTATCTGGATCTGTATACTCATGTCTTTCTTCAATATCTCCAGGTTGCAGTGTTGTAGAGTCTCCTTCTTCGAGGGGTTCTGTATCCTATTCTTCTGTAAGATGTTCCTCTGTATGTTGTATTGCAGCATCTTGGTTTGTTGTAACTTGTCTTGCAGTATCTGAAGTTGATGCATCCAAGTTCATTTCTTTGTCAAACCTTTCAGAGAGTAAAAGATGAGAACTCTCAATGTAGAAAACTTGGGTCTTAGGCATGATTTCTTCAGATTCCTTCTTCAGATCTTCTAGTTTAGTTGCATTACAATGTGGTTCATCGAAGACCACATGTACAGACTCTTCCACCATGAGAGTTCTTTTGTTAAATACTCGAAAAGCTTTGCATATGGAAGAATATCCAAGAAATACAACTTCATCAGCCTTAGCATCAAATGCTTTAAGGTGTACTTTCCCATTATTCAAGACATAACATATGCATCCGAACATGTGAAAGTATGCTACACTTGGAGGATGCCCATACCAAATCTCATAGGGAGTCTTGTCTTGTTCTTTGCTGATTAAGCATCGATTTTGCGTGTAGCATGCAGTATTAGTAGCTTCAGCCCAAAATCTTTTAGGCATGGCAGCTTCTGCAAGCATTGTCCTTACAGCTTTCTTAAGGGTTCTGCAAGCTTAACTTTTTTGCTTGCTGTATTTTTAATTAGGCACTGGTCTTGGAAAAATTCCACCATATGCCCTTTGTCACATAATTGACTAATGCTCAGCAAGTTATACTTCAATCCTTTCACATATGACATATCATTAATTTGTACATCTCATCTGGTTAATCTTCCAGTACCCAAGGTGTTTCCTTTTGAGTTATCCCCAAACACCACTCTTGGTCCTTTGCATTATTTGAAGTTGCTCAGAGAAGATTTGTCACCAGTCATATGTCTCGAACAGCCACTATCAATGCATCATGGGTCTCCTCTACTTCCTGACGATTGTACCTGCATGAAGATCATTCAGGTTTAGGCACCCATACACGTACGGGTCCTAGTGTGTTAGATTTAGGATCATGTATAGATTTGTTGTTATGTATAGATTTGTTGTGATCCTGCAATCTTGCAAAATCTGTTGTACTAATAATTATTTATAGTGGAACCGACATCACCATTCCACACGGTGAAGATTAATCTCTTTCTTATATTCTTCTCTTCTCACATGGTATCAATAGTATACACAGAAAACCCTTCTCTCTACCCTTCTCTCTAAATTCACTTTTGTTCCTCCCTCTCTTCTCTCATTTCTCATTCTCGTCCTCTTTTATATTATATATCTTTTCTTTCTTGTCCAAATTCTCTCTCATTCAATGGTAGATTACATTCCCCTCGCTACTCTTATTCATATGGTCACTATCAAGCTCTCTTCCACTAACTATCTCCTCTGGAAGGGTCAAGTCGAACCAATGCTTCGTTGTGACAACCTCCTGACTTTTGTTGATGGTATTGCCGTCGAGTCTTTGCCAACCGTCAAAGATGCTGAGAATAATGATATTCTCAATCCTGAATTCACTGCATGACACAAAAGACATGATCGTGCCCTTAGCTTGCTTCTCTCCTCCCTCACCGAGGAATCCATGTTTGGGGTGGTTGGCCTCAACCGAGCCCGTGATGTTTAGGTTGTTCTCGAAGCTGCGTTCAGCCACTCTTCTCCATCCCGTACCCATCATCTTTGTAATGAACTCTAACTTCTCAAACGAGGTTCTTCATCCATCAGTGAATATGGTCGAACTTTCAAAGGACTTTGTGATCAATTGGCTGCAATCGGGCACCCAGTTTCGGATGTCGATAAGGGTCACTGGTTTCTACGTGGTCTTGGTCCTCATTTTCATGCCTCCCCGATGTTCGTATGACCCTCACACCTCATCTCAGTTTCAGCGAACTTCTCTAGCAGGCTCGAACCTATGAATTGAATGATAAGGCTATGCTCAATGATGCTCCTCCACCGGCTACTTTCTATACGAACCATACCAGTGCTCATATGCGTAGTTCATACAACTCAGGACGTGGCTCGGGTGGTGGTTTCAAGCACCAAGGTGGTCCCTCTGGTGGCAAAGGCCGTGGCTCCACAGGTAGTCATTATTCCAGCTATCCTTCTTCAAACAATAGTACTAACCTTGCAGGTCATCAATCTAGGAAAAAGTCTTATACACCTGGGTGCCAAATATGTCGTGGGCCACATTATGCAAATCTTTGTCCTTCCCGCTATGATAAGAATGATACTTCTCAGGCTGCCAATCTTGCTCATGCACTCGAAGCTCGTTGTACTGTTTTACCTTCATCCCAGTCCGATTGGTATCTCAACACTGGAGCTTCCGCTCACATGACTTCCTCACCAGAAAATCTTGATACCTTTGTGCCCTACAATGGTAATGGACGTGTCATCGTCGGTAATAGTGATGCTCTCTCAATCTCTCACTTGGCCTCTCGAAATGTTAATGATAAATTGAATTTATTAGATGTACTAGTTGTTCCTCACATCACAAAAAATCTACTTTTAATAAGTAAATTAACTACTGATTTAATTGTTGATGTGTTGTTCTCTAATACGTATTTTGTGATTTAGACTCGAACGACAAAGGAGATCCTAACAAGGGGTCGGTGTAGAGATGGTTTATATATCCTGGAACATGACACTTCTGCCTTGCTTGTTGCTTTACATTCTCGAGCTTTTAAGTTATCGTTTGAATTATGACATTCCCGTTTGGGACATGTCTCAGTTTCTATCATTCAATTGTTAAATAATTTGGGTCACTTGGTTGTTACTTCTGTCTTGCCAAAACCTACCGTGTGTGCTTCTTGCCAGTTAGTTAAAAGCAAATGCTTAACTTTTTCTTTAAATGAAAAACGTGCTTCAAATGTATTGGATTTGGTTCATTGTGATCTCTGGGGACTAGCTCCCGTTACTTCTTCTGATGGTTATCAGTATTATGTTGTGTTTATAGATGATTTTTCACGCTTCTCATGGTTATATCCTATGCGTGTTAAATCTGAGTTTTTTGATATTCTACAAGGCTTCACTGCACTTGTTTGCAATCAATTTAACACTAATATAAAAGTTTTCCAAAGTGATGGGGGCACCGAATTTACCAACCTTTGTGTTACGGAATTTTTTGCCAAGCGTTGAATTTTGCATCGTTTCTCTTGCCCCTATACTCCACAACAAAATGGTCATGCTGAAAGAAAACACCGACACATAACTGAAACTGGTCTCTCTCTACTTTTTCATACACATCTACACGTTTTTTGGTTGATGCTTTTTCCTCTGTCGTTTATATCATTAATCGATTGCCATCTTTTTTGTGGATAACAAGTTTACATTTGAAATTCTTTTTGACTCCATTCCAAATTATGCCAATTTTAAGGTTTCTGGCTACCGTGTTTTTCCATATCTTTGTGATTATGCTCCCCATAAGTTGGCACCTCATAGCCAACCTTGCATTTTTCTTGGTTATTGTAGCTTATATATGGTTTTCGGTGTTTCAATCCTGTCGTCTCTCGTATCTATATCACCCGTCATGCCCAATTAGATGAATCTATTTTTCCTTTCACTAATGTTACCAATAATCAATCTGATGCTTTTGTTTTGGATTTTTCTGAATTTTTGGAACCTCAGGTTAATTTGCCATCTCGCGTTGTGGCCTTAAGAAATTTATCTTGAGTGGCTCCCTCTTATACCAGTCCATGTCGTATTTGTCCATCTACCACAGTCGATAATCTACTACTTGATATCCAACCCACTAACGCCTTGCCACATGTTCCTCCTTCACCAGCCAACGATATGCCACCTTGCCACTCCATACAGTCTGATGTCATGCCACTATCCACTACTGTTGTATCAGGTCCTTCGCCTCAAGGTTAAGACAGTTAACACTCATTCCATGCAAACTCGAGCTAAGTCAGAAATCGTTAAGCCTCGATATTTTATAGATATGGCTTCTACTGCTTTGTTATCTTCTTTATTCTGTTTCACATGAACCAAAGTGATTTAAATCAACTATGAAGTTCCCTCATTGGCTCACTGTCATGCGTGAAGAAATGGATGCTTTGCATTTAAATAACACTTAGGAACGTGTTCCACGTTCATCTAATGAAAACATTGTAGGTTCAAAATGGGTGTTTCGTACTAAACTCAAATCTGATGGCTCAATTGACAGATATAAGGCTTGTTTAGTCGCTCAAGGTTTCACTCAAATCCCAGGATTCGACTTCTCCCACGCCTTTAGCCTTGTCGTCCGTGCAGCTACAGTACGGGTAATCTTGGCAGTTGTCGTACGTCGCTGGCCGCTACCTCAGTTGGATGTAAAAAATGATTTTCTTCACGGCGTTCTTAACAAACCACCCATTTTTATGGCTCAACCATGGGGTTTCGTTGATCCTCGATTTTCAGACCATGTTTGTAAGCTTAAGAAAGCTCTTTACGGCCTTCGTCAAGCTCCTCGTGCCTGGTTTGATCGTTTCAACGCTTTTCTTTCTAGTTTAGGCTTTCTTCGCAGCAGGACAGATACTTCTTTATTCTTTTTACATCACTTAGATTACACCATCTTTCTTTTATTGTATGTTGATGATATTATTGTTAGTGGAAGTAATAAATCTGTTTTACAGGCCTTCATTGCTCACATTAACAAAGAATTCATTATCAATGACCTAGGACGCTTAAGTTACTTTCTTGGCCTTGAAATCTCTCATACACATATAGATATCTGTTCTTGGGCCAGGCAAAATATGCTCATGACATCCTTACTTGAGCCTCCTTGCTCGATTCAAAGCCGATTTCCACTTCTTTGGCTCCAGGGGAATCACTTATCAATACTGGCAACACTTTTAAGGATCTTACACTTTACTGTTCACTCGTAGGTGCTCTTTAGTATCTTACGATTATAAGACCGGACCTATCTTATGCTGTGAATCATGTCAGCCAGTTTCTCCAATGCCCTACTGATGATCATTTCATAGTTGTTAAACAAATTTTGCGCTATGTTAAGGGCACTATCCATCCTAGCCTCACTTTTTCCCCTTCATCAAACTAAACAATCCTTGGGTATTCTGATGCGGATTGGGTCCGATGTGTGGAAACACGACGTTCCACTTATGGTTACTTCATCTTCTTAGGAGGTAACTTGGTCTCTTGGAGTGCTAAGAAACAGCTCACAGTTGCTTGTTCAAGCTGTGAGTCTGTGTATCGTGCACTTGCCAACACTGCTCAAGAGATGATTTGGCTAACTCACTTGTTTCGTGAGCTTCGTGCACTGCCCCCGTCACGTCCTTTGCTCTTATGTGACAATAAAAACGCCTTATTTTTGAGTCAAAATCCCATTCCTCATAAACGAGCAAAGCATATTGACATTGATTGTCATTTTATACGTGAGCTCGTCTCCAATCAAAAATTGGATACAAAATTTGTGCCTTCCAATCTTCAAGTCTCTGGTATATTTACAAAGAGCCTCGCTCGACCCTTATTTGAGTTTTTAGGCTCCAAGCTCCGTGTTGATGTCAATCCCACACTTCGCTTGAGGGGTAATAGAGACTCTTCTGATGACACTACCAAGTTAGATAAGATCAAATCATATTGATGTAAATCATGTATAGATTTGTTGTTATATATAGATTTCTTGTGATCCTGCAATCTTGCAAAATCTGTTGTACTGATAATTATTTATAATAGAACCGTCATCACCATTCCACGCGGTGAAAATTAACCTCTTTCTAATATTCTTCTCCTCTCACATAAGTTGCATTTCAATAATTTGACTATTCATTTGAGTGTACAAAGATTTGTAAAAAACAAATTGACTTGTTTTGTTGTTGTTACATACGTTTGAGTTTTCCATATCATGATATTCATCCTACATTTATGAATTTGATCTTGGGTTTCACGGTTCTATTCGTTGCATAGTATACAAATTTTATAGTGGATGCCACTAAGTAATGTGGTATATATAATGTGGAAATTTTATTCACATTTTGTCATATAGTCCCATATATTATGGAGTCGAATAATCAACCGTAACCTGTCCTGATATGTGTAACATTCTTTCATTGGCGGCAAGAAATGAGTGATTGTTCTATTAAGATTATATGGTGGATCAATCTCTTTTATAATTTGTGTTATACTTTTGATATTTAATGATTCAGGAGGAATCAACACGGAAGGACTAACAACTTTTTCTAACAACTTTTTGGTACGTCAGCATGACATGTTTTAAGGATTTTTTGAATTTTAATATAAACAGTTAAACATATCACAAATATATTCAGTCCGGACAATTAAGTGGCAAGAGGAGTAAAAGTTCATGTTAATTCATATAAACTTATCATTACATTCATTTCTAAACATGTTTTACACATTGTTCAAGTTGAATAACATTTTTTTATTTCTAATATTATGTAAGAGTTGAACACTTGAAATTAAATGATGTAAGTCAAACCGAGGATGCAAAAGTGGACTAGAGATATATAGTTACTTATTTGTTTTCGATTTTAATTATTTCTTTTATGGTTACTAACTTAAACACATGATATAGCTAAGTTAATTACTACTTATTTTCGATTTTTCTTTTTCATGTGTATAGATTCAAGAGTTAATTATTACTCTAAAATATTAAGAAGAAGATACATGAATAAATAAAAACAGTCTCCATGCCCTAATAACATTAAAAAAAGAGGGAAAAAAAATCATTTGCATGCCACATTCTCAATAACACAAATGATATTCTAAACTCTTGTGTGCTGCATAACATACAATCCATTAAGTACATCAGTTATCAACATCCTAACTTAAAAAAATATATATATATATCACTAAACAAATGGTTTATATTTTGTGCTAAACAATTAAAGTGATAGAAGAATAAATTCAATTTCCATATCAATTGGAACATTTTACTAAAGAATATATCTGAGATATTCAATTGCACAACAACTTTTATATTTTATGCAATTCTTTGACAATTTTGATCATAATATGTTTCTACCGTTTAGTAATATTACTAGTATATATCCCGTGTATCACACGATATCTTTTTAAATTAATAATATTAAAAAACTAATATAAAAATGTAATACATTTTGAGTAAGAAATAACAATGCATCAAGTACATATGCGCTGGATCAAAAATGTTACTTAACGAAAATTTATTTTCATATTCACATGACTTAAAAGATATTTGTATCGTCAATTTGTAGGTAATACATACATTGTAGCCATATTTTTAAATTAAAGTTAAAGTAAAATTAAAATACATTATATTTAGTATTTTTTTTAATTTGTATTAACATAAATTAACATCACATTTTCTTTTAATATATAATTTAATGTATATTACTATATCCGTATTAGCATATATATATATATATATATATATATATTCATCAAAGTTTTAATATTAGCATATATTAATTAGCAATCAATAAAAAAAATCATGAATTTACTGAGTTTTGTTGTTCTTAAAATTATATTTATATACTCACATGACTTTAAAAGTATATGTACATAATATTCTTATTCATAATATGCTTGATTGAATCTTTTTCTCAATTTATATTGATTATATTTATCAGCAATTAGTTTATACATATCAAAATGTATTGCCTCATTAAAATAACAATCAATTCTTATATTAAAATATTTTGACTAAAATTTCATAGGTCACAAATTATTATTAATTATCATTAAAATTTCATAGGTTACTAATTGTTAGCAATTATTATTAAATGAATTAATTGAATTTAATTATAAATTATATATATATTTAAAAAATTGAATGAAATTTTGGAATAACCATAGAGTGACATGTGTCCTCTAATGGTTATTCTTTTAGTATATATAAAAGATTTGATTTTTAAATCTTCTTTAAATGGAAATGACATGACATCCAATGTGGTATGTGACGTGGCATGTTTGCCGAACACGTGGACTCTGGTCGCCAGAAATGTAACGCCCCGTTTTTAAAAAAACATAAAATCTTGCTTCGGCGTTACTTATATTAAAATTAGACCCTTTCAGTAATAATAAAGAAAACTAAATTCCGGAAATAACTGT
This sequence comes from Scutellaria baicalensis, assembly GCA_005771605.1. Taxonomy (NCBI): domain Eukaryota; kingdom Viridiplantae; phylum Streptophyta; class Magnoliopsida; order Lamiales; family Lamiaceae; genus Scutellaria; species Scutellaria baicalensis. The sequence continues at coordinate 1,936,924 of CM016726.1, forward strand.
AAAATATTATTCCATGAAGCATTGGTATGAAGTACGAATTTTTTGGAAAATGCAGCGGAAATGTTTACCTTAAAATTCCTTTCTTTACAAACACGGTTTTAGTTCCATGAACGGAGTTATAGAAATAAATCATTTACATAAGTAAATATATTTTGGACTTTATAAAATAAAACTCTTTATTTAAAATCTTCTTTGACCTTGATAATATCGGCTACCAGCATGCCACGTTCGCGTACCCTGTCCTAAACATTTAAACATATAGGGGTGAGTGTGCGAAAGAAACACTCAGTGGAGGTAAAGGCACATACATCAAACATTTAGACATTTAACATCGGAAAACATAACATCTGGAATACATTGCATTTCCCCGGGACTTTCAGCCCGGTGTACTTCGGAGTTTTACATCCGACGTAAACTTTCTTCGGAACTTTCCACACTTTAAGAGGCCATAATTGAAACCTCGAACATTAAGAGGCCATAATTGAAACCTCGAACATTAAGAGGCCATAATTGAAACCTCGAACATTAAGAGGCCATAATTGAAACCTCGAACATAGCGGGGCCACGTCTGAAACCCCTACATACGCATACGCATACACACATAATTGATTGAAGAGGAATGCTGAACGTCAACGTCCAATTCAATCACAAGTAAGTACAATCAACTTGATCACATTTTGTACATAATTAATTGCGCACATTTTAACAGATAATAAAACACATAATTTACCCCCACCTTGGATATTACTCGATCTTGTTCAAAAGTTCATCCGTTCAGTATGCGTTCCTACTCTTGTCCCTTGTTCGTTTCTCCTACAATTATTAGGAGTCGACTTAGTCTCTAACTTAAATATCTATAAAATATACATACAATATTAAATTCCTAAAATGCGATAATAATCGAAGATTCTAGGATAAAAGTATATTTAAATACACTAGGGTTTAAAGTGATCGTATCCATAACCAAGATTTTTCCAATGTGAAGCTTAAATCGTCTTTTTCGTCAATTAGATTAAAACTGGTATCTATAACATGGTACAATATAAGAATATACTTATCGTTAACATCTGGGGTCATAATATAATTTATGTGAAGTTCTGGGGTTAAATTGTCATTTTCGTAAAATCTGGGGGTTCATATGATATTTCTATAAATTCTGGGGTCAATCTGCAAATTTTAGTTAAACCTCAGGGCTGAAATTGAATCCCTAAATAATGTAGGGATTGAAGTGCAATAAGGCAAAAGATAAAGGGTTGACCAATTAATATGCAAAAATTAAAGCTTTTGCAATTAGGTCCCTGAAGAAAGTTGAATTCACAAATCCCAGCCCATGTTCCCCTGCTCCCAAACCCCCATTCCCGTCTCCAAATCCTCCCCCTTGCACGGCCGCCGCCGCTCGACCGCCGCCGCTCAGCCGCCGCCCGCTCACCCACTGCATGGCGCCGCCACTCACGGTGGCGCCCCCTTCCCCCTGCACAGCCGTCGTTTTCTCCCTCTCCCCTTTCTTGCACGGCTGCCTCCCCCTTGCCCGCGACAGCCTCGTCACCGGCCTTCTCTCCACACGGCGCTGCCACTCACGGCGGCGCCTCTTCCTTCTCCCACCTTTCCCCTTTCCAATTTTACAGCATATACACAATATACACACATATATATACACATGATACACACACACAAAACACGCACTTCTCACACCACGGCGGCGATGCTCACGGCTCCGCCCTCTTCGTCTCTGCTCGGCGCCGCTCCGTGCGGTAGCGCCTCCTCCCTTTTCTCCCTATTTCCCCCTCTTCTTCTTCCTTTCCTTTCCCCTGTTTTTTTGTTCCCCATCTCAAGCCACAGCATACAAAACAAATACATATATACATACATCTACATCTATATATTAATTTGGGGATTTAATTGGAAGCAATTAAATTGTTACCCTGCTTCTGCCATTGAACGAGGGAGAGAGACGAGAGGTTGAGAGGAGGTTTTCCTCTTCCTTCATTTCAGAATTGTACAGAAAGAGAGAGAGATGAGAGACGATGGGGAGAGAGAAGAAGAGATGAGAGAAAAGAGATAGATAAGAAGAGATGAGAGAGAAGAGATAGATACATATCAAATAAGGGGTTGAGGTGTCACTCATTAGGAGGATGAGGTGAAAATTGGTGTTGACTTATTCCATTTTCCGTACTAAGAAACGAACCGGATTTTGGACTACCAATTGAGTCGGGATTTAATTGTACATTAAATTTAATTATTTACGGTATTGCTTATTTGGTCGACATTTATTTTGCATACGGGTTACAATAATTAGATCTCGCATAAAAATTATCAATCGAGACCAACCTCATTAATTAAAATAAAATTGGATATATTAAACAATTTAATAGTATATAAAATTTACGAATTAATCGATATCTTGGATCATTATTAACGGTTTATTTTATCTCTGTCATAAACTTAAAATAGTCGTAATTAATAATTAACATTAGATTATCATAATAGTGTATTGGAATATTTTGTACGTAACCCCATTGTCAAAAATTGATTTTCCGTCTCAAACCTAAATTACCATAAGATGAATCGAAACTTAATTTCTTGACTTAATTATTATATTTCTTATGAATAATAATTATAGATTAATTTTATTTGGGGTGTTACAAGAAAATTCAAAAGTGGTCTAAATTGCAATAATGAACAATGATTGTGATCTTTTTTACAATTATTGAAAAGTGTGGATAAATTTACAAGTTTGTCATTTTCCTTACTGAAAATGTCACATCAAGATTTTAGCTTTTAGCTAATCTATATATATATCTATATATATATATATATATATAACACTAGTAGTGTACTCGTGCATTGCGCGTCTTGTTATATAATTCAATCACTGTATCCATTCGTTGTGCGTCTTATTATATAATTCCATCATTTGAATATAATACAATTTTAACCATAAATACATATAATATGAGTATTCAATATATATATGTGTGTATATATACACAGAAATACATGTACATACGTAAAAAATTACTACATAGAAAAATATAAAGAATAAACATAATAAACAGAAAACAATTAAGTCAATTATTGTTTCAAAACTATACATGAATGTTGGTCCCGAAACTGTTGTAGGTAGGCTTAGAGGGGGGTAAATAAGCCTATATTCTCTTCTAATTTTTCTTCCAAGTCTATTGGCTTGTTTCTAATATCAGTAACCTTTTGGGAGGTTACTGATCAAAGTGAATGCGGAAGCCTATCTTTGTGCCCAATAGAAGATATGCAGTTTATTAGAGAGAGTAGATGTAAGGCAGTAAGCAACTAAAGACGCAAGCATGTATAGAAGTTCGAAGGTGGAGTAATCCTTCTACGTCCTCTCTTCCTCTACACAGGAGGGAACCTTTGTTAAGTTGGTTGATTCACATAGACCTATCTATTACAACCCACCTTTAATAAGTAAGTAGCAAGTTTCCACACAGGTACTTGCCTACTTTCCCTTGACCCACACAAGATCCTACTCTACCCATCCAAGGTCCTCATTTTCTCTCCTAGAAAGTGGTAAACTCAGCAGGACATTACTCCTCGCACTGAGTACTCCGAGACAACCTTTTAGAGAGATTTATCTCATTTTTCTTCAACTGGGTGCAGCAAGCTTGGCCTTCGTATGCAGACTGATTTTGCTGAAGCTTGCTGCTGACTGGTAGACTGGGTGTGCGTCTTCTTGGGTTGTGGAGTGTTCGAACTTTTCTTCTTTTCAGCTGCTCTGTATGAACACTCTCTTTTCTTCTTAACTTTCCCCTTTTACTGCGCTTTTCTCTTTGTAAGCTCTTCTCTCTTCTTTTGCGCTTCTCTCTGTGAGCCTGGATATTCTAATGTGCTCACTTCTTTCCTCTCTTGCACACTCGGTGCTTCTCTCACACACGATTTCAGTCTTCAGTCCTCCTCTTTATAGGGTGTGAAATCTGCCCGTTGAAGGTAGACAGATTTCTGACATTGATGGGTCGCACTCCTGACACACGGCAGCTTTTCGCTTTCCACGCGTCTTCTTCCGATTGGCTCCTCTTCTTTTTTCTCTCTCCGGTAACTTCTTGTGTCTACCGGTAACTTTGACTTTCTACCCATGCCTGCTTTGTAGCTTCCTCCTCTAGCTTCACTCTGGAGCTTCCTTCTTCTGGCTTGTTCCTTCAGGTGGCTTCGAGGCTTCTGTAGCATGCTGCTCCCTGCAGTATGCTTTCGGCATGGTCTCCCCAGGCAGCTTCCTGTCTCGCTATTTTCTGCTTTGGCGAGGTCCCTTCCAGTAGCTTCCTGAAATCAATAGTATCCTCATTAGTTCAAGATTCTTTTCAACCATACTCTTCAGTATCCTTTCTTCGACACTTTCTCTTTTCCTTTTAATCTTCTGTAGTAACTCTATTACAGTAACCTTATCCTAAGATTGGTTATGCTATAGAGTTACTTTAAGGATTTGTCTCATCAAAACATTCACTACAAGAAAAACGCCCTACGACAACGCACTATATGCGTTGTCTTTGCCTGGAACAGGGGGTAGTAGTATCTACCGTTGTAAAAAATGTGCGCTCTACGACAACGCATAATGTGTGTTGTCTTTGGTCTTTACGACAACGCATATAAAGCGTTGCACATTTGTGTTGTAATTTTTTAATTCGCAACGCATTGTGCAACACATAAAGAGTGTTGTATTTTCCTAACAACAACACAACTTTTTGCAACCCTTACTAGCGTTGTCTTTCATGTTCTCTACTCAGTTTTTTTGCAACGCTTTTTTAAGCGTTGTCTTTCTTGAAAAAGCGTTGTCTTTCTTGAAATATTATTTTTATTATATTTTGTACCCTATAATAATTATATAATATTTATAAATAATTTTAATAAGCAACAAATGAATTAAAAACGTATTTTAACACAAAGTATACCATAAATTCTCCCACAATACGTCTAGTCATAATACTACAAATATATTATCCAATTTTACATCTAAAAACTCCACCAATAACATCGATAATTTCGATCGTCTCAATAATAATAAAACTTTGTCCAAATTAAGACCATCACAACCTTCACAAAAACACCTTCGCCAAAACTCCATCATGAACTTCACAATCACTCATATCATGTCCTGATATATCTGTCAAACGTATGAAAAAAGTTAGAATGAATACTTATATATCATTTTATAGTTGTAAAAAGATTAAAAAATAAAATAAACAACATTGCAACTTAGAAACTAACCCATCCTCGTTCTACCCATTGATATGTTCTTGAACGCATTCAGCCCACTCAACACGCACTTCATCAATATCAGCTCTAGTGCACTTAAGAGGTGCAAACTTTGTAAACAAAAAAGTAGAAAAATTCAACTTTAGTTTATTATCGTGAAGTAGAAAGTATGCAAACTAATTAAATGATAAGTAATTTACTCACAGTTGAACGCAATGAAGTCATGTCCGCAGTTGCATCCTCATCAACAAGTTGTTTCATGTATCGTAACACGAAAAAACCACATTGTTTACTATCAGGTTGCAATGGGGCCTACGTACAGAAATGAAATCACTTGTCCAGAAATGATTTTATTGAGCCCAAGCCAACAATCAACATAATACATACAAAACAATCCACATAACAATATGTACTCACACTCAAATGTACATATGAAAGACAAATGGTGAGGAAAATAGTAGTTCATAACTTCATATTAATATCAGTAATTAATAACAAAACTTAAATGGTACCAAGCAGTTTTCTTATGAAGCAAGTGATGCTTCAAATTGCCGGAAAGTTGTTCAAGGTCTAGACATCTAAAAACCAATTGTCAGTGAGTATAAAAGCTGAAATATGTCTAGCTAATTGATGCAATGATTTTGAAAGGGAAGTTGACCAAAAGCCATGACACTGCAAGGGATGGAGACACACAAATTTTAGTCAGCTTTCACTTTCTTGTAAGGAATTACACGATAGGCTTGAACTCATGCTCGTTTCTGATGCATACAATTCAAGCTCAGTACTAGAATACAAGTTATTATCAGCTTCTGACTTGTTAGCACCCTTCACTCCAGAGAATAACCAAGAAAACTATTTGGAAACTTACACGTTCTCTATGTATGTGTATTTCACGTAATCCAATTCCCGTAGATAAAAGGTAATAACAAAACGCCTAAAAATACTCCGAGCTCTATCCCACATAACATAGATTGAAGGTTTAGATGACCAACTCCAATTGTAGCCTACAAGTTAGCATTTTTTTTTCCACATTTAGTTTTAAGAATGTTTTGTGGCCACTAAATTAATCAATTCATAGAGATAATAACTGGTACCATAGCAGATGCAAGAAAAGATTTTTCACATATAGCTCAGCTCAGTCTAAACCCCCCAGCCCCTTCTCAGAAACGTTGGGGAATTATATATCAGATAGCAAGCAACGAACCAATCCTCTCTCGAATTCGATTTCACTGGCAATGGACTAGCCTCAGTGAACATCCAGGCAAAATTATTGCAAATAATTCATTTTTAAGAAACCGTCATAAACCCTTCATAAACCCCAGGCAAAAGAAATAGCCAAGACAAGGACGAAGAAGTAATGGATCGCTACGCAAATGACTACAGAATCATTGAATTACACAATAGGAATAAATTCGTCAAAAAAACCTGTTCAGAAAGTCTGAACCTATCCATGTTCGAGAAGAAGCTGGAATTAAGAGAACACGAAACAGGGGGAAAAGGAATTGATCGAACCTGGGCAGTTCTTCAGACGACACCGGAATGATTTCCAGCTCAGAAAGGGAGGAGTTCCACCTGCAATCGGCTCAGAACCTAGTGCGCCGCCGCCGCACTTCACCACTTTCCGTCGCCCGCCGCTTTCCAATCTGCTGCCGCTCCTCTGTTCGTCGCAGCACCTTTGTTCGCGCCGCCCTCCTCGTATTTGACTTAGGGTAGAAAACAAGTGAAGGAACCCTTCGCCACCGCCACCGCAATCGCACTTCACCACCTTCCGCCGCACTTCGCTGTTCAATCGCCACCACTATCGTTTTTGACCTAGCTAGGGTAGATGTAATTGTCACTGAGGTAGAATCCTCCAATTTTACTAAGGTTAATTTTTTTAACGCACATTTAGTTTAAATCAAATATATTTTGTGTAATAGCAACCAAAGTAATATGTAGTGTAATGGTTAAGCTTGTAGAATCCCTTAGGTTGTGGGTTTGAATTCCACTCATGTTATTTCATTTTATTTACTTTTGATTGTATTAGGTTCACATACATATATATTCATAACATCAATTTTTTTAAGAATATATTAATTTTTTGTATTAACTTTTGATTGTATTAGGTTCACATACATATATATTCATAACATCAATTTTTTTTAAGAATATATTAATTTTTTTAAAATTACTAATAATGAAATGTGGATATTAATAATAATACATACCTATTAAAATTTCATTTTATTTTAAAATATTATATAATTTTTCCATAAACTAATTTATATTTTAAATATATCTTTAAAATACTAATTTTTTAATAATTATTTTTATTTTGAAATATAACTTTAATTATGAAATAATATTGATAACAATAATGTTCCAAAGAGAAAATAGACCATACATGCAAATTTTAAAAAAAAGGTCATAATGACAGCACAACAAAAAGCGTTGCACAAAAGGGTTGTCTTTGCACGAAAAAATGCGCTCTACGACAACGCTAGTTAAAGCGTTGCATAAAAGGGTTGTCTTTGCACGAAAAAAATGCGCTCTACGACAATAAAAGCGTTGCACAAAAGGGTTGTCGTAGAGCGAAAAAATGCGCCCTAAGACAACCCTATCTCATAAGCGTTGTCTTAGACCTTAATTGCGTTGTCTTTGAGCACCTCCTTATACATAAAGACAACGCTTTTCGTTAAAAGCGTTGTAAATTTCTAAAAGACTACACAAATTCATTAAATGCATTGTCGTAGGTGCGTTGTCGTAGGGCATTTTTCTTGTAGTGCGTGTGTTATCTTCACTAACAAAACACCAAGAAAAGATTAAAGTTACATCTTCTTTCACAGTCCAACCTACACTTTTACCCCATTTTGGTTTGTGTTTCGTTGTTGAACATTTTGGAACAAATTTCGGGAGGTATTTTGTGGTGGTTGGACACATGCTCAGAGGTGGAATCTTGATTTGGATTTGGAGAAAACTGAGAGTAAGTTTGGATAATCTTCCAAGAGAGGAAAAGATTGAGAGTTAAGAATTGATTGAAAGCTTGGATAATTTTCAGAATTTGGATAATCTTGGGAGTTTGGAAAATAATTAGGATGGTTTGGATTCATGATAGAAATTGAGATATGAATGATAAAAAAATAGAAAAGAAAATAGAGAATTTAAGATGTGTTCCAAAATATGTCAATATTGGTGTTTGATATATATAGAGAATTAAAAAATTTGAATTTTGATATATATATATATATTTAAATACATATTACCCACAATATTTACAATATACATTTTATCCAAAAAAATTTAGTTGAACCAATCACAAAATGACATGTATCATTCCATGATTGGCCAACCCAAGTTGAATGGAAGGTTGGGATTGAGGAGAGTTGGGCTCTCGGTTGCAACCTCCACTTTCATTTTTAATTTTTTAAAACTTTTTTTTATCTTTTATGAAATTGGGTTGACGACCTGTGCCGATGGGAGTAGTCTAAACAAGTAGTTCCTTGGGCTATATGATCAATGACAGACCCAAGATTTTAAGTGAGGGAGGTCCAAGTAAATTAATAAAAGAAATACAGTAACATAAAAACTCTAAACCAATAACATAAAATATATTATAATTCGACAAAATTAATATATTACAACATTTCTCTCCTATTTTCATATTCTGAAAACGATGTATAATTGTTTCATTGCTAACATGTCTAAATACATCTTTTTCAATATATGAAACTAAACAATCATTTAATTGTGTATCACTCATTCGATTGTGAAGAGAACTCTTGATTATCTTTATTGCCGAAAAAACTCTTTCTACTGTGGCAGTGGCAACCGACAATATCAATGACAATTTAATCAACAAGTAAACCAATGGAAAAACAATGTGCTTCCTTGTAGACACCATCTTCTGAGCAAGTCATCCTACTCCATTTACTTCTGAGAAGTTTTTATCCAAACGTACATCAAAAACAAAGTTCTCAAGTTGACTCTCAAGTTCATATAGCGCAATTGTAGAAAATTCAGATGGATAAAATTTTGCAAGACAAAGTAACTTGTTTGTATCAAATGCCGCAAATGAGTCTCTAGGATCAAAACATGTCATACATAGAAGCAGCTCAGTGTTCACTTCATCAAAATGGTGATTAAGCTCTTGAGCTTGCATCTCAATCACAGAATAAAATAGCTCAACTATGTAGTAGTGAAGATTAGTGACCTTTTCAATTCTATGCCTCGATCTCCCTCGAGGTGCATATATGTCATCCATGTTTAGTAAAACTATCTCATGTTTGCTACAAAATTCTGAAATTTCGGTCAACAAAGCCTCCCAACCATCTTTTCTCAATGCTTGCAAATGAACTTTTGATACTTTCACAAGATTTATTGCATTAACAATATCTTGATCCTTCCTTTGAAGAACTTGTGATAGTTCATGTGTGATTCCCAAAATCTTTCTCATGAGATGTAAAATAAAGATAAACTCAAATTTATTCACAATATCTAACAAATCAATTGTCTCAGCCCTTTGTGAATCATCATTACCACTATCTCCAACATACTCAAGAATATCAACAATAGATGAAAATAAATGCATCAAGTTAATGAGAGTACCATAATGAGAACTCCAACGAGTATCTCCTAGCCGCTTCAATGTCATTTCTTAATTTAATCCTCTCCCTGTTTTGGCTTCATGATCATTTGCAATCCCTTCAATGACTTTTTCAATTTGCTTCTCTCGAAGCATATCCATATGCTTACAAGAACCTCCAACGACATTACATACACGTGTAACAGTATTGAAAACAGAACCAATACTTGTATGCTTTTTAGCAACGACAACAAGTGTTAGTTGGAGTTAATGAGCAAAAAAATGAACATAGTAAACAACATGATTCTTATTTAGTAGCAAAGTTTTTTATACCAAAGTTCACCTCTCATATTGCTAGCTCCATCATATCCCTGACCCGTCAAACTAGAAATACTCAAGCCATGTGTGGAGAACAATGATTCGATACCTTTTACAAGTGAAGCTGCATTTGTGTCACTAACATGTACAAGACCAAAGAAACATTCAATAATACATCCATTCTTATCCACATAACGTATAACCACTCCCATTTACTCTTTCATGGACACATCTCTACACTCATCAACTAAAATGGAGAAAAAATCATTTTCAATGTCCTTAATGATAGCATTAGTAGTCTCAATTGCAACTGCACTTATAATATCTTTTTGAATCTTTGGAGATGTTAGCTTAAGATTTTCAGGAGCATTATGCAACACAACATTGTTGGTTTCTTCATTACACGAAACAATAAATTTCAAAAGCTCGATAAAATTACCTTGATTCAACGATTCTTCAGACTCATCATTTCCCCGAAAAACTAATCCTTGCACAATGAGATATTGCAAACAAACAATTGATGCATTCAACCTACAACAATAACCAATATTTGATTGTTCAGATATCTTAGAAAAAGATACTTCAATGTGTTGACCTTGATTCATCAAATCTTGACAAGCCACCCAACATTTATTATGATCACTCTTATGATCTCCAACATGATCTCTCAATCTTTTTTTTTTTTTTACACAAAACATGAAATCCCTCAGATACAAAAGCATCATGCCCTATTTCACTATGTCCCGTAGAGAAGAGATAACAATATAAACAAAATGCGCATCTTTTGATACACTATACTCCAACCAATCACTAAATTCATCAAACTAAGATGCAACAAATTTACGTTTTCGGTTTTCATCTACCTTTTGAGGAAAATCATGCTCACGTGGTTGACATGGACCTTTAAGTAAGTAAGCTCTATAATCCTGTTCAATTAAATTAGGTGGATAACTCATTTGTTAGGTCGTAGTTTCGGATCACTCGGAAGATTTTCCATATCAACCTCATTATTGTTATTTTGATATGGTGGTAGTTGAGGTTGAACAAGGGGTGCATTGACCGAAGAAAATGACGTCTCCACATTAGATCGTATTTTTCCAAAATATCTTTCCATAAAATATTATCTATAAAAAAAATTAGAAGTATACATTAGAAAATGAATTAAATGTTCAAGAACTTGCTAAATCAAAATGGAATTGATAAAATAAGTTTGCCCATTTCCTACCACAATGAAGTATTACCATAATTTCTAGTGTAGAAGAATTCTAAACAAAATAAAAGAAAAAAACTCAATCTTTTTCACTTAATCAATAAATCACATATATAATTTAAAACACCATAAATTAACAATAATGAAGAAGAAGAATGCAAATAAAAGTAATATGCATGTAATATTTACCTTGAAATTAAGTGGAGAAGTAGTAATTGATGAAAGGAAATACTAGGGTTTGAGTGGGAGGGGAGAAGGAAATTGAGGAGTGGAATTTTTTATGCAAACTGCCCTGCTGAAATTGTTTATGCCCGCTGCCTTCAACCTACTATACTTTTTTTTTTTTTATAATTAAAAATGTGAATTTATTGAAATATCCCTACCTTTTTTGAAAAATTTCAGGGGGCCCAGTGCCCCCCTTGGCCCTTGTGTACGTCTGTTACTGTATATGATACCTTATTCATGTTATTCCATCCATCGTTGATACATTAATATACAGTGTTTGTGGAACCGGATCGGTGATCGAACTAGCGTGAACAACGGTTCAAGAGGTCCGACCGTTTGGAATTTTTTTAATAAATTTGTTGATTTTTTTTATATTATGAACGTCTAACCGGATCAGAAATGTCCTCCAAATTCATACGCATTATTTTATCATCCCTTTTTTGCATTTTATCTGCACTTTTCTACATTTCATCTACCCTTTTTAGTTTCATCTCTTCTAAAAGTTGTTCTTGACGTGCATTTGATTCAACCATTAAATCTTGAAACTTTTTATTTCTTTCTTCCAAGGATTCCATAACACGAGATGATTCTTCTCATTTTTTTCATTTTCAGTTTAACCTTTTTCACTCCCTCTAGTCGCATTTGGGATGATGGACAACTGTCATTTTCATCACTTAAGTTAATATTAAATTGAGTTATTCTTGGAGAAGAACGAGCAGGAGAATCTAAAATTGATGCTTCTGATTGTGATGAATAATTAACGTGTTTCTAACTGTGAATATTTCCTGAATCCACAATAAAATTTCATAGTATTGAACACATGATCAACCTTAAATCAGTTCTTATACTTTGGATCTTGCATCAACAAGATCTTTGCTCTACACATCTGCATAATTTAGAATATGAACGTTAATATTTAATGTTTTTCTTCTGGACTTTACATAAATAAATTAAACAAGAGCACCAACTTACAATATCTTCATTTGAAGCTCCACATGGATTTGAGTGTTGAATTTGTGCCACACATCTACTCAACTTTGAGACTGCACTTTTGATAACAGTAACACGATCACTCAATGACTTTACGTTTCGGGATTCAGTGACATTGTTGGGCAAAATAGAATTGTATTTGGCTTCTAAACGTGATCAAAAAGTAACTCTTCAGTATTCTTCCTTTTGACATTTTCTCTATTTTTTTTAATCTTCTGCAGTAACTCTATAGCAGTAACTTATCTTAAGATTGGTTATGCATATTTAGAGTTACTTAAGGTTTTGTCTCATCAAAACATTCTACAAATGTATTCAATACTACTGTTGATAGTTTTTTTGTGTTATAATCTTCCAATTCAGCTAATTTTTCATCAATTTTCTCTTGACTCTGTTCGGTGTCGTCAGATTTTCCTTTACCCTTTGTCATCCTCTTCGCTGTATTTTAACCCATTGGACGGGTGCGTGCTCGATTGGCATCCTCATTAGACTCCGTGTTGATAGACGAACTGTAAGCTCCAGACTCGTTAATTTTGTCTTCTTTGTACCATGAAAATCATCATCTGGATCTCCAAATTTGGGACTTTCTTTCAAAATCATTCAGGATCCCACATGCTTGAACCCCTGCTTCTAATGTAATTCTGCATACATTTTCTATGCCTTTAACATAATATCGGGGTCACTTGAACCGCTCCTTGTATCTTCATTTCCTTGACGTAGATTGCATTAAACCATTTGCATTATTTCTGAAGGGTATAAAAATGTGACTTCAAAATGACCTATGTTTTGTACGGTGTGTTGGCAGGATGTTGTTGTAAGCATTAGCAATCCGGATCTACATTTGATGCAACTTTTGGCATTACCTACCACCAAATCAGTGCTAATATAACTTACAAGAAGCTCATTTTCTGCATGAGTGTACACTATCTTTTGATTATGCTCAGGAGTGTTTAGACACTTGATAGGTGGCCACGAGATTGATATTCTCAAGACCTATTGGGGAGCATTGTGGAGAGAAATGAGACAACGGTGGAGTTGGAGTATCCTTGTCTGTACCGGATCCATCTATATTGAATCTCCTTGATGAGTTTGAACCCATGGCCGGAGGAAATCCATACAGAGAAGGTGGTATGAAGCGGCGGTGGATACATAAAATTGGGTGAAAAGTTTCAACCTTCTGAGAAATTTGGACGATGTATAGGGAAATTTTGGGAACTGTCATCTTGAGGATGGATGTTGAAATCTTGAGGAAGGATATTGTTATTTCGAGAAGATGTATTTTCTCCGAAATTGGAAGAATGAAACCAATTCTTCCAAGAATCTTTATCCATTTGACTCAGAGAGATGTACAAGATTTTGTAGAAATTGATATCAGAAGATTCTAAGGAGTGATAAAAATTTGTGAGTTATATCATGTATTAATAGTGTTAAAATTCAATTTTTTTTAAAAATCTATTGCAGAAATAGCTGTTTAAAAATGGCTACTAGTATTGTGATTGGAGTTGCACGCAAAGAAAAGTGGTACAATTAATTAAAAAACAAAGCAAAAGGGCACATCTTCTCTCTCTCTCTCCTCTCCCCCTACTTTTTCTCTTTTCTCCATAGGTAGAGAAAGCTCTACCATCTCCCTCTCACTCTACCCATATCCCCCAACCTCTTCTACCCAAATATGTGGGTAGAAGAAAATGTCATGTCATCTTTTCCTCTAGCATTGAAGATGTCCTAAAACTGTTGTATGAGGACAGAGCTTTAGCATGCCACTGCAGGTGCACATTTAATGGTTGTACCCGAAAAGATTATAGAGATCAAGGAGTTGGCTGATGAGATCAAAGTAAGGACGATTCGAAGACAAGGAAAACAACATTATGGAATGTGTTACCTTCAACTAACACATTCTTACATCTATAAATAGAGGATGAGTAAAGATTAAAGAACTAACTGAGAATCTACATTTGCAAACAAACTCTCTAGAGCTTGCAACAATTCCAGAGCTTACAAAGTTCAAAGTATTTTCAGTTCACTCAACCATGAAGCAAATCATAAAAAATGAGCAAGTCTTCTGAAGACTTAGCTTCAACATAGTTGGAAAAAACTTTTTATTTCTTTAATCATTTTAGGTTGTGTGCTTAGATTGTTTTAAGGTGTGCACAGTTGAGATGAATTTTTCTTTGTTGTGAGTTTAGTCCTGAAAAGGATGATACCCTGTATGGGTTCACCTGACTGCTGAAACCTGTGTAGGAGTAAGAGTTTTAGTAGGCTATGTTTCCTTAGGCAAAGTTTGTATGGTAGAAATCCTGTAAAACAAAAATAGCCTAGTGGAATTCCTTCTTGAGAAAGAGAAGAGAGGACGTAGAAGGATTACTCCACATTTGAGCCTCTATAAAAGTCTTGTGTGTTTTATCTTTATGCATTTACAGCTTTTCATATACATATTGTTAGGATTTATAGTAGTTTTGATAAGGCAAACATTTTAGTAGAAGTAAGCTTCTGTAGAGAAGTAACCCAATACTTGAGCTTGTTATGTAATATTTTCTAAGTACGAATAGGTCGCTACAGTAAGTAGGAGGAACGCTATAAGCAAAGAGCAACTTCACTACAACAAGCGATAAGGTCGCTCCAACATGAAGTAAGGTCTTCAAAGGAAGTATGAGCAACCACGAAAAGCAAGCTAGTCGCCTGACAAGGTTACTTCCAGCAAAAGGAATAACAGTAGCTTAAGTTAAGGAGAAGTCACCTGATTTTGGAACATGCTCCGTTACCAGTAGAGACATTTTTCCAAGGACCAATCAGAAATCAACAAGCTATTTGATGAAAGCCAGACTTACGCATTAAATATGTGTACTATGAAGATCAAATCTGTACCAGGAAGATCAGCGCATTAAATACTGGAACTCCCACACTTCAACGGGCCGATTCCAAGCACTATAAAAGGAGATTGAGTATGGACTGAGCTAACTACTGAAAAAATTGAGAATTGAACATCTGAACACTTATCCAAAAGCTCTCAACTTCAATCACTCAATTTAAGCGCAACAAGCTCAGAAGCAAGCGTAAAAGCTCACACTCTAGAAAAGCTAGTTGTAGATTCGTTGAAGAAAAACCTTATATCTTTTATCTTAGATTGTTTTATGAGTACCTAGTAGAGGGTTAAGAACTCGCTAGTGTTTCACTCTTGAAGAAAGAGTAAGAGTCTTGTGTGGGTCTTAGTCAAGATAGAGTAGCAACCTGTGTGAAGACTGTCTATCTCTTTGTTAAACTATTTATAATAGCTAGGTTGTGCAAACCAAACCTTTTAACAAAGTTTCTCCTTGTGAAGGAGTAAAGTGGACGTAGAGGGATTACTCCACCCTCGAACAACTCTATATCGTTTGTCTTGTTATCTGCTTACCCCTTGCATATCTATATCTTGTTGCATCTCTTATATCTGTCATACTGCATTCAAATTGCTTTTGAAGACATTGCTTTAAAGATTTTCCGTTGTATCTAACTCTACAAGTTCAAGTAAGCTGCTTCTGAGAAGCAAGTAGCTGAAAGCTCACCCTTGGACTTAACCATTTTCGGAGTAAAAAATTTTAAAGTTTTGAGTAGGTTTATTCACCACCTCTAAACATACTACTACTTGGGACCAACAAGTGGTATCAGAGTAGGTTGGACTAAAAACCAAATTGCACTGATCATTCCCTATATCCCTCTTTGTTTTTAAAAGAAAATCATCATTTTCAAAAGCATAAGCATGGAATCTTCTCACCACAAGTTACCTATGTTTTCCATAGATGATTATGATGATTGGAAGATAAGAATATAGACACATCTCTTAGCTATGCATGATGAGATATGGTATATTATGACTGAAGGACCACCTGTCATCACCAAGCCAAATCCAGTCTTCACAAGAGCTGTGGAGGATGCTAAGAAAGATAAATCAGACACAGGAGTGATTCCTCACTCCCCAGTGATTGAAAGCCTATAGAGGAGTGGACACGTGAAGAAATGAAGAGATCCAACTTGTATAATGTGGCCAAGAATACCTTGTTTACCACACTGGACAAGGGTACCTTCAGCAAGGTCATGACTTGCAAAACTGCCAAAGAAATATGGAGCAAGCTTGAACAGATCTATGAAGGAACTAAGCTCACCAAGGAAAACATAGTTTCCACTACCACTCAACTCTTTGAGTAATTTGAAATGAAACCAAGAGAAACACTTAAACAGTTTGATCTAAGGTTCACCAACATAGTGAATGAGCTGGAATCCCTTGACAAACACTACACTTAAAGAGAGAAGACTACGAAAGTGCTGCGAGCACTACCTGCAGAGTGAGACAGTAAGACAACAACCATGAGGGTCTCAATGGATCTGAAACCCATGAGCACCTTCAATCTCTTCTCAAACCTAAGAGCTTTTGAGTTCGATATCAATCGAAGAAAGAAGGAAGCAGAAGAGACCAGTTCAAAGGTTACTGTTTTAACAGTTGGAGTATCCAAAGCAGCAGTAAGTAGACAGTGACCTTTGAAGTTGATGCTGAAGAGGACATGGCCCTGATGATGAAGAAATTCAAAAAGTTCTTCAAAAACAACCTCAGAGATAACTTTCAAAAAAAAAAAACGCAAACTTCTCAATCACAAGCTGGCACAGAAAGCAAACCCACTATAAGTGACACTGACCTGTGTTATAATTGCAGGAAGTCAGGTCACTATGCCAGAGAATGCCCATACCCTCAAGTGTACAGATATCTTGAAGATGAAAGGGCGAAGAAGAGAGAAAAAAAAGATTTCAAAAGCAAAAGCTAAGAGCTTTGATAAGTGAGTCTGAAGCTGTGAAGACAGCAAGTACTGAAAAGGAGAAAGCAAGGGACGCAATTTCCTCAGACAGTGACTCAGATAGTTTTACATCTAAAGAGGAAGCTCTTATATACCTGATGGTGAATGTTGAAAAACACAACAACGACATAGAGAAACCTTTGCCAAGGAGCAGTAATGAAGTATAGTACATTGATAGTGGTTGCTCCATACATATGACTGACAACAAAAAACTGTTGACAAGCTTCCATACCATAAAAGGACCCAAGGTGGTGTTTGGAGATGACTCCAAAGGCAGCACCAAAGAAATTGGCAATCTGGTGAAAGGAAGCACATGCATCAAGGAAGTATCCTGTTGGAAACGTTTAAGTATGTTTTGATGAGACAAAACCTTAAGAAAGTAACCCTAACTCTATATGCATAACCTAGCTCGAAAGGTTACTACAACAAGGTTACTACAGAAGAAAGAAAGATCAGAGAAAGTGTTAATGGAAGGACACTGAAGAGAATGGTTAAAAGGAATCTGGTGAACTAAAAGGATACTGATGACTGCATGAAGCTACTGGAAGAGATCTTTCCGAAGCAGATTACAAAGCAGCAAGACAGGAAGCTACCTGAGAGACCATGCAACAAGCATACTGCAAGAGCAACATGCTATAGAAGCCTTAAGCCACCTGAAGGAGAAAGCCAGAGAAGGAAGCTCCAGAGTGAAGCATGAGGAGAAAGCTATAAAGAAGGCATGGGAAGAAAGTTAAAAGTTACTGATAGAGAGAAGAGAAGATGAGCCAATCAGAAGAAGACACGTGGAAAGCGATAAGCTGGCGTGTGTCAGGAGTGCGGTGCATCAATGATGGAAATCTACCTATCTTCAACGGGCAGATTTCTTAACCTATAAAAAGAGGAGGACTGAAGACTGAAAAAGAGGGAGAGAGAGAGAGAGAGGGCAAGGGCACGTAAGAGCATGTGAGAAGAGGAGCGAGCACAACAGAATATACAAGCTCGCAGAAAGAAGCGCAAAAGAAAAGAGAAGAGCTCAACAGAGAGAAGGCTCATACGAAGAAAGCACAGAATAGAGGGGGAAGACCAAACAGAAAAGAAGAGTGTTCAAAAGATAAGAAAAGAGAAGAGAAGCTCAAACACTCAATCCCCTGAGACTCATGCTCAATCTGTCAGTTCGGAAGCAAGCTTCAGCAGATCAACCTGCAAACGAAGCCAAAGCTTTCTGCATTCAGTTGAAGAAGGAGAAGACAAACCTTATCTTAAGGACTGTTTTGGAGTGCTCAGTGCGAGGAATAGAGTCCTGCTGAGCTGTCCACTTTCTGAAGAAGAAAGTGAGGACCCTAGGTGGGTAGAATAGGATCCTGTGTGGGCCAGTGAGGAGAGTAGACAAGCAGCTGTGTGAAGGCTTGCTATTTACTTGTTAAGTGAGGGTTGTAATAGATAGGGCTTGTAAATGAACTAGCTTAACAAATGTTCCCTCTTGAGAAGAGGCAGAGAGGATGTAGAAGGATTACTCCACCTTCGAACCTCTCTGTATATCCATGTGTCTATCCATGTCTACTACTCTACATACATATCTTATGTTTGATGTATGTCCTGCATAATTGGTCTTTACAGGACATGAAGCTTCCCCATATAACTCTGATTAGTAATCTCCCAAAAGGTTACTGACTCCCGACCAAAAGCCTTCTAGAAAGAAGAAAAGTTTGAAAATATGAGTAGGCTTATTCACCCCCCCCCCCAAGCTTACTACCACACTATTTGGGACCAACATATCCTATGTGAAAGGACTAAAATACAACTTGCTGAGCATAAGTCAATTATGTGACAAAGGATACTCAGTTGAGTTTACACACAACAAGTGTCTCATCAAGAACAACAACTCTCAAGAAGTCAAGCTCACTGGAACAAGAAAAGGAAATATCTATATAGCTAACTGGAGCTCTGTCAAGAAAGCAACCTGCTTCATTGCAAGGAGTACTCCAGAAGTGAGCTGGCTGTGGCACAAAAGGATGAGTCATTTGAACTTCAAGACAATCAACAAACTAGCAAGAAAAGATCTTGTCAGAGGTCTACCTAACATTGTCTATGAAAAGAAGAATGTTTGTGGAGCATGCCAGAAGGGGAAGCAAGTCAAAAACACCTTCAAAAGCAATCTCAGGAAGTCAACTGACAGAAAACTTGACTTACTCCACATGGATCTATTTGGACCAGTAGATCCCATCAGCATAAGTGGAAATAAATACTCATTAGTTGTAATAGATGACTACTCAAAGTTCACATGGAGACTGTTTCTAGCCAATAAGTCAGATACTCAACAAAGACTACCTGAATTTTTGAAGAGAATTCAGAATGAGTAGAGCTTGAGCATTGTGAAGATCAGAACAAACATAGGAACTGAATTTACCAATAAATTCATTGAAACTTACTGTTCAGACAATGAAATCAAACATGAGTACTCAGCAGCAAGAACACCACAATAAAATAGAGTAGCTGAAAGAAGGATCAACAGAACCTTGAAGGAAGCAGCTAGGACCATGTTGGCAGAAGCTGCAATACCTAAGAGATTTTGGGCAGAAGCAACCAACACAGCATGCTATACTCAAAATAGATGCTTAATCAATAAGGATTTAAATAAAACTGCATATGAATTATGGTATAGTTATTCACCTGATGTATCTTACTTCCGTATTTTTGGTTGCAGGTGTTACATCTTGAACAATAGAAAAGAATATCCGAAGACTTTTGATGCTAAATCAGATGAAGGAGTATTCTTTGGTTACTCCTCAGTAAGCAAAGCCTTCAGGATCTTCAACAAAAGAACCTTAGTTGTAGAAGAATCAATGCATGTGGTTTTTGTTGAACCTCACTACAGTAACAATCTTGATGTGGAAGAGTTAAGAGAAAATGTGGATAAGATCAACATCAATAGCAGAAAGGTTCAGTATATAAATGTGATTCAACCCAATTTGCTGAATGAAGAAAGTGAGCAAATTCCAAGCAGTAAGATTACTAAAGGGTTACAACAACTAGCTGGGAAGGACAAACAACCTGCAGGGAACCTGAAAGAGAGTAAGAACCCATGGAAACCCAGCAGACAGTGGAGAAAGAGCAACCTGTAGTCAGTCAACAGATCATACCAGATGATGAAGCAAGCAGAAACTGGCTAAAGGATCACCCAAAGGATCTAATAATTGGAGATCCCAGAGTTGGGGTGAAAACCAGAAAAGCCAAACAAAATGAAGCTATGTTTGCATGCTTCATATCACAAGTTGAGCCCAAAAGCATAGAAGAAGATCTTGAAGACACCAACTGGATACAAACTATGCAAGAAGAATTAAATGGATTTGAAAGGAATCAAGTCTGGAATCTTGTTTCAAGACCAACTCATCACGGAGTTATAGGAACCAAATGGGTGTTCAAGAACAAAGTGGATGAAGAAGGAGTAGTGGTTAGAAACAAAGCAAAATTGGTAGCAAAAGGTTACTGCCAAGAAAACGGTATAGATTTTGATGAGACCTTTGCTCTAGTATGTAGACTTGAAGCAATAAGAATTTTTCTTACCTATGTAGCACACAAAAACTTCATTGTATATGAAATGGATGTGAATAGTGCTTTCCTAAATGGACTCCTAGTTAAATAGGTATATGTGGAGCAAACTCCTGGTGTTGAAGATAATCCAGAAAGAAAGGTTTACAAGAAAAGTAAAACTCTTTATGGGTTGAAGCAAGCTCCAAGAGCATGGTATGATACTCTGTCACAATATCTTCTGGACAATGGATTCAAGAAGGGCAAGGTTGATAAGACTTTATTCAGAATTCAAGATGGACACAACATTCTTCTTGTACAAATATATATGGATGATATCATATTTGGTTCAACTAACAGAGATCTTTGCAAGAAATTTTCAGAACTAATGCAGAAGAAATTTGAAATGAGTATGATGGGGGAACTTAGTTTCTTCCTAGGATTACAGGTGAAACAACTTGATCAAGACACATTCATAAATCAGATGAAGTATACAAAGGAACTGATCAAGAAGTTTGGATTGGAGAATGGGAGTACTGTAAGCATTCCAATGGCTACCTCAACAAGTATGGACAAAGATGAAGAACGGAAGCCAGTTGACATAACCAAATACAGGAGGCTGATTGGCTCATTGATATACCTAACAGCAAGCAGACCAAACATTATGTTTGCAGTAGGCAAGTGTGCAAGATATCAAGCAGCACCTAAGGAATCTCACATGTCTGCAACAAAGAGAATAATAAGATATCTCAAAGGGACACAAGAAGTAGGCTTGTGGTATCCAAAAGATGGTGGCTTTAAATTAATTGGTTACTCTAACTCTGATTTTGCAGGATGCAAAATAGACAGGAAAAGCACAAGTGGAACATGTCAATTCCTAGGCAACAGGCTTGTTTCTTGGTTTTGCAGGAAGCAGACATCTATAGCAACCTCTACAACAGAAGCAGAGTACGTTGAGTTGTTGTGCTCAAATACTATGATGCAGCAGCAACTAAGGGATTATGACATCATTGAGAAGCAAACTCCTATCATGTGTGACAACACTAGTGCTATAGCCATCACACACAACCCGGTATGTCATTCCAGGACAAAGCATATTGATATCAGACATCACTTCATACGTGATCATGTTAAAAAGAAAATGTTAGTCCCAAGTAGCAGTAGGTTTAGGGGGGAATAAACCTGCTCAAATCTTTAAAACTTTTACTCCAAAAAAATGGGTGAGTTCAAGGGTGAGCTTTCAGCTTCACAGCTTGCTTCACAGAAGGAGCTTGCTTGAACTTTTAGAGTTAAATGCAACAGAAAAACCTTAAAGCAATGTCTTCAAAAGCGGTTTGGATGCAATATGGCAGATATAGGAAATGCAACAGTTTAGATATGCAAAGGGTAAGCAGATAAAACAGATAAACAATATAGAGTGGTTCGAGGTTAGAGTAATCCCTCCACATCCACTTTACTCCTTCACAAGGAGAATGTTGGTCCCAAGTGGATGCATAGGTTCAAAGGGGGGGTGAATGAACCTCTCTCTTTTTTGCTCTTTTTCTCTATTCTCTGGAAGCTGCTGAAAGCTATTGCTGCTTACAGCAACTTATCAGTCTAGCGATCTGCTTGCAGCAAACTTGTTGCTGCAGCTTCACACTCAGAGTTATGCACAATGGAATATGTTAAAGAATAGAGAGTTCAGCAGATATATTCTAACACTTTTAACTATAAGTTAAAATATTAGATTCACATTTAAGCTCATATAAACAAAGCCATTGATATACATACAACAAGATATAGAAATGTATTCTTAAAGCAGTAAATGAACACAAAGCCTTTATAGAGGTTCGAAGGTGGTGTAAGTCTTCTACATCATCTCTTCTCATTCACAAGGAGGATATCCACTGGAGCATTAGATTTACATGACTCTTTTCCTACTAAAACACTCTAAGGATCTACACAGGATGTTGTCTTCAACAAGACCAAAACGCACAACAAGGATTTAATTCTTATCAACTGTGGACACCAAAATAAAACAACCTGCACACATAGCATGAAAAGGTTTATACAAATCTTCAATTGTGGTGAAACAAAAACACTCAGGATCTTCAATGGTAGAATGCTTTTGCTTCGGGTTGAATGAGAGACTGAAAAGTGTTAGATATTTCTTTAAGCTCGATGATCGTTGGAAGCTTGGATGTTTAGGGTGTGATCTTCAAATTTTTAGTCCTCTATTCTTCTCAGCCTCACTTCATCCTTTCATAGTTGCTGGAATGCGCTAGTTGAAGGGTGCACATTCCACGCGTCTTCATATAAGCTCATCTCTTCTGCTGCTACATCCTGACCGTTGATCCATTCACGCTCAAGTATATTCCTTGTTGATTCGATCGATCTCGACGCTCAACTTTCTTCTTCATGATCTTCAAGGTACACCCAATTTAATGCGCACATTAAAAAGTAGGAGACAAACTCCTCCTTGGGCATCAAGGCCATTAATTGTAGTTGTCCTTTTCGTTGCAGGTTGCAGGCGCTTGCTCAGGCCAGGTGACAACTCTTCATTTGCTCGCCGTTCTTGTATTTGTCCTTTATGCTTCAGCCTGTCACGCTCTACACCTTGAACTGAAGTTGATGTTTCCTCGTATCAACAGAGAACATGCAGCAGGTGTTGAATCCTTCAAGGTTGATCCCGTTGTACATGTCTTACTTCAATTGTTGCAACTTCTTCTCTATTGCTGCAACTGGCCTCACTACATCCATAACTTGCAGTGTCCAATCGTGCAGCATGTAGCAAAGTTGTTCTCCTTCAGCTTTTCCAACACAAGCTCGCTGTATGCAGACTTTTTCTTTCCTTGTTGCATGCAGCTTGCAAACTCAGTGGAAGACTTCAGGCAGACCTTTGCTACTTATTGAAACTAAAAACTAAGTGGGAAAATAAACAGTAAGAACATAGTAGATTACAACGAGTTTTGTCTCATCAAAATACATCGAGGGTTCTTCTTACAATTTCCCCATTTTTGATGATGACAAAACCTTTGAAAATTTGTTGTAACATAAACCCAATTTTTCGATTAAGTAAAAGTAAATAGAGACTTCTGTTTTTGTTCATTTTCTTTTTTTCCCTTCTTTTTTTTTTCTTGGAGACTTCTGTTTTTGTTCCCTTTTCTATTTTTTTTTATTTTCTTGGAGACTTCTGTTTTTGCTCCCTTTTTTTTTTTTTTTTTGATTTTCTTGGTTTCCCTGTATCAGAGCTGAATCTAAAAGGCATCAGAAAAAGAAACAAGGAAACTGTGTTCTGAAGATATGAATACTTATTGGGTTAGAAAGAAAATACAGTGCTTAAAATTAAAGATACTGAAAGGGGTGGAGCTGCTGTATTTGTCCTTGTGAGTTCCAGACTTCTTTAAGTTGCAGTGGACTCTTTCTTTTTCTCTTCAAACTTCAGCGTCTTCTTCCACCAATTCAATATTGACTCTTGGTAGGTCTTCTCGAACTACGCCTTCATTCTTGGATCATCTATCCATCGCAGCCAGAAGTCCTCCTAGAAGGGTATTTGTTTTTCCTTCTTTACCTCACCCAACAGTTGCTGTTATAGCGACAACTTTCTAGTCCTGAGCAGTTCCTCATAATTTACCATTGCTGCTGAACAGTTAGGATATCCTAGGAAAAAGTCCTTTTTGTAGAGTAATTTGAAGTATCTCAAGAATCTTGAGATCTTGTATAACTTGATCTGCTCAAAGGTAGGATTCTTGCTTTTGTCTAGTGTCATCTTTGCAAAGAGATCCAGATTCTAAAGATCAATATCCTTTGTTGGTTTGAGATCGAGCAATACTGAGACTTGGGGAGACTTGTTGAACGGATCCATCTTTGGAACCTCTTGCGGTGGAAACTTCTATAGCGCTGCATCCATCTGCTGCATTGCTTCAAATTTTTCCTCACCCACAATGCCAAGTCTACTGATCCACCATTCCTCCTCCGCCTTCTTTTCAGCTTCTGTCTTTCTTGCAGCATAGAATTTCTCATCTTCCATCTTCAGCAAAGCTCTTTTAGAAATCTTGTGCCTTTTTTAAGACGGTGAATCTCCTCTACTTCTACTGCTCCGGCTTCTTTTCCTGCTCCCTGAAGAACCAGTTGCATTCTTTCCTCTAGACTCCTTGGATGCAGCGTCCCCTGCAGTTCTGCTTGCAGCAGCTCCTTTGCTGGGGTGGGGACTAATTTTTCTCTTCTTCTCCCGAGAACGCAGTAAGTCCGCATCATCATCCTCTACAGCTACATTGATTTCTCTTTTCGTGTCCTCCGCAGCCTGCAACAGCTTTTGATCTTTAGGCTGGCCACCTTTGGTTAAGGCAAGAAGCTGCAACTTTTCAGCGGTATCTTCTTCCCCCTTTTTTGGCATCATCAAAACTTCTCTTTCCCAAGTAGTTGCTTGCTGCTTTCTGCGGTGTATCCATCCTCTGGAGAGTCTCATGTATCTCCCCCAGCAGCAGCTCTATGTCGGAGAGCCTATCATCCATGCTCTTCACTTCTGATCCTTGCTTATTGACCTCAGTCTGTATGGTGGCCAGAGTGCTGCCATGAGCTACAAGAGTGTCGGAGACAGAGCTTAGAGACTGTTTCATGTCGCTGTAGAAAGTAGTAGTGTTCTTGTCCTTTGTGCTCTTGAAAGTACGCTGCTTCATCCATTCTTCATTCAGCACGTCCCTTACGGCCTTTGGCACCTTCTCGAGCTGGTTTACTACCTTCTGCAGATAGACATTGGGTTGAGGAGTGGTTGGCTTGTGTTCTTTCAGGACATTAGCAAGACTGTCGATTACAGTGAAGATCTTGCTGAAAGAATCTGCAAGGGTCAAAGAGCTGGCAGCTGCTGGAGTAAAGGTTTCAGCAGTTTTGGTTACAACAAGCTGTAAGTTCACTTCATTCCTCTGTTCTGGTTGCTGCATCGAGCTCCTGATGGATCCATCACAGCTTTTCCCTTCGTCAAGTAGGCTGCAGCACTAGAGGTAGAGGACTCATCTTCTTCATCTAGCTCGTCTGCTGATAAGTAGAAAATTGGTGCATTTTATTGTGGGTTGATTTAAGATTTTATAGACTTTTATGTGATTGAATGCACCATTTTCATATCTATATATGTTTTTGATATCAAAATATTTTATATAATCATTTTCACTATTATTTAGG
The DNA here is from genome assembly GCA_005771605.1 of Scutellaria baicalensis. NCBI lineage: Eukaryota > Viridiplantae > Streptophyta > Magnoliopsida > Lamiales > Lamiaceae > Scutellaria > Scutellaria baicalensis. Next base: position 1,962,929 of record CM016726.1, read on the forward strand.
AATTTTTGAGTATATTTTGATCAAGAGATATGTTTATGGGCCGAGAAATGAACACAAAGCGAAGTTGGGGCAATTTGGGCCCAGAAGCCCATCACACTGTATCACCTAATGTCAGCCCAGTCTGTCAATGTTATCCATCTGCAGCCCAGCCCAGCGAGATTGTAGATAAGAATTTGGGCTTGAAGAAGGCTAAGCCCATCTCCAAAAGGGTTATAAAGATATGTGTTGGAAACGTTTGAAATATGTTTTGATAAGACAAAACCTTAAGTAACTCTAATAAGCATAACCAATCTTTTGGGAGGTTACTGATTAGAGTGGTTGCGGAAGTCTCATTTCAGAGCCAAGTAGAAGATGTGCAGTTTATCATGAGACATGCAGATAAGACAGTAAGCACATGGAGACGCGTAGATATATAGAGGTTCGAAGGTGGAGTAATCCTTCTACGTCCTCTCTGCCTCTTCTCAATAGGGAACCTTTGTTAAGCTAGTTGATCTACATAGACCTATCTATTACAACTCTTACTTAACAAGTAAGTAGCAAGCCTTCACACAGCTGCTTGCCCACTTTCCCACTGACCCACACATGATCCTAATCTACCCACCCAGGGTCCTCACTTTCTCTCCTAGAAAGTGGAAAACTCAGCAGGACTCTACTCCTCGCACTGAGTACTCCAAGACAGTCCTTTAGAAGGAGTTTGTCTTCTTCTTCTTCTTCTTCTTCTTCTTCTTCTTCTTCAACCGGGTGTAGTAAGTTTGGCCTTCGTTTGTAGATTGATCTGCTGAAGCTTGCTGCTGGACTGACTGACTGAGTGTGCGTCTTTGGGGTGTGGAGTGTTCGAGCTTTACTTCTTCTCTTATGCTCTACTGAACACTCTCATTTTCTTCTTTTATCTTCCCCCTCTCTCTGCGCTTTCCTCTCTGTTGAGCTCTTCTCTCTTCTTTTTACGCTTCTCTTTGCGAGCTTGAATATTCTGTTGTGCTCGCTATCTTCTCTCTTGCGCACACTTCCTTCTCTACTTTTCTCAGTCTTCAGTCTTCCACTTTTATAGGTTGTGAAATCTGCCCGTTGAAGGTAAACAGATTTCCATCATTGATGCGCCGCACTCCTGACACACGTCAGCTTTTCACTTTCCACATGTCTTCTTCTGATTGACCCCTCTTCTCTTCTCTCTACCGGTAACTTCCTGTGTCTACCGGTAACTTTTGACTTTCTTCCCATGCCTGCTTTTTAGTTTTCTCCTCTTGATTCACTCTGGAGCTTCCTCTTCTGGCTTGCTCCTTCAGGTGGCTTGAGACATCTATAGCATACTGCTCCTGCAGTATGCTTTTGGCATGGTCTCCAAGGTAGCTTCATGTCTCATTATATTCTGCCTCGGCGAGGTCTCTTCCAGTAGCTTCCTGTAGTCATTAGTATCCTAATTAGTTCACCGGATTCTTTTCAACCATTCTCTTCGTTTCTTCTAAAAGACACATTCTCTACAAATAATCAACCAAACACACCTGAAATCACGTACGGTCACCTCTCACGCTTGACACTTGCTGAGCAAGTCCTTCTCAGAAGACTTGATCTTTTAGTATTCTCTCCTTACCTCAGTCTCAAGGGAGCTTGAGGGCATGCACCTAGGTTCTCCTCTTAGAGGTTAGAGAAATAGTGAAAGGATCCATCTCCAATCACCCCAGTGCTTCATCTCATTTTTTATGATGTCAAAAAGGGGAAAGAAACTGTGAAGGACTATGGAAGACCAAACGTCTTCCATAGAAGGAGAAGAAAAGATTCCAGCCCCTCCACAAGAAGATGTTGGAGGGGATGTTGGATGATTTATTGCTTCCGAGGAGTTGAGCTGGTGTAACAGCAGGAGGAGTTGGTAAGATTGTGGAGAGAAAAAGGTTGCAGCAAGCTACTGCGTCGCTCTCTCCCTCTTCTCAGAACTCTTCCTTCTGCTTCTCTACTCTCTGCCGAAGAAGCCTCTTCTCTTCACCTTTTTTCTTTCTCTCTTTAAACTAAGAGGAAAACCAATTGGGAGGAGGCCCTTGCAGCCAAAAGAGGGAAAAACTAGAGAAGAAAGGAGCTAGCAGCAAGCAAGAGCGGAAAAGAAAGAAAGGAAAGAGCAAGAAGAATAGAAAAATTAGTCTAGATATGATGCTTAGTGTACTTTACTTAACCGGACTACACTGTAAATGTCTTATCTAAATAAAATTTCTTCTAATCTTCAAAAGCTCATTCCTTGTGCCCTTTCTTTTAGACTTAATATGATTTAAATGAAAGTAGTATGCTCTATCTTGTTATATCATACATCTGCTTTTTGTGCTTGAGAGGTTATGTACTTTTGATCTTCTGTATAAAGGTTTTGTCATCATCAAAAAGGGGGGAAATTATTGGAAATGTTTGAAATATGTTTTAATGAGACAAAACCTTAAGTAACTCTAAGAAGCATAACCAATCTTAGGGTAGGTTACTGCAACAGAGTTACTGCAGAAGATTAAAAGAAACAGATAAAGTGTCAAAGGAAGGATACTGAAGAGAATGGTTGAAAAGAATCTAGTGAACTAATTAGGATACTAATGACTACAGGAAGCTTTTGGGAGAGACCTCGCTGAGGCAGAATACAGCGAGACGGGAAGCTACCTGGGAGACCATGCCGAAAGCATACTGCAGGAGCAGCATGCTATAGAAGCCTCAAGCCACCTGAAGGAGCAAGCCAGAAGAGAAAGCTCCAGAGTGAAGCAAGAGGAGAAAGCTACAAAGCAGGCATGGGAAGAAAGTCAAAAGTTACCGGTAGACACAAGAAGTTACCGGTAGAGAGAAGAGAAGAGAAGTCAATCAGAAGAAGACACGTGGAAAGTGAAAAGATGGCGTGTGTTAAGAGTGCAGCGCATCAATGATGGAAATCTGTCTACCTTCAACGGGCAGATTTCACAACCTATAAAAGAGGAAGACTGAAGACTGAGAAAAGTATAGAGGGAAGTGTGCGCAAGAGAGAAGATAGCGAGCACAACAGAATATTCAAGCTCGTAAAGAGAAGCGCAAAAAGAAGAGATAAGAGCTCAACAGAGAGGAAAGCACAGAGAGAGGGAAAGATAAAAGAAGAAAATGAGAGTGTTCAGAAGAGCAGAAGAGAAGAAGAAAAGCTCGAACACTCCACACCCCAAAGACACACACTCAGTCAGTCAGTCCAACAACAAGCTTCAGCAGATCAATCTGCAAACGAAGACTAAGCTTACTGCACACAGTTGAAGAAGAAGAAGACAAACTCCTTCTAAAGGACTGTCTTGGAGTACTCAGTGCGAGGAGTAGAGTCCTGCTGTCTTGGGTTCCTCTAGTTGTTTTACCTCTTCTGCAACAACCACTGGTTCATTGCTCTATTTCTTCTCCTCTTGGCCATCCTTCCGTTCTGTAGCTTCAACCTCCAGCAGAGGTGCCTCTTGCTGCTTGGCCTTTGCACTCTCTCCTGCTGCAAGCTCTGCATCATCCTATTTGTAGCCTTCAACTCCTCCTACAGTAAGGCCATCTCCTTTCTTGTTGCACTCCGTATTTTCTTTTGTAGCTGCTAGCTCCTCCTCTTCGTGCTTGCAGCTTTGATTATTAAAGCTTTCCTGATCAGAATCATCATTGGACTGGTCTCTTACAACGTCACCCAGAGAAGGTGTCTGTTTAACCTCTGTGTCCTTTGTTGCATCTGGTGACTCTACTGCATCGAGTAATCCTGCAGCAGACAGTACTGCTACTTCTGCCAGTACCGGGAGACCAGCCTCCACAACTTTCTCCGTCGTTGCATCATCGGTGATTTCAGCATCGGGAAGACCTGCCAGTACAGACCTAATGATGTCTGATGGCTCCTTATCTTGTACAACATCTTCCTGATACTTTGGTGATTCCTCGTAGTCCACTTGCTCCTCCTCCTCGCTGATCTGCTGTAGCGTCACAATCGGAGGTAGGCTACTCATCACTGTATCGAAGGTTGGAGAACTCCCAGCTTTCATTATGGAATCGTCAACTTGCAGTGACTTGATGGGGGTCTCAGTTCTCCTTTCTTCATGGCTGAGTTCCAAGGATTCATATAGCTGCGGTGCATCACTATCATCTGTCGGCATAAGTGCTGCATCCTTTGGAATCACCTCGCCCATAGATAAATTGGCCTCTACAATAGCCGTTAGGGCATTCTCTATTGTTTCATCGACCTTTTCAAGCTTGGATTGTTTACGCCCCATCCTCACCGTGATTGTGGAAAAATAAGTCTTGGTTGTAGCAATCATTTCCTGTGCGTCTACATGAGGGATATATTCAAGCAGCATCTTGACATCCTAAGTTCCAGCGTACATCATGAGAGATTCTTCCATCAAGGTCCAATCCTACAAGTCCTGTAGTACCCAGCTCTCCTGCATTCGCATCTCCTTCCAGACAGGGAAGCTTTATATATTCTGATCATCAAAGATCTTGGAGGACATTTTGAAAATGCCCTTCACCAGCTTCTCCCTAATCTTCTTTGCCTCCTCCTCATTTTCTGTAAGGAGAGGATCGTGGCTCTCTCACTCTTGCCCAACTTCACCTTCAACAGCCTCTGGATCAGCCTCTTGTATAACCTCTTCCAGGGCCTATCCTTTTTTCAAAGAACTCTCTTTTTTGTCTTCTTTGCTGAAGATGGAAGTTCAGCTGCTCCTGCTGCAACTTCCGGGGCATCTGCTGAACCCACAACACCTTCGCTGGTGGGTTCCTCTATCTTTTCACCATCATCTGCAATTATGATGGGAGTATCTTCTCCTCCTTCTGTTGGAAACGCTTAAGTATGCTTTGATGAGACAAAACCTTAAGAAAGTAACCCTAACTCTATACGCATAACCTAGCTCGAAAGGTTACTGCAATGAGCTTACTACAGAAGAAAGAAAGATCAGAGAAAGTGTCAAAAAAAAGAACACTACAGAGAATGGTGAAAAGGAATCTGGTGAACTAAAAGGATATTTATGACTGCAGGAAGCTACTGGAAGAGATCTTGCCGAAGCAGATTACAAAGCAGCAAGACAGGAAGCTACTTGAGAGACCATGCTGAAAGCATACTGCAAGAGCAGCATGCTATAGAAGCCTCAAGCCACCTGAAGGAGCAAGCCAGAGAAGGAAGCCCCAGAGTGAAGAATGAGGAGGAAGCTAAAAAGAAGGCATGAGAAGAAAGTCAAAAGTTAGCGCCAGAGAGAAGAAGTTACTAGTAGAGAGAATAAAAGAGGAGCCAATCAGAAAAAGACACGTGGAAAGCGAAAAACTGGCGTGTGTCAGGAGTGTAGCGCATCAATGATGGAAATCTACCTACCTTTAACGGGTAGATTTCATAACCTATAAAAAGAGGAGGACTGAAGACTGAAAAAGCGAGAGAGAGAGGGCAAGGGCGCGTAAGAGCATATGAGAAGAGGAGCGAGCACAACAAAATATACAATCTCGTAGAGAGAAGCGCAAAAGAAGAGAGAAGAGCTCAACAGAGAAGAAAGTGCAGAATAGATGGGGAAGACAAATCAGTAGAGAAGAGTGTTCAAAAGATAAGAAAAAGAGAAAAAAAGCTCAAACACTCAATCCCTTGAGACACATGCTCAGTCAGTCAGTACGGCAACAAGCTTCAGCAGATCAACCTGCAAACAAAGCCAAAGCTTGCTGCATTCAGTTGAAGAAGGAGAAGACAAAACCTTATCTTAAGGATTATCTTGGAGTGCTCAGTGCGAGGAATAGAGTCCTGCTGAGCTGTCCACTTTCTGAAGAAGAAAGTGAGGACCCTGGGTGTGTAGAATAGGATCCTGTGTGGGTCAGTGAAGAGAGTAGACAAGCAGTAGTGTGAAGGCTTGCTACTTATTTGTTAAGTGAGGGTTGTAATAGATAGGGCTATGTAAATCAACTAGCTTAACAAATGTTCCCCCTTGAGAAGAGGCATAAATGATGTAGAAGGATTACTCCACCTTCGAACCTCTGTATATCCATACGTCTATCCATGTCTACTGCTCTACATACACATCTTATGTTAGATGCATGTCCTACATAATTGGTCTTTACAGGAGAGGAAGCTTCCACATATAACTCTAATTAGTAATCTCCCAAAAGGTTACTGACTCCCGACCAAAAGCCTCCTGGAAAGAATAAAAGTTTGAAAATATGAGTAGGCTTATTCACCCCCCCCCCCTCTTAGCCTACTAGCACACTATTTGGGACCAACAAGTGGTATCAGAGTAGGTGGATTATTCATCCTAGCTCATTGATCTATCTGATACCAATAAGTGGTATCAGAGCAGATGGATGAAACAAAAGATCTAATCGATCTATCCAGATCCCATCTATGAAGAGTCTCTCACTAGAAAATCTCTCTCTCTCTCTCTCTCTCACACACACACACATCAAAGATCATTTCATTACCTTTTATCTTGAAAGGATATGATTGATGTGAAGACAACAAACAGCTACGAAAGAAAATCAAGCTGTCTTGTGAAGAAAAGTTGTTCAGACAAAGGAAGATGGTGAACAACAAGCTACTCGAGGAACGGACTACGAAGTTGGAAGCTATGCAGAAAAGGAGCAAAATTCTACTTATCACAAAGTAGACCTAGACAGAGCAGAACAACAAGAAAGACTAGTTGCTGAGCATGAAGAGGAAGCTGATACCAAGCAAAGCTAGGAAGTATAGAGCTTCTAATTTATAGCAATGAGCAAGCAAAGTGACCCTGAAGGAGATGGCATCGAAGATGTCAAACGAAGGAGTGCAGGAAAAAAAGCTCACTCCATCAACCAGACCACCCTTCAGAAGGAAGTAAGTGATAAAAAAGGATCTACTACGACGACCAGGTACCTCGTTCTAATTTTCTCTTATGTTTTAGGTATCGTTTATCCTTATCTTGTGAAGAAACTCAAGTGACTACAAGAAAACCAAAGATCAAGGAAGCCAAAGAAAAGAATCTTCAGAAGACTGAAGATAACAGGCTTGAAAATTTTGGTCACTTGACTTGAGAATGTGAAGGAAAGCTTGTACGATCATTTCTAAACTACAACTACTCATACAAGCCTCAAAGTTACATGAAATAGTACTGAAAGTGACCCTACATCTCAAAAAAGAGAACCATAAAGTAAGGGGGAACTTCTAGTACAAATCAAGGTAACTTAGCAGGCAGAGGAGTGGAAATCCTTGTAGGAAAACAAAGGATATGTGTATGTCATTGTAAAAAGTCTGCAACAACCTGACATTCCCTGAGGAAATCAAGCAGAACAGCAACTCCAAATGGGAAGAAAATTTTCTACCTTACTAATATCATGGCTTATCTTTTCTATATCTAAAGGAGTTCATACTCTAAAAAGATAACAGTAAGTAAACACCTGCACACACCATCATTTCTGCTTTGTATCTAAAAGTCTTAAAGGAATCAAACTTTCTCTAAAGCAACCATGGGCTGTAAGGAAAGTTTAAATTACTGAAAGAAACTTAACCCAGAAGGACTCATACTTGTGTGAGTACCTATACAAGAATACTCGTTTTTGCAGGTACCTCTGACAATGGGCTACTGAATTCAGGGGGAAAGAATTGATGAATCTAAGGAACAAAATGTAGTTCTAACAACAGGACGCTAGACACCAGGCTACTGGAAACTAGGTCGCTTGGTAATAGGATGTTGGATATCAGGATGCTAGATACCAGGCTAACTGGATAATAGGTTGCTGAATGACAGGATGCTAGATATCAGGATGCTAGATACCAGGTTGCTGGACACTAGATCGCTGAACACTAGGTCGCTGGGCACCAGGACGCTAAACACCAGGATGCTGGACACTAGATCACTGAACACCAGTTCGCTGTGTACCAGGATGCTAGACACCAATATACTGGATACTAGGTTTCTGGACATCAGGACTTAACATCAAGTCACTGGATAAAGGGATCACTTGGAGGTTACAACTCTCAAATCAGAGCAGTTATTGAATAACTTTGGTAATGTGCACACATAAAAAGTGGATCACCTTTCCAGAAATACACTACCTTTTCAGAACCCTAGAAGAATATCAGTCATGCGATTAGAAGAATACAAGGATGGAGAACCAGCTGTTGACACCACACTCAAGCAATCACCTCAGGAAAAGGAAAAGCTGTGGAAACTGTCAACAACTTCATTGAAAACCGGCGAAGCAGTTAATGAGATCCTTGAAAATCTAACTGCAACAGGGAGTATCTCAAACCTTATAAATACATGCACTTCTTATTCTTCATATATCTTCATATCTCTCTTTTCTATCATTCGATAATCATGGATCCAGATTGTTGGAAACCATTTTCTTCATTCCTTCCAAACAACAAAGGTGGAGATCAGATTGTTGTAAACTGCAAAGGGTCATGGAAGATCAAAAAAATTCCAAAGGTGGAGAAGAAGAGATTTCAACTCTTTTATGAGGTGGATTCTCTTTTGCATACGAGAGAATCAAAAGGAGGGACAGTTGGAGGAGTCGGTGGAGATTAAAGGAGAAGGAAAGACAGCAGCAAGCTACTACGTCTAAACTTATCTACTTCTTCACGTTCCCCTCCGAACGAATTCCTTCTCTCTCTCGCATCGTTTCTCACACCTTTTTCAGCTCTCCTCTCTAGCTGAAGAGAAAAATCTACTGAGAGTAGGTTCCTGCACCAAGTCAGGGAGAATGAAAGCAGAAAGAGAAAGGAGCCAACAGCAAGCAAGAGGGGAAAAGAAAGAAAGTAAAGAGCAAGAAGAAAGAAGAATGAGTCTAGAGAGGATGTTTATTATACTCTGCTTACTGCGCTGTATTGTAAATGTTTTTTCTAAATAAAATTTCTTTTATTCTTTAAAAGCTCATTCCTTGTGCCCTTTCTTTTTGACTTACATGTGATTTGATGGAAAGCAGTATGCTCTTATATTTATATATCATACCTTTTGCTTTCAGTGCTTGAGTGATTATGTTCTTTTGATCTTCTATAAAGGTTTTGTCATCATCAAAAAGGGGGAAATTGTTGGAAATGTTTAAGTATGTTTTGATGAGACAAAACCTTAAGAGAGTAACCCTAACTCTATATGCATAACCTAGCTCGAAAGGTTACTGCAACAAGGTTACTACAGAAAAAAAAAAGATCAGAGAAAGTGTCAACAGAAGGACACTAAAAAGAATGGTGAAAAGGAATCTGGTGAACTAAAAGGATACTGATGACTGCAGGAAGCTACTGGAAGACAAGCAGCAAGACAGGAAGCAGATTACAAGCAGCAAGACAGGAAGCTACCTAAGAGACCATGCCGAAAGCATACTGCAAGAGCAGCATACTATAGAAGCCTCAAGCCACCTGAAGGAGCAAGCTAGAGAAGCAAGCCCCAGAGTGAAGCACGAGGAGGAAGCGACAAAGAAGGCATGGGAAGAAAGTCAAAAGTTAGCACTAGAGAGAAGAAGTTACCAGTAGAGAGAAGAGAAGAGGAGCCAATCAGAAGAAGACACGTGGAAAGCGAAAAGCTGGAGTGTGTCAGGAGTGCGGCGCATCAATGATGGAAATCTACCTACCTTCAACGGGTAGATTTCATAACCTATAAAAAGAGGAGGACTGAAGAAAAAAGAGAGAGCGCAAGGGCGTGTAATAGCATGAGAAAAGAGAGCGAGCACAACAGAATATACAATCTCGTAGAGAGAAGCGCAAAAGAAGAGAGAAGAGCTCAACAGAGAAGAAAGCGCAGAATAAAGGGGGAAGACAAATCAGAAGAGATGAGTGTTTAAAAGATAAGAAAAAGAGAAGAAAAGCTCAAACACTATATCCCCTGAGACGTATTCTCAATCAGTCAGTCTGGCAGCAAGCTTCAGCAGATCAACCTGCAAACGAAGCCAAAGCTTGCTGCATCTATTTGAAGAAGAAGGAAGATAAACCTTTTAAGGACTCTCTTGGAGTGCTTAGTGCGAGGAGCGAGTCCTGCTAAGCTTTCCACTTTCTGAAAAAGAAAGTTAGGACCCTAGGTGAGTAGAATAGGATCATGTGTGGGTCAGTGAGAAGAGTAGACAAGCAGCTGTGTGAAGGCTTGCTACTTACTTGTTAACTGAGGGTTGTAATAGATAGGGCTATGTAAATCAACTAGCTTAACAAATGTTCCCTCTTGAGAAGAGGCAGAGAGGATGTAGAAGGATTACTCCACCTTCGAACCTCTGTATATCCATGCGTCTATCCATGCTTACTGCTCTATATACACATCCTATGATATATGCATGTCCTACATAATTGGTCTTTACAGAAGAGGAAGCTTCCGCATATAACTCTGATTAGTAACCTTCCAAAAGGTTACTGACTCCCGACCAAAAGCCTCTTGGAAAGAAGAAAAGTTTGAAATTATAGTAGGCTTATTCACCCCCTAAGCCTACTACCATACTATTTGGGACCAACACCTTCATTCCCCGCTGCTTCTCTCTCCTCCATTGGGTTGGCAGCTTGTATTTGATCAACACCCTCGATCTCCATGGTGTGATCTCCTTCCTTGGATGCATTAGATGTGCTACTGCAATCTATGGGTGCAGAAAGACTAACTGCCCTGGCAGGCTTTGAAGCTCTCAGCTTGCCTCGGCTCTTCTTGGGTGTCCTTGTTGCAACTAACATTCTTTCATGTTCAGCTGCCGCATCTGCTGTCTCAACAGCAACACCAACATCAGCAGCAGCAGCAGTAGCATCAGCAACAGCAGCAACAGATTCACTTGCTGCACTTCCTTCTGCTGCATCCATCCTACTTGCTGCAGCCTCCTCTCCCGTTGCAGCCTTCTTTAGCTCCACCTTCTGCAAAGGCTTAGCGACCTTATCCTTCTTCTTCTTGGCGGTCGCCTTTGTCGGAGCTCTCTCCTTTCTCAATCCTCCTTCTTCAGCATCTTCCTCCTTTTTCTTTGTATCCATTGTAGAGGGGATGCTAGCTTCTTTGTATCCTTGGGCTCCACCTTCTTCCCCTTCTTGGGTTCACCAAGGAACTTACCAGCAGCAATGGGAACCGGATCTTGCAGTGGGATGTCCAAGTAGTTCAGAATCACGCAGATGGCAATCCCATAGCTTCTCCGAGGAGTAGCCTTTGAAGCTTTTTCCCAAATCCTCCGAAGAATGAACCTGCTCCAGTTGACAGATTCACCGGCCATGATCTTCGACATCATCCTATACCGGAGGTCGATGCACTTGTCGTAGCACCCCAATCTGCCCTCAATGATGTAGGCACAAATGTCATGCATCAACGAGTACTCCGACTTGAAGGCCTTCTTCAGAGTGTTTTTCCTAACTTTACCGTTCACTTCACCGGTGAAGAGTTCCCACATCTTTTTGGAGTTGTCCTCTCCAAACTATGTCAAAGCCTTCATTCTCATACCTTCTGCACTGATATGGAAGGCTTTGCCAATGGTTTCCATGGACACCTCATACTCCTTTCCCTTCATGGAGAAGACAATTTCTCTGCCGGATTCACTTGTTCGGGCAGTGGAGTAGAAGTTCTACACAGATGCTTCGGAGAAGCCGCATCCATGGTCCTGCACAAAGCCTGCAATTTTTGTGCCCTGCTACTTCTTGAAGATCTTCTCGATGCATTCAGTGTCGAACTCAGGGTTCTACTTCAACCCTTCAAGATTGATAAGCCTTCCTTCTACAACAATGGTGTTCTTCATGGGGAGGGCCACTGTAGAATAAGATTTAAGAGTTCTAGGGTTTGGAAGGATTTTACAGAGAGAGAAGGTAAGTTTGATTATTTGAGTAAGAATGATCTTTGCAAGATGAGGAAGATCGGTTTTGTTGGAAACTTCCCAGAAGTTGAATCGATCAAGGGCTACAATCATTCTATTCTGCTGATGTGCCGTTCATCCAGCGATCCATTCAAAAATACAAAATGGCAGTTTCATAAATATTGGGTAAGTTGAACAGTTGCTTACGCGCGCACCTGCAATTACTGACAAAAAGTGTTTTCGCATTAAATATAAAAATGTATATTTGCCGCTCTTAATCATGACTGTTATTTTATCCGAGGTTTTAGCATTAAACACCAAAAAATTATTGTTCCGAGCACTAAGTGTTTATTGTGCTGCTTCAAGTATAAATTCACAGACATGTGTTGCATGCATATAAATGTTGTATCCTGAACAGAACCTTCTTGTTGTATGCAGCATGGTTCCCCCTTAGTATGTGTGCTTTTTTTATCACTGCATCCTTGCATCTTGATATTCGCTGAAAACAGCATTCTCCCTTGCTCCAACACTTCTTCTTGCTGTAACTTGTTCAAAAACATGTTACTACAAGCTCTCTCTCTCTCTCTGTATCCTTCCTTAACTTACAACATGCACTTCGTTGTTACCTCTCCCCTACATCCTTCATTGCAGCTTTATGATCCCTAGCTCATTCCTTAGAGATGAAAACATTGCTTCATTAAGAGGTTTGGTGAAGATATCAGCCAACTATAGATCTGTGTGAATCTTTTCAAGAACAACATCCCTTTTTTCAACATGGTCTCTGATGAAGTGATGTCTGATGTCAATATGCTTGGTTCTTGAGTGGAAAACAGGATTATGAGTTATTGCTATGGCACTTATGTTATCTCAAATGATTGGAGTTTCTTTTTCTTCAATATCATAGTCTCTTAGTTGTTTCTGTATCCATAGTATTTGAGCGCAACAGCTTCCTGCAGCAACATACTCAGCTTCTGCAGTGGACGTAGCAATGGAGGTTTGCTTTCTGCAGAACCAAGAGACAAGCCTATTGCCGAAGAATTGGCAAGTTCCACTTGTGCTTTTCCTATCCACTCTGCATTCTGCAAAGTCAGAATCTGAATATCCTTTCAAGCTAAATCCTCATTCTTTAGGATACCATAGGCCAACATCTTGAGTCCTTTTAAGATATTTGATAATCCTTTTAGTTGCAGCGAGATGAGATTCTTTGGGGCATGATTGAAATCTTGCACAAATTCCCACTGCAACCATGATGTTTGGCTTACCTGCTGTAAGAAATAGGAGAGATCTAATGATCCTTCTGTACTTTGTAACATCAACATCGTTCCCAACTTCATCTTTGTCCAGGGTCATGGATGTGCTCATGGGTATGCCTACAACAACTCCTCCTTCCATTCCAAACTTCTTGATCAGCTCTTTTGTGTACTTAGCTTGGTTGATAAAAATTCCAACATCCATTTGTTTTACTTGCAGTCATAAGAAGAAGCTTAGCTCTCCCATCATGCTTATCTCAAATTTCTTTTGCATGAGGCAGGAGAACTTCTCACAAAGTTGTTTGTTTATTGATCCAAAGATAATATCATCAACATAAATTTAAACTAGCAAGATGTTATCACCATCCTGGATTCTGAAGAGAGTTTTATCTAATGTCTATTTTCTAAACCCATTCTCAAGAAGGTAAATGGACAGTGTATCGCACCATGCTCTTGATGCTTGTTTGAGTCCATACAGTGCCTTCTGCAACCTGTAGACTTTTCTTGCAGCCTCATCTTTGAATCCCGGAGGCTGTTTGTTGGTCCCAAGTGGTAGTAGGCTTAGAGGGGGGGTGAATAAGCCTACTCAAATTTCAAACTTTTTTCTTTTAAAGTTGGACGAAAAAGTCACTTAGACAGTTCGCTAGAGAGCTAACTGTCCTAAAGGTTACTGCTTGAACAATTACCTTGATTGAGCTTAGAGAAAATGAGTTTTATGCACAGTGGAAAATCTTTTAGACCAAAACTTCTTTTCTGAAGACGATTGATATGCTTATGAAAAATATACAGCAGTTTAAGCTAAGTAAGCAATGACAAAGATAAGAACAGCAGTAAGCAATACAAAATAAACACAAAGGTTTATAGAGGTTCAAGGGTGGAGTAATCCCTCTACGTCCTCTCTACTCCTTCTCAAGGAGGAACTTTGTTAGGTCAAATAGTTGATTTACACAAGCCTCGCTTAAACAACCTAAACCTAACAAGAACTGACAGTCTCTCCCACATAGGGTTACTGCACAGTGACCAAACTCAACTAGCCCACACAGAGCTCTTGTTCTTCTATTAAGAACGTAAATACTTGATCAGGAACAGTCTCCGATCAAGCAACTCCTAACAGTCTAAAGAAAATAAAGGGTTTTTTTTAACAACACAAGGAGCAAGCTTTTAGAACGATGAGCTCTTTAAGCTATAGGTAGCTTGCTGCTAGACTGGACTTGAAACTTCTAAAGATTTGTAAGTATTTTGCATTTGATAGCTTGAGTGCTTTGATTGCAAGATTTTTATATATGTTTCAAGTGTCGATCTTCTTCTATTTATAGATGATGAGAATTATGCACGTTGAAGAGAGAACCTCCTTTGCAGCATTCATGGAGCATCGTGGCATCTCCTGATTTGTTCTTACAAGGTTGTTGAAATTGTACGCATCTGTTGCTGCAATCGTCGTACCCAGTCTGACATATCTTCAGACTTCCTTTTTGCTTTTGATACGTGACATTATTTAATGGGTTGAAATTGCGGTTGTGCCTAACGTAAACCTCGTACACTGTTTTTGAGGTAACTGCTACTTAACAGGTGGCTGATGTTTCATGGTTATTTAGATATCTTCAGCTTAATTTGTCCTTCTTGCAGTTAGCACATTTAGCATCCTCGTGTAATGAGCGTCTAGTATCCTTTTCAAGCAACCTGCTGCTGAGATTTATATTCTAGGTCATCTAAGGTTTATTGCAGCAAGGTTTTCATGCTCCAGTCTTGATCATCGAGTCTCCTGATCCTTAACCAGAAATTTACATTGGAATCTAACAACATAGGATCCTAGGCTCTAGTATATTACATGTTTTGTTTTTCATCAAAATCTATACAATGTTCCTTACACTGTTCAACATATACCTCTTCCACAAGAAGTCTATTTAGGAAAACACTTTTCACATCCATTTGGTATACACTGAAATTCATATCAGCAGCATATGCGAGGAAGATTCTTATAGCTTCAAGACGTGCAACCGGGGCAAATTTCTCATCAAAATCAATTCATTCTTCTTTATAATACCCCTTAGCAACCAGCCTAGCTTTGTTTCTCACAACTAATCCAGATTCGTCCAGCTTGTTATACCCACTTCGTTCTGATGACCCCTTGATGTGATGGTCTGGGTACAAGCTTCCACACTTGATTTCTTTCGAATCCGTTTAGTTCTTCCTGTATTGCTTGAATCCAGTTGCTGTCTTCAAGTGCTTCATCTATGGTTTTAGGTTCAATTTGTGAAATGAAGCATGCAAACAGTACTTCATAAGAAATTGTTCTTCTTGTTCTTACACCAACTATTGGATCACCAATGATAAGATATATTGGGTGATTCCTTAGCCATGTTTTATCTGGATCTATATACTCCTGTCTTTCTTCAATATCTCCAGGTTGCAGTGTTGTAGAGTCTCCTTCTTCGAGGGGTTTTGTATCCTATTCTTCTGTAAGATGTTCCTCTGTATGTTGTATTGCAGCATCTTGGTTTGTTGTAACTTGTCTTGCAGTATCTGAAGTTGATGCATCCAAGTTCATTTCTTTGTCAAACCTTTCAGAGAGTAAAAGATGAGAACTCTCAATGTAGAAAACTTGGGTCTTAGGCATGATTCCTTCAGATTCCTTCTTCAAATCTTCTAGTTTAGTTGCATTACAATGTGGTTCATCGAAGACCACATGTACAGACTCTTCCACCATGAGAGTTCTTTTGTTAAATACTCGAAAAGCTTTGCTCTTGAAAGAATATCCAAGAAATACAACTTCATCAGCCTTAGCATCAAATGCTTTAAGGTGTACTTTCCCATTGTTCAAGACATAGCATATGCATCCGAAGATGTGAAAGTATGCTACACTTGGAGGATGCCCATACCAAATCTCATAGGGAGTCTTGTCTTGTTCTTTGCTGATTAAGCATCCATTTTGCATGTAGCATGCAGTATTAGTAGCTTCAGCCCAAAATCTTTTAGGCATGGCAGCTTTTGCAAGCATTGTCCTTGCAACTTTCTTAAGGGTTATGCAAGCTTAACTTTTTTGCTTGCTGTATTTTTAATTAAGCACTGGTCTTGGAAAAATTCCACCATATGCCCTTTGTCACATAATTGACTAATGCTCAGCAAGTTATACTTCAATCCTTTCACATATGACACATCATTAATTTGTACATCTCCTCTGGTTAATCTTCCAGTACCCAAGGTGTTTCCTTTTGAGTTATCCCCAAACACCACTCTTGGTCCTTTGCATTATTTGAAGTTGCTCAGAGAAGATTTGTCACCAGTCATGTGTCTCGAACAACCACTATCAATGCATCATGGGTCTCCTCTGCTTCCTGGCGATTGTACCTGCATGAAGATCATTCAGGTTTAGGCACCCATACACGTACGGGTCCTAGTGTGTTAGATTTAGGATCATGTATAGATTTGTTGTTATGTATAGATTTGTTGTGATCCTGCAATCTTGCAAAATCTGTTGTACTAATAATTATTTATAGTGGAACCGACATCACCATTCCACACGGTGAAGATTAATCTCTTTCTTATATTCTTCTCTTCTCACATGGTATCAATAGTATACACAGAAAACCCTTCTCTCTACCCTTCTCTCTAAATTCACTTTTTGTTCCTCCCTCTCTTCTCTCATTTCTCATTCTCGTCCTCTTTTATATTTTATATCTTTTCTTTCTTGTCCAAATTCTCTCTCATTCAATGGCAGATTACATTCCCCTCGCTACTCTTATTCATATGGTCACTATCAAGCTCTCTTCCACTAACTATCTCCACTGGAAGGGTCAAGTCGAACCAATGTTTTGTTGTGACAACCTCCTGACTTTTGTTGATGGTATTGCCGTCGAGCCTTTGCCGACCGTCAAAGATGCTGAGAATAATGATATTCTCAATCCTGAATTCACTGCATGACACAAAAGACATGATCGTGCGCTTAGTTTGCTTCTCTCCTCCCTCACCGAGGAATCCATGTCCGGGGTGGTTGGCCTCAACCGAGCCCGTGATGTTTAGGTTGTTCTCGAAGCTGCGTTCAGCCACTCTTCTCCATCCCGTACCCATCATCTTTGTAATGAACTCCAACTTCTCAAACGAGGTTCTTCATCCGTCAGTGAATATGGTCGAACTTTCAAAGGACTTTGTGATCAATTGGCTGCTATCGGGCACCCAGTTTCGGATGTCGATAAGGGTCACTGGTTTCTACGTGGTCTTGGTCCTCATTTTCATGTCTCCCCGATGTTCGTATGACCCTCACACCTCATCACAGTTTCAACGAACTTCTCTAGCAGGCTCGAACCTATGAATTGAATGATAAGGCTATGCTCAATGATGCTCCTCTACCGGCTACTTTCTATACGAACCATACCAGTGCTCATATGCGTAGTTCATACAACTCGGGACGTGGCTCGGGTGGTGGTTTCAAGCACCAATGTGGTCCCTCTGGTTGCAAAGGTCGTGGCTCTACAGGTAGTCATTATTCCAGCTATCCTTCTTCAAACAATAGTACTAACCTTGCAGGTCATCAATCTAGGAAAAAGTCTTATACACCTGGGTGCCAAATATGTCGTGGGCCACATTATGCAAATCTTTGTCCTTCCCGCTATGATAAGAATGATACTTCTCAGGCTGCCAATCTTGCTCATGCACTCGAAGCTCGTTGTACTGTTTCACCTTCATCCCAGTCCGATTGGTATCTCGACACTGGAGCTTCCGCTCACATGACTTCCTCACCGGAAAATCTTGATACCTTTGTGCCCTACAATGGTAATGGACGTGTCATCGTCGGTAATAGTGATGCTCTCTCAATCTATCACTTGGCCTCTCGAAATGTTAATGATAAATTGAATTTATTAGATGTACTAGTTGTTCCTCACATCACAAAAAATCTACTTTTAATAAGTAAATTGACTACTGATTTAATTGTTGATGTGTTGTTCTCTAATACATATTTTGTGATTCAGACTCGAACGACAAAGGAGATCCTAGCAAGGGGTCGGTGTAGAGATGGTTTATATATCCTGGAACATGACACTTCTGCCTTGCTTGTTGCTTTACATTCTCGAGCTTTTAAGTTATCATTTGAATTATGACATTCCCATTTGGGACACGTCTCAGTTTCTATCATTCAATTGTTAAATAATTTGGGTCACTTGGTTGTTATTTCTGTCTTGCCAAAACCTACCGTGTGTGCTTCTTACCAGTTAGTTAAAAGCAAATGCTTAACTTTTTCTTTAAATGAAAAACGTGCTTCAAATGTATTGGATTTGGTTCATTGTGATCTCTGGGGACTAGCTCCCGTTACTTCTTCTGATGGTTATCAGTATTATGTTGTGTTTATAGATGATTTTTCACGTTTCTCATGGTTATATCCTATGCGTGTTAAATCTGAGTTTTTTGATATTCTACAATGCTTCACTGCACTTGTTTGCAATCAATTTAACACTAATATAAAAGTTTTCCAAAGTGATGGGGCACCGAATTTACCAACCTTTGTGTTAAGGAATTTTTTGCCAAGCGTTGAATTTTGCATCGTTTCTCTTGCCCCTATACTCCACAAGAAAATGGTCGTGCTGAAAGAAAACACCGACACATAACTGAAACTGGTCTCTCTCTACTTTTTCATACACATCTACACATTTTTGGGTTGATGTTTTTTCCTCTGCCGTTTATATCATTAATCGATTGCCATCTTTTTTGTTGGATAACAAGTCTCCATTTGAAATTCTTTTTGACTCCATTCCAAATTATGCCAATTTTAAGGTTTTTGGCTACCGTGTTTTTCCATATCTTTGTGATTATGCTCCCCATAAGTTGGCACCTCGTAGCCAACCTTGCATTTTTCTTGGTTATAGTAGCTTATATAAGGGTTTTCGGTGTTTCAATCCTGTCGTCTCTCATATCTATATCACCCGTCATGCCCAATTAGATAAATCTATTTTTCCTTTCACTAATGTTACCAATAATCAATCTGATGCTTTTGTTTTGGATTTTTCTGAATTTTTGGAACCTCAGGTTAATTTACCATCTCGCGTTGTGGCCTTAAGCAATTTATCTTGAGTGGCTCCCTCTTATACCAGTCCATGTCGTATTTGTCCATCTACCACAGTCGATAATCTGCTGCTTGATATCCGACCCACTAACGCCTTGCCACATGTTCCTCCTTCACCATCCAACGATATGCCACCTTGCTACTCCATACAGTCTGATGTCATGCCACTATCCACTTCTGTTGTATCAGGTCCTTCGCCTCAAGTTAAGACAGTTAACACCCATTCCATGCAAACTCGACTAAGTCGGGAATCGTTAAGCCTCGATATTTTATAGACATGGCTTCTATTACTTTGTTATCTTCTTTATTCTATTTCACATGAACCAAAGTGATTTAAATCAACTATGAAGTTCCCTCATTGGCTCACTGTTATGCGTGAAGAAATGGATGCTTTGCATTTAAATAACACTTGGGAACGTGTTCCACGTTCATCTAATGAAAACATTGTAGGTTCAAAATGGGTGTTCCGTACTAAACTCAAATCTGATGGCTCAATTGATAGATATAAGGCTTGTTTGGTCGCTCAAGGTTTCACTCAAATCCCAGGATTCGACTTCTCCCACGCCTTTACCCTTGTCGTCCGTGCAGCTACAGTACGGGTAATCTTGGCAGTTGTCGTACAACGTCGCTGGCCGCTACATCAGTTGGATGTAAAGAATGATTTTCTTAATGGTGTTCTTAACAAACCCATTTTTATGGCTCAACCACCGGGTTTCGTTGATCCTCGATTTCCAGACCATGTCTGTAAGCTTCAGAAAGCTCTTTACGGCCTTCGTCAAGCTCCTCGTGCCTGGTTTGATCGTTTCAACGCTTTTCTTTCTAGTTTAGCCTTTCTTCGCAGCAGGACAGATACTTCTTTGTCTTTTTACATCACTTAGATTACACCATCTTTCTTTTATTGTATGTTGATGATATTATTGTTAGTGGAAGTAATAAATCTGTTTTACAGGCCTTCATTGCTCACATTAACAAAGAATTCACTATCAAGGACCTAGGACGCTTAAGTTATTTTCTTGGCCTCGAAATCTCTCACACAGATACAGATCTGTTCTTGGGCCAGGCAAAATATGCTCATGACATCCTTACTTGAGCCTCCTTGCTCGATTCAAAGCCGATTTCCACTTCTTTGGCTCCAGGGGAATCACTTATCAATACTGGCAACACTTTTAAGGATCTTACACTTTACTGTTCACTCATAGGTGCTCTTTAGTATCTTACGATTATAAGACCAGACCTATCTTATGCTGTGAATCATGTCAGCCAGTTTCTCCAATGCCCTACTGATGATCATTTCATAGCTGTTAAACGAATTTTGCACTATGTTAAGGGCACTATCCATCCTAGCCTCACTTTTTCCCCTTCATCAAACTATACAATCCTTGGGTATTCTGATGCGGATTGGGTCCGATGTGTGGAAACACGACGTTCCACTTATGGTTACTCCATCTTCTTAGGAGGTAACTTGGTCTCTTGGAGTGCTAAGAAACAGCTCATAGTTGCTTGTTCAAGCTGTGAGTCTGAGTATCGTGCACTTGCCAACACTGCTCAAGAGATGATTTGGCTAACTCACTTGCTTCGTGAGTTTCGTGCACTGCCCCCGTCACGTCCTTTGCTCTTATGTGACAATAAAAACGCCTTATTTTTTAGTCAAAATCCCATTGCTCATAAACGAGCAAAGCATATTGACATTGATTGTCATTTTATACGTGAGCTCGTCTCCAATCAAAAATTGGATACAAAATTTGTGCCTTCCAATCTTCAAGTCTCTGGTATATTTACAAAGAGCCTCGCTCGACCCTTATTTGAGTTTTTAGGCTCCAAGCTCCGGGTTGATGTCAATCCCACACTTCGCTTGAGGGGTAATAGAGACTCTTCTGATGACACTACCAAGTTAAATAAGATCAAATCATATTGATGTAAATCATGTATAGATTTGTTGTTATGTATAGATTTGTTGTGATCCTGCAATCTTGCAAAATCTGTTGTACTAATAATTATTTATAATAGAACCGTCATCACCATTCCACGCAGTGAAAATTAACCTCTTTCTAATATTCTTCTCCTCTCACATAAGTTGCATTTCAATAATTTGACTATTCATTTGAGTGTACAAAGATTTGTAAAAAACAAATTGACTTGTTTTGTTGTTGTTACATGCGTTCGAGTTTTCCATATCATGATATTCATCCTACATTTATGAAATTGATCTTGGGTTTCACGGTTCTATTCGTTGCATAGTATACAAATTTTATAGTGGATGCCACTAAGTAATGTGGTATATATAATGTGGAAATTTTATTCACATTTTGTCATATAGTCCCATATATTATGGAGTCGAATAATCAACCGTAACCTGTCCTGATATGTGTAACATTCTTTCATTGGCTGCAAGAAATGAGTGATTGTTCTATTAAGATTATATGGTGGATCAATCTCTTTTATAATTTGTGCTATACTTTTGATATTTAATGATTCAGGAGGAATCAGCACGGAAGGACTAACAACTTTTTCTAACAACTTTTTGGTACCTCAGCATGACATGTTTTAAGGATTTTTTGAATTTTAATATAAACGGTTAAACATATCACAAATATATTCAGTCCAGACAATTAAGTGGCAAGATGAGTAAAAGTTCATGTTAATTCATATAAACTTATCATTACATTCATTTCCAAACATGTTTTACACATTGTTCAAGTTGAATAACATTTTTTTATTTCTAATATTATGTAAGAGTTGAACACTTGAAATTAAATGATGCAAGTCAAACCGAGGATGCAAAAGTGGACTAGAGATATATAGTTACTTATTTGTTTTCGATTTTAATTATTTCTTTTAAGGTTACTTACTTAAACACATGATATAGCTTAGTTAATTACTACTTATTTTCGATTTTTCTTTTTCATGTGTATTGATTCAAGAGTTAATTATTACTCTAAAATATTAAGAAGAAGATACATGAATAAATAAAAACAGTCTCCATGCCCTAATAACATTAAAAAAAGAGGGAAAAAAAATCATTTGCATGCCACATTCTCAATAACACAAATGATATTCTAAACTCTTGTGTGCTGCATAACATACAATCCATTAAGTACATCAGTTATCAACATCCTAACTTTAAAAAAAAACACTAAACAAATGGTTTATATATTTTGTGCAAAACAATTAAAGTGATAGAAGAATAAATTCAATTTCCATATCAATTGGAGCATTTTACTAAAGAATATATCTGAGATATTCAATTGCACAACAACTTTTATATTTTATGCAATTCTTTGACAATTTTGATCATAATATGTTTCTACCGTTTAGTAATATTACTAGTATATATCCCGTGTATCACACGATATCTTTTTAAATTAATATTATTAAAAAACTAATATAAAAATGTAATACATTTTGAGTAAGAAATAACAATGCATCAAGTACATATGCGCTAGATCAAAAATGTTACTTAACGAAAATTTATTTTCATATTCACATGACTTAAAAAATATTTGTATCGTCAATTTGTAGGTAATACATACATTGTAGCAATATTTTTAAATTAAAGTTAAAGTAAAATTAAAATACATTATATTTAGTATTTTTTTTATTTGTATTAACATAAATTAACATCACATTTTCTTTTAATATGTAATTTAATGTATATTACTATATTCGTATTAGCATATATATATATATATATTCATCAAAGTTTTAATATTAGCATATATTAATTAGCAATCAATAAAAAAAATCATGAATTTACTGAGTTTTGTTGTTCTTAAAATTATATTTATATACTCACATGACTTTAAAAGTATATGTACATAATATTCTTATTCATAATATGCTTGATTGAATCTTTTTAATTCTCAATTTATAATGATTATATTTATCAGCAATTAGTTTATACATATCAAAATGTATTGCCTCATTAAAATAACAATCAATTCTTATATTAAAATATTTTGACTAAAATTTCATAGGTTACAAATTATTATTAATTATCATTAAAATTTCATAGGTTACTAATTGTTAGCAATTATCATTAAATGAATTAATTGAATTTAATTATAAATTATATATATATATATTTAAAAAATTGAATGAAATTTTGGAATAACCATTGAGTGACATGTGTCCTCTAATGGTTATTCCTTTAGTACATATAAAATATTTGATTTTTAAATCTTCTTTTGTTGGAAATGACGTGACATCCAATGTGGTATGTGACGTGGCATGTTTGTCGAACACGTGGACTCTGGTTGCCAGAAAATTCAAAAGTGATCTAAATTGCAATAATGAACAACGATTGTGATCTTTTTTACAATTATTGAAAAGTGTGGATAAATTTACAAGTTTGTCATTTTCCCTACTGAAAATGTCACATCAAGATTTTAGCTTTTAGCTAATCTATATATATATATATAGATACATATAACACTAGCAGTGTACTCGTGCATTGCGCGTCTTGTTATATAATTCAATCATTGTATCCATTCGTTGTGCGTCTTATTATATAATTCAATCATTTGAATATAATACAATTTTAACCATAAATACATATAATATATGAGTATTCAATATATATATGTGTGTGTATATATACACAGAAATACATGTACATACATAAAAAAAGTACTACATAGAAAAATATAAAGAATAAACATAAGAAACAGAAAACAATTAAGTCAATTATGGTTTCAAAACTATACATGAATGTTGGTCCCAAAACTGTTGTAGGTAGGCTTAGAGGGGGGTGAATAAGTCTACATTCTCTTCTAATTTTTCTTCCAAGTCTATTGGCTTGTTTCTAATATTAGTAACCTTTTGGGAGGTTACTGATCAGAGTGAATGCGGAAGCCTACCTTTGTGCCCAATAGAAGATATGCAGTTTATCAGAGAGAGTAGATGTAAGGCAGTAAGCAAGTAAAGACGCAAGCATGTATAGAAGTTCGAAGGTGGAGTAATCATTCTACGTCCTCTCTTCCTCAACACAGGAGGGAACCTTTGTTAAGTTGGTTGATTCACATAGACATATCTATTACAACCCACCTTTAATAAGTAAGTAGCAAGTTTTCACACAGATACTTGTCTACTTTCCCTTGACCCACACAGGATCCTACTCTACCCACTAAAAGTCCTCATTTTCTCTCCTATAAAGTGGTAAACTCAGCAGGACATTACTCCTCGTACAAAGTACTCCGAGACAACCTTTTAGAGAGGTTTATCTCCTTTTTCTTCAACTGGGTGCAGCAAGCTTGGCCTTCGTATGCAGACTGATTTTGCTGAAGCTTGCTGCTGACTGGTAGACTGGGTGTGCGTCTTCTTGGGGTGTGGAGTGTTCGAGTTTTTCTTCTTTTCAGCTGCTCTGTATGAACACTCTCTTCTCTTCTTAACTTTCCCCTTTTACTGCGCTTTTCTCTTTGTAAGCTCTTCTTTCTTCTTTTGCGCTTCTCTCTGTGAGCTTGGATATTCTGATGTGCTCACTTCTTTTCTCTCTTGCACACTCGGTGCTTCTCTCACACACGATTTAAGTCTTCAGTCCTCCTCTTTATAGGGTGTGAAATCTGCCCGTTAAAGTAGACAGATTTCTGACATTGATGCGTCGCACTCCTGACACACGGCAGCTTTTCGCTTTCCACGCGTCTTCTTCCGATTGGCTCATCTTCTTTTTTCTCTCTACCGGTAACTTCTTGTGTCTGCCGGTAACTTTGACTTTCTACCCATGCCTGCTTTGTAGCTTCCTCATCTAGCTTAACTCTGGAGCTTCCTTCTTCTGGCTTGTTCCTTCAGGTGGCTTCGAGGTTTCTATAGCATGCTGCTCCTTGCAGTATGCTTTCGGCATGGTCTCCCAAGGCAGCTTCCTGTCTCGCTATTTTCTGCTTTGGCGAGGTCCCTTCCAGTAGCTTTCTGAAATCAATAGTATCCTTATTAGTTCAAGATTCTTTTCAACCATACTCTTCAGTATCCTTCCTTCGACACTTTCTCTTTTTCTTTTAATCTTCTGTAGTAACTCTATTACAGTAACCTTATCCTAAGATTGGTTATGCTATAGAGTTACTTTAAGGATTTGTCTCATCAAAACATTCTACAAATATATCCAAAAATTTCCCCCTTTTTGATGATGACAAAACCTTTACAGAAGATCAAAAGATTATAACCACTCAAGCACAGAAAGCTTATTTAAAGCATGGCACATACTTTCATACACAAATCACATATCAGTCTAAAAGAAAGTGTATAAGGATTGAGCAGTTTATGAAGAACATGAGACATTTTATTAAGATAACATTTTTATATTACAATCCAGTAAGCAAAGTTACAATAAACATCCTATCTAAATTCATTCTTCTATTCTTCTTGCTCTTTCCTATCTTTCTTTTCCCTTCTTGTTTGCTGCTAGCTTCTTCTTCTCTCAGCTTTCCTTCCTCCTCACTTGATGCAGTCACCTGTACTCAGTGGTTTCTTGTCGGCTAGAGAGGAGAGCAGTTGGGAGGTGTGAGAGGTGATGCAAGAGAGAGAGGGAATTCGTTTGGAGGAAACTGTGTAAAGAAGCAGAGAAGTCCAGACGTCAATAGCTTGCTGCCGCCTTTCCTTCTCTTTCAATCTCCACTCGTCTCTCTAACTATCTTTCCTTCCGGTTCTCTTGCATCTCAAAAGAGAATTCACCTCATAGAGGAGATGAATTCCTTTTTCCCCCACCTCCTGGAAGTCTTTAGATCTTCCAGACCCTTCGCAATTTCTTCCCCCTTTTTGGCATCATCAATAGAGATGATGCACTTGGGCCACTAGAGAGGTGTCCTTAGCTCTATCCTCCTATCTTGACGAGAAGAACTTGAGTGCAAGTCCTTGTTGGTGAGATGGGAGTTGATAGCTAGAAGATCAACTCTTCTGAGAATGGTTTGCTTAACGAGTGTCAAACGTGAAGAGTGAAAATATGAGATTTGAGGTGTGCTTGGTTGATTATTTGCAGAGAATGTGTCTTTTGGAAGAAATGAAGAGTAGGGTTTCCAACAATCTGGTTCCATTTTTAGGCTAAGGATGAGAGAAAGAGGATATATATATATATATATATATATATATTATGAAGAAAAAGAGTGCATGTATATATAGGGATAGAAATACTCCCTGTTGCAGTTTGGATCTTTAAAGATCTCATTAACTACTCCGCCGGTTTCCAAGACTGATGTTGACAGTTTCCACAACTTTAAATCTTATCTTCTGATTTGATTGCGTCTGTGGTCAGCGGCTGAATCTCCACCCTTGGATTTTTCTGAATGTGCGGCTGTTGTTGATTTTAGGGTTTTTGAAAAATGTAGTCTATTTCTAAAAAGGTGATCTCTTTTAAATGTACGCAAGTTACCAAGAAATATTTTCTCAATAACTGTTTTATCTTGTAACATCCAAGAGATCTCCTTATCCAGTTTTGATGATAAGTTCTGACTTCAAGCAACCTAGTATCCAGAATATTGAAATCTAGCATCTTGATACACAGCGACCTGGTATTCAGGGATCTAGTATCCAGCTACTCGGTATTTAACGTCCTGTTGCCCAGCGACCTAGTGTTCAGCGATCTAGTTTCCATCCTCTGGTATCTAGCATCCTGATATCTAGCGTCCTGCCACCCAGCGACCTAATTTCCAGTCAGCCTGGTATCTAGTATCCTGATATCCAGCATCCTGCTATCAGCGACATAGTTTACAATATTCTGGTGTCTTGCGTTTTCTTTAGTCAGAACTTTATCTTTTTCTTTTGTGTCCTTCTACCTTTTCTTATTGACTTAATGACAGGTGCTCTGATTTTAAGTGGCTTAGCATCTAGTAGCGTGGTGTCTAGTGTCATGGTGTACATCGTCCCGTTATCCTATGACCTAGTATCCAGTAACTTGATGTTTAACATCCTATAATCAGAGTTTGTCATTTTGTCAATTGTTCCCCCTAAATTCATTAACCCTTTTAATGTACCTGCAAAACACTTACCTTGTATATGTACTCATACAAGTATAAGTCCTTCTGAGTTAGGTTTTCCTTTAGAAGATTGGACTATCTTTACAGCCCATGGTTGCTGTAGAGAGAGTTTCGGCTCCTTCAAGACTTTTTAAGAATAATCAGTGATAGTGTGTGCAAGTGTTTGTAGGCATAGCATGATAGACAAGGGTAAAAAAAAATTATTTTATTAATTTTTTCTTTTTTATTTTCTTTTTTATTTTTTATTTATTTTTCTGGAGTTGCTGTTCTGCTTAATTCCTTATGGAAGGATAGTTTGTTGCAGACTTTCTACAGCATATCCAGTTTGGGTTACTCCAAGGATTTTAACCTTTTTGCCTTCAAAGTTTCCTGGATTCGTACTAGAAGTTTCCCCTTACTTTATGGTCTTCTCTTTTAAGATGTGGGGTCACTAACAGTACTAATTCAGGTTACTTTGAGGCTTTGCATGAGAAAGAAAAACAATATAATATGGAACTAAGCATGCATGCTTCCTTCTCATTTTTAGAACCAAGTGACAACAGTTTAAAGTCCATTATCTTAGAATATAGTCACTTGAATTCCTTGACAAAAAAAAGACATGATTATGACAAGAATTAAAGAGTTTTAGAATTAGAACGTGGTACCGGGTCATTCTTGTTCTTTTAAAAGAGAAGCTCCTCTTTTATTCTTGTTTCTGTTTGGAGGTCGATCTAGTTGATGGAGTGAGCATCTTCTTTTTACTCCTTGGCTTGACATCTTCATCGTTTTCCTCCATGATTTGCTGCTTGTTGATTACTGTGTCAGCTTCTTCTTCAGCTCCTTGTTGATCCACTTCTTTCTGCATAGCTTCCTTCTTTGCAGCTTGCTGTTCCCCCTCAGAAACAACTTTCCTTCACAACACAGCTTGATTTTCTACATCTTTTAGTTGTTTGTTGTCTTCACATCAATCATATCCTTTTAGAGCAAAAGACATTGAAATGATCTCTGATGTGAGGGTGAGAGAGAGAGAGAGAGAGAGATTTTGAGAGAGAAGCTTTTTCACAGATGGGATCTGGATAGATCGATTAGATCTTTTGTTCATCCATCTGCTCTGATACCACTTGTTGGTATCAGATTGAACATTGAGCAAGGATGAATAATCCATCCGCTCTGATACCACTTGTTGGTATCAGATGGATTAGCTTATGGATGATCCAACCTGCTCTGATACCACTTGTTGGTCCCGAAACTGCTATAGGTAGGCATAGAGGGGGGTGAATAAGCCTATCTTCTCCTCTAATTTTTCTTCCAAGTCTATTAGCTTAATTCTAATATCAGTAACCTTTTGGGAGGTTA
Organism: Scutellaria baicalensis; assembly: GCA_005771605.1. NCBI lineage: Eukaryota > Viridiplantae > Streptophyta > Magnoliopsida > Lamiales > Lamiaceae > Scutellaria > Scutellaria baicalensis. The sequence goes on from CM016726.1 coordinate 1,991,200, forward strand.
CTGATCAGAGTGAATGTGGAAGCCTATCTTTGTGCCCAATAGAAGATATGCAGTTTATCAGAGAGAGTAGATGTAAGGCAGTAAGCAAGTAAAGACGCAAACATGTATAGAGGTTTGAAAGTGGAGTAATCCTTCTACGTCCTCTCTTCCTCTACACAGGAGGGAACCTTTGTTAAGCTGGTTGATTTACATAGACCTATCTATTACAACCCACCCTTAACAAGTAAATAGCAAGCCTTCACACAGATACTTGCCTACTTTCCCTTGACCTACACAGGATCCTATTCTACCTACCCAGGGTCCTTACTTTCTCTCCTAGAAAGTGGTAAACTCAGCAAGACATTACTCCTCGCACTGAGTACTCCGAGACAACCTTTTAGAGAGGTTTATCTCCTTCTTCTTCAACTGGGTGCAGCAAGCTTGACCTTCGTATGCAGACTGATTCTGCTGAAGCTTGCTGCTGACTGGTAGAATGGGTGTGCGTCTTCTTGGGGTGTGAAGTGTTCGAGCTTTTCTTCTTTTCAGCTGGTCTGTATGAACACTCTCTTCTCTTCTTAACTTCCCCCTTTTACTGCGTTTTTCTCTTTGTAAGCTCTTCTCCCTTCTTTTGCACTTCTCTCTGTGAGTCTAGATATTCTGATGTGCTCACTTCTTTTCTCTCTTGCACACTCGGTGCTTCTCTCACACACGCTTTCAGTCTTCAGTCCTCCTCTTTATTGGGTGTGAAATCTGCCCGTTGAAGGTAGACAGATTTCTGACATTGATGCGCCGCACTCCTGACACACGATAGTTTTTCACTTTCCACTCGTCTTCTTCCGATTGGCTCCTCTTCTCTTTTCTCTCTACAGGTAACTTCTTGTGTCTACCGGTAACTTTGACTTTCTGCCCATGCCTGCTTTGTAGCTTCCTCCTCTAGCTTCACTCTGGAGCTTCCTTATTCTGGCTTGCTCCTTCAGGTGGCTTCGAGGCTTCTGTAGCATGCTGCTCCCTACAGTATGCTTTCGGCATGGTCTCCCCAGACAGCTTCCTGTCTCGCTGTTTTCTGCTTTGCCGAGGTCCCTTCCAGTAGCTTCCTGAAGTCAATAGTATCCTTATTAGTTCCAGATTCTTTTCAACCATACTCTTCAGTATCCTTCCTTCGACACTTTCTCTTTTTCTTTTAATCTTCTATAGTAACTCTATTGCAGTAACATTATCCTAAGATTGGTTATGCTATAGAGTTACTTTAATGATTTGTCTCATCAAAACATTTTATAAATATATCCAACAATGAAATCTACGAATATTTAATATCACAAATCTTACAAAATACTACAAATGATTAAAAATTTCTAAATAACAATTGTAATACAATGTTGATCATCTTTATCAACAACTTCAAAAGTACTTTATAGGTTTATATTCTCAAAATTTAAGCCAATTTTCAGGTTTTTTATTCAGTTAATTTGAAAATTTCAAACATAAATTTAGATTTTCATTATTAACTTTATTATTAAATATTTTTATATATTATTAATCGATGTTTAGATATTGTAAAATATTTTCATCTTTCATGATAATTTTTTATTTTATTATACTCTTATATATTTATTAACTTTTGTAAATTGAGTTTTTTTTTAATTACTTATTTGGCCTTCATAATTTTTCAATAACCCAATTAATAAATCTAATTATTTGACAAATCTATTACTAAGAAATTAATCTTACTAACTCAATTAATAAACCTAATTATATGAGAAATCTATTACTAAGAATTTAATCTAATTATTGAGAAAACTATTACTAAGAATTAATCTAATTATAATCTGTTGGATATATTTGTAGAACGTTTTGATGAGACAAATCCTTAAAGTAACTCTAAATATGCATAACCAATCTTAGGATAGTTACTGCAATAAGAGTTACTACAGAAGATTAAAAGAAATAGAGAAAGTGTCAAAAGGAAGGATACAGAAGAGAATGGTTAAAAAGAATCGGATGAATTAATTAAGGATATTATTGACTTCAGAAAGCTACTGGAAGGGACCTCGCCAAAGAAGGATACAGCGAGACAGGAAGCTACCTGAGAAGACCATGCCGAAAGCATACTGCAGGAGCAGCATGCTACAGACACCTCGAGCCACCTGAAGGAGCAAGCCAGAAGAGGAAGCTCCAGAGTGAAGCAAGAGGATGGAGCTGCAAAGCAGACATGGGGAGAAAAGTCAAAGTTACCGGTAGACACAAAAAGTTACCAGTAGAGAGAAGAGAAGATGAGTCAATCAGAAGAAGACACGTGGAAAGTGAAAAGCTGGCGTGTGTCAGGAGTGTGGCGCATCAATGATGGAAATATGTCTACCTTCAACGGGCAGATTTCACAACCTATAAATAGGAGGACAGAAGACTGAAAAGTGTGTGAGAGAAAGCGCAAAGGCGCAAGAGAGAAGAAGTGAGCACATAAGAATATCCAAGCTCACAGAGAGAAGCGCAAAAGAAGAGAGAAGAGCTTAAAAGAGAGAAGCGCAGAAAGAGGGGGAAGCCTTAGAGAAAAGAGTGTTCAAACAGAGCAGATGAAAAGAAGAAAAGCACGAACACTCTATACCCTAAGAAGACGCACACTCAGTCTACCAGTTGAGCAGCAAGCTTCAGCAGATCAGTCTGCAAACGGAGTTCTTGCTTCACCCAGTTGAAAAAGAAGGAGATAAACCTCTCTAAAAGGTTGTCTCGGAGTACTCAGTGCGAGGAGTAATGTCCTGCTAAGTTTACCACTTTCTAGGAGAGAAAGTGAGGACCCTAGGTGGGTAGCGTAAGATTATGTGTGGGTCAAAGGGAAGTAGACAAGCATATGTGTGAAGGCTTGCTACTTATTTGTTAAGTGAGAGTTGTAATAGACAGGTCTATGTAAATCAACTAGCTTAACAAATGTTCTCTCCTGAGTGGAGGAAGAGAGGACGTAGAAGGATTACTCCACCTTCGAACCTCTAAACATCTTGCGTCTTTATCTGCTTACTGCACTTCATACATACTCTCTGATAAGTTGCACATCTTCTACTTGGCTCTGTGATAAGCTTCCGCAAACGACTCTGATCAGTAACCTCCCAAAAGGTTACTGATATTAGACATGAGCCGATAGAGATAGAAGAAAAGTTGAAAAGAAGGTAGGCTTATTCACCCCCCCTCTAAGCCTACCTACAACAGTTTTGGGACCAACATAATCGCCCTCATAAATTGTCAATTTTGTCAATAGCTCAATTACTTGAGAAGTAAAACTCAATTCTGCACCAACCAGCCCCAATTAAAAGCCCAATTGCTTGAAAAATATATTATTAAGAATTTAATCTAATTAACACCCAACAATTTCATTTTAAAACCCTATTTCCAAATTGTTCTTCTCACATTCATCTCAATCCCCTTTCCACACCTTCATCTCAATCCCCTTCCCACTGTTACACCGCCGCCAACTTCAGCCTCCACTCCATCATCTTCTCCAGCAACTCCAGTGATTAGAGAGCAGCTCTCCACCCCATCTTCTGCAGTTCTTTGCTTCTCCATCTCCGTTCCACCACCATCAGCCTCCGGTCCACCACCATCAAATACCAGACCACATCGCGTTTTACGACATCTTCTCATCCTCTGCCTCGGAGCCATTTCGCGAGCAGTCTTCACCTCACCCCAGAGCCGCCATCTCCGCTCTCGTTCCTCGACATTCGATCTACTCCACCATGCCATCCCCGCTCTCGTTCCTCGTTGTTCACTCTAATCCGCCATGCCAGCGAAGCCTCTACTCCATCAAGAACACATCAAAACACTCATTAAGTAGCTTAAGAGTTTTTCCTTTTGTTCTTTGGCATAGAAAATCCACATAATTCCTATATGTACATAGAGAGGAGTATCTTGGAAGCCATTTTACTTACTTCTCTAGAAAAATTTATGTCTAGCTTCTGCGGAAAGATTCATATTTTTCTTCTTAGAAAGATGTAAATTGACATTTATTTTCATTTATTATTACAATTTAGCTTCTCAACAAAGATTCAATCTAGCTTCTGTAGAAAGAATCATGTTTTTCTTCTCTAGAAAGATGTAAATTGATATTTATTTTAATTTATTATTACAATTTAGCTTCTCAAAAAAGATTCAATTCTCTAGAAAGATGTAAATTGATATTTATTTTAATTTATTATTACAATTTATCTTCTCAAAAAAGATTCAATTCTCTAAAAAGATTTAAATTGATATTTATTTTAATTTATTTACAATTTAACTTCTCAAGAAAGATTCTATTTAATCTTATCTAGAAAGATATAGACTGATTTTTATTTTAATATTATTTTATTGCAGGTCAGTTTGGGCAGAAAAATGACATTACTGTAATTTTTTCCAACTATCCTGCTATTAGTATAGTATAGATAACAAGACCATTGGAGAAAATTACAAGTTTGTCATTTTCCCTCCTGAAAATGTCACATTAAGATTTTAGCTAATAAAAAATATTTCTAAAATACATTGTCAAGAAAAATCAATCATATTAGTTAGCACTATTTTCAATTTAATATATTATTGTTCATCATCATCATCATCATCATCATCATCATCATTGTTATTTATTCATGTTATTGTTTATGAAAGTTGTTCAATGTTTAACAAAAATTTAATTTTTTTTATCTATAATTACTTAAATTTAAAATTATTCTAGTTCTCAATTTAAAATAAAAGAAATCTTAAGATAGTGTTTTGTAACTTTGAAAAGTGTTGTATATAAGTAAATATTTCAAAATTTTAATTGTTAATTGGTCACTTTCACCAAACTTGAAAAATCATTAATTTATCAAATTATTTATCAAGTCATGAAAAAAATTCAACAAAAGATAGAAAACATAAACATTCAAATTTTTAGATCTTTTTATGTGTTAACTTTAATTACTTAATGTCAAGAATTATTCTTATTATCAAATTTAAAATTAAACAAATTTTAAGATGCTTTTTGTAATTATGAGAAATATTGTATATAAATAACTATTTCACAACTTATATTATTAATTGATCACTTTTAATTAACTCCAAAAATTATTGGCTTATTAAGTTATCTATCAAGCCATTAAAAAAAATTGATCAACAAAAACTTTCAAGTGGTTAATTTTTATAATTAAAATTACTTAATATTTATAATTATTCTTATTATCAATTTTAAAGTTAAAATATTATTTTTTTATAATTATGAGAAATGTTGTACATAAATAAATATTTCAAACCATATATTGCTAGATGAATATTAACTAATTCCACTGTCTGTAAAAATAATGGTAATACAGATAAAAATATAGCATCAATGATAGTTGTTGGGTTTACTGGTCAATTAAAAGGCTGGTGGGATCATTATTTGACCCAAGAAAATAGAGATTCTATTTTAAGTATGATAAAAATTGAGAATAATACTTCTTATGAAAATGTTGTTTATACTTTAATTATAAATATAATAGAACATTTAACTGGTAGATATTCGGATAACAGTGAACATATTAGAACTCTATTACAAAATCTTAGGTGTAAAACACTTACTGATTTTAGGTGGTATAAAGATATTTTCCTTAGTAGAGTTATGGAATTACCAGAGAGTAATAGTGCTCACTGGAAGTCTAAATTTATAGGAAAATATTCCTAGTACATCTAATATTGAGGAAAAGGTAAAAATTTCTCAAGAACCTTATATGATGAGTCATGTTTATAAAATGATAAGAGAAAAACAGAATAATAATTCTCCTGCATCTTTTAATGATTTGACAGAAGAGATAAATAATCTTAAAAAAGAAATTATTTTATTAAAACAAAATAATTATTCCTTTGAAAAAAGAATAACAAATATGGAAAATAAGTATATAGATAAATCATTATCTATAAATGATAAATTAAAAAGTCCTATTAATAATAATGAAGGATTTTTAAATATTTTAGAGATAATAACATCTCAAAAATGGTATGTAAAAATAACCATTTATATTGATAAATTTTATAATAAAGAATTTATTGCTCTTATTGATAGTGGAGCAGATTTAAATGTTATACAAGAAGGGTTAATCCCTACTAGATATTTTGAAAAAACAACTCATTCGTTGTCTCATGCTGGTGGTGAAAAACTTGATATTAGTTTTAAATTACCTAAAACTTTTGTGTGTATTGATAATACATGTATTCCTACTAGTTTTTTATTAGTAAAAAATATTTCAAACCAGGTTATACTTGGAACTCCTTTTATAAATCTAATTTATCCTTTTATAAAGGTAGATAAAGAAGGTATAATAGGCACTTATAATAATAAATCTTCACAAATAAAGTTTATTGAAAAGCCTTTTACAAAAAATATAACATAATATTATGGATAATATTAAGGCTAAAGAAAACCAAATAAGTTTTCTAAAATCAGAGGTTAATATATTAACCATAGAAGATAAACTTCAAAATACTAAATTACAAAATAAGATAAAATTGATTTATAATCAGTTTTCTTTAGATATTTGTAATGATCATCCCAATGCTTTCTGGGATAGAAAAAAACATATTGTCTCTTTACCTTATGAAGATGATTTTAATGAAAATCAGATAACTACTAAAGCTAGGCCATGTCAAATGAATTCTGAATATTTAGAATTATGTAAAAAAGATATTAAAAATCTTTTAGATAAAAGATTAATAGCTCCTTCGCAGTCTGCTTGGTCATGTACTGCTTTTTTATGTTAATAAACATAGTGAAATTGAAAGAGGTGTACCTAGAATGGTAATAAATTATAAACCTCTAAATAAAGTATTAAAATGGATAAGACACCCGATTCCTAATAAAAAGGATTTACTTGATAGATTATATAATGTTGTTATATTCTCTAAATTTGATTTAAAATCAGGATATTGGCAAATTCAAATTGATAAGCCTGACAGGTACAAAACTGCTTTTAATGTTCCAATAGGACATTATGAATGGAATATTATGTCATTCGGTTTAAAGAATGCTCCTTCTGAATTTCAGAAAATTATGAATGATATATTTATTCCTTATAGTAATTTTATAATTGTTTATACAGATTATTCTTGTATTTTCTACTTCAATAGAAGATCATTTTAAACATCTTGATATATTCAAGAAATTAATCATACAAAATGGGTTAGTTATATCTAAACCAAAAATGATTTTATGTCAAACTAAAATAAGATTTTTAGGACATAATATTGAAAGAGGAAATATTATTCCTATAAATAGAAGCATTGATTTTACTTCAAAATTTCCTGATAAAACTCAGTTACAAAGATTTTTAGGAAGTTTAAATTATATTTCTTCTTACTATAAAAATCTAGCAGAAGATACTGCTATCTTATATGAAAGATTAAAAAAGGATCCTGTTCAGTGGTCTGATAGACATACTGAGGCAGTAAAAAGAATTAAAGAAAAGGTTAAATATTTACCATGTTGGTTTTGTGATAGAATCCCTAGATTAACTTTCCAATGTCCAATTTGTATTAGACTTCCAAACTATCAAAGAATTAGTAATTGCCCTGTCTGTGTTTATTAAAGAAATCAAAGAAGGCTTCCGCACTAGAATGGTATCCATTCAACGCGGAAGCCTTCTTTGATTTCTTTGATAAACACAGATAGGGCAGTTACAAACAATTTGATAATTTGGAAGTCTATTGCAAATTGGACATTGGAAAGTTAATCTAGGGATTCTATCACAAAACCAACATGGCCTTCTAATTCTAAGAGAAAACCTAGGTTGAATGATAATGCCATGCATATGAATTTGAAAATAAATAAATAAATAAACTTACAGTTTGAAAATATAAATGAAGCAAAGGTCTGCTTCGTAGAAATCTTTGAATCTCAAACTTTGATTACAAGCTTTGATGGAGATACAAGGTAAGAAAATTGGAAAGGAATTTGAAAGGCTAAACTAAAAGGCTTCTTAAACTCTCAGATAAGTTCTGAGATTACATTTGATTAAACCATCTATATATACTAAAATCTGAATTTGAATTTGAGTAAAATTTCCAAACATTTGAATTTAATTTGGATTGTCGGCAATTCTCATTGGTTGAGACTGTCGGCAACTTTTGACTGGACCACCTTTGCATTGTCTTCTTGCAATCCTTTTGAAAATTCTTCAATCACATTATTCTTTGTCGGCCACCTCTTTTGCTTTTGACAATCTTTTGAACAACTTTTGACATTTGCGTCTCTCTTTTTGACAATTTTTGATCACTTTAGACACCTCATCATTCCACTTTGAAAAATTCTTTTGATCCTTTTCAAACTCTTCATCATTCTCAATAATAAAATACCATTTTGAATAATCCTTTTGATTCTTTTGTTTTTCAAAAATCAAAAGGGTCTTGAGAATCTTGTTCCTCTTGATCTTTTACTTGATTTGAAGTTGATTCCTCTGAATTTGCTTTTTCTGACCTTTCCGCCATAAATTCAAAAAACTGACTTTGCAACTCAGGATACTTCTTGAGAGTTTCAAAAAGAATTTTGTCTTTTGCTGGCAAATCTTTGTCATCATCTTTGGCTTGTTCTTTTCCTTTTGAAGAAGGAGATGTATCACTTTGAAAACGGACTTTTTCACCTGTTTGAAGGAACTTTGTAATGGATTTTTCAGAACAAATACTTTGATCGAACTTTGACCACCATTTTATCCTAAAGGACCTAAACAATGAGTAAGGAATTGGCTCTTGAAGACACTTTTGGACAAAGAAATCCCAGGCAAAGATCCATGGGACTTTAAATTCTGCATGAAATAAAAGACTCTTTTGATAAGCTGGAGCAATAGAACTGGCAACAAAAATATCTAAACCTTTTTTGACAGTAGGAGGAAGAATTGAAGAATCTGAACCTATCTTTTTGAACCACTCATAGAACCAAATTGGAAAAGTCTTTGAAATGTCACTATGAAAGGTTATGAACCAAGAATGATAGAAAGGACGGACATAAAGAACTCTATACCATGCCATTCGATAGTCATGGTAATTGTATGAAGGGAGTTTGAACCTAACACTAAAGAATCTTTCTGGAAAATTTCCCCAATCAACTTGGGAAATAACATTTTTGATGATAATCTTTGAATAAATAATTTCATCTTTGTCGTCGCACTTATGAGAAATCTCTATTGAATTTGAATCAACCAAAACTAACTCATAAAAAATTCTATCTTTTTTCACACTTTCAGCATCCCAATATATTTTTTCTGGGAACTTTCTTTTCAGATATTCTTTGATGTCTTTTGGATATTCAAGGTAAGGAGCCAAACATATCTCCTCAAACCATCCTTTTGTTTCATATTTGAATTCTTCATCTTTTCTTTGCTGATAAGGATAAGGAGTAATATTCTTTGGATCTGAACAATATGAAGAGGCTAAAACAGATTTGTATGGGAGTTCTGGAACATTTGAAAGTGGTGCAAAACGGTTTTGAAAAGGAGAGGGAGCTCTCATTTGAGGTCTGAGTTGAAGGTTCTTTTGAGGTGTTTGAGGTATTTGAGGATATCTCACTATCTCTTTGCTCTCTGGTATCTCATAATCTTTTGAGGAAAGCTTTTTGAAAGGTTCCATCTGTAAAGGGAATTTGTAATCAATAATTTCCTTGTAAAAACTCTCTTGTTAAAAAATCTGGTAAAGAATTATTTTCACCTTTGATAAATTCAATTTCAAAATCAAATACTGACAGTATAGCCTGCCATCTAGCAAAAATCTGTTTTGAAACTATGTTTTGAACATCTTTTGTTAAAACTTCTTTTGCAGATTTGCAATCAATTCTTAAAAGGAATTTTTTATTGAAAAGATCGTCTTGAAACTTTGAAATACATAAAACAATAGATAAAATTTCTTTTTTAATTGTTGAATAATTTTTCTGGGCTCCTGACCAGACACCAGAATGAAATCTAATTAAACTTTCTTTTGAATGCAACTTTTGTTTTAATATGCCTCCATATCCTATTTCTGAAGCATCTGTTTCAACTATCATAAATGCTTTTGGATTAGGTATTCCTAGACACGGAAGAACCTTAATCTTATCCTTAATTTGTCTAACTATTTGAGTATGTTCACTAGTCCATTCTAGAGGATTCTTCTTAAGTTTATCAAACAAAGGTTTACATGACTTTCTAAGATTTGGGAAGAAATCTGCTATATAATTGAGACATCCTAAAAATCTTTGAAGTTGGTTTTTATCTTTTATTTGATCTGGAAATTTCTCAGTAAAATTTATTGATCTATTTATTGGTTTGATTAATCCTTTATGTATATCATAACCTAGAAATCTTATTGATGTTTGAAAAAGCTTCATCTTTGTTTCTGACAAAACTAAACCATTCTTTTTAATGATATAATACAAAGTATTTAAATGTTTAATATGTTGTTCTATATCATTTGAATAAACTAGTATATCATCAATATATACTATTATGAAATTGCTATAATTATTAAATATCTCATTCATAATTCTTTGAAATTCTGAAGGTGCATTTTTTAATCCAAAAGGCATCACATTCCATTCAAAATGTCCAAATAGAACTGTAAAGGCTGTTTTATATCTATCTTTTTCTGCAATTTGAATTGCCAAAATCCTGATTTTAAATCAAATTTTGAAAATATTTTTGCTGAATGTAATCTATTAATTAAGTCTCTTTTGTTTGGTATTGGATATATTATCCATTGCAAAACTTTGTTTAAAGGTTTATAATTAATAACTAATCTTGGTACACCTCTTTCTAATTCTGATTGTTTGACAACATAAAAAGCAGAACAACTCCATGGAGATTTTGACTTTCTTATTAATTTTTTCTCTAATAACATTTTTATTTCTTCTTTACAATGTTCTAAAAATTCTTGATTCATTTGAATTGGTCTTGCTTTAGTAGGTATATTTCTTTCTCTGAAATCTTTTTCATAAGGCAAATCAACTATATGATGTTTCCTTTCCCAAAAAGCATTGGGAATATTACTACATAAATCTTTTACAAATAAATCTTGAATTTCTTTAATCTTTTGTTTTATTTTTGAATCTTGTAGTCTTTCTTCTATCCTTTCATATGTTATTTCTTCCTTTAAAAAATAAATTTGATTTCTTTTTCTTTCTATTAAATTGATTTGCTTAAATATTGAATTATTTTGAAGCATATTTATTTCTCTTTGTTTTATAGGATTTATAAAAGGAAAAGAAATCTTTCTACCATGTATATTGGTTTCTATTCCATTATTATCAACTTTGAAAGGATAAATTTGAGTTAAAAAGGGAGTTCCTAATATTACATCTTGACTTATATCTTTGACTAAAGTAAAAACATTTTTGAAACAATATCCATCACAACATATATGAGCTTGACTTAATTTATATTTGATATTTAAAGGTTTTGAGTTTGCAGTATATAATTGTTCATTAGTTTTTTCATAATATATTGTAGGTATTAATCCTTCTCTTATTACATTATGATCTGCACCTGAATCAAATAAAGCTATTAAATCTAATTTGAATTTTCCAACAACTAATTTAATCTTTATATACCATTTTTGAAATTCTATCTTTTGAATTGAATTAATAAATTTATTATTATCTATTTCATCTTCTAAAGGTATCTTATCATCTTGTATATGACTTTGACTAGTACTTGGTAAATCTTTTTTATCTATCCAATACTTCATTTCTAACTCTAAATCTTTTTGTTTTAATTCAAATATATCTTTTTGCATTTGATTGACTTGTTTCTTAAGAATATTAACTTCATTTTGTAAATCTCTAGGAGTTATCTGTTTTATTATACTTTGACTAGGATATTTATCTAATAATTTACCTAAACTGGAATTCTCTTGTATCTGAGGAGTTTTTTGTTTTGATTCTTCTTCTAAAATTAAATCTTTTAATTTATTTAAATATTCTTTTTTAATCTCATTATCTGGAATCTCTTGAATTAAATCAAATATTGCTTCCTTATTATCTTTTGAAATAACATTAATGTTACATAAACCATGACTACTATGATTTGAATCTGAATTTTCTTCTTGCCGATCTGATTCTTTATCTGATTCTGAATTATCTTGTAATTTATCTAATAAATTATTTAATTCATATCTTAATTCTCTAACTTTATTTTTCTTCTTCCAGCATCTATCTGCTGTATGACCTGGTTTTCCACAATTCCAACAATTTCCTATAGGTTTCTTTTGATCTTGATTTTGATTATTAGATTGTTTTTTATGAAATTTCTTTTTCTTATAACTTTTCCTATGATATTCTTCATTATGTTGTTTGTGCTTAAATCTTCTTTGTTTTTTCTTATAAGATGTAGAGGGAGCTTCTATTTTCTCTATTCCAAAGGCTTCACAGAAACATCCTAATTCTATTCTAGTATTTTTCTTGTCTTTTCTATATTTCTGTTGTAATTTTAATTCTGAACATAAATTTAATCCTTCTTTCTTAATAAAAGCAAACAATTGTCCAAATGTTAATTCTTCAAAGGGTATATCTTCAAATCCTGTTTCACTCTTAAGTTTTTGAATAATTCTCTCTGCAAATAATTTTGGTAATCCCATTATGAATCTTTCTTTCCAAAATGATGAGTTACAATCTTGTCTTCTTAAAACTTGAGTTAAAAACACATCTCTATACCATCTATAATCTGTTAATGTCGGACATCTTAAATTTGTTAAAACTATTGTTGATGAATTAAATTCTTCTTTTGGATTTCCTATAAAATACATTGAAATTGTTACTATTAAATATTCACAAGCATCATTTCTTTCTGCAAATTCATTTTCTGTTCCTTCTATTAAAACTAAAGACTTATGATTTAAAATTTCATTCTTTGCTTCTAAACTTAATGAATTATCCCACCAGTTTTTGAGTTGACCTGTAAATCCTTGTACTATTAACATACATGCAGTTTCTTCAGCTTGATTATGTATCTTATAGGCTGCTCTAGCCATTCCCATTTCTTGAAGTGTATTCATTATTTCATATTCTGATTTTCCATCTATATTCCATTCTGTTATTGATAATCCATCATATTTATTTCTAGTAAATTGATTTCTTTCTTCAAATTGTATGTCTATTGGAGTAGGTCTTCTATAATAATTTTTAGTATTTTGATTTTTAAATCTTCTTTTTCTAAAAATTCTATTGACTTCATTATCACTATTTTGAAAATTCTTAAAAGAAATTTCTTATTGAAAAGATCATCTTGAAACTTTGAAATGCATAAAACAATTGATAAAATTTCTTTTTTAATTGTTGAATAATTTTTCTGGGGTCCTGACCAGACACCCGAATGAAATCTAATTAAACTTTCTTTTGAATGAAATCTTTGTTTTAATATGCCTCCATATCCTATGTCTGATGCATCTGTTTCTACTATCATAAAAGCATTTGGATTGGGAATTCCTAAACATGGAAGAACCTTAATCCTATCTTTGATCTGTCTAACAATTTGAGTATGTTCACTAGTCCATTCTGGAGGATTCTTCTTAAGTCTATCAAAGAGAGGTTTGCATAATTTCCTAAGATCTGGGAAGAAATCTGATATGTAATTAAGACATCCTAAAAATCTTTGAAGTTGGTTTTTATCTTTTATTTGATCTGGAAATTTCTCAGTAAAATTTATAGATCTATTGATTGGTTTGATTAATCCTTTATGTATGTCATGACCTAAGAATCTTATTGATGTTTGAAAAAGTTTCATCTTTGATTCTGACAAAACTAAACCATTCTTTTTGATAATATAATACAAAGTATTTAAATGTTTAATATGTTGTTCTATATCATTTGAATAAACCAAAATATCATCAATATAAACTATTATGAAATTGCTGTAATTATTAAATATTTCATTCATAATTCTTTGAAATTCTGAAAGTGCATTTTTGAGTCCAAAGGGCATAACATTCTATTCAAAATGCCCAAAGGCAACAGTAAAAGCTGTTTTGTATCTATCTTTTTCTGCAATTTGTATTTGCCAAAATCCTGATTTTAAATCAAATTTTGAAAATATTTTTGCTGAATGTAATCTATTAATTAAATCTCTTTTATTTGGAATAGGATATCTTATCCATTGTAAAACTTTGTTTAAAGGTTTATAATTAATAACTAATCTTGGTACCCCTCTTTCTAATTCTGATTGTTTGACAACATAAAAAGCAGAACAACTCCATGGAGATTTTGACTTTCTTATTAATTTTTTCTCTAATAACATTTTTATTTCTTCTTTACAGTGTTCTAAAAATTCTTGATTCATTTGAATTGGTCTTGCTTTAGTAGGTATATTTCTTTCTCTAAAATCTTTTTCATAAGGTAAATCAACAATATGATGTTTTCTCTCCCAAAAAGCATTAGGAATATTACTACATAAATCTTTTACAAATAAATCTTGAATTTCTTTACTCTTTTGTTTTATTTTTGAATCTTGTAATCTTTCTTCTATCCTTTCATATATTATTTCTTCTTTTAAGAAATAAATTTGATTTCTTTTTCTTTCTATTAAATTAATTTGCTTAAATATTGAATTATTTTGCAGCATATTTATTTCTCTCTGTTTTATAGGATTTATAAAGGGAAAAGAAATCTTTCTACCATGTATATTGGTTTCTAAGCCATTATTATCAACTTTAAAAGGGTAAATTTGAGTTAAAAAGGGAGTTCCTAATATTACATCTTGACTTATATCTTTGACTAAAGTAAAAACATTTTTGAAACAATATACATCACAACATATATGAGCTTGGCTTAATTTGTATTTGATATTTAAAGGTTTTGAATTAGCAATATATAGTTGTTCATTAGTTTTTTCATAATATATAGTAGGTATTAATCCTTCTCTTATTACATTATGATCTGCACCTGAGTCAAATAAAGCTATTAAATCTAATTTGAATTTTCCAACAACTAATTTAATCTTTATATACCATTTTTGAAATTCTATCTTTTGAATTGAATTAATAAATTTATTATTATCTATTTCATCTTCTAAAGGTATCTTATTATCTTGTATATGACTTTGACTCATACTTGGTAAATCTTTTTTATCTATCCAATACTTCATTTCTAACTCTAAATCTTTTTGTTTTAATTCAAATATATCTTTTTGCATTTGATTAACTTGTTTCTTAAGAATATTAACTTCATTTTGTAAATCTCTAGTAGTTATCTGTTTTATTATACTTTGACTAGGATATTTATCTAATAATTTACCTAAACTGAAATTCTCTTGTATCTGAGGAGTTTTTTGTTTTGATTCTTCTTCTAAAATTAAATCTTTTAATTTATTTAAATATTCATTTTTAATCTCATTATCTGCAATCTCTTGAATTAAATCAAATATTGCTTCCTTATTATCTTTTGAAATAACATTAATGTTACATAAACCATGACTACTATGATTTGAATCTGAATTTTCTTCTTGCCGATCTGATTCTTTATCTGATTCTGAATTATCTTGTAATTTATCTAATAAATTATTTAATTCATATCTTAATTCTCTAACTTTATTTTTCTTCTTCCAGCATCTATCTGCTGTATGACCTGGTTTTCCACAATTCCAACAATTTCCTATAGGTTTCTTTTGATCTTGATTTTGATTATTAGATTGTTTTTTATGAAATTTCTTTTTCTTATAACTTTTCCTATGATATTCTTCATTATGTTGTTTGTGCTTAAATCTTCTTTGTTTTTTCTTATAAGATGTAGAGGGAGCTTCTATTTTCTCTATTCCAAAGGCTTCACAGAAACATCCTAATTCTATTCTAGTGTTTTTCTTATCTTTTCTATATTTTTGCTGTAGTTTTAATTCTGAACATAAATTTAATCCTTCTTTTTTGATAAAAGCAAACAATTGACCAAAAGTTAATTCTTCAAAAGGTATATCTTCAAATCCTGTTTCACTCTTAACTTTTTGAATAATTCTTTCTGCAAATAATTTTGGTAAACCCATTATAAATCTTTCTTTCCAAAATGATGAGTTACAGTCTTGTCTTCTTAATACTTGAGTTAAAAACACATCTCTATACCATCTATAATCTGTTAAAGTTGGACATCTTAAATTTGTTAAAACTATTTTTGATGAATTAAATTCTTCTTTTGGATTTCCTATAAAATACATTGAAATTGTTACAATTAAATATTCACAGGCATCATTTCTTTCTGCAAATTCATTTTCTGTTCCTTCTATTAAAACTAAAGACTTATGATTTAAAATTTCATTCTTTGCTTCTAAACTTAATGAATTATCCCACCAATTTTTGAGTTGACCTGTAAATCCTTGTACTATTAACATACATGCAGTTTCTTCAGCTTGATTATGTATTTTGTAGGCTGCTCTCGCCATACCCATTTCTTGAAGTGTATTCATTATTTCATATTCTGATTTTCCATCTATATTCCATTCTGTTATTGATAAACCATCATATTTATTTCTAGTAAATTGATTTCTTTCTTCAAATTGTATATCTATTGGAGTAGGTCTTCTATAATAATTTTTAGTATTTTGATTTTTAAATTTTCTTCTTCTAAAAATTCTATTGACTTCATTATCATTATTTTGAAAATTATCACTTATCTTATTTATTTCTTTTGTAGTTTCATCTTCTTCTGAACTATCTGTTTTTTGGGTATTATTATCATTATTAGAAACATTATTTGAAATATCAGAACTTTCACTTTCATCACTAGTATTCTCTTCTTCTTGTATAGTGTCTAAACAATTTATATTTTTACTAGTAGATCCTATTTCAGATAATTTATTTGATATTTTTACTAATATATTATCAGTCTTTGGACTAAAACTTACCTTTTGCTTTTCTAAGTTATTATCAATTTTAAAATATGGTTTTGCAATCTCATTAAAAGGTGTTTTTGTTTTATCATTATCTAAAATTTTATTTGAAATGTGATCTACTTGATTAGCTATTGTACTTAATATCTGATTTGAATAATTATTTTGATGCATTAATCTATTAATATTATCATTATTATCATTTGCTACCTTAAAGGGATCAGCTATTATTTCTCCTTTTGGTGTTTGAATCTTTAAAGGTTGAAGAGGAGGATGAATAGAACTTACAACTTCATTATTAGTTAAAATCCATTTTTTATGTAAACTAGTATTTACTTCTATGGCTGGTTTTTTGAGAAAATCATTTATACCTTCTTTTGACAAAAATATGAGTAAAAATGTATAAAAAGGGATATTTGTTTTTAATTTTTTCATTTCTAAAATCCATTCTTCTTTTAATTTAGTTCTAACCTTTTTATCTAATTGTTTATACCAAACTCTTTTTTCTTTATGATAATCATCTTTCATTTCATTTTTGAAAAAATCTATCATTGGTTCAAATTCTTTTCCTGAAGTTATTACATTAATCATACTTTCAGTATTTGGCGAAGTAGGAGCAAAATTATTTTGAGTTGGTGAATTTGAGGCTGAATAACTATGTGCTTCTGGAATTGGTGTAGTAAATCTATATCTATGATGTATATCAGAAAGGTTTGAAAATGATTGTCTTGCTCTAGATGATTCTGGTCTATCTTGATTAGATCTTTCTCTTAATGAATTAAATCTTATTATTATTCTGCCATCTTCTTGTTCTGTTATTTGACTAACATCTCTTCTTTCAATATTTCTTAAAGGTTGAGATTCATTTATGATGAATTGATCTGGTATTGTTATTTCATTCCATTTTAATCTTTTTGGAGTAAAAATTGTAGGTTTCTCAGCATCTATTTCTAATAATATAGTTTCTTCTTTAGTAGTAGGTAATCTATTAAATCTTGGATTAATTTGAGAAGACATTAATCTAAAATAAACTCTATATATTATTGCAAAATTCTTACAATTTTTATGAAATTCATCACCCTGTAAATGAACATCTAAAATTAAGGAATCTAAAATCATTTGGTCTGTTAAATCTACTGAAAAGTTTGGAGTACAATTGAAATATATTGGACCATTACATATATTTGTTTGAACTAAAGACATTAATGAACTTTGATATTTTTTAAGTCTTTTATCTCTTAGAGCTAAATATATTGGAGAATCTACCCCTATATGAACTAAGGGTTTTACTGCTACTTGTACTAATCCTATATGAATATATCTATAATTTCTTTTGATATATTTATTTATGGTACTTTGATGAAATAAGGGTATACTTTGATATTCTTGATTAATACTTAAGGTTTCTTCATGTGTTTTGATAGAAAATGCAACTTTGAAATCAGTAGATCCTACTTTATAAATATTTTCTATGTTTTCTTTTGGTATTGTCCAATTTGAATAATTTATAGGCATATGATATTCATTACTTCCAACAATATTCTGGTACATTGAGCTATTAGATCCTAGATCTAAAAGTTTTCTAAGTCTAATTGCCATATTTCTTAAGGTTTGTTCTAATCTTTTCTAGTTTTCTGTCCTAGGAGGGTCGTACGGGAACACTCTGCGTGGAACACCTCTATCCTGGGCTTACCAACCGACTTATGAGCTTACCAAGCGTAAATCCAAACCCCTATTTCAGGAAACTATGAAGATTCTAACAAAACTTATGAAAATATGATTCTTAAACCTATTAAACTCTTAAAACTTTGATCTGAATGGCTCTGATACCATTCAACGCGGAAGCCTTCTTTGATTTCTTTGATAAACACAGACAGGGCAGTTACAAACAATTTGGTAATTTGGAAGTCTATTGCAAATTGGGCATTGGAAAGTTAATCTAGGAATTCTATCACAAAACCAACATGGAATTCTAATCCTAAGAGAAAATCTAGGTTTGAATGAAAATGCCATGCATATGAATTTGAAAATAAATAAATAAACTTACAGTTTGAAAACACAATTGAAGCAAAGGTCTGCTTCGTAGAAAACTTTGATTCACAAGCTTTGATTACAATTTTGGATGTAGGTACAAGAAAGAAAATTTGAAAGACTAAGCTATGGGAATTCTAAAATCTCAAACAAGTTCTGAGATTACATTTGATACAAACCTCTATATATACTAAAACTTGAATTTGAATTTCAACTAAATTTACAAACATTTGAATTTAATTTGGATTGTCGGCAATTCTCATTGGTAGAGACTGTCGGCAACTTTTGATTTTTGATTGGACCACCTTTGCATTATCTTCTTGCAACCCTTTTGAAATTTTTTTCAATCACTTTAATCTTTGTCGGCCACCTCTTTTGCTTTTGACAATTTTGACAGCTTACTCAACAACTTTTGACATTTGCGTCTTTCTTTTTGACAATCTTTGATAACTCTGGACACCTCATCATTCCACTTTAAAAATCTCTTTTGATCTTTTTCAAAATCTTCATCATTCCAAATATCAAAATTCCATTTTATATAAAAGGATGTCCAAAAGGGACAGTAAAGGCTGTTTTGTATCTCTCTTTTTTGACAATCTTTGAACTTTGAACACCTCATTACTCTGCTTTGAAAATCCTTTTGGTTTCAAAAATCAAAAGGATCTTGTGAATCTTGTTCCTCTTGATCTTTTGCTGTATTTGAAGTTGATTCCTCTGAATTTGCTTTCTCTGATCTTTCCGCCATAAATTCAAAAAACTGACTTTGCAATTCTGGATACTTCTTGAGGGTTTCAAAAAGTATTTTGTCTTTGGCTGGCATATCTTTGTCATCTTTGGATACTTTTTCTTTTCCCTTTGGAGAGGGAGAAGTTTCACTTTGAAAACGGACTTTTTCACCTGTTTGTAGAAACTTTGTAATGGATTTTTCAGAACAAATACTTTGATCCATCTTTGACCACAAATACTTGGATCGATCAATCAGAGGATACATATTATTGATTAATTGCTTCAGTAATTCCAATTTAATTAAGAGTGCAATCTCGTACTTATAGTGGAGTTGAACGAGATTAATAAATTAATTTGACTGATTAAGAGTTAATTGAGTCAAAATTAATTTATTGGAGCTTAATTTAATTGGGTCCGATTAGGTCCCTTCGGTGGCTCTAATATGAATTTAATATATTATGATATATACTGCAGTATAATTGAGGTTGTTGGACTATCCGGATAAAAATATCAGTTAAAAGATATTTATGAGATAAATATTTAACTGATAGGATTTTATCTGTTTCTATCCGGAACAGAACGTGGGAAGTATCCGCGTTTCTGTTTCTATTCGGAATAGAACGTGGGAACAGAACGTGGTAAGCAGTTTCTTTTCTGCTTATAAGACGCGTTCACAACAAACGTGCCCACACACGTTGATACTGCAAAGAGAATTCTAGAGAACACCGGAGAAGACTTGAAGGTTTGAAGCCGGCAGATTTCTTGGACAGGTTGAAGCGTAGTGTTCTTAGACACGCTTCAAAAAGGTATCTCGTATATCTTCTTCTTCCGTTTAATTAATTCATCATGTTAGATTACACTCAATAATCGATCCTATGACGGGATTTCTGATTTATTAAATCAGATGGAAATTCTCAGAGGATTTCCCAACAAGTGGTATCAGAGCCATAGGTTTTGATATTATTTTGTGTATTCTTTGATGGATTAATTTAATTTATGCATGTTATCATGAGCGGTGTTAGTGTATGTGATTTATTTGTTATGGATGAATGTTTTAATTGGTAAACAATTTATGGCCTAATTTTGATACAAATTGTATTTTGTATATTTCGAGTCTGTAAACAAGGGGGTGGATTACGTCTCCATAATTTTCCCTTGTTAGATTTGAAGTAGGATTCGTGATAAGTTTTTTTTGTAATTTTTTTTCTGTTTTCTATTGGAATTCAATGTATTCCTTCTCTGCTGTAAAAAAAAAAAAAGAAAGGTTCAGCAGTGCCGCCGCCGTGACAACAGGATGGAGATGAAGCAGAATGGAGCATTAATGGGCTCAATTCTTTTGGCCCAAATTTTTTTTGGTGAGCCCATGTTATTCTGTTGGGCCATTATTGGGGCCTGTGATGCTACAATCCTAATGGGTCAATAGCTTTGGGCTGGATTTTATGGGCTGCTGTTTTTTTTTTTGGAATCAAAAGATATTACAAACGGGCTTTGAAGAATTGGGCCGGATTGTGGCCCAATTGATTTTCATTTGTTTATAATTTTGTGTCTAGGATGGGCCATAAGATTTGTTCTTATTATTATTAACTTTTTTGCATGAGATGCTTTAATTTTTTTTTTTCATTCATATAACATGTCATATAGAAATCGCATGAACACCGCTCTAGGATTTTAAATTATCATGCATACTATGATTGATATTTGAGCTATTTTAAGAGTTAAAATGGTTGGACTAATATCAATTTTTAAAACCCAATTTAACAAAATATTAAGTGTGCGAGGGCTCATTTTATTAGCCCGTGGCTTCCCTTATTAGCTCATAAGTAAGAATTTATGTACACCTTGTGCCAATTTATTTGGTCTCCCTATAGGAGGGTTGCATTGTTTCGGTTACTTGATTGAGCCCAATAATGGTAATTGAATTTCAATTTGATTAAGTATGTTTATCCTATAGATTTCATTCTTGATTAAAAGAATTGAAAATTCATTAATATAAGGGTTATACACTTAAATCGAAATATTGAGAGGACTTCCTATAGAATATCCAATCAATATTATTGATGGCCAAAATAATGTGATACTAGATCAACATAGCATGAGATGCGAGATGTTTGATTTAGTGGGAGACTCCAAGCCTAGCTATAAATCAACATTTACTTCTCCTATAGAGGGGTATGTTATGATTTTGGGGTTTTAGGTGGTAATCACATAAAGTAGTTTTGGGTCTACTTGATTTGTTTTCTTTATTGTTTTCTATCATTATGTATGCTCATAAATTTTAATTTATTTAATTTCAGAAAATGTCTGCAAATGCTTTGTCTTTGATATTGAATAAGAACCAACTAGTGGGAGAAAATTACATTGACTGGAAACGCAATCTTATGATTGTTCTCACTGCTGAGAAGTTCAAATTTGTGCTAACTGAACCTTGTCCCGAAATCCCTACTGATGAGTCAACTGATGCACATAGGGAGGCTTATGATAAGTGGATTCATGCTGATGACATGGCTCGTTGCTTCATTTTGGGTTCCATCTCAAATGTGTTGCAACAAAAACATCAGTTCATGGGGACATCCACTGAAATCATGGAAAGTCTTCAAGAAATGTTTGCACATCAAGGACGTCAAGCACGTCAGGCTACCATTAGGAACATTATGAACCTGCGTATGAAACCTGGGACGTCCGTGAGAGACCATATGCTTACGCTGATTGGTCATTTCAACGTGGCTGAGGTTTTGGGGGCTGAGATCAGTGCGGAGACTCAAGTTGACATGGCTTTAGAGACTCTCCCTGAGATGTTCTCACAATTCAAAGTTACTTATAACATGAATAAGCTGAACATGTCCTTGACCGAACTGATGAAAGAGCTTCAAAACGCTGAAAGTGTTCTTAAAGTCCAAAATGGTGATGCTTTCGTTGTTGCTTCTGCTGGACTGTCCTCAACCAAACCGAAAGGTAATGGTGGAAAAAGGAAGAAGTCTAACAAGAAGGGTCCACAACAAGTAGCAAAGAAGCCTAAAACTCAAGAGAAATCAGATGGGAAACCAAAAGGGAAGTGTTTTGAATGCGGGGAAAAGGGTCATTGGAAGAGAAACTGCCCGGTTTACCTAGCGAAGAAACAAGGAAAGGGTGAGTTATCTTTTATTGAGTCTTGTTTAGTGGTTGATTCTACAGATACTTGGATAGTAGATTCTGGAGCCACTAACCATGTTTGCAATACTTTGCAGAGGTTCCAAGTAACCAGAAAGCTTAATGAAGGGGATCATTCCATGAGGGTTGGCACAGGGGCTGTGGTATCTGCGAAAGCTGTCGGGAATGTTTATCTTTATTTTTCGAATAAGAAACATTTGGTTTTAAGTAATTGTTATTATGTCCCAGACATTACTAGAAATTTGATTTCTGTTGCTTTGTTATTTAAACAAGGATATCATGTTCATTTTTCTTCAATGGCGGTTGATATTTCTTTTAATAAAGCTATTATCTGTAAGGGACATTTGGATAATGATTTGTATATCTTAAAACCAACCGACAACTTTCTATATCACACATCAAAACGCATAAAGTTATCTCCAACTAATGAGACTTACTTGTGGCACCTCAGACTTGGTCATATTAATCTTAATAGGATTCAAAGGCTAGTAAGGGAAGGTCCTTTAACTGATTTAAAGGTAGAACCTTTGCCCGTATGTGAATCTTGTTTGGAGGGTAAAATGACTAAGAGGTCTTTTAAGTCTCAAGGACTTAGAGCCAAAGAAGTCTTGGAATTAGTACATTCTGATGTATGTGGACCAATTAAAGTTCAAGCTAGAGGTGGATATGAGTACTTCATCACTTTTACTGATGACTACTCAAGATACGGTTATGTTTATCTAATGGTCCGCAAGTCTGAGGCACTTGAAAAATTCAAGGAATTTAGACTGGAAGCGGAAAAACAATTAGGTAAGAACATAAAAACACTTCGATCAGATCGAGGTGGTGAGTATCTATCTAGCGACTTTAGAGCATACTTGACAGAAAATGGGATTTTATCTCAATTGAGAGCACCAAGTACTCCACAACAGAATGGTGTCTCGGAAAGGAGAAACAGGACCTTGTTAGACATGGTCAGATCTATGTTGAGCTTCTCAAACCTTAGTGCTTCTTTTTGGGGATATGCACTACAAACGGCGATGTATGTATTGAATCTAGTTCCGTCTAAGTCTGTACCTAAGACACCCCTCGAATTGTGGAATGGGCGTAAGCCTAATCTAAGACATACTCGGATATGGGGATGTCCAGCATACGTGCTCAAAGGTAAGACAGATAAGATGGAATCAAGATCAGAATTATGTATGTTTGTAGGATACCCTAAGGGGACAAGAGGTTACTGCTTCTATAGCCCTCAAGACAAGAAGGTATTTGTAAGTACAAATGCGACCTTCTTAGAGGACAAATACATAGAAGAGAATGAATCCAAGAATAGAGTTCTTTTGGAAAAGGTGAAGGAAGATATTCCTGGTTCATCAAATCCAGAGATCCGCATTGAACCTATTCATTCTGAATTCATAAGTCTACCACCATCAGCTATTGGATCCAGTGGGAGACAGACAGAGGTTCCACCTTCAGTGCTAACTGGTTCTCCAATTAATGAGGTAGTAGAAGATCATGATCCTATTATTCATTCGCCTTCAGGTGTAGAAATGGATATCGAAGGACATGGAGAACAAGAACAACCTCCAGTCATCGAGGAACCTATAGCGACTAGACGAAGTAAGAGAGTCGTTAGACGACCTTCCAGATTCTTGCTCTATAAAGAGTCTTTTGAGGCAGTCTCCATTGAGCAAGAGGAAGATCCCACTTCGTTTAGGGAGGCTATAGAAGATGTAGACGCTGATCATTGGAGGAGTGCCATGGATTCAGAAATGAATTCCATGTACACTAACTCTGTCTGGGATCTTGTAGATAAGCCTGAAGGGGTAAAACCCATTGGGTGCAAATGGATCTACAAGAGAAAGAGAGGAATAGATGGAAAAGTGGAGACTTTTAAAGCTAGATTGGTTGCCAAGGGTTATACCCAAAGAGAAGGGATCGATTATGAAGAAACCTTTTCACCGGTAGCCATGCTAAAGTCTATTCGCATTCTCTTATCCATTGCAGCTCATTTTGACTATGAGGTGTGGCAAATGGACGTCAAGACAGCTTTCCTTAATGGAAATCTTGACGAGAGCATCTATATGATGCAACCAGAGGGTTTCATCCAAAATGGTCAAGAGCATAAAGTATGCAAATTGAAAAGGTCCATTTATGGACTGAAACAGGCGTCTAGGACCTGGAATATTAGATTTGATCAAGCAATTAAAACTTGCGGTTTTGATCAAAATCTGGAAGAGCCTTGTGTCTATAAAAAGATTGAAGGCAATAATGTAGTTTTTTCTCGTGTTGTATGTGGATGACATCCTACTTATTGGTAATAACGTGGGACTGTTAACATCAACAAAACACTGGTTGGCACAACAATTCGATATGAAGGACTTGGGAGAAGCAAACTATGTTTTAGGAATCCAAATCTTACGAGATAGGAAAAACAGGATGATTGCTTTATCCCAAGCTTCATACATTGATAAAATATTGGTGAGGTTTGCCATGCAGAATTCCAAGAAAGGTCTGACCCCCTTCAGACATGGAATCCACCTGTCACGGGAGCAATCTCCAAAAACTCCTAGTGAGGTGGAATACATGAAACGAGTTCCTTATGCATCTGCTGTAGGAAGTCTCATGTATGCAATGGTGTGTACCAGACCAGATATTTGTTATGCTGTTGGTATGGTCAGTAGATATCAGTCAAATCCAGGACCTGAACACTGGATTGCTGTAAAACATATTCTCAAGTATCTTCGGAGAACGAGAGATTATATGTTGGTATACACAGCATCAGAGTTAGTGCCGGTAGGATATACTGATTCTGATTTTCAAGCTGATAGAGATTCTCGAAAATCTACATCAGGGTCAGTATTCACTTTTGGTGGCGGAGCTGTTGTTTGGAGGAGTGTAAAACAATCATGTATTGCTGATTCCACAATGGAGGCTGAGTACGTGGCTGCTTGCGAAGCAGCCAAAGAAGCTGTATGGCTCAGAAATTTTTTGTTAAGCCTCGAGGTGGTTCCTTCTGCGTCACATTCCATTACTCTGTTTTGTGACAATAGTGGAGCAGTGGCAAATGCAAAAGAGCCTAGAAACCATAAGCGTGGAAAGCACATTGAGCTGAAGTATCACCTTGTAAGGGATATAGTTCAACGAGGAGAAGTGTCGGTGTGCAAGATTGCAACTGCAGATAATCTTGCTGACCCCTTTACTAAGAGCTTATCCAGTGGGGTCTTTGAGGGTCATATTAGGAACATGGGTATACTAGACATGTCCCATTTAATCTAGGGCAAGTGGGAGAGATATGTTGTTAGTGTATTTGTTTTATGCCCTTGAGTAAATGTATTATCTTTCATGTCAGACATTTTGAAATAAAATGAATTGTTCTATTTTGTTTGAGCATTGCATATGTCCATGGATTGTAGATATTTTTAGATTGAGTGCTTAAGTTGTTAAGCATAGAAAGATTCAATTTATTATTCAATCCATAAAATTTTTGTCCGTGATCAGTAGATAAATTGGGCAATTTATTTTGATAAGATCATCTCAATTTTATTAAAGTTTGTCTTTGACTTGGTAATGGAATTGAGGATACACAGATGGTGTATTGGACGGGATCATATGAATTTAAAATTGTGTTTGACCATACGATTTAATTCATTGATTGACGTATGTATTACCTTAATCTTGAGCAAGTAGTGTAATTTTGTTACTAACTTGAAGTTCTTTGAGGTGCTAATGAGTGAGATTTTTTTATTGATCAATATCTCAGTGTCTTGGGAATTAAAGTGAAATAATGAAGAACATATACTTGCAATATCAGACACCTTCACCTATTTAATAGGCATGATCATGGTCTCACTGTTTTTTCTGTTGATAGCAAATCTGAGCTCAGTATTCAATATTCTTGTTGAATCAAATTGTGTGATGTGATCACACGGTGCTATCAGATAGAAATTGAGATGTGAGATTGATGAATATTGGAATGATGGCATATTGGTCATGGTAGCCTATTCCAAAATTTTAATTGATCGAAGGGGGTAATATGTTGGATCGATCAATCAGAGGATACATATTATTGATTAATTGCTTCAGTAATTCTAATTTAATTAAGAGTGCAATCTCGTACTTATAGTGGAGTTGAACGAGATTAATAAATTAATTTGACTGATTAAGAGTTAATTGAGTCAAAATTAATTTATTGGAGCTTAATTTAATTGGGTCCGATTAGGTCCCTTCGGTGGCTCTAATATGAATTTAATATATTATGATATATACTGCAGTATAATTGAGGTTGTTGGACTATCCGGATAAAAATATCAGTTAAAAGATATTTATGAGATAAATATTTAACTGATAGGATTTTATCTGTTTCTATCCGGAACAGAACGTGGGAAGTATCCGCGTTTCTGTTTCTATCCGGAATAGAACGTGGGAACAGAACGTGGTAAGCAGTTTCTTTTCTGCTTATAAGACGCGTTCACAACAAACGTGCCCACACACGTTGATACTGCAGAGAGAATTCTAGAGAACACCGGAGAAGACTTGAAGGTTTGAAGCCGGCAGATTTCTTGGACAGGTTGAAGCGTAGTGTTCTTAGATACGCTTCAAAAAGGTATCTCGTATATCTTCTTCTTCCGTTTAATTAATTCATCATGTTAGATTACACTCAATAATGGATCCTATGACGGGATTTCTGATTTATTAAATCAGATGGAAATTCTCAGAGGATTTCCCAACAATCTTATCATCTTGTATATGACTTTGACTAGTACTTGGTAAATCTTTTTTATCTATCCAATACTTCATTTCTAACTCTAAATCTTTTTGTTTTAATTCAAATATATCTTTTTGCATTTGATTGACTTGTTTCTTAAGAATATTAACTTCATTTTTTAAATCTCTAGTAGTTATCTGTTTTATTATACTTTGACTAGGATATTTATCTAATAATTTACCTAAACTGAAATTCTCTTGTATCTGGGGAGTTTTTTGTTTTGATTCTTCTTCTAAAATTAAATCTTTTAATTTATTTAAATATTCTTTTTTAATTTCATTATCTGGAATTTCTTGAAATAAATCAAATATTGCTTCCTTATTATCTTTTGAAATAACATTAATATTACATAAACCATGACTACTTTGATTTGAATCTGAATTTTCTTCTTGCCGATCTGATTCTTTATCTGATTCTGAATTATCTTGTAATTTATCTAATAAATTATTTAATTCATATCTTAATTCTCTAACTTTATTTTTCTTCTTCCAGCATCTATCTGCTGTATGACCTGGTTTTCCACAATTCCAACAATTTCCTATAGGTTTCTTTTGATCTTGATTTTGATTATTAGATTGTTTTTTATGAAATTTCTTTTTCTTATAACTTTTCCTATGATATTCTTCATTATGTTGTTTGTGCTTAAATCTTCTTTGTTTTTTCTTATAAGATGTAGAGGGAGCTTCTATTTTCTCTATTCCAAAGGCTTCACAGAAACATCCTAATTCTATTCTAGTATTTTTCTTGTCTTTTCTATATTTCTGTTGTAATTTTAATTCTGAACATAAATTTAATCCTTCTTTCTTAATAAAAGCAAACAATTGTCCAAATGTTAATTCTTCAAAGGGTATATCTTCAAATCCTGTTTCACTCTTAAGTTTTTGAATAATTCTCTCTGCAAATAATTTTGGTAATCCCATTATGAATCTTTCTTTCCAAAATGATGAGTTACAATCTTGTCTTCTTAAAACTTGAGTTAAAAACACATCTCTATACCATCTATAATCTGTTAAGGTTGGACACTTTAAATTTGTTAACACAATTTTTGATGAATTAAATTCTTCTTTTGTGTTTCCTATAAAATACATTGAAATTGTTACTATTAAATATTCACAAGCATCATTTCTTTCTGCAAATTCATTTTCTGTTCCTTCTATTAAAACTAAAGACTTATGATTTAAAATTTCATTCTTTGCTTCTAAACTTAATGAATTATCCCACCAGTTTTTGAGTTGACCTGTAAATCCTTGTACTATTAACATACATGCAGTTTCTTCAGCTTGATTATGTATCTTATAGGCTGCTCTAGCCATTCCCATTTCTTGAAGTGTATTCATTATTTCATATTCTGATTTTCCATCTATATTCCATTCTGTTATTGATAATCCATCATATTTATTTCTAGTAAATTGATTTCTTTCTTCAAATTGTATGTCTATTGGAGTAGGTCTTCTATAATAATTTTTAGTATTTTGATTTTTAAATCTTCTTTTTCTAAAAATTCTATTGACTTCATTATCACTATTTTGAAAATTATCACTTATCTTATTTATTTCTTTTGTAGTTTCATCTTCTTCTGAACTATCTGTTTTTTGAGTATTGTTATCAGAAACTTCATTTGAAATACTAGAATTTTCACTTTCTTCACTACTATTTTCATTTTCTTCATTAATAGTTTCTAAACAGTTTATATTCTTACTAGTAGATCCTATTTCAGATAATTTATTTGATATTTTTACTAATATATTATCAGTCTTTGGGCTAAAACTTACTTTTTGTGTGTCTAAGTTATTATCAATCTTAAAATATGGTTTTGCAATTTCATTAAAAGGTGTTTTTGTTTTATCATTATCTAAAATCTTATTTGAGATATGATCTACTTGATTAGCTATTGTACTTAATATCTGATTTGAATAATTATTTTGATGCATTAATCTATTAATATTATCATTATTGTCATTTGCTACTTTAAAGGGATCAGCTATGATTTCTCCTTTTGTTGTTTGAATTTTTAAAGGTTGAAGAGGAGGATGAATAGAACTTACAATTTCATTATTAGTTAAAGTCCATTTTTTATATAAACTAGTATTTACCTCTATGGCTGGTTTTTTAAGAAAATCATTTATGCCTTCTTTTGACAAAAATATGAGTAAAAATGTATAAAAAGGAATATTTGTTTTTAATTTTTTCATTTCTAAAATCCATTCTTCTTTTAATCTGGTTCTAACCTTCTTATCTAATTGTTTATACCAAATTCTTTTCTCCTTATGATAATCATCTTTCATTTCATTTTTGAAAAAGTCTATCATTGGTTCAAATTCTTTTCCTGAAGTTATAACATTAATCATACTTTCAGTATTTGGGGAGGTAGGAGCAAAATTATTTTGAGTTGGTGAATTTGAAGCTGAATAACTATGAGCTTCTGGAATTGGTGTAGTAAATCTATATCTATGATGTATATCAGAAAAGTTTGAAAATGATTGTCTTGCTCTAGATGATTCTGGTTTATCTTGATTAGATCTTTCTTTAAGTGAATTAAATCTTATTATTATTCTGCCATCTTCTTGTTCTGTTATTTGACTAACATCTCTTCTTTCAATATTTCTTAAGGGTTGAGGTTCATTTATAATGAATTGATCTGGTATAGTTATTTCATTCCATTTTAATCTTTTTGGAGTAAAAATTGTAGGTTTCTCTGCATCTATTTCTAATAATATAGTTTCTTCTTTGGTGGTAGGTAACCTATTAAATCTTGGATTTATTTGAGAGGACATTAATCTAAAATAAACTCTATATATTATTGCAAAATTCTTACAATTTTTATGAAATTCATCACCTTGTAAATGAACATCTAATATTAAAGAATCTAAAATCATTTGATCTGTTAAGTCTACTGAAAAGTTTGGAGTACAATTAAAATATATTGGACCATTACATATATTTGTTTGAACTAAAGACATTAATGAACTTTGATATTTTTTAAGTCTCTTATCTCTTAAGGCTAAGTATATTGGAGAATCTACTCCTATATGAACTAAGGGTTTAACTGCTACTTGTACTAATCCTATATGAATATATCTATAATTTCTTTTAATATATTTATTTATAGTACTTTGATTAAATAAAGGTATACTTTGATATTCTTGGTTTATACTTAAGGTTTCTTCATGTGTTTTAATTGAAAACGCAACTTTGAAATCAGTAGATCCTACTTTATAAATATTTTCTATGTTTTCTTTGGGTATTGTCCAGTTTGAATAATTTATAGGCATATGATATTCATTACTTCCAACAATATTCTGGTACTTTGAGCTATTAGATCCTAGATCTAAAAGTTTTCTAAGTCTAATTGCCATATTTCTTAAGGTTTGTTCTAATCTTTTCTAGTTTTCTGTCCTAGGAGGGTCGTATGGGAACACTCTGCGTGGAACACCTCTATCCTGGGCTTACCAACCGACTTATGAGCTTACCAAGCGTAAATCCAAACCCCTATTTCAGGAAACTATGAAGATTCTAACAAAGCTTATGAAAATATGATTCTTAAACTTATTAAACTCTTAAAATCTTTGATCTGAATGGCTCTGATACCATTCAACGCGGAAGCCTTCTTTGATTTCTTTGATGAACACAGACAGGGCAGTTACAAACAATTTGGTAATTTGGAAGTCTATTGCAAATTGGACATTGGAAAGTTAATCTAGGAATTCTATCACAAAACCAACATGGAATTCTAATCCTAAGACACTTTTTCGGGCTTAAATGGTTAAAGATTTTAATTTCCCTTCATACATACTATTTTTACATCATATTAAGTCCATCTAAACAACAAAAATTGAAAATTTCCACTGTCAAAAAATAAGCGAAAATTCATACTTATACAATTTAGGGCTTTTTATGAATCGTGAGCACTTTTTCGGGCTTAAATGGTTAAAGATTTTAATTTCCCTTCATACATATTATTTTTACATCATATTTAGTCTATCTGAACAACAAAAATTGAAAATTTCCACTGTCAAAAAATGAGCGAAAATTCATACTTATACAATTTAGGGCTTTTTATGAATCGTTAGCACTTTTTCGGGCTTAAATGGTTAAAGATTTTAATTTCCCTTCATACATACTATTTTTACATCATATTAACTCTATCTGAACAACAAAAATTGAAAATTTCCACTGTCAAAAAATGAGCAAAAATTCATACTTATACAATTAAGGGCTTTTTATAAATCGTGAGCACTTTTTCGGGCTTAAATGGTTAAAGATTTTAATTTCCCTTCATACATACTATTTTTACATCATATTAAGTCCATCTAAACAACAAAAATTGAAAATTTCCACTGTCAAAAAATGAGCGAAAATTCATACTTATACAATTTAGGGTTTTTTATGAATCGTGAGCACTTTTTCAGGCTTAAATGGTTAAAGATTTTAATTTCCCTTCATACATATTATTTTTACATCATATTTAGTCTATCTGACCAACAAAAATTGAAAATTTCCACTGTCAAAAAATGAGCGAAAATTCATACTCATACAATTTAGGGCTTTTTATGAATCGTTAGCACTTTATCGGGCTTAAATGGTTAAAGATTTTAATTTCCCTTCATACATACTATTTTTACATCATATTAAGTCAATCTGAACAACAAAAATTGAAAATTTCCACTGTCAAAAAATGAGCGAAAATTCATACTTATACAATTTAGGGCTTTTTATGAATCGTGAGCACTTTTTCGGGCTTAAATAGTTAATGATCTTAATTTCCCTTCATACATACTATTTTTACACCATATTAAGTCCATCTAAACAACAAAAATTGAAAATTTCCACTGTCAAAAAATGAGCTAAAATTCATACTTATACAATTTAGGGCTTTTTATGAATCGTGGGCACTTTTTAGGGCTTAAATGGTTAAAGATTTCAATTTCCCTTCATACATATTATTTTTACATCATATTAAGTCTATCTGAACAACAAAAATTGAAAAGTTCTACTGTCAAAAAATGAGCGAATATTCATACTTATACCATTTTGAGCTTTTAATGAATCGTGAGCACTTTTTCGGGCTTAAATGGTCAAAGATTTTAATTACCATTCATACATATTATTTTTACATCATATTAAGTCTATCTGAACAACAAAAATTGAAAATTTCCACTGTCAAAAAAATGAGCGAAAATTCATACTTATACAATTTAGGGCTTTTTATGAATCGTTAGCACTTTTTCAGGCTTAAATGGTTAAAGATTTTAATTTACCTTCATACATACTATTTTTACATCATATTAAGTCTATCTGAACAACAAAAATTGAAAATTTCCACTATCAAAAACTGAGTAAAAATTCATACTTATACAATTTAGGGCTTTTTATGAATCGTTAGCACTTTTTCGGGCTTAAATGGTTAAAGATTTTAATTTACCTTCATACATACTATTTTTACATCATATTAAGTCTATCTGAACAACAAAAATTGAAAATTTCCACTGTCAAAAACTGAGCAAAAATTCATACTTATACAATTTAGGGCTTTTTATAAATCGTGAGCACTTTTTCGGGCTTAAATGGTTAAAGAAGGAGCAAAATTATTTTGAGTTGGTTTTAGAAATGAAAAAGATTTCAGAGAAAGAAATATACCTACTAAAGCAAGACCAATTCAAATGAATCAAGAATTTTTAGAACATTGTAAAGAAGAAATCATTCAACGCGGAAGCCTTCTTTGATTTCTTTGATAAACACAGACAGGGCTGTTACAAACAATTTGATAATTTGGAAGACTATTGCAAATTGGACATTGGAAAGTTAATCTAGGGATTCTATCACAAAACCAACATGGCCTTCTAATTCTAAGAGAAAACCTAGGTTTGAATGATAATGCCATGCATATGAATTTGAAAATAAATAAATAAACTTACAGTTTGAAAATATAAATGAAGCAAAGGTCTGCTTCGTAGAAATCTTTGAATCTCAAACTTTGATTACAAGCTTTGATGGAGATACAAGGTAAGAAAATTGGAAAGGAATTTGAAAGGCTAAACTAAAAGGCTTCTTAAACTCTCAGATAAGTTCTGAGATTACATTTGATTAAACCATCTATATATACTAAAATCTGAATTTGAATTTGAGTAAAATTTCCAAACATTTGAATTTAATTTGGATTGTCGGCAATTCTCATTGGTTGAGACTGTCGGCAACTTTTGACTGGACCACCTTTGCATTGTCTTCTTGCAATCCTTTTGAAAATTCTTCAATCACATTATTCTTTGTCGGCCACCTCTTTTGCTTTTGACAATCTTTTGAACAACTTTTGACATTTGCGTCTCTCTTTTTGACAATTTTTGATCACTTTAGACACCTCATCATTCCACTTTGAAAAATTCTTTTGATCTTTTTCAAACTCTTCATCATTCTCAATAATAAAATACCATTTTGAATAATCCTTTTGATTCTTTTGTTTTTCAGAAATCAAAAGGGTCTTGAGAATCTTGTTCCTCTTGATCTTTTGCTTGATTTGAAGTTGATTCCTCTGAATTTGCTTTTTCTGACCTTTCCGCCATAAATTCAAAAAACTGACTTTGCAACTCAGGATACTTCTTGAGAGTTTCAAAAAGAATTTTGTCTTTTGCTGGCAAATCTTTGTCATCATCTTTGGCTTGTTCTTTTCCCTTTGAAGAAGGAGATGTATCACTTTGAAAACAGACTTTTTCACCTGTTTGAAGGAACTTTGTAATGGATTTTTCAGAACAAATACTTTGATCGAACTTTGACCACCATTTTATCCTAAAGGACCTAAACAATGAGTAAGGAATTGGCTCTTGAAGACACTTTTGGAAAAAGAAATCCCAGGCAAAGATCCATGGGACTTTAAATTCTGCATGAAATAAAAGACTCTTTTGATAAGCTGGAGCAATAGAACTGGCAACAAAAATATCTAAACCTTTTTTGACAGTAGGAGGAAGAATTGAAGAATCTGAACCTATCTTTTTGAACCACTCATAGAACCAAATTGGAAAAGTCTTTGAAATGTCACTATGAAAGGTTATGAACCAAGAATGATAGAAAGGACGGACATAAAGAACTCTATACCATGCCATTCGATAGTCATGGTAATTGTATGAAGGGAGTTTGAACCTAACACTAAAGGATCTTTCTGGAAAATTTCCCCAATCAACTTGGGAAATAACATTTTTGATGATAATCTTTGAATAAATAATTTCATCTTTGTCGTCGTACTTATGAGAAATCTCTATTGAATTTGAATCAACCAAAACTAACTCATAAAAAATTCTATCTTTTTTCACACTTTCAGCATCCCAATATATTTTTTCTGGGAACTTTCTTTTCAGATATTCTTTGATGTCTTTTGGATATTCAAGGTAAGGAGCCAAACATATCTCCTCAAACCATCCTTTTGTTTCATATTTGAATTCTTCATCTTTTCTTTGCTGATAAGGATAAGGAGTAATATTCTTTGGATCTGAACAATATGAAGAGGCTAAAACAGATTTGTAAGGAAGTTCTGGAACATTTGAAAGTGGGGCGAAACGGTTTTGAAAAGGAGAGGGAGCTCTCATTTGAGGTCTGAGTTGAAGGTTCTTTTGAGGTGTTTGAGGTATTTGAGGATATCTCACTATCTCTTTGCTCTCTGGTATCTCATAATCTTTTGAGGAAAGCTTTTTGAAAGGTTCCATCTGTAAAGGGAATTTGTAATCAATAATTTCCTTGTAAAAACTGTCTTGTTAAAAAATCTGGTAAAGAATTATTTTCACCTTTGATAAATTCAATTTCAAAATCAAATACTGACAGTATAGCCTGCCATCTAGCAAAAATCTGTTTTGAAACTATGTTTTGAACATCTTTTGTTAAAACTTCTTTTGCAGATTTGCAATCAATTCTTAAAAGGAATTTTTTATTGAAAAGATCGTCTTGAAACTTTGAAATACATAAAACAATAGATAAAATTTCTTTTTTAATTGTTGAATAATTTTTCTGGGGCCTTGACCAGACACCAGAATGAAATCTAATTAAACTTTCTTTTGAATGCAACTTTTGTTTTAATATGCCTCCATATCCTATTTCTGAAGCATCTGTTTCAACTATCATAAATGCTTTTGGATTAGGTATTCCTAGACACGGAAGAACCTTAATCTTATCCTTAATTTGTCTAACTATTTGAGTATGTTCACTAGTCCATTCTGGAGGATTCTTCTTAAGTTTATCAAACAAAGGTTTACATGACTTTCTAAGATTTGGGAAGAAATCTGCTATATAATTGAGACATCCTAAAAATCTTTGAAGTTGGTTTTTATCTTTTATTTGATCTGGAAATTTCTCAGTAAAATTTATTGTTCTATTTATTGGTTTGATTAATCCTTTATGTATATCATAACCTAGAAATCTTATTGATGTTTGAAAAAGCTTCATCTTTGTTTCTGACAAAACTAAACCATTCTTTTTAATGATATAATACAAAGTATTTAAATGTTTAATATGTTGTTCTATATCATTTGAATAAACTAGTATATCATCAATATATACTATTATGAAATTGCTATAATTATTAAATATCTCATTCATAATTCTTTGAAATTCTGAAGGTGCATTTTTTAATCCAAAAGGCATCACATTCCATTCAAAATGTCCAAATGGAACTGTAAAGGCTGTTTTATATCTATCTTTTTCTGCAATTTGAATTTGCCAAAATCTTGATTTTAAATCAAATTTTGAAAATATTTTTGCTGAATGTAATCTACTAATTAAATCTCTTTTATTTGGAATAGGATATCTTATCCATTGCAAAACTTTGTTTAAAGGTTTATAATTAATAACTAATCTTGGTACACCTCTTTCTAGTTCTGATTGTTTGACAACATAAAAAGCAGAACAACTCCATGGAGATTTTGACTTTCTTATTAATTTTTTCTCTAATAACATTTTTATTTCTTCTTTACAATGTTCTAAAAATTCTTGATTCATTTGAATTGGTCTTGCTTTAGTAGGTATATTTCTTTCTCTGAAATCTTTTTCATAAGGCAAATCAACTATATGATGTTTCCTTTCCCAAAAAGCATTGGGAATATTACTACATAAATCTTTTACAAATAAATCTTGAATTTCTTTAATCTTTTGTTTTATTTTTGAATCTTGTAGTCTTTCTTCTATCCTTTCATATGTTATTTCTTCCTTTAAAAAATAAATTTGATTTCTTTTTCTTTCTATTAAATTGATTTGCTTAAATATTGAATTATTTTGAAGCATATTTATTTCTCTTTGTTTTATAGGATTTATAAAAGGAAAAGAAATCTTTCTACCATGTATATTGGTTTCTATTCCATTATTATCAACTTTGAAAGGATAAATTTGAGTTAAAAAGGGAGTTCCTAATATTACATCTTGACTTATATCTTTGACTAAAGTAAAAACATTTTTGAAACAATATCCATCACAACATATATGAGCTTGACTTAATTTATATTTGATATTTAAAGGTTTTGAGTTTGCAGTATATAATTGTTCATTAGTTTTTTCATAATATATTGTAGGTATTAATCCTTCTCTTATTACATTATGATCTGCACCTGAATCAAATAAAGCTATTAAATCTAATTTGAATTTTCCAACAACTAATTTAATCTTTATATACCATTTTTGAAATTCTATCTTTTGAATTGAATTAATAAATTTATTATTATCTATTTCATCTTCTAAAGGTATCTTATCATCTTGTATATGACTTTGACTAGTACTTGGTAAATCTTTTTTATCTATCCAATACTTCATTTCTAACTCTAAATCTTTTTGTTTTAATTCAAATATATCTTTTTGCATTTGATTGACTTGTTTCTTAAGAATATTAACTTCATTTTGTAAATCTCTAGTAGTTATCTGTTTTATTATACTTTGACTAGGATATTTATCTAATAATTTACCTAAACTGAAATTCTCTTGTATCTGGGGAGTTTTTTGTTTTGATTCTTCTTCTAAAATTAAATCTTTTAATTTATTTAAATATTCTTTTTTAATTTCATTATCTGGAATTTCTTGAATTAAATCAAATATTGCTTCCTTATTACCTTTTGAAATAACATTAATATTACATAAACCATGACTACTTTGATTTGAATCTGAATTTTCTTCTTGCCGATCTGATTCTTTATCTGATTCTGAATTATCTTGTAATTTATCTAATAAATTATTTAATTCATATCTTAATTCTCTAACTTTATTTTTCTTCTTCCAGCATCTATCTGCTGTATGACCTGGTTTTCCACAATTCCAACAATTTCCTATAGGTTTCTTTTGATCTTGATTTTGATTATTAGATTGTTTTTTATGAAATTTCTTTTTCTTATAACTTTTCCTATGATATTCTTCATTATGTTGTTTGTGCTTAAATCTTCTTTGTTTTTTCTTATAAGATGTAGAGGGAGCTTCTATTTTCTCTATTCCAAAGGCTTCACAGAAACATCCTAATTCTATTCTAGTATTTTTCTTGTCTTTTCTATATTTCTGTTGTAATTTTAATTCTGAACATAAATTTAATCCTTCTTTCTTAATAAAAGCAAACAATTGTCCAAATGTTAATTCTTCAAAGGGTATATCTTCAAATCCTGTTTCACTCTTAAGTTTTTGAATAATTCTCTCTGCAAATAATTTTGGTAATCCCATTATGAATCTTTCTTTCCAAAATGATGAGTTACAATCTTGTCTTCTTAAAACTTGAGTTAAAAACACATCTCTATACCATCTATAATCTGTTAAGGTTGGACACTTTAAATTTGTTAACACAATTTTTGATGAATTAAATTCTTCTTTTGGGTTTCCTATAAAATACATTGAAATTGTTACTATTAAATATTCACAAGCATCATTTCTTTCTGCAAATTCATTTTCTGTTCCTTCTATTAAAACTAAAGACTTATGATTTAAAATTTCATTTTTTGCTTCTAAACTTAATGAATTATCCCACCAATTTTTGAGTTGACCTGTAAATCCTTGTACTATTAACATACATGCAGTTTCTTCAGCTTGATTATGTATCTTATAGGCTGCTCTAGCCATTCCCATTTCTTGAAGTGTATTCATTATTTCATATTCTGATTTTCCATCTATATTCCATTCTGTTATTGATAATCCATCATATTTATTTCTAGTAAATTGATTTCTTTCTTCAAATTGTATGTCTATTGGAGTAGGTCTTCTATAATAATTTTTAGTATTTTGATTTTTAAATCTTCTTTTTCTAAAAATTCTATTGACTTCATTATCACTATTTTGAAAATTATCACTTATCTTATTTATTTCTTTTGTAGTTTCATCTTCTTCTGAACTATCTGTTTTTTGAGTATTGTTATCAGAAACTTCATTTGAAATACTAGAATTTTCACTTTCTTCACTACTATTTTCATTTTCTTCATTAATAGTTTCTAAACAGTTTATATTCTTACTAGTAGATCCTATTTCAGATAATTTATTTGATATTTTTACTAATATATTATCAGTCTTTGGGCTAAAACTTACTTTTTGTTTTTCTAAGTTATTATCAATCTTAAAATATGGTTTTGCAATTTCATTAAAAGGTGTTTTTGTTTTATCATTATCTAAAATCTTATTTGAGATATGATCTACTTGATTAGCTATTGTACTTAATATCTGATTTGAATAATTATTTTGATGCATTAATCTATTAATATTATCATTATTGTCATTTGCTACTTTAAAGGGATCAGCTATGATTTCTCCTTTTGTTGTTTGAATTTTTAAAGGTTGAAGAGGAGGATGAATAGAACTTACAATTTCATTATTAGTTAAAGTCCATTTTTTATATAAACTAGTATTTACCTCTATGGCTGGTTTTTTAAGAAAATCATTTATGCCTTCTTTTGACAAAAATATGAGTAAAAATGTATAAAAAGGAATATTTGTTTTTAATTTTTTCATTTCTAAAATCCATTCTTCTTTTAATCTGGTTCTAACCTTCTTATCTAATTGTTTATACCAAATTCTTTTCTCCTTATGATAATCATCTTTCATTTCATTTTTGAAAAAGTCTATCATTGGTTCAAATTCTTTTCCTGAAGTTATAACATTAATCATACTTTCAGTATTTGGGGAGGTAGGAGCAAAATTATTTTGAGTTGGTGAATTTGAAGCTGAATAACTATGAGCTTCTGGAATTGGTGTAGTAAATCTATATCTATGATGTATATCAGAAAGGTTTGAAAATGATTGTCTTGCTCTAGATGATTCTGGTTTATCTTGATTAGATCTTTCTCTTAAGTGAATTAAATCTTATTATTATTCTACCATCTTCTTGTTCTGTTATTTGACTAACATCTCTTCTTTCAATATTTCTTAAGGGTTGAGGTTCATTTATAATGAATTGATCTGGTATAGTTATTTCATTCCATTTTAATCTTTTTGGAGTAAAAATTGTAGGTTTCTCTGCATCTATTTCTAATAATATAGTTTCTTCTTTAGTAGTAGGTAATCTATTAAATCTTGGATTAATTTGAGAAGACATTAATCTAAAATAAACTCTATATATTATTGCAAAATTCTTACAATTTTTATGAAATTCATCACCTTGTAAATGAACATCTAATATTAAAGAATCTAAAATCATTTGATCTGTTAAGTCTACTGAAAAGTTTGGAGTACAATTAAAATATATTGGACCATTACATATATTTGTTTGAACTAAAGACATTAATGAACTTTGATATTTTTTAAGTCTCTTATCTCTTAAGGCTAAGTATATTGGAGAATCTACTCCTATATGAACTAAGGGTTTAACTGCTACTTGTACTAATCCTATATGAATATATCTATAATTTCTTTTAATATATTTATTTATAGTACTTTGATTAAATAAAGGTATACTTTGATATTCTTGGTTTATACTTAAGGTTTCTTCATGTGTTTTAATTGAAAACGCAACTTTGAAATCAGTAGATCCTACTTTATAAATATTTTCTATGTTTTCTTTTGGTATTGTCCAGTTTGAATAATTTATAGGCATATGATATTCATTACTTCCAACAATATTATGGTACTTTGAGCTATTAGATCCTAGATCTAAAAGTTTTCTAAGTCTAATTGTCATATTTCTTAAGGTTTGTTCTAATCTTTTCTAGTTTTCTGTCCTAGGAGGGTCGTACGGGAACACTCTGCGTGGAACACCACTATCCTGGGCTTACCAACCGACTTATGAGCTTACCAAGCGTAAATCCAAACCCCTATTTCAGGAAACTATGAAGATTCTAACAAAACTTATGAAAATATGATTCTTAAACCTATTAAACTCTTAAAACTTTGATCTGAATGGCTCTGATACCATTCAACGCGGAAGCCTTCTTTGATTTCTTTGATAAACACACATTCTAGTGCGGAAGCCTTCTTTGATTTCTTTGATAAACACACATTCTGGTGCGGAAGCCTTCTTCGATTTCTTTGATAAACATAGACAGGGCAGTTACAAACAATTTGATAATTTGGAAGTCTATTGCAAATTGGACATTGGAAAGTTAATCTAGGGATTCTATCATAAAACCAACATGGCCTTCTAATTCTAAGAGAAAACCTAGGTTTGAATGATAATGCCATGCATATGAATTTGAAAATAAATAAATAAATAAACTTACAGTTTGAAAATATAAATGAAGCAAAGGTCTGCTTCGTAGAAATCTTTGAATCTCAAACTTTGATTACAAGCTTTGATGGAGATACAAGGTAATAAAATTGGAAAGGAATTTGAAAGGCTAGACTAAAAGGCTTCTTAAACTCTCAGATAAGTTCTGCATGAAATAAAAGACTCTTTTGATAAGCTGGAGCAATAGAACTGGCAACAAAAATATCTAAACCTTTTTTGACAGTAGGAGGAAGAATTGAAGAATCTGAACCTATCTTTTTAAACCACTCATAGAACCAAATTGGAAAAGTCTTTGAAATGTCACTATGAAAGGTTATGAACCAAGAATGATAGAAAGGACGGACATAAAGAACTCTATACCATGCCATTCGATAGTCATGGTAATTGTATGAAGGGAGTTTGAACCTAACACTAAAGGATCTTTCTGGAAAATTTCCCCAATCAACTTGGGAAATAACATTTTTGATGATAATCTTTGAATAAATAATTTCATCTTTGTCGTCGCACTTATGAGAAATCTCTATTGAATTTGAATCAACCAAAACTAACTCATAAAAAATTCTATCTTTTTTCACACTTTCAGCATCCCAATATATTTTTTCTGGGAACTTTCTTTTCAGATATTCTTTGATGTCTTTTGGATATTCAAGGTAAGGAGCCAAACATATCTCCTCAAACCATCCTTTTGTTTCATATTTGAATTCTTCATCTTTTCTTTGCTGATAAGGATAAGGAGTAATATTCTTTGGATTTGAACAATATGAAGAGGCTAAAACAGATTTGTATGGGAGTTCTGGAACATTTGAAAGTGGTGCAAAACGGTTTTGAAAAGGAGAGGGAGCTCTCATTTGAGGTCTGAGTTGAAGGTTCTTTTGAGGTGTTTGAGGTATTTGAGGATATCTCACTATCTCTTTGCTCTCTGGTATCTCATAATCTTTTGAGGAAAGCTTTTTGAAAGGTTCCATCTGTAAAGGGAATTTGTAATCAATAATTTCCTTGTAAAAACTGTCTTGTTAAAATATCTGGTAAAGAAATATTTTCACCTTTGATAAATTCAATTTCAAAATCAAATACTGACAGTATAGCCTGCCATCTAGCAAAAATCTGTTTTGAAACTATGTTTTGAACATCTTTTGTTAAAACTTCTTTTGCAGATTTGCAATCAATTCTTAAAAGGAATTTTTTATTGAAAAGATCGTCTTGAAACTTTGAAATACATAAAACAATAGATAAAATTTCTTTTTTAATTGTTGAATAATTTTTCTGGGGTCCTGACCAGACACCAGAATGAAATCTAATTAAACTTTCTTTTGAATGCAACTTTTGTTTTAATATGCCTCCATATCCTATTTCTGAAGCATCTGTTTCAACTATCATAAATGCTTTTGGATTAGGTATTCCTAGACACGGAAGAACCTTAATCTTATCCTTAATTTGTCTAACTATTTGAGTATGTTCACTAGTCCATTCTGGAGGATTCTTCTTAAGTCTATCAAACAAAGGTTTACATAACTTTCTAAGATCTGGGAAGAAATCTGCTATATAATTGAGACATCCTAAAAATCTTTGAAGTTGGTTTTTATCTTTTATTTGATCTGGAAATTTCTCAGTAAAATTTATTGATCTATTTATTGGTTTGATT
The DNA here is from genome assembly GCA_005771605.1 of Scutellaria baicalensis. Classification (NCBI taxonomy): domain Eukaryota; kingdom Viridiplantae; phylum Streptophyta; class Magnoliopsida; order Lamiales; family Lamiaceae; genus Scutellaria; species Scutellaria baicalensis. Next base: position 2,033,913 of record CM016726.1, read on the forward strand.
AATCCTTTATGTATATCATGACCTAGAAATCTTATTGATGTTTGAAAAAGCTTCATCTTTGTTTCTGACAAAACTAAACCATTCTTTTTAATGATATAATACAAAGTATTTAAATGTTTAATATGTTGTTCTATATCATTTGAATAAACTAGTATATCATCAATATATACTATTATGAAATTGCTATAATTATTAAATATCTCATTCATAATTCTTTGAAATTCTGAAGGTGCATTTTTTAATCCAAAAGGCATCACATTCCATTCAAAATGTCCAAATGGAACTGTAAAGGCTGTTTTATATCTATCTTTTTCTGCAATTTGAATTTGCCAAAATCCTGATTTTAAATCAAATTTTGAAAATATCTTTGCTGAATGTAATCTATTGATTAAGTCTCTTTTGTTTGGTATTGGAAATCTTATCCATTGCAAAACTTTGTGTAAAGGTTTATAATTAATAACTAATCTTGGTACACCTCTTTCTAATTCTGATTGTTTGACAACATAAAAAGCAGAACAACTGCATGGAGATTTTGACTTTCTTATTAATTTTTTCTCTAATAACATTTTTATTTCTTCTTTACAATGTTCTAAAAATTCTTGATTCATTTGAATTGGTCTTGCTTTAGTAGGTATATTTCTTTCTCTGAAATCTTTTTCATAAGGCAAATCAACTATATGATGTTTCCTTTCCCAAAAAGCATTGGGAATATTACTACATAAATCTTTTACAAATAAATCTTGAATTTCTTTAATCTTTTGTTTTATTTTTGAATCTTGTAGTCTTTCTTCTATCCTTTCATATGTTATTTCTTCCTTTAAAAAATAAATTTGATTTCTTTTTCTTTCTATTAAATTGATTTGCTTAAATATTGAATTATTTTGAAGCATATTTATTTCTCTTTGTTTTATAGGATTTATAAAAGGAAAAGAAATCTTTCTACCATGTATATTGGTTTCTATTCCATTATTATCAACTTTGAAAGGATAAATTTGAGTTAAAAAGGGAGTTCCTAATATTACATCTTGACTTATATCTTTGACTAATGTAAAAACATTTTTGAAACAATATCCATCACAACATATATGAGCTTGACTTAATTTATATTTGATATTTAAAGGTTTTGAGATTGCAGTATATAATTGTTCATTAGTTTTTTCATAATATATTGTAGGTATTAATCCTTCTCTTATTACATTATGATCTGCACCTGAATCAAATAAAGCTATTAAATCTAATTTGAATTTTCCAACAACTAATTTAATCTTTATATACCATTTTTGAAATTCTATCTTTTGAATTGAATTAATTAATTTATTATTATCTATTTCATCTTCTAAAGGTATCTTATCATCTTGTATATGACTTTGACTAGTACTTGGTAAATCTTTTTTATCTATCCAATACTTCATTTCTAACTCTAAATCTTTTTGTTTTAATTCAAATATATCTTTTTGCATTTGATTGACTTGTTTCTTAAGAATATTAACTTCATTTTGTAAATCTCTAGTAGTTATCTGTTTTATTATACTTTGACTAGGATATTTATCTAATAATTTACCTAAACTGAAATTCTCTTGTATCTGGGGAGTTTTTTGTTTTGATTCTTCTTCTAAAATTAAATCTTTTAATTTATTTAAATATTCTTTTTTAATCTCATTATCTGGAATCTCTTGAATTAAATCAAATATTGCTTCCTTATTATCTTTTGAAATAACATTAATGTTACATAAACCATGACTACTTTGATTTGAATCTGAATTTTCTTCTTGCCGATCTGATTCTTTATCTGATTCTGAATTATCTTGTAATTTATCTAATAAATTATTTAATTCATATCTTAATTCTCTAACTTTATTTTTCTTCTTCCAGCATCTATCTGCTGTATGACCTGGTTTTCCACAATTCCAACAATTTCCTATAGATTTCTTTTGATCTTGATTTTGATTATTAGATTGTTTTTTATGAAATTTCTTTTTCTTATAACTTTTCCTATGATATTCTTCATTATGTTGTTTGTGCTTAAATCTTCTTTGTTTTTTCTTATAAGATGTAGAGGGAGCTTCTATTTTCTCTATTCCAAAGGCTTCACAGAAACATCCTAATTCTATTCTAGTATTTTTCTTGTCTTTTCTATATTTCTGTTGTAATTTTAATTCTGAACATAAATTTAATCCTTCTTTCTTAATAAAAGCAAACAATTGTCCAAATGTTAATTCTTCAAAGGGTATATCTTCAAATCCTGTTTCACTCTTAAGTTTTTGAACAATTCTCTTTGGAAATAATTTTGGTAATCCCATTATGAATCTTTCTTTCCAAAATGATGAGTTACAATCTTGTCTTCTTAAAACTTGAGTTAAAAACACATCTCTATACCATCTATAATCTGTTAATGTCGGACATCTTAAATTTGTTAAAACTATTTTTGATGAATTAAATTCTTCTTTTGGATTTCCTATAAAATACATTGAAATTGTTACTATTAAATATTCACAAGCATCATTTCTTTCTGCAAATTCATTTTCTGTTCCTTCTATTAAAACTAAAGACTTATGATTTAAAATTTCATTCTTTGCTTCTAAACTTAATGAATTATCCCACCAGTTTTTGAGTTGACCTGTAAATCCTTGTACTATTAACATACATGCAGTTTCTTCAGCTTGATTATGTATCTTATAGGCTGCTCTAGCCATTCCCATTTCTTGAAGTGTATTCATTATTTCATATTCTGATTTTCCATCTATATTCCATTCTGTTATTGATAATCCATCATATTTATTTCTAGTAAATTGATTTCTTTCTTCAAATTGTATGTCTATTGGAGTAGGTCTTCTATAATAATTTTTAGTATTTTGATTTTTAAATCTTCTTTTTCTAAAAATTCTATTGACTTCATTATCACTATTTTGAAAATTATCACTTATCTTATTTATTTCTTTTGTAGTTTCATCTTCTTCTGAACTATCTGTTTTTTGAGTATTGTTATCAGAAACTTCATTTGAAATACTAGAATTTTCACTTTCTTCACTACTATTTTCATTTTCTTCATTAATAGTTTCTAAACAGTTTATATTCTTACTAGTAGATCCTATTTCAGATAATTTATTTGATATTTTTACTAATATATTATCAGTCTTTGGGCTAAAACTTACTTTTTGTTTTTCTAAGTTATTATCAATCTTAAAATATGGTTTTGCAATTTCATTAAAAGGTGTTTTTGTTTTATCATTATCTAAAATCTTATTTGAGATATGATCTACTTGATTAGCTATTGTACTTAATATCTGATTTGAATAATTATTTTGATGCATTAATCTATTAATATTATCATTATGTCATTTGCTACTTTAAAGGGATCAGCTATGATTTCTCCTTTTGTTGTTTGAATTTTTAAAGGTTGAAGAGGAGGATGAATAGAACTTACAATTTCATTATTAGTTAAAGTCCATTTTTTATATAAACTAGTATTTACCTCTATGGCTGGTTTTTTAAGAAAATCATTTATGCCTTCTTTTGACAAAAATACGAGTAAAAATGTATAAAAAGGAATATTTGTTTTTAATTTTTTCATTTCTAAAATCCATTCTTCTTTTAATCTGGTTCTAACCTTCTTATCTAATTGTTTATACCAAATTCTTTTCTCCTTATGATAATCATCTTTCATTTCATTTTTGAAAAAGTCTATCATTGGTTCAAATTCTTTTCCTGAAGTTATAACATTAATCATACTTTCAGTATTTGGGGAGGTAGGAGCAAAATTATTTTGAGTTGGTGAATTTGAAGCTGAATAACTATGAGCTTCTGGAATTGGTGTAGTAAATCTATATCTATGATGTATATCAGATAAATTTGAAAATGATTGTCTTGCTCTAGATGATTCTGGTTTATCTTGATTAGATCTTTCTCTTAATGAATTAAATCTTATTATTATTCTACCATCTTCTTATTCTGTGATTTGACTAACATCTCTTCTTTCAATATTTCTTAAGGGTTGAGGTTCATTTATAATGAATTGATCTGGTATAGTTATTTCATTCCATTTTAATCTTTTTGGAGTAAAAATTGTAGGTTTCTCTGCATCTATTTCTAATAGTATAGTTTCTTCTTTAGTATTAGGTAATCTATTAAATCTTGGATTAATTTGAGAAGACATTAATCTAAAATAAACTCTATATATTATTGCAAAATTCTTACAATTTTTATGAAATTCATCACCTTGTAAATGAACATCTAATATTAAAGAATCTAAAATCATTTGATCTGTTAAATCTACTGAAAAGTTTGGAGTACAATTAAAATATATTGGACCATTACATATATTTGTTTGAACTAAAGACATTAATGAACTTTGATATTTTTTAAGTCTCTTATCTCTTAAGGCTAAGTATATTGGAGAATCTACTCCTATATGAACTAAGGGTTTAACTGCTACTTGTACTAATCCTATATGAATATATCTATAATTTCTTTTAATATATTTATTTATAGTACTTTGATTAAATAAAGGTATACTTTGATATTCTTGGTTTATACTTAAGGTTTCTTCATGTGTTTTAATTGAAAACGCAACTTTGAAATCAGTAGATCCTACTTTATAAATATTTTCTATATTTTCTTTTGGTATTGTCCAGTTTGAATAATTTATAGGCATATGATATTCATTACTTCCAACAATATTCTGGTACTTTGAGCTATTAGATCCTAGATCTAAAAGTTTTCTAAGTCTAATTGCCATATTTCTTAAGGTTTGTTCTAATCTTTTCTAGTTTTCTGTCCTAGGAGGGTCGTACGGGAACACTCTGCGTGGAACACCTCTATCCTGGGCTTACCAACCGACTTATGAGCTTACCAAGCGTAAATCCAAACCCCTATTTCAGGAAACTATGAAGATTCTAACAAAACTTATGAAAATATAACTTTTAAACTTATTAAACTCTTAAAATCTTTGATCTGAATGGCTCTGATACGATTCAACGCGGAAGCCTTCTTTGATTTCTTTGATAAACACAGACAGGGCAGTTACAAACAATTTGATAATTTGGAAGTCTATTGCAAATTGGACATTGGAAAGTTAATCTAGGGATTCTATCACAAAACCAACATGGCCTTCTAATTCTAAGAGAAAACCTAGGTTTGAATGATAATGCCATGCATATGAATTTGAAAATAAATAATAAATAAACTTACAGTTTGAAAATATAAATGAAGCAAAGGTCTGCTTCGTAGAAATCTTTGAAATTGGTTTTTATCTTTTATTTGATCTGGAAATTTCTCAGTAAAATTTATTGATCTATTTATTGGTTTGATTAATCCTTTATGTATATCATGACCTAGAAATCTTATTGATGTTTGAAAAAGCTTCATCTTTGTTTCTGACAAAACTAAACCATTCTTTTTAATGATATAATACAAAGTATTTAAATGTTTAATATGTTGTTCTATATCATTTGAATAAACTAGTATATCATCAATATATACTATTATGAAATTGCTATAATTATTAAATATCTCATTTATAATTCTTTGAAATTCTGAAGCTGCATTTTTTAATCCAAAAGGCATCACATTCCATTCAAAATGTCCAAATGGAACTGTAAAGGCTGTTTTATATCTATCTTTTTCTGCAATTTGAATTTGCCAAAATCCTGATTTTAAATCAAATTTTGAAAATATCTTTGCTGAATGTAATCTATTGATTAAGTCACTTTTGTTTGGTATTGGAAATCTTATCCATTGCAAAACTTTGTTTAAAGGTTTATAATTAATAACTCATCTTGGTACACCTCTTTCTAATTCTGATTGTTTGACAACATAAAAAGCAGAACAACTGCATGGAGATTTTGACTTTCTTATTAATTTTTTCTCTAATAACATTTTTATTTCTTCTTTACAATGTTCTAAAAATTCTTGATTCATTTGAATTGGTCTTGCTTTAGTAGGTATATTTCTTTCTCTGAAATCTTTTTCATAAGGCAAATCAACTATATGATGTTTCCTTTCCCAAAAAGCATTGGGAATATTACTACATAAATCTTTTACAAATAAATCTTGAATTTCTTTAATCTTTTGTTTTATTTTTGAATCTTGTAGTCTTTCTTCTATCCTTTCATATGTTATTTCTTCTTTAAAAAATAAATTTGATTTCTTTTTCTTTCTATTAAATTAATTTTCTTAAATATAGAATTATTTTGAAGCATATTTATTTCTCTTTGTTTTATAGGATTTATGAATGGAAAAGAAATCTTTCTACCATGTATATTGGTTTCTAAACCATTATTATCAACTTTCAAAGGGTATATTTGAGTTAAAAAGGGAGTTCCTAATATTACATCTTGACTTATATCTTTGACTAAAGCAAAAACATTTTTGAAACAATATCCATCACAACATATATGAGCTTGACTTAATTTATATTTGATATTTAAAGGTTTTGAGTTTGCAGTATATAATTGTTCATTAGTTTTTTCATAATATATTGTAGGTATTAATCCTTCTCTTATTACATTATGATCTGCACCTGAATCAAATAAAGCTATTAAATCTAATTTGAATTTTCCAACAACTAATTTAATCTTTATATACCATTTTTGAAATTCTATCTTTTGAATTGAATTAATAAATTTATTATTATCTATTTCATCTTCTAAAGGTATCTTATCATCTTGTATATGACTTTGACTAGTACTTGGTAAATCTTTTTTATCTATCCAATACTTCATTTCTAACTCTAAATCTTTTTGTTTTAATTCAAATATATCTTTTTGCATTTGATATTTAAAGGTTTTGAAAAGGAGAGGGAGCTCTCATTTGAGGTCTGAGTTGAAGGTTCTTTTGAGGTGTTTGAGGTATTTGAGGATATCTCACTATCTCTTTGCTCTCTGGTATCTCATAATCTTTTGAGGAAAGCTTTTTGAAAGGTTCCATCTGTAAAGGGAATTTGCAATCAATAATTTCCTTGTAAAAATTCTCTTGTTAAAAAATCTGGTAAAGAATTATTTTCACCTTTGATAAATTCAATTTCAAAATCAAATACTGACAGTATAGCCTGCCATCTAGCAAAAATCTGTTTTGAAACTATGTTTTGAACATCTTTTGTTAAAACTTCTTTTGCAGATTTGCAATCAATTCTTAAAAGGAATTTTTTATTGAAAAGATCGTCTTGAAACTTTGAAATACATAAAACAATAGATAAAATTTCTTTTTTAATTGTTGAATAATTTTTCTGGGGTCCTGACCAGACACCAGAATGAAATCTAATTAAACTTTCTTTTGAATGCAACTTTTGTTTTAATATGCCTCCATATCCTATTTTTGAAGCATCTGTTTCAACTATCATAAATGCTTTTGGATTAGGTATTCCTAGACACGGAAGAACCTTAATCTTATCCTTAATTTGTCTAACTATTTGAGTATGTTCACTAGTCCATTCTGGAGGATTCTTCTTTAGTCTATCAAAGAGAGGTTTGCATAACTTCCTAAGATCAAGAAAGAAAACTGATATGTAATTAAGACATCCTAAAAATCTTTGAAGTTGGTTTTTATCTTTTATTTGATTTGGAAATTTTTCAGTAAAATTTATGGATCTAGGAATCTTATTGATGTTTGAAAAAGTTTCATTTTTGATTCTGACAAAACTAAACCATTCTTTTTGATTATATGATACAAAGTATTTAAATGTTTGATATGTTGTTCTATATCATTTGAATAAACTAATATATCATCAATATATACAATTATGAAATTGCTATAATTATTAAATATATCATTCATAATTCTTTGAAATTCTGAAGGTGCATTTTTGAGTCCAAAGGGCATAACATTCCATTCAAAATGCCCAAAGGGAACAGTAAAAGCTGTTTTATATCTATCTTTCTCTGCAATTTGAATTTGCCAAAATCCTGATTTTAAATCAAATTTGAAAATATTTTTGCTGAATATAATCTATTAATTAAATCTCTTTTATTTGGAATAGGATATCTTATCCATTGCAAAACTTTGTTTAAAGGTTTATAATTAATAACTAATCTTGGTACACCTCTTTCTAGTTCTGATTGTTTGACAACATAAAAAGCAGAACAACTCCATGGAGATTTTGACTTTCTTATTAATTTTTTATCTAATAACATTTTTATTTCTTCTTTACAGTGTTCTAAAAATTCTTGATTCATTTGAATTGGTCTTGCTTTAGTAGGTATATTTCTTTCTCTGAAATCTTTTTCATAAGGCAAATCAACTATATGATGTTTCCTTTCCCAAAAAGCATTGGGAATATTACTACATAAATCTTTTACAAATAAATCTTGAATTTCTTTAATCTTTTGTTTTATTTTTGAATCCTGTAGTCTTTCTTCTATCCTTTCATATGTTATTTCTTCCTTTAAAAAATAAATTTGATTTCTTTTTCTTTCTATTAAATTGATTTGCTTAAATATTGAATTATTTTGAAGCATATTTATTTCTCTTTGTTTTATAGGATTTATAAAAGGAAAAGAAATCTTTCTACCATGTATATTGGTTTCTATTCCATTATTATCAACTTTGAAAGGATAAATTTGAGTTAAAAAGGGAGTTCCTAATATTACATCTTCACTTATATCTTTGACTAAAGTAAAAACATTTTTGAAACAATATCCATCACAACAAATATGAGCTTGACTTAATTTATATTTGATATTTAAAGGTTTTGAATTTGCTGTATATAATTGTTCATTTGTTTTTTCATAATATATAGTAGGTATTAATCCTTCTCTTATTACATTATGATCTGCACCTGAGTCAAATAAAGCTATTAAATCTAATTTGAATTTAATTAGGATTGTCGGCAATTCTCATTGGTTGAGACTGTCGGCAACTTTTGACTGGACCACCTTTGCATTGTCTTCTTGCAATCCTTTTGAAAATTCTTCAATCACATTATTCTTTGTCGGCCACCTCTTTTGCTTTTGACAATCTTTTGAACAACTTTTGACATTTGCGTCTCTCTTTTTGACAATTTTTGCTCACTTTAGACACCTCATCATTCCACTTTGAAAAATTCTTTTGATCTTTTTCAAACTCTTCATCATTCTCAATATTAAAATACCATTTTGAATAATCCTTTTGATTCTTTTGTTTTTCAGAAATCAAAAGGGTCTTGAGAATCTTGTTCCTCTTGATCTTTTGCTTGATTTGAAGTTGATTCCTCTGAATTTGCTTTTTCTGACCTTTCCGCCATAAATTCAAAAAACTGACTTTGCAACTCAGGATACTTCTTGAGAGTTTCAAAAAGAATTTTGTCTTTTGCTGGCAAATCTTTGTCATCATCTTTGGCTTGTTCTTTTCCCTTTGAAGAAGGAGATGTATCACTTTGAAAACGGACTTTTTCACCTGTTTGAAGGAACTTTGTAATGGATTTTTCAGAACAAATACTTTGATCGAACTTTGACCACCATTTTATCCTAAAGGACCTAAACAATGAGTAAGGAATTGGCTATTGAAGTTATACTAGTTTATTCAAATGATATAGAACAACATATTAAACATTTAAATACTTTGTATTATATCATTAAAAAGAATGGTTTAGTTTTGTCAGAAACAAAGATGAAGCTTTTTCAAACATCAATAAGATTTCTAGGTCATGATATACATAAAGGATTAATCAAACCAATAAATAGATCAATAAATTTTACTGAGAAATTTCCAGATCAAATAAAAGATAAAAACCAACTTCAAAGATTTTTAGGATGTCTCAATTATATAGCAGATTTCTTCCCAGATCTTAGAAAGTTATGTAAACCTTTGTTTGATAGACTTAAGAAGAATCCTCCAGAATGGACTAGTGAACATACTCAAATAGTTAGACAAATTAAGGATAAGATTAAGGTTCTTCCGTGTCTAGGAATACCTAATCCAAAAGCATTTATGATAGTTGAAACAGATGCTTCAGAAATAGGATATGCAGGCATATTAAAACAAAAGTTGCATTCAAAAGAAAGTTTAATTAGATTTCATTCTGGTGTCTGGTCAGGACCCCAGAAAAATTATTCAACAATTAAAAAAGAAATTTTATCTATTGTTTTATGTATTTCAAAGTTTCAAGACGATCTTTTCAATAAAAAATTCCTTTTAAGAATTGATTGCAAATCTGCAAAAGAAGTTTTAACAAAAGATGTTCAAAACATAGTTTCAAAACAGATTTTTGCTAGATGGCAGGCTATACTGTCAGTATTTGATTTTGAAATTGAATTAATCAAAGGTGAAAATAATTCTTTACCAGATTTTTTAACAAGAGAGTTTTTACAAGGAAATTATTGATTAAAAAATTTTATTTACAGATGGAACCCTTCAAAAAGCTTTCCTCAAAAGATTATGAGATACCAGAAAGCAAAGAGATTGTGAGATACCCCCAAACACCTCAAACACCTCAAAGAAACCTTCAACTTAGACCTCAAATGAGAGCTCCCTCTCCTTTTCAAAACCGTTTTGCACCACTTTCAAATGTTCCAGAACTTCCTTACAAATCTGTTTTAGCCTCTTCATATTGTCCAGATCCAAAGAATATTACTCTTTATCCTTATCAGCGAAGAAAAGATGAAGAATTCAAATATGAAACAAAAGGATGGTTTGAGGAGATATGTTTGGCTCCTTACCTTGAATATCCAAAAGACATCAAAGAATATCTGAAAAGAAAGTTCCCAGAAAAAATATATTGGGATGCTGAAAGTGTGAAAAAAGATAGAATTTTTTATGAGTTAGTTTTGGTTGATTCAAATTCAATAGAGATTTCTCATAAGTGCGACGACAAAGATGAAATTATTTATTCAAAGATTATCATCAAAAATGTTATTTCCCAAGTTGATTGGGGAAATTTTCCAGAAAGATCCTTTAGTGTTAGGTTCAAACTCCCTTCATACAATTACCATGACTATCGAATGGCATGGTATAGAGTTCTTTATGTCCGTCCTTTCTATCATTCTTGGTTCATAACCTTTCATAGTGACATTTCAAAGACTTTTCCAATTTGGTTCTATGAGTGGTTCAAAAAGATAGGTTCAGATTCTTCAATTCTTCCTCCTACTGTCAAAAAAGGTTTAGATATTTTTGTTGCCAGTTCTATTGCTCCAGCTTATCAAAAGAGTCTTTTATTTCATGCAGAATTTAAAGTCCCATGGATCTTTGTCTGGGATTTCTTTTTCCAAAAGTGTCTTCAAGAGCCAATTCCTTACTCATTGTTTAGGTCCTTTAGGATAAAATGGTGGTCAAAGTTCGATCAAAGTATTTGTTCTGAAAAATCCATTACAAAGTTCCTTCAAACAGGTGAAAAAGTCCGTTTTCAAAGTGATACATCTCCTTCTTCAAAGGGAAAAGAACAAGCCAAAGATGATGACAAAGATTTGCCAGCAAAAGACAAAATTCTTTTTGAAACTCTCAAGAAGTATCCTGAGTTGCAAAGTCAGTTTTTTGAATTTATGGCGGAAAGGTCAGAAAAAGCAAATTCAGAGGAATCAACTTCAAATCAAGCAAAAGATCAAGAGGAACAAGATTCTCAAGACCCTTTTGATTTCTGAAAAACAAAAGAATCAAAAGGATTATTCAAAATGGTATTTTATTATTGAGAATGATGAAGAGTTTGAAAAAGATCAAAAGAATTTTTCAAAGTGGAATGATGAGGTGTCTAAAGTGATCAAAAATTGTCAAAAAGAGAGACGCAAATGTCAAAAGTTGTTCAAAAGATTGTCAAAAGCAAAAGAGGTGGCCGACAAAGAATAATGTGATTGAAGAATTTTCAAAAGGATTGCAAGAAGACAATGCAAAGGTGGTCCAGTCAAAAGTTGCCGACAGTCTCAACCAATGAGAATTGCCGACAATCCAAATTAAATTCAAATGTTTGGAAATTTTACTCAAATTCAAATTCAGATTTTAGTATATATAGATGGTTTAATCAAATGTAATCTCAGAACTTATCTGAGAGTTTAAGAAGCCTTTTAGTTTAGCCTTTCAAATTCCTTTCCAATTTTCTTACCTTGTATCTCCATCAAAGCTTGTAATCAAAGTTTGAGATTCAAAGATTTCTACGAAGCAGACCTTTGCTTCATTTATATTTTCAAACTGTAAGTTTATTTATTTATTTATTTTCAAATTCATATGCATGGCATTATCATTCAAACCTAGGTTTTCTCTTAGAATTAGAAGGCCATGTTGGTTTTGTGATAGAATCCCTAGATTAACTTTCCAATGTGAAAATAAATAAATAAATAAACTTACAGTTTGAAATAATATGTATGATGGGAAATTAAAATCTTTGACCATTTAAGCCCGAAAAAGTGCTCACGATTCATTAAAAGCTCTAAATGGTATAAGTATGAATTTTAGCTTAAAAAATTCTATCTTTTTTCACACTTTCAGCATCCCAATATATTTTTTCTGGGAACTTTCTTTTCAGATATTCTTTGATGTCTTTTGGATATTCAAGGTAAGGAGCAAGGCAAATCTCTTCAAACCATCCTTTTGTTTCATATTTGAATTCTTCATCTTTTCTTTGCTGATAAGGATAAGGAGTAATATTCTTTGGATTTGGACAATATGAAGAGGCTAAAAGAGATTTGTAAGGAAGTTCTGGAACATTTGAAAGTGGGGCGAAACGGTTTTGAAAAGGAGAGGGAGCTCTCATTTGAGGTCTAAGTTGAAGGTTTCTTTGAGGTGTTTGAGGTGTTTGGGGGTATCTCACAATCTCTTTGCTTTCTGGTATCTCATAATCTTTTGAGGAAAGCTTTTTGAAGGGTTCCATTTGTAAATAAAATTTTTTAATCAATAATTTCCTTGTAAAAACTCTCTTGTTAAAAAATCTGGTAAAGAATTGTTTTCACCCTTGATAAACTCAATTTCAAAATCAAAAACTGACAGTATAGCCTGCCATCTAGCAAAAATCTGTTTTGAAACTATATTTTGAACATCTTTTGTCAAAACTTCTTTTGCTGATTTGCAATCAATTCTTAAAAGAAATCTTTTATTAAAAAGATCATCTTGAAACTTTGAAATGCATAAAACAATTGATAAAATCTCTTTTTTAATTGTTGAGTAATTTTTCTGGGGTCCTGACCAGACACCTGAATGAAATCTAATTAAACTTTCTTTTGAATGAAATCTTTGTTTTAATATGCCTCCATATCCTATTTCTGATGCATCTGTCTCTACAATCATGAATGCATTTGGATTGGGTATTCCTAAACATGGAAGAACCTTAATCTTATCTTTGATCTGTCTAACTATTTGAGTATGTTCACCAGTCCATTCTGGAGGATTTTTCTTAAGTCTATCAAAAAGCGGTTTGCATAATTTTCTAAGATCTGGGAAGAAATCTGATATGTAATTAAGACATCCTAAAAATCTTTGAAGTTGATTTTTGTCTTTTATTTGATCTGGGAATTTTTCAGTAAAATTTATAGATCTATTTATTGGTTTGATTAATCCTTTGTGTATATCATGACCTAGGAATCTTATAGATGTTTGAAAAAGTTTCATCTTTGACTCAGACAACACTAAACCATTCTTTTTGATTATATAATACAAAGTATTTAAATGTTTAATATGTTGTTCTATATCATTTGAATAAACTAATATATCATCAATATAGACTATTATGAAATTACTATAATTATTAAATATATCATTCATAATTCTTTGAAATTCTAAAGGTGCATTTTTGAGTCCAAAGGGCATAACATTCCATTCAAAATGCCCAAAGGGAACAGTAAAAGCTGTTTTATATCTATCTTTTTCTGCAATTTGAATTTGCCAAAATCCTGATTTTAAATCAAATTTTGAAAATATCTTTGCTGAATGTAATCTATTGATTAAGTCTCTTTTGTTTGGTATTGGAAATCTTATCCATTGCAAAACTTTGTTTAAAGGTTTATAATTAATAACTAATCTTGGTACACCTCTTTCTAATTCTGATTGTTTGACAACATAAAAAGCAGAACAACTGCATGGAGATTTTGACTTTCTTATTAATTTTTTCTCTAATAACATTTTTATTTCTTCTTTACAATGTTCTAAAAATTCTTGATTCATTTGAATTGGTCTTGATTTAGTAGGTATATTTCTTTCTCTGAAATCTTTTTCATAAGGCAAATCAACTATATGATGTTTCCTTTCCCAAAAAGCATTGGGAATATTACTACATAAATCTTTTACAAATAAATCTTGAATTTCTTTAATCTTTTGTTTTATTTTTGAATCTTGTAGTCTTTCTTCTATCCTTTCATATGTTATTTCTTCCTTTAAAAAATAAATTTGATTTCTTTTTCTTTCTATTAAATTGATTTGCTTAAATATTGAATTATTTTGAAGCATATTTATTTCTCTTTGTTTTATAGGATTTATAAAAGGAAAAGAAATCTTTCTACCATGTATATTGGTTTCTATTCCATTATTATCAACTTTGAAAGGATAAATTTGAGTTAAAAAGGGAGTTCCTAATATTACATCTTGACTTATATCTTTGACTAAAGTAAAAACATTTTTGAAACAATATCCATCACAACAAATATGAGCTTGACTTAATTTATATTTGATATTTAAAGGTTTTGAATTTGCTGTATATAATTGTTCATTTGTTTTTTCATAATATATAGTAGGTATTAATCCTTCTCTTATTACATTATGATCTGCACCTGAGTCAAATAAAGCTATTAAATCTAATTTGTATTTTCCAACAACTAATTTAATCTTTATATACCATTTTTGAAATTCTATCTTTTGAATTGAATTAATAAATTTATTATTATCTATTTCATCTTCTAAAGGTATCTTATCATCTTGTATATGACTTTGACTCGTACTTGGTAAATCTTTTTTATCTATCCAATACTTCATTTCTAACTCTAAATCTTTTTGTTTTAATTCAAATATATCTTTTTGCATTTGATTGACTTGTTTCTTAAGAATATTAACTTCATTTTGTAAATCTCTAGTAGTTATCTGTTTTATTATACTTTGACTAGGATATTTATCTAATAATTTACCTAAACTGAAATTCTCTTGTATCTGGGGAGTTTTTTGTTTTGATTCTTCTTCTAAAATTAAATCTTTTAATTTATTTAAATATTCTTTTTTAATCTCATTATCTGGAATCTCTTGAATTAAATCAAATATTGCTTCCTTATTATCTTTTGAAATAACATTAATGTTACATAAACCATGACTACTATGATTTGAATCTGAATTTTCTTCTTGCCGTTCTGATTCTTTATCTGATTCTGAATTATCTTGTAATTTATCTAATAAATTATTTAATTCATATCTTAATTCTCTAACTTTATTTTTCTTCTTCCAGCATCTATCTGCTGTATGTCCTGGTTTTCCACAATTCCAACAATTTCCTATAGGTTTCTTTTGATCTTGATTTTGATTATTAGATTATTTTTTATGAAATTTCTTTTTCTTATAACTTTTCCTATGATATTCTTCATTATGTATTTTCAAATTCATATGCATGGCATTATCATTCAAACCTAGGTTTTCTTCTAGAATTAGAAGGCCATGTTGGTTTTGTGATAGAATCCCTAGATTAACTTTCCAATGTCCAATTTGCAATAGACTTCCAAATTATCAAATTGTTTGTAACTGCCCTGTCTGTGTTTATCAAAGAAATCAAAGAAGGCTTCCGCGTTGAATGGTCATTCTAGTGCGGAAGCCTTCTTTGATTTCTTTGATAAACACAGACAAGGCAATTACAAATTCTTTGATAGTTTGGAAGTCTAATACAAACTGGACATTGGAAAGTTAATCTAGGAATTCTATCACAAAACCAACATGGTCTTCTAATTCTAAGAGAAAACCTAGGTTTGAATGATAATGCCATGCATATGAATTTGAAAATAAATTAATAAATAAACTTACAGTTTGAAAATATAAATGAAGCAAAGGTCTGCTTCGTAGAAATCTTTGAATCTCAAACTTTGATTACAAGCTTTGATGGAGATACAAGGTAAGAAAATTGGAAAGGAATTTGAAAGGCTAAACTAAAAGGCTTCTTAAACTCTCAGATAAGTTCTGCGATTACATTTGATTAAACCATCTATATATACTAAAATCTGAATTTGAATTTGAGTAAAATTTCCAAACATTTGAATTTAATTTGGATTGTCGGCAATTCTCATTGGTTGAGACTGTCGGCAACTTTTGACTGGACCACCTTTGCATTGTCTTCTTGCAATCCTTTTGAAAATTCTTCAATCACATTATTCTTTGTCGGCCACCTCTTTTGCTTTTGACAATCTTTTGAACAACTTTTGACATTTGCGTCTCTCTTTTTGACAATTTTTGATCACTTTAGACACCTCATCATTCCACTTTGAAAAATTCTTTTGATCTTTTTCAAACTCTTCATCATTCTCAATAATAAAATACCATTTTGAATAATCCTTTTGATTCTTTTGTTTTTCAGAAATCAAAAGGGTCTTGAGAATCTTGTTCCTCTTGATCTTTTGCTTGATTTGAAGTTGATTCCTCTGAATTTGCTTTTTCTGACCTTTCCGCTATAAATTCAAAAAACTGACTTTGCAACTCAGGATACTTCTTGAGAGTTTCAAAAAGAATTTTGTCTTTTGCTGGCAAATCTTTGTCATCATCTTTGGCTTGTTCTTTTCCCTTTGAAGAAGGAGATGTATCACTTTGAAAACGGACTTTTTCACCTGTTTGAAGGAACTTTGTAATGGATTTTTCAGAACAAATACTTTGATCGAACTTTGACCACCATTTTATCCTAAAGGACCTAAACAATGAGTAAGGAATTGGCTCTTGAAGACACTTTTGGAAAAAGAAATCCCAGGCAAAGATCCATGGGACTTTAAATTCTGCATGAAATAAAAGACTCTTTTGATAAGCTGGAGCAATAGAACTGGCAACAAAAATATCTAAACCTTTTTTGACAGTAGGAGGAAGAATTGAAGAATCTGAACCTATCTTTTTTGAACCACTCATAGAACCAAATTGGAAAAGTCTTTGAAATGTCACTATGAAAGGTTATGAACCAATAATGATAGAAAGGACGGACATAAAGAACTCTATACCATGCCATTCGATAGTCATGGTAATTGTATGAAGGGAGTTTGAACCTAACACTAAAGGATCTTTCTGGAAAATTTCCCCAATCAACTTGGGAAATAACATTTTTGATGATAATCTTTGAATAAATAATTTCATCTTTGTCGTCGCACTTATGAGAAATCTCTATTGAATTTGAATCAACCAAAACTAACTCATAAAAAATTCTACCTTTTTTCACACTTTCAGCATCCCAATATATTTTTTCTGGGAACTTTCTTTTCAGATATTCTTTGATGTCTTTTGGATATTCAAGGTAAGGAGCCAAACATATCTCCTCAAACCATCCTTTTGTTTCATATTTGAATTCTTCATCTTTTCTTTGCTGATAAGGATAAGGAATAATATTCTTTGGATCTGAACAATATGAAGAGGCTAAAACAGATTTGTATGGGAGTTCTGGAACATTTGAAAGTGGTGCAAAACGGTTTTAAAAAGGAGAGGGAGCTCTCATTTGAGGTCTGAGTTGAAGGTTCTTTTGAGGTGTTTGAGGTATTTGAGGATATCTCACTATCTCTTTGCTCTCTGGTATCTCATAATCTTTTGAGGAAAGCTTTTTGAAAGGTTCCATCTGTAAAGGGAATTTGTAATCAATAATTTCCTTGTAAAAACTCTCTTGTTAAAAAATCTGGTAAAGAATTATTTTCACCTTTGATAAATTCAATTTCAAAATCAAATACTGACAGTATAGCCTGCCATCTAGCAAAAATCTGTTTTGAAACTATGTTTTGAACATCTTTTGTTAAAACTTCTTTTGCAGATTTGCAATCAATTCTTAAAAGGAATTTTTTATTGAAAAGATCGTCTTGAAACTTTGAAATACATAAAACAATAGATAAAATTTCTTTTTTAATTGTTGAATAATTTTTCTGGGGTCCTGACCAGACACCAGAATGAAATCTAATTAAACTTTCTTTTGAATGCAACTTTTGTTTTAATATGCCTCCATATCCTATTTCTGAAGCATCTGTTTCAACTATCATAAATGCTTTTGGATTAGGTATTCCTAGACACGGAAGAACCTTAATCTTATCCTTAATTTGTCTAACTATTTGAGTATGTTCACTAGTCCATTCTGGAGGATTCTTCTTAAGTCTATCAAACAAAGGTTTACATAACTTTCTAAGATCTGGGAAGAAATCTGCTATATAATTGAGACATCCTAAAAATCTTTGAAGTTGGTTTTTATCTTTTATTTGATCTGGAAATTTCTCAGTAAAATTTATTGATCTATTTATTGGTTTGATTAATCCTTTATGTATATCATGACCTAGAAATCTTATTGATGTTTGAAAAAGCTTCATCTTTGTTTCTGACAAAACTAAACCATTCCTTTTAATGATATAATACAAAGTATTTAAATGTTTAATATGTTGTTCTATATCATTTGAATAAACTAGTATATCATCAATATATACTATTATGAAATTGCTATAATTATTAAATATCTCATTCATAATTCTTTGAAATTCTGAAGCTGCATTTTTTAATCCAAAAGGCATCACATTCCATTCAAAATGTCCAAATGGAACTGTAAAGGCTGTTTTATATCTATCTTTTTCTGCAATTTGAATTTGCCAAAATCCTGATTTTAAATCAAATTTTGAAAATATTTTTGCTGAATGTAATCTATTAATTAAGTCTCTTTTGTTTGGTATTGGATATCTTATCCATTGCAATACTTTGTTTAAAGGTTTATAATTAATAACTAATCTTGGTACACCTCTTTCTAATTCTGATTGTTTGACAACATAAAAAGCAGAACAACTCCATGGAGATTTTGACTTTCTTATTAATTTTTTCTCTAATAACATTTTTATTTCTTCTTTACAATGTTCTAAAATTTTTTGATTCATTTGAATTGGTCTTGCTTTAGTAGGTATATTTCTTTCTCTGAAATCTTTTTCATAAGGCAAATCAACTATATGATGTTTCCTTTCCCAAAAAGCATTGGGAATATTACTACATAAATCTTTTACAAATAAATCTTGAATTTCTTTAATCTTTTGTTTTATTTTTGAATCTTGTAGTCTTTCTTCTATCCTTTCATATGTTATTTCTTCCTTTAAAAAATAAATTTGATTTCTTTTTCTTTCTATTAAATTGATTTGCTTAAATATTGAATTATTTTGAAGCATATTTATTTCTCTTTGTTTTATAGGATTTATAAAAGGAAAAGAAATCTTTCTACCATGTATATTGGTTTCTATTCCATTATTATCAACTTTGAAAGGATAAATTTGAGTTAAAAAGGGAGTTCCTAATATTACATCTTCACTTATATCTTTGACTAAAGTAAAAACATTTTTGAAACAATATCCATCACAACATATATGAGCTTGACTTAATTTATATTTGATATTTAAAGGTTTTGAGTTTGCAGTATATAATTGTTCATTAGTTTTTTCATAATATATTGTAGGTATTAATCCTTCTCTTATTACATTATGATCTGCACCTGAATCAAATAAAGCTATTAAATCTAATTTGAATTTTCCAACAACTAATTTAATCTTTATATACCATTTTTGAAATTCTATCTTTTGAATTGAATTAATAAATTTATTATTATCTATTTCATCTTCTAAAGGTATCTTATCATCTTGTATATGACTTTGACTAGTACTTGGTAAATCTTTTTTATCTATCCAATACTTCATTTCTAACTCTAAATCTTTTTGTTTTAATTCAAATATATCTTTTTGCATTTGATTGACTTGTTTCTTAAGAATATTAACTTCATTTTGTAAATCTCTAGGAGTTATCTGTTTTATTATACTTTGACTAGGATATTTATCTAATAATTTACCTAAACTGGAATTCTCTTGTATCTGAGGAGTTTTTTGTTTTGATTCTTCTTCTAAAATTAAATCTTTTAATTTATTTAAATATTCTTTTTTAATCTCATTATCTGGAATCTCTTGAATTAAATCAAATATTGCTTCCTTATTATCTTTTGAAATAACATTAATGTTACATAAACCATGACTACTATGATTTGAATCTGAATTTTCTTCTTGCCGATCTGATTCTTTATCTGATTCTGAATTATCTTGTAATTTATCTAATAAATTATTTAATTCATATCTTAATTCTCTAACTTTATTTTTCTTCTTCCAGCATCTATCTGCTGTATGACCTGGTTTTCCACAATTCCAACAATTTCCTATAGGTTTCTTTTGATCTTGATTTTGATTATTAGATTGTTTTTTATGAAATTTCTTTTTCTTATAACTTTTCCTATGATATTCTTCATTATGTTGTTTATGCTTAAATCTTCTTTGTTTTTTCTTATAAGATGTAGAGGGAGCTTCTATTTTCTCTATTCCAAAGGCTTCACAGAAACATCCTAATTCTATTCTAGTATTTTTCTTATCTTTTCTATATTTCTGTTGTAATTTTAATTCTGAACATAAATTTAATCCTTCTTTTTTAATAAAAGCAAACAATTGTCCAAAAGTTAATTCTTCAAAAGGTATATCTTCAAATCCTGTTTCACTCTTAAGTTTTTGAATAATTCTCTCTGCAAATAATTTTGGTAATCCCATTATGAATCTTTCTTTCCAAAATGATGAGTTACAATCTTGTCTTCTTAAAACTTGAGTTAAAAACACATCTCTATACCATCTATAATCTGTTAATGTCGGACATCTTAAATTTGTTAAAACTATTTTTGATGAATTAAATTCTTCTTTTGGATTTCCTATAAAATACATTGAAATTGTTACTATTAAATATTCACAAGCATCATTTCTTTCTGCAAATTCATTTTCTGTTCCTTCTATTAAAACTAAAGACTTATGATTTAAAATTTCATTCTTTGCTTCTAAACTTAATGAATTATCCCACCAGTTTTTGAGTTGACCTGTAAATCATTGTACTATTAACATACATGCAGTTTCTTCAGCTTGATTATGTATCTTATAGGCTGCTCTAGCCATTCCCATTTCTTGAAGTGTATTCATTATTTCATATTCTGATTTTCCATCTATATTCCATTCTGTTATTGATAATCCATCATATTTATTTCTAGTAAATTGATTTCTTTCTACAAATTGTATGTCTATTGGAGTAGGTCTTCTATAATAATTTTTAGTATTTTGATTTTTAAATCTTCTTTTTCTAAAAATTCTATTGACTTCATTATCACTATTTTGAAAATTATCACTTATCTTATTTATTTCTTTTGTAGTTTCATCTTCTTCTGAACTATCTGTTTTTTGAGTATTGTTATCAGAAACTTCATTTGAAATACTTGAATTTTCACTTTCTTCACTACTATTTTCATTTTCTTCATTAATAGTTTCTAAACAATTTATATTTTTACTGGTAGATCCTATTTCAGATAATTTATTTGATATTTTTACTAATATATTATCAGTCTTTGGGCTCAAACTTACCTTTTGTTTTTCTAAGTTATTATCAATCTTAAAATATGGTTTTGCGATCTCATTAAAAGGTATTTTTGTTTTATCATTATCTAAAATCTTGTTTGAAATATGATCTACTTGGTTAGCTATTGTACTTAATATCTGATTTGAATAATTATTTTGGTGCATTAACCTATTAATATTATCATTATTATCATTTGCTACCTTAAAGGGATCAGCTATGATTTCTCCTTTTGAAGTTTGAATTTTTAAAGGTTGAAGAGGAGGATGAATAGAACTTACAATTTCATTATTAGTTAAAGTCCATTTTTTATATAAACTAGTATTTACCTCTATGGCTGGTTTTTTAAGAAAATCATTTATGTCTTCTTTTGACAAAAATATGAGTAAAAATGTATAAAAAGGAATATTTGTTTTTAATTTTTTCATTTCTAAAATCCATTCTTCTTTTAATCTGGTTCTAACCTTCTTATCTAATTGTTTATACCAAATTCTTTTCTCCTTATGATAATCATCTTTCATTTCATTTTTGAAAAAGTCTATCATTGGTTCAAATTCTTTTCCTGAAGTTATAACATTAATCATACTTTCAGTATTTGGGGAGGTAGGAGCAAAATTATTTTGAGTTGGTGAATTTGAAGCTGAATAACTATGAGCTTCTGGAATTGGTGTAGTAAATCTATATCTATGATGTATATCAGATAAATTTGAAAATGATTGTCTTGCTCTAGATGATTCTGGTTTATCTTGATTAGATCTTTCTCTTAATTAATTAAATCTTATTATTATTCTACCATCTTCTTGTTCTGTGATTTGACTAACATCTCTTCTTTCAATATTTCTTAAGGGTTGAGGTTCATTTATAATGAATTGATCTGGTATAGTTATTTCATTCCATTTTAATCTTTTTGGAGTAAAAATTGTAGGTTTCTCTGCATCTATTTCTAATAGTATAGTTTCTTCTTTAGTAGTAGGTAATCTATTAAATCTTGGATTTATTTGAGAGGACATTAATCTAAAATAAACTCTATATATTATTGCAAAATTCTTACAATTTTTATGAAATTCATCACCTTGTAAATGAACATCTAATATTAAAGAATCTAAAATCATTTGATCTGTTAAGTCTACTGAAAAGTTTGGAGTACAATTAAAATATATTGGACCATTACATATATTTGTTTGAACTAAAGACATTAATGAACTTTGACATTAATGCTCTGATACCATTCTAGTGCGGAAGCCTTCTTTGATTTCTTTGATAAACACAGACAGGGCAATTACAAATTCTTTGATAGTTTGGAAGTCTAATACAAATTGGACATTGGAAAGTTAATCTAGGAATTCTATCACAAAACCAACATGGTCTTCTAATTCTAAGAGAAAACCTAGGTTTGAATGATAATGCCATGCATATATATTAGTAAAAATATCAAATAAATTATCTGAAATAGGATCTACCAGTAAAAATATAAATTGTTTAGAAACTATTAATGAAGAAAATGAAAATAGTAGTGAAGAAAGTGAAAATTCTAGTATTTCAAATGAAGTTTCTGATAACAATACTCAAAAAACAGATAGTTCAGAAGAAGATGAAACTACAAAAGAAATAAATAAGATAAGTGATAATTTTCAAAATAGTGATAATGAAGTCAATAGAATTTTTAGAAAAAGAAGATTTAAAAATCAAAATACTAAAAATTATTATAGAAGACCTACTCCAATAGACATACAATTTGAAGAAAGAAATCAATTTACTAGAAATAAATATGATGGATTATCAATAACAGAATGGAATATAGATGGAAAATCAGAATATGCAATAATGAATACACTTCAAGAAATGGGAATGGCTAGAGCAGCCTATAAGATACATAATCAAGCTGAAGAAACTGCATGTATGTTAATAGTACAAGGATTTACAGGTCAACTCAAAAACTGGTGGGATAATTCATTAAGTTTAGAAGCAAAGAATGAAATTTTAAATCATAAGTCTTTAGTTTTAATAGAAGGAACAGAAAATGAATTTGCAGAAAGAAATGATGCTTGTGAATATTTAATAGTAACAATTTCAATGTATTTTATAGGAAACCCAAAAGAAGAATTTAATTCATCAAAAATTGTGTTAACAAATTTAAAGTGTCCAACCTTAACAGATTATAGATGGTATAGAGATGTGTTTTTAACTCAAGTTTTAAGAAGACAAGATTGTAACTCATCATTTTGGAAAGAAAGATTCATAATGGGATTACCAAAATTATTTGCAGAGAGAATTATTCAAAAACTTAAGAGTGAAACAGGATTTGAAGATATGCCCTTTGAAGAATTAACATTTGGACAATTGTTTGCTTTTATTAAGAAAGAAGGATTAAATTTATGTTCAGAATTAAAATTACAACAGAAATATAGAAAAGACAAGAAAAATACTAGAATAGAATTAGGATGTTTCTGTGAAGCCTTTGGAATAGAGAAAATAGAAGCTCCCTCTACATCTTATAAGAAAAAACAAAGAAGATTTAAGCACAAACAACATAATGAAGAATATCATAGGAAAAGTTATAA
This sequence comes from Scutellaria baicalensis, assembly GCA_005771605.1. Classification (NCBI taxonomy): domain Eukaryota; kingdom Viridiplantae; phylum Streptophyta; class Magnoliopsida; order Lamiales; family Lamiaceae; genus Scutellaria; species Scutellaria baicalensis. The sequence continues at coordinate 2,057,954 of CM016726.1, forward strand.
GAAAAAGAAATTTCATAAAAAACAATCTAATAATCAAAATCAAGATCAAAAGAAACCTATAGGAAATTGTTGGAATTGTGGAAAACCAGGTCATACAGCAGATAGATGCTGGAAGAAGAAAAATAAAGTTAGAGAATTAAGATATGAATTAAATAATTTATTAGATAAATTACAAGATAATTCAGAATCAGATAAAGAATCAGATCGGCAAGAAGAAAATTCAGATTCAAATCAAAGTAGTCATGGTTTATGTAATATTAATGTTATTTCAAAAGATAATAAGGAAGCAATATTTGATTTAATTCAAGAAATTCCAGATAATGAAATTAAAAAAGAATATTTAAATAAATTAAAAGATTTAATTTTAGAAGAAGAATCAAAACAAAAAACTCCCCCGATACAAGAGAATTTCAGTTTAGGTAAATTATTAGATAAATATCCTAGTCAAAGTATAATAAAACAGATAACTACTAGAGATTTACAAAATGAAGTTAATATTCTTAAGAAACAAGTCAATCAAATGCAAAAAGATATATTTGAATTAAAACAAAAAGATTTAGAGTTAGAAATGAAGTATTGGATAGATAAAAAAGATTTACCAAGTACTAGTCAAAGTCATATACAAGATGATAAGATACCTTTAGAAGATGAAATAGATAATAATAAATTTATTAATTCAATTCAAAAGATAGAATTTCAAAAATGGTATATAAAGATTAAATTAGTTGTTGGAAAATTCAAATTAGATTTAATAGCTTTATTTGACTCAGGTGCAGATCATAATGTAATAAGAGAAGGATTAATACCTACTATATATTATGAAAGAACAAATGAACAATTATATACAGCAAATTCAAAACCTTTAAATATCAAATATAAATTAAGTCAAGCTCATATTTGTTGTGATGGATATTGTTTCAAAAATGTTTTTACTTTAGTCAAAGATATAAGTCAAGATGTAATATTAGGAACTCCCTTTTTAACTCAAATTTATCCTTTCAAAGTTGATAATAATGGAATAGAAACCAATATACATGGTAGAAAGATTTCTTTTCCTTTTATAAATCCTATAAAACAAAGAGAAATAAATATGCTTCAAAATAATTCAATATTTAAGCAAATCAATTTAATAGAAAGAAAAAGAAATCAAATTTATTTTTTAAAGGAAGAAATAACATATGAAAGGATAGAAGAAAGACTACAAGATTCAAAAATAAAACAAAAGATTAAAGAAATTCAAGATTTATGTAGTAATATTCCCAATGCTTTTTGGGAAAGGAAACATCATATAGTTGATTTGCCTTATGAAAAAGATTTCAGAGAAAGAAATATACCTACTAAAGCAAGACCAATTCAAATGAATCAAGAATTTTTAGAACATTGTAAAGAAGAAATAAAAATGTTATTAGAGAAAAAATTAATAAGAAAGTCAAAATCTCCATGGAGTTGTTCAGCTTTTTATGTTGTCAAACAATCAGAATTAGAAAGAGGTGTACCAAGATTAGTTATTAATTATAAACCTTTAAACAAAGTTTTGCAATGGATAAGATATCCAATACCAAACAAAAGAGACTTAATTAATAGATTACATTCTGCAAAAATATTTTCAAAATTTGATTTAAAATCAAGATTTTGGCAAATTCAAATTGCAGAAAAAGATAGATATAAAACAGCCTTTACAGTTCCATTTGGACATTTTGAATGGAATGTGATGCCTTTTGGATTAAAAAATGCACCTTCAGAATTTCAAAGAATTATGAATGAGATATTTAATAATTATAGCAATTTCATAATAGTATATATTGATGATATACTAGTTTATTCAAATGATATAGAACAACATATTAAACATTTAAATACTTTGTATTATATCATTAAAAAGAATGGTTTAGTTTTGTCAGAAACAAAGATGAAGCTTTTTCAAACATCAATAAGATTTCTAGGTCATGATATACATAAAGGATTAATCAAACCAATAAATAGATCAATAAATTTTACTGAGAAATTTCCAGATCAAATAAAAGATAAAAACCAACTTCAAAGATTTTTAGGATGTCTCAATTATATAGCAGATTTCTTCCCAGATCTTAGAAAGTTATGTAAACCTTTGTTTGATAGACTTAAGAAGAATCCTCCAGAATGGACTAGTGAACATACTCAAATAGTTAGACAAATTAAGGATAAGATTAAGGTTCTTCCGTGTCTAGGAATACCTAATCCAAAAGCATTTATGATAGTTGAAACAGATGCTTCAGAAATAGGATATGGAGGCATATTAAAACAAAAGTTGCATTCAAAAGAAAGTTTAATTAGATTTCATTCTGGTGTCTGGTCAGGACCCCAGAAAAATTATTCAACAATTAAAAAAGAAATTTTATCTATTGTTTTATGTATTTCAAAGTTTCAAGACGATCTTTTCAATAAAAAATTCCTTTTAAGAATTGATTGCAAATCTGCAAAAAAAGTTTTAACAAAAGATGTTCAAAACATAGTTTCAAAACAGATTTTTGCTAGATGGCAGGCTATACTGTCAGTATTTGATTTTGAAATTGAATTAATCAAAGGTGAAAATAATTCTTTACCAGATTTTTTAACAAGAGAGTTTTTACAAGGAAATTATTGATTACAAATTCCCTTTACAGATGGAACCTTTCAAAAAGCTTTCCTCAAAAGATTATGAGATACCAGAGAGCAAAGAGATAGTGAGATATCCTCAAATACCTCAAACACCTCAAAAGAACCTTCAACTCAGACCTCAAATGAGAGCTCCCTCTCCTTTTGCACCACTTTCAAATGTTCCAGAACTCCCATACAAATCTGTTTTAGCCTCTTCATATTGTTCAGATCCAAAGAATATTACTCCTTATCCTTATCAGCAAAGAAAAGATGAAGAATTCAAATATGAAACAAAAGGATGGTTTGAAGAGATTTGCCTTGCTCCTTACCTTGAATATCCAAAAGACATCAAAGAATATCTGAAAAGAAAGTTCCCAGAAAAAATATATTGGGATGCTGAAAGTGTGAAAAAAGATAGAATTTTTTATGAGTTAGTTTTGGTTGATTCAAATTCAATAGAGATTTCTCATAAGTGCGACGACAAAGATGAAATTATTTATTCAAAGATTATCATCAAAAATGTTATTTCCCAAGTTGATTGGGGAAGATACTGCTATCTTATATGAAAGATTAAAAAAGGATCCTGTTCAGTGGTCTGATAGACATACTGAGGCAGTAAAAAGAATTAAAGAAAAGGTTAAATAGTTTACCTTGTTTATCTATTACAAATCCAAATTGGATAAAAATAATAGAAACTGATGCGTCAGATATTGGTTTTGGTGGAATACTAAAACAAATTGATTCTTTAGATAAAAAGGAATATTCAGTAAGATTTCATTCTGGAAAATGGAATGGAAGTCAAAGAAATTATGCAACTATAGCAAAATAAATTCTTTTTATAGTTAAATGTGTAATAAAATTTCAAGATGATTTATATAATTAGAAATTTATCATTAAAACTGATTGCAATGCAGCAAAGTTTATGTTTAAAAAAGATTTTAAACATGATGTTTCTAAACAAATGTTTGCTAGATGGCAGGCTCATTTAGCCCCATTCGATTTTGATATTATATACAAAAAAGGTGAAGAAAATTCTCTTCCTGATTTTTTAACCCGTGAATATTTGCAATGATTGCAGGTATGTATGATGGAGGCCGAAATTCCTCTTATAGGGGAAGAGGCAGAGGACGACAAAATCAGAATAATATTCTGATTCAGCATGGAAAGAAACAATTGATTTCTTTCCAACATATCAGGAATATCTGATATAAAAGATTATGATGAATTTCTAAAATGGAAACAATCTCAAGGAAGTAATACTTCTCAGGGTGAATCATCTAATTCACAAACTCAGAGTTCATATGCTCAACAGTTATCAAAGGATGATGATTCTGATTTTAATAAAAAATTTCATAGATTACAAAAAGAATCTGTGATTATGATTGTCAGTAATACTGATGAGAAATGGGAAAAAGAACCATGGAAAATTATGGAAAGATATATCCATACTCACGGTTATACCTCTGAGGTTTATAAATCTAGACCATATTATGAAGGTCTATTAAAAGATTGTGCATCATGTGAAATTACTCATATGACTGGTGCTAAGGAGGGAGTTTATAACTTTTCCAAATCAATTATTAAAACACTTTATACAGCTGAAGATTGGGGAATATCTCCACTCAGGGAAAGAACATTTTCTCCAAGTAACAATGTTACATACAGGTATAATTTCTGGGATTATATCTCAGCACGAGCAAATCCACATTAAGCTATGTTCGCTTGTTTTATATCTCAAATAGAACTAAAACATCCGGAGGAAGCTCTACAAGATACCAACTGGGTTCATGCCATGCAAGAAGTGCTAAATGGATTTGAAAGAAATCAAGTCTGGTACCTGGTCCCCAGACCTACACATCAAGGCGTCATCGGAACCAAGTGGGTGTTCAAGAACAAGCTAGATGAAGAAGGACAAGTTGTAAGGAACAAAGCAAGACTAGTAGCAAAAGGATACTGCCAAGAAGAGGGCATAGATTTTGATGAAACCTTTGCTCCAATAGCCAGACTCGAAGCAATTAGAATCTTCCTAGCATATGCAGCATATAAGAATCTCACTATATATCAAATGGATGTGAAGAGCCACTACAAGAAATACGCTAATAGACAACTGATATTATCTGTTGTCTAAGTGGAAAAATATATGATGTCTATGGCGGTGTTGTAAAAAGTCGCTAATAGACAACATATATCTGTTGTTGTTTATAGAAACAACAACATATTTGCAACACGTAAAATCTGTTGTGGTTTTCTATGAGGACAACTGATATTAACTGTTGTTATTTATCTGAAGTGTTGTAAATTTTCCGAATTATTAGGCCTTACTATCTGTTGCGGCTGTAATAGACAACATATTTTATCTGTTGTCATTTCCAAAAACAACAACATATCCACAACAGGTAATATCTGTTGTTGTTTGTAATTCGGACAACAGATATCCGCAACATGTAAAATCTGTTGTCGTAAGTATTATATATTTAACAACATGTTTAATCTGTTCTCTTTTCCCAATACATTGATATCTAATTGCTGCATATTATTACAAAAAATCTATAATACTTGAAAATGTCAACAAGACAAAAAAATTATAGACATTTCAATTAATTTCCCATCAAGTTAAACGTATATACACTGAGTTATCTACTTCAAGTACGCAAAATGTAGGAAACTAAATGATTCAAAGCATCAAAGGTGCATACTAATATCATATACGTCAAAACTAGTTTTGCATACTAATTAGTTGATAGTTTAAACCTAGCATGTACATGTCACGCTAACCAAAATATACTTCATATCTACACATCAAAAGGAGTCAGCATCTGTTCAGTGTATTCACATGAAATCCTTCAATGAAATCTTGAAGACTCACACCTGCATTATTCAAAATATATAATTATAATAATCTCACAACTTGTTTTTCACAATGAATTCATTCTTATAAAAAAAAACATATGAAGTTCTAACCGTATCCCTTATATATAATCTTGCACGCAATCCGCCCACTCAGATCGCACTTCATCGATTTCTTCTTCAGTGTATTCTTTTTGTGTGAACTGTGAATAACCACTAGCCAGTCTCACATACTCATGTAATCATTGCTAACAAAGAGATAATCAGAAGAAAATAAACTTGAAAATAAGGAAAAGGTTAGAAGAATACTATTGATCGTAGTGAAGCCTGATCAAATGTTTTAACCTTTTCAGTTATCTCTCTCATTGAGCGCATTACATAATAACCACATTGCAGTGCATCAGGTTGGCGAGGACCCTATATTAGAAACTAAATGTAATGAAAAGAAGTTATCATTAAAGAAGTAGTCAATTACAAGTAGATTTACCTTTAGTAGTTCCCACATTGGATTCTTTTTACCTCTCTTTTGCTTGCTAACATTAAAAAATGTTATTGCCCTGCAGACATGAATATAATTTTAGATGAATTCGAATGTGACTAAGCTGATTAATATCAACAATGAGTTGTATCTACCAACTTACATATTCACAATATGTTTCCAGTCAAGATCTCGGATGCGAGGACCAAGAGAATCTAGGATATATACGATCTCCTTGTGTGGATCAATCATAGTAAGAATCCAATGTTCACTAGCATGTTATAATAATAGTTAAATTGCATGGGCATAGTCAAACTTCAGTTTGTAAACTTAACACATATTCATAATTCTCTTACTCACCCTATATTGAGGCACCAAGACCAATTGATTAGGCTTCGCATGGCACAACCTAATTGCCAAAACACGTGCTCTTTTTTCCATGAGTTCTGTCTTCTTGTCTTCACCTTGGGAGTTCACTTGAATATGTGGCAGCAAATGTGGATTCATAAATAAAAATCTGTCAAGTTTGTTTTGTCCTTTCAATTTTCTACAAAGTTGCCTGCATTTTAGATAGAAAAAATGTAGCCCAACAGCATAAGAAGCTTATGAAAACAAATTCATATCTGTAAATGTAGATAGATCAAAAGGAACTCACCAAACATACACAACTATGCATGTGCATGATACCGGGGATAACTCATAAACATGTGTAATATCTTCCAAGTGAACATAAGTTGTATGATCCTCACCAAAGACATCAGAATCAAGAGGTATTGCTATAGTGTTGTCTAAACCTTGTAAAGCATGCCCTCCATAGCGGTACAACATGTGCAATGACTTTGGAGCATTTGATTCATTCTTCTTCTTGAGTTTGACACTTTTTTTCTTTGCATGCTTCTAGTTTAAGATAAGTAGGAACATGTCACATAGTGCTTCACAAACAAATACTTCAAAACAATCAGTTGGACCAAAAAAAAAAAAATCAGAAATACCTCATTATGTAGCAATATCAACTATTTTCGCCAGGCCACGTGAATTCCCAATGCATCACCAACTGTCTTACATTCATTTGGAATTGGAATCGGCAAAGGAGCTGATTCATTCACTGCATCATCAATAGAGACTCGCATGCAGCCCTTAGGAACTGTAGCGTTATGCAATTGTTCAACATTGACAGAAATGATTGTTCCATATGCCACAACATCAGTGGATGACTTCAATGCTAAAGCTACCAGTTTCCCTTATTATCAGCATATTCATGATATGAAATTCTATATAATCTTTAATACAATGATTAATTTGAACACAAGTAGTTCAACTTACCTGCAAATGCTCATCATCTTCAATAATTTCAACATCATCTAGATCCTCTTCAGCTTTAGGCTGATTTCCAAAGGTTGGAAATTTAACTGAGCAACTACCTTTCTCATCAATATCAGGGCTTGCCACATGCCTTTTATAAATCTCTGCTTCTATTTGTGCAATACGTGCATCTTGAACTTCCCTTTTTTTCAGCTCAACTTCTAGTAATGCAATGCGTGCATCTTGATCTTTCCATGTTTTCCTTTCAACTTCCAATTGTGCAATTCGTGCATCTTTGTCATTTATCTTTCTCTTTGCCTCCAACAATTCTTTCTTGTACTCCTTGACTATGTGTCCACCAACATCCTTCTTTGAATTACTGAAATTGAAGTACATTGTTGGAGTAACATGCCCTCCAATCCCTCTCACACGTCCAGCATTTTCCTTTAATTGTAAAGCCTTTGGAATAATACCATCCTGAATTCCTTTCAATTGAAGTTTGCCTTCTCTCCTTTTTTCTATATATTCATCCTGAAGAGTAAATTATGTAAGAATAATGACATAAATCTAGAATTTCAGAAAAAAAATACAGCATTACAACAAAGCTAGAATTTCAGAAACAAAAGCATTACAACAAAAGCTGGAATTTCAGAAAAAAACAGCCAATCCTGCAAATCCCAGACCTAAAACCTGAATTTCATCATGCACAACATTGCATAAAGATAAGTAGGAAATGAAAGCTAAAGTTTAATAAAAAATAAAATAAATTTGACATACAATGGCTTTCACTTTATCCTGCAGCTCCTTGCCGTCAAATTCCCCATCTTTATTCATACGTGCTCGCTTCCATAGAATAGCTCTATTTATTTCAATGTCATCACCCAACTCATCCGCCTACAAAGAAGACAATTCATTTCAATTATGTCTCCTTGTATAAAGTATTTTATGCAATATTCAATATACACAGGGTACATCAATACAAGAATGTGCTAACACATGCTGTCAAGCACACACCAATTATGCCGGTAAGTAGAGAGGGAAGGGGCAATATGCAAATTTGTGAAACGAGTTGATACATGAGTAAACCCACAGAGGACATTCTATAAAGAAAAGGAAAGGAAAAGGCAGCAGCTTATAGTTGCTGCAGAACGAGGGAGAGGGGGAGGGTGATCACAGATAAGTTTCAAACTAACCAGAAAAATAAGCTAAAGCAGAGCCTATCACAAGAACCTATAAACTGAAAATTTAAATATAACCTACATTTAAGATTTAAGGTACAGATGTCAGGAAAAATAAGAAGGATATAAAGTTATTTGCTTCGGGAATTCATATACCCTTTGTTAACATCTTCAGTAATATTTATTGGGTTCTATTATAAGAATCTGGTATAGTTCGTATGTTCTGTTTCTAGAGGCAACTTCTACGATTGTTACCTATAATAAGCTTCTGCAATTCGCTCTGTGCTTGCAGTCTCTAACTTGCTCATTCACTTCTTGTTTCCCCTTTCCGACCAAATTTACACACAGGCAGAATCGTAAGGAGTAATACAACACTTTCCAAATTAGAACAGGTAAAATGTAACAATTTGCACAAAGGTAGGGAAGCCCACATGGTACAGAACTTAACTTCTATAGAACAAGCTTTTCAAGTTACAAGCATTAAATATCAAGGGCAGGAAGAACTCAGCAATAGGACTCTAAATTATCTTCAACTAAGTTATCTCCAAATCTCCTAATTTCCACACATTTCAACAATCTAAAAGGTGAAAACACGTGTTATCATAGAAACCACATTTCTAGCAAAGAGAAAGGCGTACATACCTTAGTACAGCAGATTAATGTAATTATGCGAGCCACCAAGAATTGCTTTCTCAGATGAGAAACATCCACCAAATTCCGATCTCTTAGCCCTCTTCCCATCATCGAATCCCAAACCATCCACCCATCGAGGTCCATACTCCACGTCAAACAAGCTTTGAGAATAATCATGCTGAGACGTCATACTCAGACCAGAAGAAGGCACCACGTTGTAACTAACCTGGTGATTCAAGCAAGACCTCAAATTCACCGGTGGCTCGCCGTCGACTGCTCGGAGACAACAACCTAGCTTTCCTCTGCTTCTTCTCACCGTCGCTGTGTTCGAATACGTCGCCGTCGCTGTGTTTGAATTCGTCGCCGTCGCCGTCGCCGTCGCTGCTTCACCGTCTCCACCGACTGCTCTGCTTCGTCGTCCGAAGTTCCTTCGAAGTTCCTCCATTGCTTAATCGAATTTCTGGGATTGTTGATTGTGCCCTAGAACATTGAAATGGGTTTTGGGGATTTTGGGGATTTTAGGTTTCGATTTCGATTTTCCCTCTTTTTTTCAAATTCTTTTTTTTTCTCTTTTTTCTTTTTTTGATTAGTTTTATTAATTTATATTCAAATTAATTTAATTTTCATTAGTTTTGGGTGGATCTTTTTTTCTCAACACTTATGTATATATTTTCATTAGTTCTATTAAATTATTTTTAAAAAACTCATATATTATAATGTGCATGATTAAGGGATTTAATTCCACACTTAGTCATATAATAAAGATTATATTATAAATTAAACCAAAATATATACATTTTGTAGTATGTTATATATATATATATTAATTATATAATTATATAAATTTATAGTCACAACACACTTTTAACAACAGATATTATCAGTTGTATATTACATAGTTAATATATAAACCAACACACTTTTAACAACAGATATTATCAGTTGTATAGTTAATATATAAACAACACACTTTTAACAACAGATATTATCAGTTGTATATGAGTAAATTACACGCTAATAGACAACAGATATGAAGTGTTGTTAAAGTTGTTGTCTATTCTCGAAAAAACATGACAATAGACAACAGAGCATAAAATCAGTTGTCTATTAGCGCAAAAACACGCTAAAAGACAACAGATTTCTTAATATCTGTTGTAAGTATTAGTAACGACAACATTTTAGATAAAATCAATTGTCTATTTAGTGTTGTCTATTGGCAAATTTCTTGTAGTGAGCGCCTTATTGAATAGGATTATGGTAGAAGAAGTTTATGTTGAACAACCACCGGGGTTTGAAGAAGATGCTGATAAGATGGTGTATAAATTGAGGAAAGCTCTCTATGGATTAAAGCAGGGGCCAAGATCATGGTATGACACCCTGTCGAAATATCTGTTGGACAATAGATTCATGAAGGGTAAAGTGGATAAAACCCTATTCAGAATTCAGGATGGAGACAACATCCTACTTGTTCAAATCTATGTTAATGATATCATTTTTGGATCAACCAACAAGGAGTTATGCAGAAAATTCTCAAACCTAATGCAGTCTAAATTTGAAATGAGCATGATGGGAGAACTGAGTTTCTTCCTTGGATTGCAAGTAAAGCAGCTTGATCAAGGAACCTTCATAAATCAGATCATGAAGTACACCAAGGAGCTGATCAAGAAATTTGGAATGGAGAATGCCAGTACAGTAAGCATTCCAATGCAAACTTCAAAAGGTCTAGACAAAGATGAAGGAGGAAAGACAGTTGACATCACAAAATATAGAAGGCTAATCGGGTCACTGCTCTATCTTACCGCAAGCAGGCCAGATATCATGTTTGCTGTGGGAATGTGTGCACGATATCAAGCCACACCCAAAAAATCTCATCTTACAACAGCAAAGAGAATAATTAGATACCTCAAAGGAACTCAAGATGTAGGCTTGTGGTATCCAAAATAAGGTGATATAAAATTGATTGGATATACTGACTCTGATTTTGCAGGTTGCAATTGACAGAAAAAACACTAGTGGAACCTGTCAAATGCTAGGGAATCGCCTAGTATCCTGGTTCTGTAGAAAGCAAACATCAATAGCCACTTCCACGACCAAAGCTGAATATGTTGCTGCAGGAAGCTGCTGTGCGCAATCCTATGGATTCAACAACAACTTCGAGATTACGATATTGTTGAAAAGGATACTCCAATCATGTGTGACAATTCAAGCGCAATAGTAATTACACACAATCCTGTTTTTCACTCAAAAACTAAACATATTGATGTTAGGCATCTCTTCATCAGAGATCATGTCGAAAAGAAAGACATCTCTCTAGAGAAGATTCATACTAATCAACAATTAGCAGACATACACAAAATTTCTATGTGAATCGAGATTTTCCTTTCTAAGAAATGAATTAGGCATTATTAATTTAAGCTAAACCTACTAATATATTTGTTGAAGTGTTCTACAACTCAGGGGGAAACACAAAAATCACTTTCAGAAAGGACACTGAATAGGATCCTGATAAAGGTTCCTGGTGAAGGAAGCTGATAAAGCTTACTGAAAGATACACCAGCAAAAGCTATATGGTAACTTAATCATCACAAAGGAACCCACGAAGCGCATGATAGTGAGAAACTGTCAATCTCGAGACGTGGCGCATCAAATTAGGGCAGGTTACCCAATAAGAGGCGGCGATATTTGCAGCAAGTCCCTCAAGATCTTTGAAAAGGCAAAAGCAAATCAGCGCATTAAATGCAAGGATCCTCAACCGCGGGATAAAAGACCTTTCAAATTCGAGAAGATCTACACCGTTGATCAAAATACCGGAAGTTCTTCTATAAAACATAAACTTTACACTTGATCAAATCTTTTACGTTTTTCTAAACTCTCTAACCTTCTGCAAAATAGAAACCTAGCAATTGTTTCTGCGATTTTCTCTACTTTTTGCAGAAAACTCACCTACTCTACTACCTCTCGAAATGACACCCAAAGTCACGCAAGTTATTGATGGTCGTCTCATCGATGAAAAAATCTTAGTGAAAGCCATTAGAGATGAAGGTCGCTCCATTGAACTGATGCAAATGATCCTGAACCATCTTCACCAATCCAGAGTCTTGGGTTTATGCTCACACTACAAGGAACCCTACTGTGAGGACATGATCTGCCTGTTCTACAATAATGCAGAGATATCCAAGAAAAGTCAAAGATCATCTCCAATATGGGGAAGAAAACGATTGAGATTACAACCAGCCTCCTCGACAGAATCTTCCAACTGCCCACTGAAGGGATAAATGGCAGTGAGCTAGTCACCTATGGGGAAGAGATGGTGGAAGAATACTGGAAGAGATTCACAGGTTTAGAGGACTTGCTGCCATTGAACAAAAGTTGCAACAAAAAGGTCTTGCTAATGGAGTATCAGATGCTCCATGATAGATGCTGCCATATCATTGAGAACCGATCTGGTTCCTTTGATAAGTGTACCAATCTCAGATACAGAATGATGATGGCCTTAATGGAAGCTGAGAAGATAAACTGGGTAGAATACGTCTTTACCAGGCTCAAGGAAGAAGTGGAGAAGAAGATGGGTAAGCCAACCTACGGACTAATAATCAACACCATTCTTGGGTCCGCTGGTCTCGACCTGTCTAAGGGTAAGCCCATCCAAAATGGCAAGTTCATAGGATACGGCAGAATCTTTTTCAAAAAGGGAACTAAGGGCTCTCCGGTGACCAGAAAGATTACAACTGTGAAAGAAAAGGAGCCTAAAAGAAAGGAGAGACAGAAAAGCTCATCTGAGGGGGAAAGCTTGACAGTCGCTGTTTCTTCACCCAAGCAGGAGAAGAAGGCAAGGAGTACTAGGGCAAGGGCAAAACAGATGGTAAGGAGGAAGCTGAGAATTTCTGATGATAAAATTTCACCATCACCCGTGTTGATGCTCCTTGCTCCATCTATAAAAGATGATGATGCTGAGACAGAGATTCAAACTACTGAGCAAGCAGAAAAAGCTGTATAGAAGGTGACCAAACAAATACAAATGGAGGAAGGAGAGAGTTCAGAGGACTCTGAACCCGATATAGTCCTGGATATTGCAAAGATGAAGGGAGAATTCAGGAAACAGTGGGAAAGATTCACAACTTGGTGGAATTATTGACACATTCCCAGTATGGTCTTGGTTCAATGGCAAGAGCTACATACAGAGGAAGATTGGGCACTGAATTGGGCTGAGGTGTCTGACATTGAAGAAGAGAAAGTACTGGACTCAAGCTTTCTAGTAGGACTACGAAAGAAGAAATGGAGTGAGTTCAAGGAAAACTATGAAGCAGAGTTGAGACTGGTTGCTCGTGCCGAAAAGAAGAAACAGACAGCACCTCTTGAATTGCCTCCACCATCCCAAGAAACCTGAAGGGAAATAAGCCCATTGAGCAACCTGATTTCTATAGGGATGATATCATTTTAATGGGAGCACCTGAACAAGTGATCGCTGGTGATGACATAGGTTTTGCTGAGAAACAAGCAGAAGCCTTTGGAGCTGATGAAACAGAAGAAAAAAAAATGCTAAAACAGGCCATGGATGCTAGTTTGTTGGACAAGGGGAGGAAGCATAAACCTGTAATCATACAACCGGGTGAAGGGTCTTCAGCTAGAGCAGCACCCATAGAACATCTGTTGAATGCTCCACCAATAATTCAGAAGACTCCATCACCATCACCATCCAAAGACGAATCCAATGGAGCCTACAATCAGTTGGTTGACATAGTGGTTTTACCGGATGAAGAGGAAACAGGATCAGAAATTGCTGGAGAAGTTCATATCATGGGAGATACTCCTATCACCCTAGAACAGGCTGACACACCAATAATGGAGCTACCAGCTACACTAGAGGGTACAAAGCTGGATACACTTGCAGTTCCTGCAGCTCTTGCAGAAACCTTAAGAGCAGCAACTCTTGTAAAAGGAGAATCTGTACCAAAACTCTCTGCCGATAGAACACCAATGGAGGTTGACAAAATGGCTGAGGAAATTACACCTACTCTCATACAGGATGTAATCTATGAGGATCCTGCGAACCATGGAGAGATGGTTGCAGGGGATGCCACAACTGAACAGACTGCTAACAGAGAGCCTACTGTTGAGATGAACCCAGAGGAACAAAGTGCTAAGAAAAAGTCTGCTGCTGAAAAGACTAACCCCAAATAGCCCACTATTGTGGCAGATAATGATGATTCAGCTCATTATAGTGCAGATAATGAGAGTTTCATGTCAAACTCTAACAGCAATGAAAGGTCACCCAGTGAACAGGGTGAATCTGGAGCCAAAAAATCCAAGCCTCTAAATCCTTCTTCTTCTGAGCAGAATAAAGAACAAAAATCCTTCGATGATGTTCTCAAAGTAATAAGAGAACTTGGAACATCCTTGAGCGAAGCATGCAAGCAGATGAGAGCTGAAGCAAGAAATGATAGATACAAAGCCGCCTTTAAACAGGATACTCTGAATGCAACTTTGGCTAGATTACAGCAGTCTATCTCTTCTCTAACATCCTCTACCACTCTTATTGACACACTCAAGAGCATGAATGACAAGCTCAATTCCCAAGCAAACAAATTAGTTACAATTGAGCTAGAGCAACAATTTATGTCCGCTTCCCTCAAAGAAGTTTCCAACACTCAGCATGAACAGAAGCAAACCTTGGACGATCTTACTAACATGGTAGCCAGCATGCACTTGATGCTGCAGTTCACAGTTGGTTCGAACTTTGATGCTGACAAAAAGGGGGAAGAGGCATCTAAGAGGATTGAGCAAAGAAGGCAGCAAGTTCCTCCCTTCTCTTGCAAAGATCTAGCAATATTGTCTAGAAGGGATTCAGGAGGCGATGGAGGAAGCTATGGAGGAAGCTCTGGCGGACAACAGCATTGCAGAACTATCAAAGAAAATCTGATGCTATCTCAAATATCCATCCTGGTCTTCGAAGAGGAGCAGAAGAAAGAGATGAGAAAATGAGAAGAGTTGAGGAAGAACTTGTTAAAGCATCAGATGCTCACTTTGAAAGATTTGCAAACGAGACCTTATCCAAACTCTTCCCTCCTCAGAAACAACCTGACCTAGAAGCTCTTGCTGCAGAGGAAGGGAATGCACCAGAGTCATTTCATATTTTCTTAGATGGGAGTCCAAACTGCAGATATCCTAATTTTCGAGAATGGGAGCTTCCTGAGATTGATCTGCCTATCAATCGGTGTCCATCCTTTCAGCAAATCAATATCTTCAAACAGGCAGAATATGTGAAGTACTACAATCAGCTATGCAAAGAGTCCATAATTATCAAAGGGAAAAATAATCACGAAGGACTCAAATGCTTCAGAGACCTTGCTAGTAGAGGAGTTCTTCCAAAACAGATAAGGCTGAAGAGCAGATTAAGCAGAGGAGAAACCATTCCCTTTTATGAAGATTTTTGGCTAAGATATGATGAGACGCCTGAGATGAAACAAGAGATGGAGCCAACTTATCAAGATTCTCTCCTCAACTGGTGGAAGGAACCATGAAAAGAAAGAAAGAGAGCTTTCTGGTTCAAGCAGCATTAAACCTCATTACTCTTTATTTATGCATACTCTTCCGTTTATTGTTTCTATCTTATGCTTTGATCTCGATTAAACTTACTATGAATAGACATCTCTTTTGATCCTATAAAGCTCACTGCTCGTGAACTTGTGTTTATCTCTTGATCTGAAAATATGTATTTTGTCTATCTGGTTATTTTCTGAATTTACAGTTTTTTGATCCTCTTAGAAAAAGTTTTGTCATCATCAAAAAGGGGGAAATTGTAAGAAACATTATGTAAGATTTTGATGAATGACAAAACATGTAATATAATAGGAGCCTAGGATCCTGTGTATTAGATTTTGTTGTAATATTATGTAACACCCCGTTTTCAAGAAAACCTGCATTTTATATTTCACAAAATTTCTTTTACCTTTTAATTGAAAAATGATTCGAAGTGAACTTTTATGTTATTTAAAGTTATAGTTTACGTATTATGTTGTGCTTGACGATTTATTTCGTATGTTGTGATCTAATGTTTCTTTCGAGATTTTAAGGTATTTTTGCAGGATTGCTTACGGAGGAAACCGAGCTTGATCTCAACTCACTTGACAATCATGGATAAAAGCAAAAGATAAGATATAGTTATTATTAAATGAGGGAAAATGATATTAGGTTTTTATGCAAAGATTTTCGTTTATGTCGTAAATGCTTTTATTTTATTAAATTTATTCGTGATCTCTATATGTGATTCTATGTGATAAAATAATTTACATAAAATGTAGTATTAGTAAATACTTGTGTATAAATTATGTTAATGTATTATTATTATTATTATTATTATTATTATTATTATTATTATTATTATTATTATTATTATATTTAATGTTATTAATGTTAATCCTATATATTTATATATATATATATGTGTGTAATATATATGTATGTTATGTATGTACATTGATTAATTACCTAAAGCATATATATGAATAATTAATTACTTTGTACATATTATAGATAAGATTTGGATGAATTTGGAGTGAAAAGTCAAGGTAATAGTCTTTCTTACACTTACATGTGCAATATATATCTATAAGAAGAAGAAGACATCTTCTTCTCCCTAATTCTCATCTCCTCTTTGCAAAGAAACGGGAGGAAAATTCTCACAACTTGAATTTCAATTGGAGGGTAAAGATTTTATTTGCTTTCAAATTTTTCCCAATTTTGAGATTGAAGATATATATGTATGTATATATGTGCAAGTGTATATATGTATTAGTTTTGTGTGCTGTAGAAAAAAAGGGGGAAAAGATGGGGAAGAAAACAGGGGAAGGAAAGAAGGAAGAAGAGGGGGAGATAGAGAGAGACGGGAGGAGGCGCCACCGCACGGAGCGACGCCGAGCAGAGACGAAGAGGGCGGCGTCGTGAGCAGTGTCGCCGTGGTGTGAGAAGTGCGTGTTTTGTGTGTATGTATATGTGTGTAATTGAGTGAGTATATATTGTATATATATGTGTTTGTTGCTGTAAATTTGAGAAGTAGGAAAAGAAGGGGGAGATGAGGAAGTGGGATGGGCGTCGCCGCGTCGGGCGCCGCCGAGCAAAGGAAGGGGGGGCGCCGCCGCGACGGGCGGCGCCGTGCAGAGGGAGTTGGCGGCCGAGCAGAGACATGGGAGAAACGGGGCTGTGTAGGGGAAGGGGGCACCGCCGTGAGTGGCGGCGCCGTGCAGGGTGTGCGCCGGCGACGGGAGTTGTCGCCGGCAGGTTGTGCAAGTGGCGGCAGGCGGTGGTCGGACGGCTGAGCAGTGACGGGAATGGAGTTTGGGTGCAGGGGTGATTTTTGGGAATTTGATTAAGTTTAGGGACTTGATTGCAAATTCTTTAATGTCTGTTTATTTCATTTCAGCCCTCAATTTTATGCATATTTCAATTAGACCCTACCGACTTTAAAAAATATCATTTCAACCCCTGAAATTAGTTTAAGTTGCAGTTTAACCCCCAAAACTTTACAAGATTTTAATATATGATTCCAGACTTTATAGAAACTGTAGAATCACTCCTAAAACTTTACTATAATTATAAGTTGAACCCAATACTGTCCTGGATATTATTTTATGACCTCAAACCATATTTTTACGTGTCGTTTTAAGATTTAAAATTTCTAGTTAAATACCTAAAGTTTAAATTATAAGTATATTTGTTGTTTATATGTGAATCATGTTCAATGATTGTTAATTCTTTGTACAAGCAATTAAAATCTATTTTCAGTATGTTAATATAAATGAATATATATGATCATATGAATAATATTGTGATGTTAGGAATTATATATGAAATATTAAAATTGTTAAACCTTTATATTTTTATGTGTCTTTTTAGGACTAAAATTTCTAGTTCAAATATCTAAAACTTAAGTTTTGAGTATGTTGATTTCTTTTAAATGCTAATCATGTTTAAATGATTCTTATATGATAATGTTATCATCAAAAATTTTATATATGAGTCTAATATATGTGTATTTTGTATGATGTATGATTAATATAAATATTTGGATAATGTGTATGAAATCATGTTAATGGATTAACTTACAACCTGTATTTCTATTTTTAGTTGATTACATGATGATTAAAGATTTATATAAATTTATGTACACTGGTTACTGTTTCGCTAATTTATTTTGTTAATTGAGGTGTGTAATCATTATATTATTTGGCAAATTATATATCTTAATTATTTACTTTGCAAAATCATTTATAGCTAGCAATGCAATTGTGGTTTCTTTAAATTATATAGTATTAAAAGATAATCTATCTTGCCAAATTGAATAAGAAATTGGTATCCTGCAGGACAACATAAGTTTATTTTTGGTATTAAAGGTTGTGTGTAAAATGTTGGTATACACTATTAATTAGTGATATTATTCCAGAAATAAGATTTGAAAAGTGTATATTAGTTAAATTAATTTAAGGAATGATTTAAGTAATATATAAAATGTTATGCTGTAACTTTCATGAACTGCATCTCTGTTTAGTACTTTTATGTAAGTAGTGCAAATTGTTTTTGTGTCCAAATCCTTTTAACACAGTCTAGTATATGAAGTATAGAACATACATGTTAAATTTCAGGATATTTGGAGTTGATCTTAAATTACTATGAATTTTCAAACATGACCCTGTTTTGCAAGTAAATTCATTCTGTTTTTAGGTCTTAATCAGACCATTTTATTGAACTACATGCTTCGAATTGTTGTAAGAAAATTTACTATATTTCAGTAAATGTTCTTAGGTACCTATAGAAATTTAGTACGAAATTTTTGGAGTTTGGTACGATTTATTCCGAATTTTATAAGATAACATGTTTTCTGCAGAATCAATGGTCTGTTTTCTGTCAATTTCTGAAATTCATAACTGTTCATCTACATCATATTTATATGTTATATTCTACTGTGTTGTATAACTTGATCTTAGAAACATAATAAAATTTACCTCATGAATTTGGAGCACAATTGTATTTGTAGGGAATTTTATAAGAAACTCTGATTTCAGCCTATGTTATGCATTAATTTCAATCAACTTGTAAAATTCATATGTAATTATGTGAACCTTAGTCATGCTTGAAGGTTTTATGTGTTATACTTTAGTGTGTTATCTAAAGTCTGTTAAAATGTGAAATTTTTTCACCAATCCTATGATGTAGGATAAATTCTTAATTGTAGGTTGATTTCTAGCTGAAATTCAAGTGGAAAACTGGTTAGTTAAATGATTTTTTATATAACGTAAGAAACTAAATGATTAAGTATGTCAAGTGCAGTTGAGACGAACGGTGATCCCAAAAGCAATCCTCGAGCTGTCATCTTAAAGTGGGTAACTTCTACACTCTACTATGCGTGAATAATTAAATCAGTAAGTTATGTATGAAAATCTACGGCTGAAGCTCCGTAGCTATAACCGGTAGTTGCTTCACTATCGGGCGACGACCATAAGGGTGAGAGTGCCCGGTCTAGGAAAGGTCCAGGGTGAGCGTACCCAACGGACAAAGTAGTATGTGCTTAATGATTTAATTATTTCAATATATGTTAGAGTGGGTAATTTCTACACTCTACTATGCGATGATAATTAAATTAGTAGGTTATGTACGACGGTCTACGGTTGAAGTTCCGTAGCGGTAACCGGTAGTTGCTTCACTATCGGGCGACGACCATAAGGGCGAGAGTGCCTGGTCTATGAAAGCAAGGTTTAGTGGGCGAGCGACTCCCACATTCCTTTATGTTATGTATGGTCCATGATGAGCGAGCCCAACGGACATGTAGTATGTACTTAATAATTTAATTGTTTCAATGAATATTAGAGAGTACAGTTATCCCACTGGGATTCCTCTCCGGAGGTGTCTCATGATTCCACTTTTAATATTTTCAGGTTCGGCGTATGATGACGCGGACGTGTAGCTAGCTGATCTGTCTTTCCATCACCCTTTCATGTTAAAGTACCAAACCAGTATTTACTTTTAAGAATAATGTTAAATTTTGGATATGCAAATTATGGTAGATGATGGGCCTAGACTTGTATTTTGGTATTATACGTTTGTTCTATTATGTTATCCCTTATAAAAGCTTGTTTGAACGTTTAACTTAGAAATGTGGGTAAAACACGAGTTTTGGAAATAATTGTCTTATGTTTTAAAAAAATATGTCTCGTGTTTTCCTTTCAGTCTTCCGCTGTAAACTATTTTATGAATTCTTTAATTAGTAAAGGGTGACGACCTGATTTCCAATTAATGGGAATTGGGGCGTTACATATTCTGTAGATTAGGATCAGGAGGCTTGAAGATCAAAGACTAGAACTTGAAGACCTTGCTGCACAAAAACCGCGAAGACAAAAATAATATAGCAGGCTGCTTCGGATAGGATGCTGGTTGCAAATTAACCAAGGATGCTGAGATGATGAAGAGAAGACTGAAAGCATCAGGAAGCTACAGCTACCTGAGGAGTAGCGGTTATCTCAAAGAACGTGCACAAAAGTTTACAGTAGGCACAAGCCACAGTTGCATCCAACCAAGAAGTGCCATGTATCAAAAGGTAAAAAGGAAAGTCAGAAGATGTGTCAAACTATGACGACGATTGCAGCTTCTGAGTGACAGCCTGAAAAAGCAGTACACGATCAAATCAAAGAATGTCACGTCACTCCAAAGAGGCAGCAGATCAGATTTCTTCTCCAACGGACAAAAATTCAAATCGCCTATAAATACAAGAGGATTGGGACTTGAAATGCACCTGAAACTCTCGCAATCAAAACACTCAAAGATATACACTGCAGATCATATACAAACATCAAAGAAGTTTCAAGTCCAGTCTACACAACAAGCTACTCACAACTTAAAGAGCTCAACTGCTTTAAGCTTGTTGCCTGTGTTACTAGAGTTTTATTCTCTTTGTTAGACTGTGTGGAGTTGCTTGATCAGAGGGTGTGCCTGATCAAGTATTTTAGCTCTTGGTAGAAGAGCAAGAGTCCTGTGTGGGCTAAAGGTTTCGCTCTTGGTAGAAGAGTAAAAGTCCTGTGTGGGCTAGAGATTTTGTCACTGTGCAGTAACCCTGTGTGGGAGAAACTGGCAGTTGTTCTCGTTAGGTTTAAGTTGTCTAAGTGAGGCTTGTGTAAATCAACCGTTTGACCTAACGAAAGTTCCTCCTTGTGTAGGAGAAGAGAGGACGTAGAGGGATTACTCCACCCTCGAACCTCTATAAATTGTTGTGTTCCTTATTGTTGTTTATCTTGCTTATATTGTTGCATATCTGAATCTATCTTCTGCATATCATCTTAAGGTTTTCAGAAAACAAGTTTTGTTTTGAAAAGACATTTCCGCTGTGCATAACTTTCTATTGTTTAAACTCTAAGGTAACTGCTCAAGCAGCAACCTTTAAAAAAAGAAGAAATTGAAAATATTGAGTAGACTTATTCACCCCCTCTAAGCCTACTACCACTTCAGACCAACAATTCTCATAGTAAAATGAAAACATTTAAAAATTATATAGGAAAGTGTTACATCACGTATAGTTATGATGAATTTTTGTTTTTTTACCCTTATTCAAAATACAAGACCTGTACTAATGAAGTACTAGTTCTTTTATAAAGTGGTGATCTTTTTACAATTACGTCCATAATAAACCATGTATGTGAATTGCTAATATAAATCTAAAATAATATTTTCTTTTTTAATTAATTCCCGCCTTCATTAAAGATTCTATGTCACATTTTGTCATACATTTTCTTGGAGTTAATGGCTGCTCCCCCGCCGATTGAGTTCTCAACAGACGGCGGCGCCGTCATCGAATTGGATGAGGAAATTGACGGAGACGAAATCGGTTCCAGAAATTACCGCTTCTCCAAAATCGGAGAACCTGTTCCTGTTAGTACCGATGGCACCTCCGAGTTCGAACCTCAATCTCTTCCCTCCCAACCTTTGGCCGTCTCCGAACGGTTTCGCCTCCTCTTTGTTGCTCATCCCCAAGGTAGCTTCCTCCATCCCCCTCTCTCCGAATCCGGATTAATTACTTCTTCTAACTCAAATTATTCGTATTTTTGTGCTTAGGGTTTTATGTTGTGAGGACCAAGGACGTTATGGCTTCTGCCGAGGAGATTAAGGAGAAAAAGACAGGTCGGTCTATTCAGGAGTTGAGCCTCGTCGATGTTCCTATCGGGAAGGTTTCAATACTGGCTTTGTCAGCTGATGATTCTTTGCTCGCTGCTACTGTAGCTAGTCATGTGCATTTCTTTGCTGT
The DNA here is from genome assembly GCA_005771605.1 of Scutellaria baicalensis. Lineage (NCBI taxonomy): Eukaryota > Viridiplantae > Streptophyta > Magnoliopsida > Lamiales > Lamiaceae > Scutellaria > Scutellaria baicalensis. The sequence continues at coordinate 2,080,293 of CM016726.1, forward strand.
TAGCGCTTTGCTTCACAAGGTATGTATTTTTAGTACTTAGAGCTTCAAAGGCGATTGATTTCTCGTTGTATGCTACAGGCTGCGGTCATAATTATTGTATAAGAAAATATGATATGTTGATGTTATCTCTCATTCGAATGTGAAATTTTTCAGTAAAATGGAGAACTCGTCAACTTAGTTGTAAACAGCAAGGGAGTTGTATTACGTTTTTATTTTTCCTCTCTTGGTGCGCATAATATCGAACATACGTCTTAAAGTTATCAGATCATATTACTGAATGCTTTATAGATTAGTTATGTCGTGAAATGGTCATTGAACAGGAACAAAAGCCTTCATATTCTGTCTCCCTTGATGATTCCCTTTGCATCAAGGATGTTTGTTTGGCTAGAAAAGTTGCTAAAGCTTATCTCATTCTGTCCTCCAACGGAAAGTTATACCATGGATCTGGTCAAGCTCCCCTTGTTTATGTAATGGAAGGTGTTGATTCTGGTAATCCCCCCCTCTATGTGTAACATATTATATGCAACTGTTTAGTAGTCTTAACTGACACCAGATTGGCTATCCTGTATCCTCATATATTACATCATTGTCTGATTTCACTGGATATTCTATTTCAAGTTAACTATATCACAAAATCATTGGCTGTGGCTTTCCATGATTCTGTCAAAGTTATTATCATGTTCATTTATGCCCGCAAAAAACCTTATTGGCACAAATAATTTTTTATCTTCTCTGTTTGATATAATCGCTTTCTTTTAGTGATATTAATAGGCATCTTCATCTTCTAGTCTTAACTTGTGTAAATGCTGTGCATCTATATGGTGCCTTTTTTCCTTGTGTGTATTTCCTTTTCTCACTGAGTTCATTTATTGGCATAGTTGATTGGAGTATCAAAGACAATCATATTGCTGTGGCAAAAAAGAATGTTGTCAGCATTTTGTCATCGCACTTTAAGGAAAAATCAAGATTTCTTCTGTCATTCCAGTCGGTGATTGGTGATTCTGATGCTAGCCAAGCTATTAGAGGTATTGCTTCTTCTCTGTATAGTTTTGGTGCATTCATTATCTTTCTTCCTGTACCTGGCAACCATCATTCATATTCTTGCGTTGGACCCATTTTCACTGTTACATGCTTGAGTAATGTGAGTGGCATAATAAAGCACGTTGGATAACCTTATCTTTCTGGTGGATTTATTCCTCACAGCTTCTCATCCGTCTTTTGACCCCTGTTATGCCTACAATCTTAGGTTAGTCTGTTATGAGGTTTTTTGTGCATGCAAATATTTGGTGGACCAGTTGGTCTTTTTCCTGTGTGCTTCATTCATATGTTAGGAACTAGAGTCAAATGTCAAATGCTCATAAACTCCTTCATTGGGTCTTTATATTTGACAGTTTCAGATTTTCTCTGTGATAAAGCTCCTTCATTAGGTTTTAATTTGAAAGTGTTTTCTCAGACTGAATGAGGTGATAGTTGTAGGTGTATATGTTCAGTGTCTGTTATTGTTTATCAGTGTGTCCTGGTATCACATGATTAATGGGAATAGATTTTGAAGTTTACTAGTTCCAGAGCCAATGTCTTTGTAAAGTATCGGAGAGAAATTAATTAAATGATCTGTAGGCATGTTCAGTAATTTAAATGTGTTGGGAAGGCAGATACATCCTGATACAGCAGTGAGGAAATGTTGATATACCTGATAGATCAGTCAGCTGGTTGTCCTGTGGATAAAGAGCACCTTTTTTTTTGTACAAAATCATTACTAATGTTTATTGCTAGGTACATATAACTCATTAAAAGTTTTTTTGGGTACATTTAACTCTATTGATATTGTAAATTTAAATATTGCTTCATATGAACATTATTTTTTTTTCCTTTTTCTTCTATTGAGCTCATATTTTGATTTTTTGAAACAAAAAAATAGTTTGATAAAAAATTATAATATTAGCTCATTCTATGTATGTGATTATATAAAAAAATGTATATTACTATTATTATCATTTGCACTTTTTGTACCTTTTCTGCATGAGTCATTTTCTTGAAATATTACCCCTCAATCTGGATTCTATTTTATAGCTGCATGAAATTAAGATAAATATAAATATATAACTTGAACTTTTACTTAAATTCAAAAAGATATTCAAACTATCATAGTGAAAATAATGATTTTGCTCAAACCTAGTTGTTTAGTGGTTTTGGTCTTCAAAAGTACAAAAGAGTAAATAATAATGATAGTAGTAACATATATAATATAATAACAAGCTATTATATTTATGTTATTCATTAAATCACTTTTTGTTCTAAAAAATTGAAAGAATATGGTCACAAAAAAGAAGATAAAGGAAAAGAAAATTAAAGTGTCCCTATGAGGCATAAATATTTTAATTTTACAACATTAGTGGTGTTATTTAAAAAAAAAAAAAAACTTAAGTGGGTTAGTGCCCAGAGGTAAACATTATTGGTGTTTTTGTACCTAAGAAAACTTTAGTTAGTTATATGTACCTAGCTAGGGATAAACATCAATGGGTTATTTGTCCCTTTTCATTAATGGGTTATTTGGCCCTTTTCCCTATTTTAAATGATGAAATAATGAAAAGTAGGTTTAGTTTACTTCATAAAACTTAGTAGCAAGGACTTTCAGCGACTCTGATTGATACATCTTTATGATTAATTCCTTGGTTTCTGTTAAAATTAATTTTACTCTTAATCTCATCTCAGTGGATTCCATCCGATGGATCCGTCCTGATAGTATAGCTGTTGGATGTTTCCACATAAATGATGATGGGGAGGAGGAGAATTACGTTGTCCAAGTCATCACCAGCAGGGGCAGAAGATTTACTGATGTCAGTGTATGCATACTTCATATTTTCCTTATTTATTTAATTGGTAGCTTTCTATACTTAGTCAGATGTATTTATTTATAAAGAAAAATTAAGTAACCTCTTCTATTTATTTATTTACAGCATTTTGTTTATTATGTACTAGGTGATGTACATCAATTAATTTTTGTTCTTTACTACTTTCAGCTTTTATAGTATAGACTGAATTTTGCTAACAGATTGTCATCCACTTGTGTTGGGTTCTGCTCAAAAGCTGTTAAACTAGTTAGTTATGAGACACCAACAATTTGATAAACTTGTCACATTTTACCACAATCCCTTGTTTCTCTGGGTTTATGATAGCTTCATATTTTCCAGTGATGAGTCATCTAATTTTCAAAATGATGTTTATTTATAATTTCATCTAGCCTTATAGCTCTATGAGTTTGGTAATTAGTTATGTTGTATAAATTAATATCAACCTCAGAGATCACCTCTGCATATTTCACTGAGTTTGTCTGAAAAATAATCTTATTTTTTATTGTTGACCTGAAGCATTGGGTTATTGTGATTTTCCCTTATATAGAATAAGTTGTAGTTGAGACCCCTATTGGACTTTAGATTGTTTTTGCTTCAGGAATGACTCTAGTAAGGGACTACATGAGGTAGAAACTCCCCAGGGACATAAGTTTGGAGTTGTGCTTTTGGAATTCGTCAAGGAGTAGCTTGCTGAGGGGGCTGGGGTGGCTAAGTTGGATGATGGCTTTATTCTAGTGAATAAGGCGTTGACACTCTTCGACAATGCTCTTGCTACAAAGAATAAATTTTGTAAAACTTATCAATTCTTGGTATTTGTTCCTTGTTATAGTAATTTTATGTAATATCTAACAAAATAGTAGCAATTGCCATAGTGGTAACTGCACCAGAGCAGAAAGCTTCACTCTTCTACCCCTTGACCTGTCTTTAGTGCAGGATATATTAGATGAAATTAGGTATATGTATCATTTATTTGGTTTTGAGTGAGGATGGTTCCTTATATTTGCATAATGTATGATTTTTTCGCTGGATTAAATATTTTCTTTTTCTTATTGCCTTCAGGAGTCTTCGAAGCCAACTGTATTATCTTTCAGTAATGTCTTCATGGATTTCTGTTCTGATGCTGTCCCCACCCGAAATGGACCACATCTGTTTCTCAGCTATCTAGATCTTTAGTACGTCTATGTTCTTACCTTATTTAACTATTTTTGCATCTGCTTTTACTTTTGTTCTCCTGAAAGTTTACGAAAAGATTGATCTCATTTTCTTATTCAGTAATATCAGAGTTATACACTGAAAGTATAACTATTATCATGCAGATAAGATGTTGAGAACTACTATTTGATAGGGTAGAACCAAATCTTTCATAAATATTTAGATTGTAGAAATCAAAATTTTTAATTATGTAACAGATAACAGATAAGAACCAATCCTATCTTTCCATCACTTCCCCACTTGTTGGTGATTAGATGTCTATCAACTCCAACTCATTGATTATGAAGTCAAGGTTTGAACAACCATTTCATAAGAAGATTTGCTACAATATGTGATGTTGAAGCAAAAGTTATGCAGGATTCCCTTGAGTTTTCTTTTATGGTGATCATTTATCTTTCCCTTCATTTGTAAATGAACTACCATTTGTACAATATTGACTAACACAATGAGCTAAGATGATGAAATAAATGGAGAGTGAGGGACTGAATGTGGTTTCGACTTAATTAGCCTTTATCAATTTACGTGTATAACTTGTCATCTCTAGTTACTATTGCCAAGGACTGAGTGCACTGCTCAATGAACATCTGTTACTTTGCATCAAATGTTCACTTATTATAGCTCCGGTTTTTTATTTGTTGCAGTGGGCTGGCTTTTGTTGCTAACAGAAACCTGTCCCGTCAAGTTGCACTCTTCAGTTGGCAGGACAATGGGAAGAATGAAGCTGCTATGGTTGAAATTCTTGATGATGCTTGGATTTTACATATTGATTCTCAAGGTGCTAGAAGTTGATATAGAAATTTGACTCTTTTACTAGATCAAATTTACATAGTTTCTTTTTGGCTGGAGATTCCATTTGCTTATTCCTCTTCTATTCATCTTTCTGGAACTTCCCGTAATTTTTTACCTAGAGTATGAGAGTTTATCTCAGTTATTTGGATGAAAATATGTCCAACTTATTGCAGTTATTTAAAGATCTAAATTTCTGCTGCAATTTGTATGACACTAAAACCCTTTTTTTCTGAAGGGGAGGGGTGGTGGTGGTGGTGGGTAGGAGCAAGTGAGGGAGGGAGTCTAAAAGCTTGTGTTCAAATATTTATGCACTTTAAATCTGCTAAGTATTAACCCCGATTGAAAGTTGAGCAGATCTCAGTGGTTCCTCCATCCTAGTAATTAGATACATCTGATTTGCATTTGACATGATTAGATCTCTGATGTAAAATTGTATGATTTCAGACAATGGTGATGATAATGTGATTGTGGGACTCTCTGTTGACAAGGTTTCTCAGAATGAGAATGTGAGGTTCACACTGGGAAATGAGGAAAGAGAAGTTTCACCCTGTTGTGTGATTATATGTCTAACAATTGATGGAAGAATTTCAGTTTTCCATCACTTCACAAGGTATTTATATGCCATATTAAGCTTGCTTTCATTCCGGATTTAATGTGATAATTATTCTGGGTTGCAATTCTATGAAGCTACATGTCATAATTATCTACTTTGCTGTAGTAATGCAGGTGCTTTAGCATCACTTGAAGGTTGTACTTCCAGTGAGGAAGATGATGCTTCTCCGGTATCAGTGAAGCATGAACGGTCCCAGGTTTCTTCTGCTGGTGCATCTCAATCTCATGCAGTTAACCGAATTGTAGTTGAAAAGACTAGTCCTAATGGCACTACTGCTAGTGATTTATCACCTTCTTTTAATGTTGACGTCAGACCCCGATACAAAAATACATCAGACAACACTGGGCATGATAAACCTCTTTTTAATTCAGATATATTGAAAGTGGATGACTCAGAAAAAGCAATCTCCATAGTGCAGAACCAAGATAGTAATGCACATAACAAATCAATATCAGAAGCCAAACACAGCAAAGGTTTTTTCTCAGGGAACATGGCAGGTGATATTTCTCGTCAACCAGTTAACAACTATACACTATTGGGATCCAATGTGGAGCCGTTGTGTAAAGCGCCGCCACCAGAGGACACTCCTAGTTTGTGGTCTTTAACCAGGTCAAATGCAAGAGTTGATGCTGCAAAAACTTCTGATGGAATGTATTTGTCACTCTCATCTGGTGAAGTTGACAATTCGGATGAACATACATTACGACCTGCTGGAGGTGTACAGAAACATCCAACTGATTTGAAGGAGAAACCTTCTGTTAATTTTACTAATCCTGGTTCGACAGTGATGACTGCACAGGGGAATAGAATGTCACAAACAGCATTTGTTGGTTCACAAGTGCCTTTGGGGAACAATTTTGCTTCGGAAAAGTCTTTCCAATCTGACTTGAAGAAGGAAATAAACGCAACTTCCTCTCCTCCATTGGCAATACACTTTGCGCAACATGCATCAAAACAGTTTGGAAATGTAACATACTATACTATTTACAATACGTTGACAGAGTTGGATTTGTCATACACAGTCGTTCTTTAGCTTTCCATTCCTGATACCATATATTCTTCAGATAAACTCTCATGCTATTCTGCCATAGCTACTTTGTGTTTAGGTGTCTCATCCATTTTCAAACACATAAAATTGCTTCAGTTTTATGATTTTTGGCATATGCAATAATGTCACTGGAATTGTTAATTCAAGTAGATGGCTTCTTCAGATCTGCAGTTGGAAGGCTCTGAAAGCGTCTTCTCCATGTTTCTGCATTTTCAGGTTGAAGAAATGGCTAAGAAACTTGATACTCTTCTTGAAGGTATTGAAGGAAAGGCTGGTTTCATAGATGCATCAATAACTACTCAGACAAACTCGGTTATAGAGTTGGAAGAAGGAATATGGGCTCTTTCTGACAGATGCAGAGTACAGAGGGTCTGTTCTCTTTTTATGTATATTTTCCTTATATCTGTATAACTGTTGCTTGAGTTTTGTTTTTTTTCGCACGTGTCTTCTTACTCTCCTATACAGCCAAGGTTTCATTTGAAAAAAAAAAAAAGACTTGTTGGGTTTATATGAATTTTTGGAATAAACAGATCACTTTCACTCAAACAATTTCCTGGTGTTGACTTTTTACCCTTCAAACAGTATTCTAAGGGTGAGGTGGGGGCACCCAGGCCTCGTCAAGGTTCGAGGTGGCCGGCCACCCCTGCTTTTTGCCCAAATTGGCCCCGCCTGGGTGCTTGGCCTCACTCTGCTGCCAACCACTACCCTCCTGGGGCTTTTATCTTATCTGAACTTTTCTTCTCAGGATATGCTTATATGTTTGCTATTAGCATAGGCCCTGTGGCAGCCATTTTCTCTGCCTTGCATGTGCTATAAAGTTTTGGTAGTGGTTTGAGGTGGGATTTTATTTTTGGAGTCCGTGTCATGTCAACCATTATTACTGAGGTAGGAATCTGGGCGGTCTTGGTGGCAATATGTTACTATTGTGATGGTAGCTGGCAGCTGCGTTTCTTTCAATATAAGTTATTGATACTTTTTAAAAGAATTTACAAGCACTTCCCTGTCACTTCATCTGTCTGTGATTTGTTGCTCCTAAACTCTTTCAATGTACTTTCCCGAGTGAGACTCAATAAAACCATGGTAAAGCATTGACTGTTAAAAACTTTCTTTAAAGGAAGAAGATGAAAATTATGTTGAAGATGGGCTACATAAAGCTTTCCTCATACTACAGATGCCAATCTAAAATGATTATATACAGAAACATGTTTGTTTTATGATGACAGAAGGAGTTTCTTAATCTATAGATACTTTGGTAGTTCCCATCTATAGTTTTGGCTCAAGGGTAAGGGTATCCCCCGATCATGGGGGACCAGATAAGGACTTCTGTTTTTTTTTCGAGTCCAGTACAAATTGGGTCGCCAAGAGTTTTAGTACCTCATAACTTGATGATATTATCTTATGATTGTTCATTTCTATTTTATTTGCAACACTTAACTTTTTTTTAATTGTACAATTTATTCTATCTTTGTAATGTAGGGATTAATCAACGAACAACAGAGAGAAATTCAACTTCTGCTAGATAAAACAGTAGAAGGTGAGTTCCTACTTTTAGATGAAAAAGTCATGCTTCTAATTTTTCTGTGCACTGGTCTTTGTGGGTGGAGGGGGGAGGGGGAGGAAGTTACAAGGGAGGAACTTTCTCCATAATGCATGTGTGATAATGGTTGACTGAATAAAAAGATCATGGGAAATGTGGCTGGAGAAGAATATGGAAAACACAGGATGGATGACTTCCTGCAAGGCCTGGCCCTGTGATTTTCTATATTGGGGGAAATGGGATGAAGGGTCATTTAGGAAGACTATTCATTTGAAGAAAAGGGAAAAAAAGCAACAGCTATTTAATTTTGATTGCATGTCCCCACAGTAGATTGATTCAAGTCTGTTTATGTATTTCTACGTCACATTTAAGTATTCTCACATTATATTAATTATTGAAATAAACTGCCTTTTGCACAAAGTTCTTATGACTTGAAAATTGATGAATCTAAATATGATCCCCATGGGATCTTTCATTGTGCCTACTTCATCTAAGCAAGGTTTGTTGTGGGATCTGATTTAATTGTTTGTTTATGTTTTTGGGTGTGACATGCTGGTGGTGGTGATGCATTTATGACTAATCACTAGGGTATGGTTATTTTGGGCCGAATTTGCACATTGTCAAGATAATTTTGCTTCCATTTTGCAGAAGGAAATAGGAAAAAAGAGAGCTCTTTTCTGAGTAATGTTATATTAAGTGTAGCCATACCGTATATTTATATGTATTTGAAGGAGATGATTTTATCTATGCTCCATGTTGAAATTTTGTTTAATTGATCATGATAACTTTATTGGCTTTTGTTGTTGGTTTTTCAATTTATTTTAATTTCCTGTACATGCAAAGTGGTGGTTATTCTTTCTTTAGTTAATGAGTTCGCCAATGCTATTTCAGTGTTGGTTAGGAAAGTATACATGAAAGGGATCTTCAAACAAGCAACAGATAGCAAATATTGGGAACTCTGGAATCGTCAAAAGTTGAATTCTGAGTTGGAATTGAAGCAAAGGCGTATATTACAATTAAACCAGGTGCATTTTGGTTGACCTTAATTTTGAGTTATATATATATATATATATATATATATATATATACGAGTATCAGCACGTGTGTCGCACGTGGAGAATAAATTTTTTAAATCAAAAATATTATATTGCTATTCCACCTTAAAAAATAATTTTTATAAGGATATACAATCTATATTAAATTAAAATAAATTTAAAAAAATCTGTAGTAAATTAGAGTCATAATATAATAGAGTCCTACTCATAATAAAATTCTATATGATTTTATTTAGAATTCTAATGTAAAATTATTTAAATATAAAAATCATAAATTACTATTATAACCTTAAATAAAATCTTTAATAAGAACATATTAGGCAATCCATATTTTGTAAGAAATATCCATACTTTTATATAGGTAATATATATATATATATATATCTTTTTTTGTGTTCCTGCATTACACCAGTTTGCCTTTCCCCCAAAAAATATTTCTCCAGGAGTTGACCAATAAGTTGATTGAGCTGGAGAGACATTTCAATTCCTTGGAGTTCAATAAATTTCGTGAAAATGAAGGAACCCAAAGAAATCAGAGAGCTTTGCAGAATGGGCATGGGCATTCAAGGTATTGCATACTGCTGTCATGAGTGTTTTATTGTATCTACTCTAGATTCTTTTCCAAATTATGATTCTTATGAATCTTACATGCTACTCTTCTTTGTTTATTCCGTCTATAAAACTCAGTAGTTCATGGAGGCGAATCAGTTACTTTAGACCCAAGACTTGAGTAATCTCTTTAGTCTTTATAACAGATTTAAATGGAAGTGCATCCCTTGCAGGCAAATTCAGTCCTTGCGCAGTCTACATAACACAATGATTGCACAATTAGCAGCTGCTGAGCAACTTTCTGGATGCCTCTCGAAACAGATGGCTGCTTTGAGTATCCAGTCCTCTGGAAAACATGATGTAAAAAGGCAGCTGTTTGAATCCATTGGCCTTCCTTATGTTGGTGATAGTGAAATATCTCCAGCTAGGAATAGGACCTATGATACTCCTGCAAACAAAGAAAACTTGAGCACTTCTGGCTCTATAGCTGCTAAAGGACAGTCTAGAAGAAACCAATCCAGCTTTGCCAAGGGCTGTGAACCGGAAACAGCAAGGCATCGTCGTGACTCTTTTGATCGCGTAATGTTTCTTACTTTCTGATCTGTTTGTGTTTCGTTTTGAGTTTATTATTTATTTGCTTGATTTCTGAATGACTTCTTACTGTAGCCGTTGGTGGAAGAAAACATATATATGTTCCATAGTCTGGTAGTGATTAGTGATCCATGTAACTTTATGCGCATATTTTTGCAGAGCACAAAAGCGGGAGGGGGGGGGGGGGGGGAGTTAAGGGGAATTCATGTTGTATAGTAAAATCCCCATGTTTCATCTATGATAAAGATTTTATGACCAAATTGGCATGTTGTATGTATCCTACTCAGATTCTGGTTTAAAGGACTAATTATTATAACTTTCTTCTCCTGCATAATCCATTATGTTATCATTATTAAATCCTCAAACTAAAAATTAGATAGATAGTTATCATTTTTGCTGATAATTCAACTCTGTTAGCATTTATAAATGCATGGACACAATATAATGGAAACAGATAAAAGACCTTATTTACTGTTCCATAAGCTCAGTTAGAAGAACATGTTTCAATATTGATAACAGGAGCATGTGTTTTCCCTTCATCTGTTCAGAATATAAGAACATATTTAACTAATTTGCAGCATCGTTTCTTTATTCTTTTACCCTTGCGCCTCCCTCCCCCCCAAAAAAATATTGTCATGCAAGATTTTGTTTGTGATGTTTTACTTTTCACAACTAAATGCAGAGTTGGGCAAGCTTTGACCCTCCAAAAACAACTCTGAAAAGGATAGTAGAAGGAGATAATGAGAAAGGAAGTTCAAATCAATCATTGTTAAAAATTAGTAAACAATATTTCAGTCCTCAGTCACCGAAGAAATCAGAGGTTGCTAATTCAGCACTTTCAAATGCTGCTGGAGCCTTTCAGAACCATTACCAAAGCAAAGGTATTGGAAGTTTACTGGAATATAATGTAAACCCTTGCTATCATAAAGTTCATCTTACAAAAGATGATACTTTGTAAACATGCACAGGCTTTGCAGAAACATCGGCAAAACAGTTCACTGAGAGTCCATCAACATCTTCATACCTCAGGACAGCTGGATTTCAAGATTGTGGAGTTCAAATGTCATCTACAAAAGGTTTTTCTGCTTTACAAGCACCATCCATACTGGTGACAAGGGCAGCCCAAAACAATGGACTGGGTGCTTTCACGCTGGCTGATGAAAAATCAAAAAGCAGCCTACCCTTTACTGGAAAGAGTTATTCTCTTGCGGCAAGTGAGTCTAAGCATGTCCAGCAGTCTGATACAAGCTTCCATCCATCCACATCTACGCAGTTGCCTGAGCAATCTTTTACTTCACCCTCAGAGTCCACTGAGAGTGCAGATCGATATAAGTTTGAGTTTACCAATTCAACATCCTGGGATCATCAAAATACTAAATCAGTGACCAAGACTCCATTATTTGATGCTAAAAATTCCACCATTCCCACATCTGCTTCGAGTTCAAGTGCTAATGTATCAGAGAAGGGTTCATTCAGCAAAAACTCAGAAAAAACAAGCTGTCCTGATGATAATCTGTGTACTTCTAGCCCATTGCAATCAGTTCTGGCTTCATCATTTCTTTCGGGTAACAATTATCCATCACCTGCCTCTTTGGTGTCAAAATCATTTTCATCAAGCATATTCCCTGCAACTCCTAAGGGTTCTGAAACCAGTGTGGTCGCGAAGCAGGAGGGATCAGAGACTCAACCATCAGTTACTTCCTCCATGACTTTTCCTTCCACATTGCTTTCTTTGACTCATGGAAGCAGTTTTTCATCTGTGTCTTCTTCAAGTATTGGAAAATCAGAGTTACTGATGTCATCTCAACCTTCTGTTTCAGTTTGTTGCTCAAAAACAGAGAGTATCTCAGAGATACAGGCTAAAGTTGATAATATGCCTTCAAAAACTAAAACAGGTGTTAAGATAGAGACTTCAGCTTCACAGCCTGAGTTGCCTGTTTCCACATCCAGTTTGAAACATTCAGCATCACCAGCACTGACTGAATTGTCAACCAACTCAAAGTTTGAGAGTCAAGAAGATTTAGGGGGCTCATCAAAGAATCTCTCGGGTATTACAACTGAAGCTCCACCTGGTGTTGCACTATCAAATGAAGGGATGGATGGTACCATGAGAAATGTTATTCCAAATTCTTCACATGAGGAAGAAATGGAGGAAGATGTCTCGGAGACAGAGCAGACAACTGGATTTATGTTTGCAAACCTAGATAGTTTTGGGATTGGGTCAATACAAAACTCAACCACACCTAAAGCAAATCCATTTGGTTTAGGAGTTGTCAACTCAAATACAGCTTTTGCCACTTCTCCGTATATGATGTCTGGTTCCAGCGGTGAGCTGTTCCGGCCTGCATCTTTTAGCTTCCAATCACCGCAACCTTTGCAGCCTACAACTGTAAACTTTTCTGGTGGATTTAGTTCTGGAGGTTCCCTGGGTCAAGTTGGAGCTGGAGCTGGATTTGGAAAGCCTGCACAAATAGGGTCAGGGCAACAAGCACTAGGGTCGGTGCTGGGTAGTTTTGGACAGTCGAGGCAGATTGGGAGTGGTGTGCCGGGAAGCAATGCAGCAGCACCTAGTGGGTTTGGTAGTGGCTTCACAGGCATTTCTGCTGGTGGTTTTGGATTCGCTACTGCTCCATCAGGTGGTGGATTTGCAAGTCTGGCAGCAGCTGGTGCCGGTGGTGGTGGTTTTGCTGCTGCAGCAACAGCTGGCGGTGGTGGATTTGCTGCTGCTGCTGCTGCTGCTGCTGCTGTTTCAGGTAATTGATTTTACTCTCCTATGATTTAAAGCACATAACACATTGTTTAACCTTTAGTGTACATGAATTATTATTTGGTTTAACTGAAGTGGTTATGTTGTGCAAACTTAAAGGTGGTGGTGCCGGCGGATTTGCGGGTTTTAGCAATCTACAGCCGAGTAGTGGTGGCTTCTCTGCTTTTAGTGGCGGTTCAGGTGCTACTGGAACCCCTCCTTCCAACTCTTTACACAGATGAGGAAATGGTGCTAACTACTCGATTTACCCTATCACACCAATTGCTTACTATTTGTTTTGTACTAACAATGTACGTCCTTTTGACTTATACATGTTAGGCCTTGAGTTCATTTCTTAGATTCAAGTTTCTGAAAAATGTACTTTTATATTTTGTGATGTATTTGATAAATAAGGGGTTTTCTATCCACACCCCATCATCTACTAAACACACCCTAAATTCTAAACACACCCCATATAAAAGAATTTATACACTATAATTACTAAACACACCCCCCTAAATAGACTAAAATGCCCTTATAACAAAATTAATATATCACAATCTCAATAATTAAAAAGAACTATTAAACACACCCCACATCAAACCTTAACACACAACACACCCCATCTTCTCCTTCTACACATCTCAATTTTCTCCACATCTCCCTTCAACTTCACTTCTACCCATCAATTTTCTACCACTTTGAACCGAACAAAGAAGAATGGACCTTCGACCTCCACGTACTAACCCTAAACTATAGACCTTCGTTTTATCGTTTTGTTTTATGGTTTAGTGTTAGAAAAAAAATTGAAAAAGTTCACAAAAATACGATCGTTACTGGTAGAACAACATGCATTGTGTTCGACTAGTAATGGTAGAACAACATGCATAGTGTTCGGCCACTACTGGTCGAACACAATGCATGCTGTTCTACCACTACTGGTCGAACACTATGCATACTGTTCTACCTGTACATTACGGTCGTATTTACTATTTTCATGAATTTTTTTCAATTTTTTTTCCCAACACTAAACCAAAAAACGAAACGGTAAAACGAAGTTTGAAGACTTACATTGTCCCCCTCATGTGCTCTTTCATGCTCTACAATGTGTTTTTTGTTTCAATATGTACGTTTTTCTAAGCTTTTAAGATAGGTGGTAATGAAGTTTTTGTTTGGTTGTAAAAAAGAAGAGTGTATATGTAATGGGGTGTGTATAGCAAAAATACATTGTGGGTGTATTAATAAACTTTAATAATTTGATTTTATATATTATAATTTTATTAGCAAGGGTATATTTGTCTTTCCCTATATCATTTTATTTCACTTTAATTTATTGGGGTGTGAATAGAAAACCCCTAAATAGGACATGTGAGACTAAAGAATTATATCCTCATTCAGTCGAAATAACCAAACTCATTATCATATTAACTTGTTTTTTTTTTTTAAAAGTAAACGACTGTTGTTTAAACTACAACCAGCATCTTATTCAATGGTTTGGTTATTAAGGTTTCCAGGATTATTTGCAACATTGTGCTCCTTCAATCAAAGCAGGAGCAAATTAATACAAGCGTTCAAGATTCCACTTTCGTATCACAACATCATAAAGTAGAATTCATTTATAATCAGACTCTCATCAATCAAGTGAAATTTATTAACACTACACTTGACAATGCTCCTTTCGAACCAAAATAAAAAAAAAGCGTAGTAGTATCTCTTGCTATTAGGGAAACCAGGACAAAGGTTCTACACAGGAACACCTAATTCAGAGATCTTTAAGATCTTTTTCTCGATTGCTGATCTTTGTTGCCGCAGATTTGATGCCATAGATGCAACCTGATGCAAATATTGATTCTTAACAGAAAGAAATATGTTTGCCCTTCAAGTAGGATTAAATAGATCCAGAAACCTGTGACAATTTGAAGGAGTTGTGGTACTTACATCTGCCCGTAGCTTTAACGCCTCGCCACTTGTAGGAATTTCTCGCAACAGATCCATCAAACCTAAGCAGGAAATATAAGAGAAACAAATAACCAAAAAAAAGATAAGAGAGGATTGAAGGAATCAATAGCCTCCAATCTACAGGTTTACAGCTGAAACAGAGCTTCAACAGTCTACAGAATTGTCTGCAAACTGGAAAGGATTTTAAACCCCTGAATAAATAAAAACATTAAGCCTTTTTGATGATCGTACTCAAAGCATCCCCCAATCACATTGAACGAGATAATAGTCAACAATTTACTTGTATCTTGGCCCTACTACCTCCATAATTTCCCTCGGTCTCTCAATTATCATTGCAGCAAAATCAATCTTGAAAATCAGGCATTCTTTACCATAATATATAAACCTCAACCTTGTACACATCTAGAGCAGATTTTACCTCCCTTCTGGGGTTTTCCTTGGTGACCTAAGATCTAATTGTAGAAAGAATAAAAAGTGAAAGTTATTTTAACCTCACCTAGTTACCAAATTAGAATCACAATTCCAAAACCTTCAAAACTATTAATTATAAACTCATAGGCTGAATATCATTAATCTTCAAATACTCATTCTTCTTTGAAATTAAACAAATGTAAGTTGCGTTTGAAAAACCTACTTAAATGCCCTTAATTCACTTCTCAACATTCTTCATAACTGCCAAAGAAAAACCAATTGGACCAGGAGCCATATATACCAGGAGCCATGGAAGAACTTCGAGTTGAAACCCCTATCCTTCATCCATTTAATCTTGCATTTTGCCTCATCACAAGCATTATCTTCTTTTCCAATTGAGACAATCAGAACAAATCCCAGATTTCCCAAAACTTAATGTCAAAAGTTCTCCTTCTAGCCCAAACACCTGCTATCCAGGTTGCTGACCTGAAGGTCCTTACTCTACCCTATAAACTCCTTTCAATACCTTCAAAATTTTGGCATTATAGGGGAGGGCATTTCCTTAGTCTAGTTGTAGGTAAATGACTGTGAATTTTTAGGGGTTTCTTCGCCCTCCTTAATCTTATTTCAGGGATTCACCCAATTGGAATCAATTACGTTTCTATAAAAACTAATTTGATTCGATAAGATTTATATTATACGCTTTATGAAGATGTCACAGAAAAGAAATGCTTGTTTCTTGACTTGTAGACTAGCATAATTTAACATAAAGGTACATAAAAATTAGTGATTAGCAAAGAGAGCTAGTCATTAAGACCAACAAAAAGAAGAAGAAGAAGTGATTAGCAAAGGGAGCCAATCATAAGATACTCCAACAAGAAGGAGAAGAAGATACCAGCAGCTGTTGCTTCTGCCATATAAACTGATTTTGCAAGGCTTCGAATTTGAATTCCAGCATCCCTATTTATCATTTTATACATTAACTTCATAAAATTATAAAGTCATCCATGTACATATCAAGTTGCTTGAAATAATGATCTACCTGAGGTCAGTATGGCCACGTTTCATGTCTCTTTCAGCAAGCACAGATCGTTCAAGCAGTTTTTTGCTCTCTTTCTTCATTAAGTCGACAGATAAAGTCAACTCTTTGACATTGTTTTCAGCTCTAATAAATTGTGCCTGCATACAGCCACATTATAAAGTGTGCTCAACACATTTTCCAAGATACTTTGCCAGATACTTCCCACATTTGTCGAAGAAACTGAGCAACAGAGTATATGCAAAAGTGTGATGGAGTTGTCAATCATCTATATTAATATGTCGATAAGCATATAGATGTTGGTTTACCTCCTCGCTCTGAAGTCTACCAAATGTTTTCCGAAACAAAAACCTTCTGGTCCCTACAGTTCACAGGCAAAATAAATCACAAGAAATCACAAGCAGTTTCAAATAAAGAAGTAAGACTATTCAACCAAAAGGCATGGGACCCAAAAATTGTTTCACTAATCCAAAGTGAATTTTTTATTAAACAACACCAATTAGTTTGGAAAACCTAATCCACATCATATAAAAGCTCAATATTGTCGAATCATTGCTGATTTGACAGTGTCCAGGCATAATATCTTGATCATCTTTCCTCATCCCTATTCGAAACTTTTCCTTTACGTTTTCTCCTTGAGAGCAAGTGAAGTGAGGAGTGTTCACGTACAATAGTATTGCAACTCTACGGTCAATAAATGTGATTATTTCAAAGAACAGTAGGAAAAAATCAACTAAAACAAGCCAAAGTAACAGACAGAGCAGTCAAGCCAAAAGCCTCACAGCACCAAGACAATAAGCAGGGTTTGGAGAAAGGATTTAAATGAGCATTTGTAGCACGAAACAAATGGCTATACGTGCATAGTCGCTTATGGCATGTAGGATGGAGGCTAAGGGTCAAGTTGTATAATTGTTTTCCAAATAGAATCAATCAATCTGTAAAAGTTTTTACAGGGAGAGTTGATCCGTACACACAATATATTTATTCATCATCATGTATAAAATCAAGAATGGAGAAGATGAGTTCAGAATAGCATTCACCAAACCTACACCAATTGATGCCTCAACTGATTCTGACTTAGAATAAGGAAATAATGACAAAGCATACCAGGCAAAATGAGGAGGCAAGCAGTAACAGCAACTCCAGTCGCGAGAGCAGGGTGTTCTCTCAAATTCGTCAACTCATCTATATCAATGTCGGAAAGAGGGAAGGCGAATCAACAATGCAGGTTCAATGCGAAAATTTAGCAGGTAAATTCTAGCGCAAAACCTTTATAAGTAGCTGATCTATAGAATAGATTTGTACCTTTAACTTTGGCAAAGAAAGCCTCTTCATAATGCGTGTATCGAGCTCCGATTTGGGGAACAAAATCCTGCAAATCGCATGTCACTATTGTACGTATGCAGTGCGGTTAGGGCGAAAGAGTTGGGACGAAAGATACCCTGAGGGAGCGGAGATGAGTGGAGGAGGAATTGCGGAGAGACCGGGCGGAGCGGATGGCCGAGTCGGTCGACTCCTGAACGTTGCGGGGAAGCTCTTCAGATATATATGTGCTCCACGCCATCGGCGGCGGCGCATCTTTGGGCGGCAACGGCGGAGCTGCCTCTTCTTCACCCATTTTTCTTAATCAACTAATTCAGATTCATCTAATCGAGTATAGTTGGATACAATATAGGGCCAAACGGTACAAATGCCCCCAAAAACGAGAAAATACCCAATTTAACACATTCACTATGTGAGGAAATACGCCAAATTACCATCAAATATATAAGCTTACAACTATTATACCATGTACTATAAATTTTTACTTTTGTACCACAAAATATAAGATTTGTAACTTTTCTACCATAATTAGACCGAGTCAATGCACGCAATCATTATTCAATGAATGAGAAATTACCTTTTTACATATTTACATATTTACAATTATTTTAAAATTTTCACTCAAATTTGACCAAGTCCAACTTTACAAATTTGGATTTTTTTTTTTCTGAATTTTTGTACTTTACAAATTGATTTGATCTATCATTCACGAGACGAACAGTAATTTCAAAATTCATCTATTTAATTACTGATGAAATTCATCTGTTCTCACATTTGTAAATTATTTCCCCTATAGTTGCAAAAATTGAAGGATTATAAGAGAAAAAAAGTGGATCGACTTATCAAGTAAGCTTATTTTAATTTTATGTGTTTTGTAATTATTTCCGTAATAATTTTTCCCTAACCCTAAACATCGAGAAATAAATTAGCCGTGTAATAGATTTAGGGTATGCCATGTAATTTTAGGTTAGCCGTGTAACTAGATTTAGCGTAGATGTGTAAAAATTAGGGTTAGCCGTGTAAAAATTAGGGTTAGCCGAGTAACTAGTTAGGGTTAGCTGAGTGACTCACTCCAAGGGTTAGCTGAGTGACATGGTTACTCGGTCACACCCATGT
Source organism: Scutellaria baicalensis (assembly GCA_005771605.1). Taxonomy (NCBI): domain Eukaryota; kingdom Viridiplantae; phylum Streptophyta; class Magnoliopsida; order Lamiales; family Lamiaceae; genus Scutellaria; species Scutellaria baicalensis. Next base: position 2,099,133 of record CM016726.1, read on the forward strand.
CACTCGGCTAACCCTTGACTTGAGTTACTCGGTCGACATGTATTCTCTCGGCTAACCCTAGGAGTGTTACTCGGTCGCCCCAGCTCTCCGGTCTCGGCAGCGCGCGCCCCATTTCCTCGGCAGTGCGCACCCCATTTCCTAGGCAGCGCGCACGCGCCCTTTCCCCCCCTCCGCGCGCGCCCCAGGCACCCGTTCTCAGCAGCGCGCGCACCCTTTCCTCGGCAGCGCGCGCGCCCCATTTCCTTCGCAGCGCGCGCGCTCTTCCCCCTCCGCGCGCGCCCCAGGAGCCCGGCCTTGGCTAGCCGAGTAAAAATTGAAGTTAGCCGAGTAACATCTTTTAGGGGCGGCCAAGTTAGTTATTTAGGGTTAGCCGAGTCTCTCCTTAGGGTTAGCCGAGTCTCTCCTCAGGGTTAGCCGTGTATCTCCTTTGGGTTAGCCGAGTCTCTCCGTTGGGGTTAGCCGAGTCTCTCCGTTGGGGGTTAACCGAGTCTCTACGTTGGGGTTAGCCGAGACTCTCTTTTTGGGGTTAGCCGAGTGTCTCTGTTGGGGTTAGTCGAGTCTCTCCGTTGGGGGTTAGCCGAGTCTCTCTTTTGGGGTTAGCTGAGTCTCTCAGTTGGGGGTTAGCCGAGTCTCTCCTTAGGGTTAGCCGTGTATCTCCTTAGGGTTAGCCGAATCTCTCCTTAGGGTTAGCTGAGTCACCTGTTAGTGTTGAAAATCCAATTCCATTTCATTTGTTTAATAAATCCAATTCCATTTGTTTTTCAGATTAATAAAAAAGAAATGTCTTTCTCGATTGCGGTTTGGTTCGGAGGCCATTGGGAAGGTATTCAATATGTCAATGGTTCTCAAGAGTTGATTTATCTTCAAAGACTTAATTATTGGGATTTATTGAACTTCATTCATGGAATAGTTTGTGCTGATATGAATTGTTGGGGATATTTGATTCATTCATTGATAGAAAATAATGGAAGATTGAAGAAGATAAAGATCAAGAATGATTCGGATTTGGAACGGGTTTTCTATACGAATAATTCTTTTTTGATGGTTTTTGTTTCGTTGAAGAGTATGGTTGTTGGGTTATCAGCAGGCTCGTCTTATCCCCAACAACAAGGTTCACAGGTAGATGAAGAAGGCAGTCAAAGTTTTGGTCCTACTGGACATGAATTCGAAACTTCAAATGTTCCCATTGGACTTCAGAACGACGAAGAATTTTGTTCGAAATGGGATATTGCTTCTTCGAAATGGGATAATGCCGGTCCGTCTTCAAATGATGGTTGGGCACCATGGGATTCAACATGCAGTCGTGTTGAGTACAATAATCTTGAGTTTCTTGACTTCCATCTACCTTGATTGGTGACTACTTCGTCAATCAAGTCCGGACAGAGAATTCCAATCTCATTCCGAGGGATATAATTCACCAAATGAACCAACGACATGGCTTGAAGATCAGCTATAAGGTCGCTCATGCTGCGAAATGACATGCAATGAGGACAGCTTACGGTGATCCGAAAAAGTCATTTTGTATGCTTCCACTGTACTTAGAAGTCTTGAAGGAAGCTAATCCTGGAATGTACACTGCCTTGGAAACACATAACAATGGTAAATTCAAATTCGTGTTTTTTGCGTTGGCAGCATCAATTCTTGGATTTCAAACCTATGGCCGGCCTGTTATAGTAATTGATGGTTGTCACTTGAAAGGCTCGTACCAGGGCATTGGATTTGTTGCAGTGACAAAAGACGGAAATGATCAAATTTTTCCTCTAGGAGTAGGAATTGGAAGTGTTGAGAATGATGAGTCGTGGATCTGGTTCTTAAAGCAAGTGAGAGAAGCATTCGGCTGCCCAAACGACCTACTTATCGTGTCGGATCAACACGTATCCATTGGTAATGCAATAGAAAATACGTACCCAGAGGCCACCCATGGACTATGTTGTTATCATCTCCAACAAAATTTGGCCAAGTACGGTGGGCATTTGGTTGGACTGTTCCACAGAGCCGCATACTGTTATGACCCTACAGAATTCGAGAGGTAATTTCCAAGAGACACTTTTGTTTTTCGGATCACTTTTGTTCTTTTTACAATGTCATGTTGTTATACAGGTACATGGAAGCCCTGAACGATAATCAACTCCTCGGAGCAATTTCCACATTAAAAAAGGCGAAGGACACCAGGTGGTCTCGCGTTAAATGCCCAGTACGACGTTTCAATTTCTGCTCGTAGTGGGAGCACGAGACGTGGAAGGACAGTCAACCTCCGGCTCCGGCTCTGGCTCTGGCTCCGGCTCATCAGGCACAGTCTGTCTACGTCGAGCCCCTGTGCCACGCCTTGGACCAAATCGGCGCACTGGGAGCTGTACTCCTACGGATATGTCAAGGTCGATGCCTCTCCAGTATGGCTGGACATACTCCTCATGTCGCCTCTAGAGTCTCAAAACACTGAATATCCTATAAAATAACTCAATTTTAAGTGTATTAGCTAGAAATCATTTTTCAAGCACTGAATAAGAAATGAAACAGAAATGGTCGTTTATAATATGGTCCAGCAAATACCTCCAGGTCAAGAGCATAAGTAACATCAATGTCGGACTTCTTGAGGGACCACTTTAAACATCGAGACATGTGCAAATCTGTCTCTAGCCTGCGGCCCGCAAATGTACACGTGATTGGGATCGCCTCAAAAGCCCATAACTGTTGACAAAACATACAATATTAAATAATTAGACACAACCATGAAAAAAATTGTATAACAAATCAATTTCAAATGGAGATGATCAAAGAAGCATACCAGTAGAACTGTCGAGAAACCATAAAAGTGATAATGAGGCACTGTAGATCGCTGGGGCATGTCTGTCGGGAGCTTATCCATGCATCGTAACAGGGTCTTGTACGAAATCTTGCCCCATGGAAAAGCCTCCCATAAGTCATCGTGCTCGACCAGCACCCAAATCCAAGGCTCAACAACAGACTGTCTCGGGTCGACGCCAAGTAATATGCACTCCAATATCAGGATCTTTGCAATCTTGTGCGTGTCTTGGGCACTGTCTGAAAATTCTCCAGCCTTGAATCTAGATAGGATCTCAGCCACAGTCACGCGAGACGAAGCCGCGTGAACTCTATAGTATAGAGTGCCCTCAGCTGGCTGGTGATCTCCACATGGGTCAAATTCAGAATCACCAAACCGCAACCCAGTGATCAACGCAAACTCTCTCTTTGAAAAACGGCAAAGGCGCCGATCTCGGCCAATATGGAACCATCTCTCGTCTGCAGGACGAGAGTCACCACGCACCTCACGTGTCAATAGGACATGTAGAAAAGCTTTACATGACTCTCTATCAGTGTCCCATACCAGAAAGTGTCCCAAAGCCGTCCCTATGAAGACATGCAGACACCGACGTCCTAAGTGGCGCAATTGTGCCTTGATAACATCAAGAACACTAAGACGAACATATCCGGTTATGTAGATAGTGTGTCCCTGTAGATTCTCACGAGCCCAAACCAACTGCATGCACAATAATTGAATATGGAACCGGTATTATTGAAAAATAATAAAGAAATGGTAAACAATTTAATTGATATTTCACTAAACAGATTTGTTAATATATTTAATTTAAATACAAACCATTTATTAAATAAAATTTTCTTAATGAAATACAAACACACGGGGGCGTGTGCAGACGTGGGGCGCCTGGGGAGCACGCGTGGAGGAAGGGGCACGCGTGGACGGGGGAAGGGGCGCGCGCTGTCGAGAACGGGCGCGCGCGCTGCCGAGAATGGGCGTGCGCTACCGAGAACGGGAGCGCGCTGCCGAGAACGGGCGCCTGGGTTAGCCGAGAGAATACATGTCGACCGAGTAACTCAAGTCAAGGGTTAGCCGAGTGACATGGGTGTGACCGAGTAACCATGTCACTCGGCTAACCCTTGGAGTGAGTTACTCGGTCACCACCCAATTTCTCTCGGCTAACCCCTTGGAGTGAGTTACTCGGTCACCACCCAATTTCTCTCGGCTAACCCTAGGAGTGTTACTCGGTCGCCCCAGCTCCCGGCCTCGGCAGCGTGCGCTTGCCCCATTTCCTCGGCAGCGCGCGCGCCCTTCGACCGAGTAACTCAAGTCAAGGGTTAGCCGAGTGACATGGTGTGACCGAGTAACCATGTCACTCGTCTAACCCTTGGAGTGAGTTACTCGGTCACCACCCAATTTCTCTCGGCTAACCCCTTGGAGTGAGTTACTCGGTCACCACCTAATTTCTCTCGGCTAACCCCCTTGGACTGAGTTACTCGGTCATCAGCCCGAGTCACTCGGCTAATTCTCTAATAGTCACTCGGCTAATTCCTACATTTACTCAGTCACCACACAACATTCTCTCGGCTAATTGTGAAATCTCTAGACTACTTTCATACATTCATAGTCACTCGGCTAGTGTTATCAAATTCAAACTCTCAAATTACCAACAAATCACTTTCCAATACTAACATAAACTACTTTCCAATACTAACATAAACTGTAAAAATAAGAGAGACTAACCTCGTCACCCATCTTGATGAACTAAATCGAGACCCTCCTCAAAAGATTTCACCAAATTTTTTATAATATGGTTAATAAGGGTTAATCGGCTATGGGTTTCGAAAGGTGGAGAATTTTTTTGAAAACAAAGGGAGTTAATCGGCTATGGGTGTAGAAATGTGGGAGAAATTTGAGAGAGGAGGGAGAAATTTTTTAGAGAAAAATTGGAGTTAATCGACTATGGGTGTAGAGAGGTGGAGGAAAATTTGAGAGAGGGGAAAGAAAAGAAGAGTGTGTCGGCTAGGGTTTTGAAATGGGGGAGAAGGTGGAGAAATTTTTGAGAAAAATTTTGTGAGTCAATCGGCAATAGTTTGAGTCAATCGGCTATGCTATTTAATTTTTAATTTTACATTTAAATTCAATTCAAATCATAAAATATTTGGTCAATGCACAAAATTCATTAAAGTATGATTGAGTGTTGAAAAGTGGCTGACACAATTTTTGCTTTTGCAGAATGTTGCAGAATTTGTGGTAGTTTTGTATCAAAAGTTATATTTTGTGGTATAAAAGTTTAAATTGTTATATTAGATGGTAAAATTGTTTACAAATTAAACTTTTGTGGTAAGTTGGGCAGGGGACTCTTCACTATATTTTATGTAAAAAATGACCCAACTAAATTCATATTCATATTTTAACCTAATAACTATAATATTTACTTAAAATAGTCATTGATTTGACATAAAGTGAGTAAAAGTCAAATGACAAAATTTTTTATCAATCTTGTCAGGGATTGTTGCAGAGACATAAATTCTTTTTAACTTTTGACTATTTTAACTTTTGACTAATAACAAAAATGTTGACATAGGGTTACACGAAAATGTGTTGAAGAGCTACACGAAAACGATTAAGGTTACACAAAAATGTTGTGTAGGATTACACGAAAATGTGAAGTTTTAAAATCAATTTTCGAATAACACTTAAATCATTTTTCGAATAACACATGTGGTTTTTTAAAATCAATTTTCAAAGCCACACTTAAATCAATTTTTGAATAAGCACATGATTTAATTTTCGAATAACACATGTGGTTTTTTAAAATCAATTTTCAAAGCCACACTTAAATCAATTTTTGAATAAGCACATGATTTAATTTTCGAATAAGCACATGTTTTAAAATCAATTTTCAATACATGCAAAAATCAATTTTCGAATAAGCACGATTTAATTTTGAATAAGCACATGTTTTAAAATCAATTTTCAATGCATGCAAAAATAAATTTTCGATTTTTTTAGGGTTATTCGAAATTATATGTAATTTTCGAATAAGAGTAATTTTCGTGTAACCCGAAAACACCAAATTTTGCTTTGGCATGTATTAAATTTAACACGAAAACACCAAAAATTAAGGGTTCAATTGTATACAAAAATGTTGACATAGGATTACACGAAAATGTGTTGAAGGGCTACAAGAAAATTATTAAGGTTACACGAATTGTGTGTGATTATTCGAATTATGTGTGCTTATTCGAATTATGGTTGCTTATTCGAATTATGTGTGCTTTGTGTGTGCTTATTCGAAAATTATGCACACACAATTAATGATTGCTTTATTCGAAAATTATGAATGATTGCTTATTCGAAAATTATGCACACACAATGCTTGCTTATTCGAAAATTGTCACTTATTTTCGAATAACCTTATTTTTATAGGGTTATTCGAAAATAAGAGTGATAATTTTCGAATAACTTTAAAAAATTAGGGTTATTCGAAAATAAGGAAAAATAGGGTTATTCGAAAATTATCACTCTTATTTTCGAATAACCTAAAAAAATAGGGTTATTCGAAAATTATTTTAGGGTTATTCGAAAATTTTAAAAAATAAGGGTGATAATTTTCGAATAACCCTATTTTTTTAGGGTTATTCGAAAATAAGGGTGATAGTTTTCGAATAACTCTATTTTTTTTAGGGTTTTTAGGGTTATTCGAAAATTATATGTAATTTTAGAATAAAACTAATTTTCGTGTAACCCTCAACATTTTCGTGTAACCCTTGTACACAAAAATATAAATTTACATTTTTGTGTACAATTGACCACCTAATTTTTGGTATTTTTGTGTCCCATGAAGATAAGACTATATGCAACCCTAATTTTGACCTTAAACAACATACTCTTCGTGTACAAATTCAAACCAACTTATATATATTATGGTTTGGAAGAGAGAGGAAATTGATTTTCAAGCCAAATATTTGAAATGAGAGATACACGAAAATCATGCCTATTTGTTGTTACATTTTAGTCAAAAAGTTGAACAAGATTCCTGCCATTTTACTGACAAGATTCGCTGCAATTTTCAACTTTACTTTATGTCAATCAATGGCTATTTTTGGGATTTCAACTTAGTAGTGACTATTTTTATCCCATATTATAGTGATTGGGCTATTTTGGGCGACTCATCATACACCGATCATTAAATATATTTCTCCGACAATTTCGGAACACACCCCACAACATTACAATTATATACTTTATGAAATAAAATTCCAAAATAACAAAAATAAAGAAAATAAAAGAACTATATTATTAATTAACATACTCCAAAATCACTCACACCCCCAATTTGAAACCTTAATTTCTTCCACCTATTGAACTATTAATAAAAGAACAAGATTTGAGGATTTTGATCAATCACAAATTCAACTTTTATTATGGATCCTAACCAATAACATGATGCTCCAAGCAGTGTAGTTAAATTTTTAGTAAATATTCTCCATATATTATGTTTATAAGTCTCAATGTGTGAAATTATATGATATTTGCATAGAAATCATGTTTAGGATTTGAGGGTATGGATTTATGAGCTAAGAAGTTGGAAACTTGTTAAAAATACTGTAGTTTTGAAGGCACGGAATGAGTGTATGTTCGACCAACCAGGGCCGAACCCACTTCATGGTGTTCGACATCGCGCCAAACAGATATGCTAATGTATTATAATATGTGTCAGAGTGTGGTTGTGTATTGAATGTGTTATTTATATTTTGTATTGTAGTTAATTATAAATAACCATCTAAACAGTACACCTTTTAGCATTTAACTATCTAAACTATTTCTGGTTGCAATTAGTAATCTAACATTTGTATGAGTTGCAAATGACCATCCAAGATCATCGAAAAATCATTTTCCGACCAAAATCATATCATGTGCGAGGCACACCCTCTATTTATGAGGATATCTTTGTCATTTTATATTTTAATTAGAAAAATAACTAGATTAACTTCTAAAACAAATTAAAATTTATTTATATAAAAACTAAAAGGAGGCACCAGAGCCCGAATTTGACAATAAATAAAAGGAGTTCATTCAAAAAATTTAGCAACAAAAATGATTTTTTTCCCTTGATTAGCAATCATTCTAGCACCCAATCAAAGCAAAGATGATTACATACTATTTCACATGGCTATATTGATGTATTATCAAACTTGAAAAAATTGACAAATGAATAAATAATAATTCTGACAATCGTAGTTTAATTTATAACCATCAATGAGATGACAAAGTTACCATAAAAGAGTACCATAAAAGAGTAGTGTGTCTAGCATGAAAAACCTATTAAAGATTTCATCTTGTTGTCAAAAAGAATTATTGTTATTGATGCTACGATTTCTGATTGAACTCCCTTTTATTTATAGTCAAATTGGAGCCTCCTTTAGGTTTGTATCCAAATAATTTATTTTTTTAATCTAATTGACACATGATTTGATTTGGCAGGAAAATGATTTTCGAATGATTTTGGATGGTTATTTGCAACTCATACAAAGGTTAGACGGCTAATTGCAACAAAAAAAAAGTTTAAATACTTAAGTGTAAAAAAAGGTATAGTTTAGATGGTTATTTATAATTAACCCAATAAAATATTTACATGAAGACCAATCTACCATTATTAATTATCTTAATGGTAAATTGATATTTATGTAAATATTTTATTAGTTTATTATTTTAATGGAATGTGTTTAGTAAATGGTGGGTTGTATATTTTGGCCTTATAATTTATGGCTAACTATACACCATATCAATTACTTAACACACCCTGATTTCTAAACCCACCATCTTATAAATGAATTCCTAAACACACTTCTTAATTAGATTGAATTACCATTTAAATAAAATAAAATATCTAGTAATTAAAAAAAATTCTTAAATGAGTTAGTCTCCTATGCAACTGGTGCACATACAATTCGGGTCGGATTTGGGTCGACCCAGATCCGCACAATTTTTTTATTTTTTATTTTTTTGAATTTTATTTTTTCACTTCAGATTGTTACTTTTATGTTATGAGTGTGACCTTTATGTTATATAAGTGTGACCTTTATGTATAAATGTAATGACCTTTATATACTCTAACTTAGAAAAAAAGGAAGAATTTTAGCAAAATTTGTACATATTTACCTTTATGTAATATTAACCGCACCTATTTCCATCCTAAAATGCGCTGAATTTTGAAAACTTCTATTTTTTTCAAAGTTATGAATTATAAAGGTCATAATATTTGTACATAAATGTCACAAGAATTGTACATAAGGTCACAACAATACAACATAAAGATCTCAATTTGAAGCGAAAAAACCTGAAAATCTTAATTTTTTCCTAAGTTACTGAACATAAAGGTCATAACATTTATATATAAAGGTCACGCTTATATAACATAAATGTCACGTTTATATAACATAAAGGTCACATCCTTACAACATAAATGTAACAGCTTGAAGGGGAAAAAAAAAAGAAGGGAAAACCCAGGTGCACGGATCCAGTTCGGGTCACCCCACTTGCACCAATCCAGATCCGTGCATCTGGTACATAGGAGCATCTGCGCTCTTAAATACTCCCCACCCAAACTCTAGTTGCAACACACCCGTCATTCACACCTCCACCCATCTTTCCCACCTCTCTTTCTCAACTTCTCTTCTTCCACCTTATTGATATTTACTCATCTAATCCATCTCAACTTTCGACCAAGTGTGATTGAACAAGGAACAATGGAGAATGAAGATCACCATCCTTTTAATGACCAAGATAAATAATGTAGTTGTTGATAATTTCAATTTTTCCTTAACAAGTTAAATTAAAGTTACTTCAGGATTATAATTCAAATTTCATATATTATAATTTTCCATGAGTTTGGATAGAACTTCATATAGTATAATTTCAAATTTGTGCTCAAATTGGTTGTTTTTGTTGGTCCCAAGTGGTGCAGAGGTTCAGAGGGGGATGAGATGGGTGAATGAACCTTTACCGTTTTTTCGATTTTGATCTATATCAAAAAGTTCTGCTGCAAGTTATCGATACTTGCAACAAACTCGCTCTATGGTGTGTTTTGCTTGCAGCAATGATTAGATGCATTAGCAAAACACTTAGAGTTTTTGCACAGTGGAATTTAAAGTAACCTTTTAACTAGATAGTTACAAGGTTACAACACATGTAAGCTCACAAAATAAACCCAAGCAAATAATATACAACAATTGATATAAATATAATGAAGCTGTAAATGCAGAATGTAAATGCATAAGAGTTTATAGAGGTTCGAAGGTGGTGTAAGTCTTCTACGTCCTCTCTTCTCCTACACAATGAGAAAATCCACTAGGCCAAATGATTTACAGAACTCAATTCATACATGCTTCGCCTAAGGATACAACCTACTATAATTCTTACTTCCTTCCTAGGTTTCAGCAATCAAACAGGGACTCACACGGGGTATTATCCTTCTAAAGGACTAAAAACACACAACGAGGTATTTTTCCTCTCAACTGTGGACACATAAAACAAGTTAAGCACATATCTATAATGGTTAAAGAATAAAAGAAATTCTTCAACTAAAATGAAGCTAAGTCTTCAATGGATGTGATCGTTGTTGATGACTTGTTCCTAGGTTGAGTGAATTGAAAAATGCTTTGATCTGTGAGGTGCGATTCTTGCTGCAAGCTCCAAGATATGAATGTGAGAGCCCTTAGCAAGATGAAAATTTTCAGTTACATTCTTCATCTTCACTCTTTCTCTATTTATAGGTAGTGGAATGCACTCGTCAAAGGAAGCACATTCCACATGTCTTCTTCTGATTCCTCTCTTGGTCACACCAATCTTGATCTTTAAATCATCCTTGATGATCTCTTGTTGGTTGACTCCTTGATCTTTAAATATCTTTGGGTACAACCTGATCATTAATGCAAGATCGCAGGTGTGTGTTATGTCGCTTTCTCCATGCTGCGGCTTCATTAAATACAGTTGTCCTCTTGTCACAGAATTTGCAGTTACTTCAGGCACAGGTGGTGGCTTCTCGATGGTCCACACCATATTGTATCTGTTGTTATGCTCAACTGCCATGATAGAACTGCAGTGACAATTGAAGTCTTGATATTTCCTTTTATTGTTTCATCGTGCAACAACCTTTTCTGTTTGATCCTTAGTTGATCTTTTACACGTGAATTCAGTTGCTTGCAACTTATTGATATCACTACATCTTAGGTTGCTACATGATAAAATGCGCAGCTTCCAGGTTGCAACGTGCAACATCCTTTCTTTCAAAAATCTTTCTAAGTCTAGCGCGTTAAGTAAGTAAACTTCTTCCATGTTGCTTGCAGCGTGCAACTCTTCATTGCTGTAGAAGGTTTCACAATCTCAAAATTTGCTACTTATTGAAACAAAAATGGGGTACTCTTTATTCCTAAAACTTACAGCAGGTTTTGTCTCATCAAAATCTAAACAACATTCTTCTTACAATTTCCCTATTGTTGATGAGGACAAAACCATACGAGAAAAGTTGTTGTAACTATATATTCCACCTTAGGTAAACATAAACATTTTATTTGGAGTCTTCTATTTTCACACCATGATTTTTTTTTGATTTTTCTTGAGACTTCTGTTTTTGCTAATTTTCTGTTTTTCCCTTTATTTTTTTTCCATATTCGAGACTTCTGTTTTTGCTTGTTTTTTTTTTATTTTTCTCCATTTTTTTATTTTCTTTTTCTGAGATTTTTGTTTTTGCTCTTTTTTTTTTTTTATTGTTTGTAGCTGCAGAAGATGATAAAAATACTCAAGATGCAGAACAAATTGTGTTCTATATACTTTCAAACACTTAGAAAGAACAGATACAGTGAAGGGGTGGGGGTTGCTGCATCCTAATTTTTGAACTTAGCCTTCTTGCAGCAGCCTCTTCCTTTTTCTCAGTGTGTTGTTTTGGCCTCTTCCACCAGTTTAGCAGTGACTCTTGATCGGAGTTTTCAAACTACGCCTTCGATCTGGGATCTTCAATCCAACATAACTAAAAGTCTTCCCAAAAGCTTACTTGTTTTCCTCTTTTGATATCCTCAACCATTTCCAATTGCACGAGTAGTTTTCCTGTTCTCACAAGGTGCTCATAATCCATGAGTGCAACAGAGTAATTTGGAAAACCTTTGAAGTAGTCCTTGCAGATCTAAAATATCTCAGATACTCGAACGTTTTTAACAATGAGATTTATTCAAAGTTGGGATTCCTGTCTCTTGGAAGTTGAATTGGAGTAAAAATCTTCAAGTTCCATTGTGCGAGATCTCTGGTTGGCCTCAAGTCCAGCAATAATGAGATTTCTGCTAACTTGCTGAATTGATCAATCATTAGAATCTCTTGTGGGGATTACTTCTGCAGTGCTGCATCCACTTGCTGTTTTAAGCTTGTCTTTTCATCACCCACAATGCCAAGTCGACTGATCCACCTTTCCTCTTCGACCTTCCTTTCTGCTTCGGCCTTCCTTGCAGCAAACATTTTATTTTTCACCAACCTCAAAATGACAGATTTTGTCATTCTATTCTTCTGAGGGGGAGAATCTCCTCTACTTCTGCTGCTCCGGCCGCTCTTCAGACCCCTGAGTTGTTCTACTGCACCCTGTCTCTCTTTGGATGCAGCACCGGCTCCACCAGCTCCTTCATTATCTTCTTCCATTCTCTTCTGTGGTGGAGGTGGACACGTTCTTCTTCTCTTTTTGATCATGGGAATTCATCATCTTCGGCCTCCTCCTCTGCTGCATCTTTCTTCTTCTGTGCAGTAGTCGTAGCTTGTAGAATCCTTTATGTATTAGTCTGTCTGCCTTTCTCAGCAGTAGTTGCTTGTAACAACTTTTCTCCTCCACTTCCTTCTTCCCCCTTTTTAGCATCATCAGTGCCCTTCCATGGTGCTGCTTGACGTCTGTTGATGTCGGAATTTGTACGGAACAAAATCCCTCGGTCCAACACCAAATAAACAAGAAATAACTCAAACTAAAGAGAGAACATTGGGCCCAGAGCCTACCCGAGCAAGATTGTTCTAAGCTGGGTCTGACCGACCTATGGGCAGGTCTCAGAGAGCCTTTTATTAATAATGGGAGAGGAAAATCTCTCTTGATTTGAGTACAATGTAGAGAAAAAAATAACTAGGATTCGGATCTCGTAAAGACCCAAATCGCCATGGAATTCATAGAGAGAGAAAATCTCCTAGAGAAAGAATCTCTACTTGTATGAAGTGAGTTCACAATTTTTTAGAGCCCCCTTCCTTTGTTCCTAGAGGCCCTATTTATAGAGATACATGAGGGTATACCCTTGTGTATTAAGAAAAAGATCCCTTGATTCTAGGATTTTGTATGGTAAGAAATCAGATTTTTCCATTGTATAGAAGATCCTCTACGCGTTGCCTTTGTGCGAGCTCCTTTGATCGAGCTACTTGTGTCGTGCTCCATTTAGGTTGATTCGTGTAGCGCTTCCAGTTTAGCCGAGCTACTAGCAATGTCTCGTTCGGGCGCCTTAACCGGTCCGATCTTATTTTTAGCTCGATTCGATCTGTCCTTTGACCCGAGTAATATTTTAGGGTGTAACATTAGCCCCTTAGGTTGTGTCGAAATGACATGAATTTTGTTGGAAGCTAACTCATCAGAGCCGTCCTTTCATTACACGTGTCAACATCCTGTCCTTTTGGAAGTTGAAGAGACGTGAGTGGGGTCATACGCCTTGGACAAGACGTGGGCAGCGCCTATAAGTAGGACTAATGATTTGCCACTTTCACTTCTTCATTCTTTCACTGTTGCCTTTTACCTTCCTTTCGAAAACTTCAGGTTCATTGTCGAAATTTTACACTGAAATAATCAATAGAAAAAACAATTGTCTATCCTTTATCTTTATACTGATAGTATTTTTAGCAGCTCTGCATTCCAAGGTTTTGGTTGTATGCGACCTTCCATATCTTCAATCTCATATGCTCATTTTGTGAGGATTCTGGAGATACGGTATGGGCCTTCCCATGTTGGGTTGAGGGGCCCGGTATTGGCTTCCTTTGTATGTTGGAGCACTTTCCTTAGGACTAGGTCGCCTGTCTTAAGTTTTTGAGGTTTTACTTTTGAGTTGTAGTACCCCTCACTCATTTGCTTGTAGATGATGTTTCTCATCTCAGCTTCTATTCTCCTTTCTTCTGCTGGGTCGAGTCCTAACTGGAGTGTTTCTTCATTGTTATCCTCTTGAAAGTTTTGCACTCGCCAGGTCGGCATTCTTAGCTCGACCGGGATGACAACTTCCATTCCGAAAGCTAGAGAAAAAGGGGTTTCCCTGGTTGAGCTCCTTGTCGTGGTCCCGTATGACCACAATACTCTTGGTTCCTTGTCAACCCATGTTCCTTTTAGGCTTTCGAGCATCACCTTGAGAGTGTGTTTGATACTTTTATTAATCACCTTGACCTCCCTATTTCCTTGTGGGTGATAAGGAGTTGACAACATTTTTTTATCCTTAATCCTTCATAAAATTATCAGAATCCTTGAGAATCGAACTATTTTCCATTGTTGGTTACTAGTGAATTGGGTATTCCGAATCTGCAGATAATGGACTTCCATATGAAGTCGGTGACTTTGGCCTCTGTGATCTTCACGAGGGGTTCTACTTCTACCCATTTTGTGAAGTAATCGACTACGACGATCACAAATCTTACTCCTCCCCTTCCTGTGGGTAATGGGCCGATAAGGTCCATCCCTCATTTGGCGAATGGCCATGGGTTGATGAGTGACATGAGTTCACCTCACTGGCCCGTATTTGTGGTGCGCACCTCTAACAGCGACCACACTTTTGTGCAAAATCTATTGCATCATTCTTCAAGGTAGGCCAAAAGTATCTTTGTCTTATGACCTTATACACGAGTGTCTATCCACCCATGTGATTTCCACATATTCCCTTATGTATTTCCTTCAAGGTATATTTTACCTCCTGTTCGTCCAAGCACCTTAGCAGTGGCCAGGAAAACCTCATGTAGGGTGTATGGGGGTGACCTAATCCTTACTCTCATTGCCTCTATCTGGTCATCTAGTTCCTTTCCTTTTAACAAGTATGACCTAATTGGGGTCATCCATGTTTCTTTTGGTTCGACGCACTGTATTATCTCCTGTGTCAAGGCCGATACAGTGAGTGTCCCTATGTTGACAGATCATATATCCTCGGCATCTTCAGTGGTTGCTAACCTAGCTAAAGCATCAGCTTGGGAGTTTTTGGACCGAGGAATCTGCTCGACTCTTATCATTTGAAAGTCCGTTAGGGCCAGTTCGACCCCTTACAAGTATTTTGCCATTATTTCATCCCTTGCAGTATATTGGCTGGATATTTGGTTGATCATAAGCATAGATCAGTCATTGTAGATCTCTAGGTAGCGGGCACCAAATTGCTTGGTCATGTCTAATCCTGTCAATAGAGCTTCATATTCCACCTTATTGTTAGTGGTTGGGAATTCGAACCTGAGTGCCGAACAAATGTATTTCCTGTTTGGGTTGATCAAGACTGTTCCTGCTCTCGAGGAGTTGGCAGTGGCTGATCCATGCACAAACATCTTCTAGGGCTCTTCTTACTTAGGCTCTTCCAGAGTGATGGTAGGCGTGAATTCAACTATGAAATCGGCCAGCGCTTGCCCTTTTATGGCAGTTCTTGGGGTATAGTGGATGTCGTATTGACCTAATTCTACTGCCCATTTGAGTAGGCGGCCAGATGTGTCTGGTCGGCTAAGCACCTATTTTAGTGGAAAGTTTGTCAGTACTTCTATCTGATAAGATAAGAAGTAAGGTCTGAGCTTCCTTGCAGATATCATTAATGTGTATGCTAGCTTTTCCATTGTTGGGTATCTTAGCTCTGTGTCATGAGTGATTTACTGATGTAGTACACCGGCTTTTTATTTTCCTTTTCTGCATCATGAGTGATTTACTGATGTAGCTAGCTCTTCGTTCCCTGACTTCCCCTCTTAGGTCTCTACCGACCTTGATCACCTGCTCTGGTCTATCATTTGAAAGGAAGACCTCGGACTGATGAGCTCTTCCTCCTCGATCATGTTTATTGCTCGTGGCTTGAGTGTCGAACTGCATTCCCTTGCTACAAGTTGGTTTCCCTTCACAACATATACCGAATCTCCTATGGGAAACTTTAGGCAAAAGTAATGCATTGACACCACAGCTCAGAGTTTTGATAGGATTGGTCATCCCCAAATTACATTATATTGGGATGAGATGTTTACAACCTTAAATTTTGTGCTTAGGTTCACCTCGACGTCTCCCTGCCCAAAGCTCACTTTTAATTCACACACATCTAGGACCTGTGTTTTGTGGTTTGTGAATCCTTCTACCACGTTCTGACAGGGTCGAAGTTAGCTTTCTTCAAAGCCCATCCTGGTGAATGTGTATAGGTAGAGTACATTTGCATAGCTTCCTGTGTCTACCAATACTCGTCGTACCACTATGGACAATATTTTCAGGGTGACTATTAATGGGACGTTGTGTGGCTGTAATACCCTCTTAGCGTCTTGTTCTACAAACGTTATTGTAGTATGCTCCGGTATTTGATATGCATTCCTAGCTGACCTCAAATAGTCCTTTCTGGATTGTTTAGTCATCATGTCCTCCTCATAATTATTGGTTTGAAAGTAGAAGGGTTCTTCCTCCGCCCTTCTCTTTTCTCTCATTTGAGGTTTTGGGTCTTTTCCTCGGTCGTTGCCTCTTCTGCGCCTATGTATCGATCTGCCCGAGTAAGCAGTTCTTGATAACTGTTTGGGCCTTGTTCATGGACTGACCACCAGAATCTCGTATCTAGTCGAAGCCCTGCCATTACCGCCATGAGCAGTGCATCTTTAGATAGCGGCTCCATTTCCATGATGAGTTTGTTGAACTTTGAAAGATAAGAATTTAAAGATTCCTTTACTCCTTGTTTGACATCCACCAATCTTTCTTTGGGAGTCACCCTGGTTTTTTGCTCCCATAAAGTGAGTAAGGAATAGCTCGGTCAGCGTGTCCTAATTGGGCACAAATCTTTCAGGGAGGTTCCTAAACCATCTTTGTGCCTTATCTCCCAAAGTTAATGGGAATTCCTTGCACATTAGGTGTTCTTCAACTCCTTGCAAGTCCATCCACGAGACATACTGTTAGCGATAATTTTGATAAGTTGATATCCTGTATTTCAGGCTGTATATTTGTTTCCATATTCTTGTTGTATCATTTGTACCTTTATATCTATACTATATTTAAAACATGAAAAGTTACTGATTTGCCACTCAATTCTAAAATTGAACATAATTACTGATTTGCCATTGACCAATAGAAAAATTGTGGAAAAAAAAAAAACTAAAAAACTTTTGAGAATCTTATAGAACAAGCTTCATATATATTTTAAATATAATAAGTAGTCTTTTAATTTAATATTGGGGTAAAATGAATAGAGAAAATTATTCTATAATTTTAATATATAAATGTGAAAAATATGTATAAAAGCTAAATTTCATTTTATGAAGGGCTATAAAATGATTAAAAGTTTAAAAGCTATTATAAAATTATCAAAAATAATAATTAAATTTGAAAGTAAAACTAATAATAATCTAATAATGTTGTGAGGTTAATCTAAAAAAAATGCACAAATAACATTTAAAAAATGAATTTGAAACCTAAATTTTATAAATATAAACTTAAATACAGTGTTTGTAAAATAAATCCATCTAAAAAAATATAGAAAATTATTTACAAATTATTAAATATAATTCTAAGATATAAAGGAACAAAAATATGAATAGAACATATATATTAACAAATATAATTAATCACTTATAATTAAAGCACACAAACACAAAACTATTATTATTATTGTTTTTGTTATTGTCGTTTTTGTTGTTGTCGTCGGCATCATCGTCATCATTAAAAAACTACGGTTTTTTTACAAATCTCAAAATAATAAAATCTCATGACTAATATTTTAATATAATAAATTTATTATATTATTAATAATCATATTTGTCATAATAAATAATAAATCGCGCATCGTGCGGGTATACTGCTAGTTGTCTTAATACACAAATCACTAATCAAAGTGATTTCTTAAAAACCTTATATGGTATCAGCCGCTATCGATCCACTGATTTTTCTACCTCTCATCTTTCTCTGCGTCAATGGCGTCCACCAGTGACTCATCTCTCCCTTTCACCACTCTTCTTCACATGATAACTCTTAAGTTATCTTCCTCAAACTTCTTCCTATGGAAAAATCAAATCCTCCTACTTCTCAAATTTCAAAACCTGGCCGGTCATGTTGATGACTCTCTCTCTCCTCTACATGAGAAAATCAACGATGACAAGGGTATTCCGCAACCAAATCCCACATGTTGGTCCCAAGTGGTAGTAGGCTTAGAGATACACAGACAGGTTGTTTAAAGAGCTTACTGCCTTGAAGGTAGCTACTTGAGCAGTTACCTTAATGCACAGCGGAAATATATTTTAATCAAAGCTTGTTTTCTGAAAAACCGATACAAAACATAAAGAAGATATGCTGATGATAAGAGCTTATAAGCACAAATATATAAGATCAACAGAAAGCAATGCAGCGAGGAACACGACGATTTATATAAGTTCAAGGGTGGAGTAATCCCTCTACGTCTTCTCTTCTCCTTCTCAAGGAGGTACTTTGTTAGATCAAATTGGTTGATTTACACAAGCCTCGCTTAGACAACCTAGACCTAACAAGAACTGCCAGTCTTTCCCACACAGGGTTATTGTATAGTGACCACACTCCTTCAGCCCACACATGACTCTTGCTCTTCTACAAAGAGTGAAACCTCTAGCCCACACAGGACTCTTGTTCTTCTACAAAGAACGTATATACTTGATCAGGCAATCCCTCTGATCAAGCAGCTCCTCAACAGTCAAAGATGATAAAACGAAAACAACACAGACAACAAGCTTAGAACGATTGAACTCCAAGGCTAAGTATAACTTGCTGCTTGACTGGACTTGAAACTTCTGTATTTCTGTGAATGATTTGTATTTGACATCTTGAGCATTTTAATCGCGAGAGTTTCAGGTGCATTTCAAGTGCCAGTCTTCTTGTATTTATAGGTGATTAAATTTTGTCAGTTAGAGAGAACATCTGGTTTGCTGCCTCTTTGGAGTGACGTGACACTTCTTGATTTGATCGTACACTGTTTGCTCAGGTTATCACTCAGAAGCTGCAATCACCGTCCTAGTCTGTCATTTCTTTAGACTTCCCTTTTTGCTTTTTGATACGTGGCATTGCTTGGTTGGTTTCAACTGCGGCTTGTGCCTACCGTAAACTTTTGAGCACATTCTTCGAGATAACCGCTACTTCTCAGGTAGCTGGAGCTTTCTGATAATTTAGTATCCTCTTCATTCATCTTAGCATCCTTGGACAATGTACAACCAGTAGCCTTTCTGAAACAGCCTGCTGTAGGTTATTTGTCTCTGCGGTTTTGTGTAGTAAGGTCTTCGATCTTCAATCTTTGAAGTTCAAGCCTACTGAACCTGATCTAAAGAATATTACAAAGTGATCTAATACACAGGATCCTAAGCTCCTATTCTATTACATGTTTTGTCATTCATCAAAATCTTATATAATGTTCCTTACAATTTCCCCCTTTTTGATGATGACAAAACTTTTTCTAAGAGGATCAAAACTATAAGTTCAGCAAATCATAATCAGATCGACAAAATACATATTTTTAATCATACGAATTTTAGATCAAGAGGTTAAACATAAGTTCACGAGTAGTGAGCTTTGCCAGATCAAAATGGATGTAGATTTATATCAAGTTTAAACAAGATCAGAGCATAAATGTAAAATATTAAGCAGAAGATGTGCAGAATTAGGGAGCAGGAGAGTTTACTATATCTTGAGCCAGGAAGCTTTCTTTCTTTCTTTCCTTGATCCCTTCCACCAGTTGAGGAGAGACTCTTAATAAGTTGGTTCCATTCTCTGTTTCATCTCAGGCGTCTCATCGTATCTTAACCAAAAATCTTCACAGAAGGGAATGATTTCTCCTCTTTTTAATCTACTTTTCAGCTTCATCTGGATTGGGAGAACTCCTCTACTAGCAAGGTCCCTGAAACATTTGAGCCCTTCGCGATGATTTTTCCCTTTGATAAGTATGGACTCTTTGCATAGCAGATTGTAGTACTTTAGATACTCTGCTTGTTTGAAGGTATTGATCTGCGGAAAGGATGGACAGTGAGTGGTAGACAGATCAATCTCAGGGTAGCTCCCATTCTTGGAATCTGGAACTTCTGCAATCTGGACTCCCATCTAAGAAGATACGAAGTAACTCTGGTGCACTCTCTTCCTTTGCAGCAAGAGCTTCCAGATCAGGTTGTTTCTGAGGAGGGTAAAGTTTGTCCAAACTTTCTTTTGCAAATTTCTCAAAGTGAGCATCTGATGCTTTAAAAAGTTCTTCTTCAACTCTTCTCCTTTTCTCTTCAATCTCCTCTATTCCTCTTCGAAGACCAGGATGAACTTCTGAAATTGCGTCAGATTTTCTTTTGGCCGTCCTACTACCTTGTTGTCCACTTGAGCTTCCTCCTTAACTTCCTCCATCGCCTCCTGAATCCTTCTTAGGCAAGATTACTAGCTGTTTGCAAGAGGAGGGAACCTGTTGCCTTATTTGCTCAATCCTCTTAGCTGCCTCTTCCCCCTTTTCGTCAGCATCAAAACTCGAGCCTACCGCAAACTGGAGCATTGAATGTATGCTGGTCACCATATCAGTAAGATCATCCAAGGTTTGCTTTTGTTCAAGTTGAGTGTTGGAAAAGTCTTTGAGGGAAGCAGTCACATATTGTTGCTCTAGCTCAATTGCAACTGTTTTGATTGATTGAGAATTGAGCTTATCGTTCATGCTTTTGATTGTGTCAATAAGAATGGTAGAGGATGTTAAAAAAGTGATGGACTTCTGCATTCTGGACAAGGTTGCATTAAGATAGTCCATCTTGAAGGAAGCTTGGAACATATCCTTCCTTGCTTCAGCTCGCATAATCTTACTGGCTTTGCTCAAGGATTTTCCAAGTTCCCCTACTGCTTTGAGTATATCATCAAAGGATTTTTGCTCATTCTGCATAGAAAGAGAGGAACTTAGTAGTTTGGATTTTTCGGCTCCGGATTCAACCTGTTTACTGGGTGATCCTTCATCACTGCTGGAGCTAGACATGAAACTTTCAGTGTCAGCACCACCACATGCTAATTCATCAATATTTATCTCCGCATGAGCAGATATCTCCTTATCATCAGCTGATATCCTTTCCTGAGGGACATCTCCCTTCTAGGTCTGTAATTTCTGTATTGTTTCTTCGGAGGGTCCTGTCTCCTTCTGCGTATCTTTAACAACTATCTGTTTTAGTGAAGTCTCTTGTTCGGTAATCTCCTTTGCAATAGATTCTCTAGAAGTATCCTGTTCAGTTGGAATCATATCAATAGTAGGCTTTTTATTAGCCGTCTATCCTGTTGTGGCATCCTCTGCAACCATTTCTCCACGGTTCGCAGGATCCTCAGAAATTACATCCTCAGCGTTTATTGGTATAATTTCCTCAGCCGTTGTATCAATCTCCATTGGTGCCTGATCAGTGGAGAGTTCGGGCATAGAATTTCTTTCCTCAGGGAGTACAATTCTAAGAGTTTCTTCAAGAGTTGCAGCAACTGCGAGAGCATCCAGCTTTGCACCCTCCGGAGTAGCTGGTAGCTCTATCATTGGCGTGTCAGTGTGTCTCATAGGAGTAACTCCTATGGTATGAACTTCTCCTGCAATATCAGATCTTACATCCTCCTCATCCGGCAAGACCACTATGTCTACCAGTTGATTGTACGCTCCATTGGATTCATTTTTTGATGCGGATGGTGAAGGATTCTTCTGACTGGTTGGTGGAGCGTTTAAGAGATATTCAATGGATGCTGCTGCAGCTGAAGCGCCTTCGCCCTGGTATACTAGTACTACCTTATGCCTTTTCATTGTTTCTACCATACTAGCATCTATGCCTTGTTTCAACATCCTTTCTTATGCTTCATCAACCCCAAAAGCTTCTGCTTGTTTCTCAACAAAGCCCATGTCATCACCAGCAACTTCCTGTTCAGGAGCTCCTATTAGGATAACATCATCCTTGTAGAAGTCAGGTTGCTCAATGAGCTTCTTTCCCTTCAGAGTTCTTGGAAAGGGTGGAGGTAGTTTAGGAAGTGCAACTTTCTTTTTCTTTTCTGCAATAGTAGTTAGTCTCATCTCTGCTTCATAGTTTTCTTGGAACTCTCTCCATTTCCTCCTTCCCAGTCCGATCAAGAAGCTTGAGTCCAACACTTTCTCTTCTCCAATGTCAGACACCTCAGCCTAGTTCAATGCCCATTCTTCCTCCGTATATAGATTTTCCCACTCAAACATGATTGGACAGGGAAGATGTCTGTAATTCAAGGATGAAAATATCGCGAAATATCGCAGATATATCGCGGATATATCGCGGATACGGATATTGCGATACAGATATTGGGTGTTAATGTTTTTTTTCCTGGGTATTGCGGATATATCGCAAAATATCGATATCGATTTCAATATCGGTTCATTGTAGTACAAAATTGGATGAAAATTGGGAAATATCGTGGATATATCGCAAAATATCACATGTATATCAAAATGAGCGATTTTGATTCAAAAAATTAAACTATGTGATTTTTTTTACTTTGTATTGTGTATTTTGTGGCTTTTTGAAATTTCCATTCATTTAACCAATTATTACTTCATTTACTTTTTTTTTTCTAATTTTTTTTCATGATATATTTCTCTATATAAGAGGATAAATGCAAGTGAACATTCTATCATATATTTTAAGGTTCAAAGTATGATATCACTAACTCTCTCCCAACATTTTTGATTAAATTAATTTCAATTTTTTACTTTATAAATTATGACTATTTTAATGTATCTAATTTTTTTTTTTTTTTGGATAAATGACATTGACATTAGAGAGGAAATACTTGCATTACTATATATATCACTCAATTGTCATTTTGAAGAACTACGAATTTGTATATAAATTTAATCTCTTTATTTTGTTTTTCATTTTAGTTGATAAAAATAGCATTTTGTTGGTATATTGTAAATGACTATGTTTAATTTTGCTAATTATGTATATATTAGGTGAAGCATTTAGTTAACTTATAGAAGTTTATTATAAAATCATAATTTTACAATTAATTATGTTATAGTGAAACACTGGTATGTAAAATGTAATGTTGTAATTGTGTATTTACAATTAATTGTTATAATTAGTTTTAGTAAAATTTTATGTATTTACATATTCTGGTTGTATGACTTTGAATATTTATAACTTTTATTACTTGAAATTATTAACTTCAGTTGAACTTATTGATTTTTTATTTTAATAGTATATTTAGTAATTTTGTCTTGTATTATGTAATATATTATCAGTTTTCATTCGAAAAACAGTATTTATAATGCTTATTATCTATATGTTAGTTTTAATATATTATGTTTTAATGTGATTTTGAGTGGAATATATGTGTAATGAAGTGTAAAAATAATCCCTAAAATTTCATATTAAATTTCCAAAAATTTAATAAGATTTCCGTTGTTTTTTCAATTTTTTTGCGATATCGATATGCGATATCGATATATCCATCGATATATCTGTAAAATCAAAGTTACGATACGACATGCGATATCGATATTTTCATCCTTGGTCCATTTTAACATGCACTTATTCTACCTGAAATTCAAGCATTCTATCTTTGAACTTCTTCTTCAATGCCCTGCATGCAAACATACCAACACAAGAAATTGATTCCCTTTTCTCTACATCATGAATCACGATTTCAAATTGAACTACATAAGGCTACTCAATAACATGCTAATTTCAAAATGTCCATGTGTCATTTAGAATCATGTAAGATTGTAATAGTCAGGACATAAGAAAGAGATTATAATTACACTGTTGTTGCTGTTCTTGATCTGTCTACTCATGACCCTTGTCCACATCCAGGCTTTTGTCTATTAGCTATGTTCTGGACGAGAATGAGAACATATATCAGTATAAAAAGAATCCGAGATTCCAAATTTCATTAAGTCATGTAATATATTGCCCCACCTCTGTCAAGTTGCTCAATTTTTGATTTAATAGAACGAGCGACTTTTCCAACTTCATCAACATCCTTCTCCATCCGCTGCTTGATTTCTGCAGATTAAACAAAAGTGGGATTCCGATAACCATTGTTCAACTCAAAGGGAAAATTGCTTGTAAAACTAGATACAGGTTGCTTTTGTTGCAAATAATCTTTTATACTATATCAGATTTGTCTCCCTTCTAAAACAACAAATAACTCTATCTAGTATCATGCATATTTGTGCTTCATCATATCTTAGAAACCCATTAACAGCATCTATCAAGCATTTACAATCAACGTTTAACAATACTTTTCATAGCAGCAGCCCTGGATACAGCCTTTGTTTCTTCATGAGCATCCTGCAGTAATAGAACTGATCATTATTATTCATCCGAGGATGGACTAAGATTTTCTAAGCTTAACTTTTTCCAATACCAGTTTGCCTAACCCGATTGGCTTTTCACGATAGCATTTGCCTTTACATAGGTACAACACATTTAGCCAATAATATTTGAATATCAAGTCATAACTATACTATAGACAAGGAAGTAAATATATACTATATCTTTTATTCTCTTCACCAAACAAGAGCAAATTGTCCTCACATGTTAAAATACTGCTTTTCCTACTCCACCTTGTTCAAGAATATTTTATTTCTTGCTTCCACAAACATACAAAACACAGAGTAACTAGCAGAACTACTCACATGATCTCTGAAATCATGAACATGCAAAACATGACATATGCTTGTTGATGAAACGATAAGCGGAGTCGAAGAGAATCATATCACATACCTGAAGCTTTCTCAGCAATGCATTGAGTTTTTCATATTGCTTTTCTATCTCTTGAACCTAGAAAATGCAGATAGGAAGCATTATTGTGCTTGAAATTCTACAACCATTATAATAGTTTAGAGAGAATGAGTTATATATAATAGGCACCTGATTAAAGAAGTTTTCCAATCCTATTTCTCCTGATCTCGGCAATCCCATTTCAATGTCTTTAATTTTACTAGCTTGATCTCGAGGGATCACAAAAGATTCCTGAAAAAGAGGGGCAAAACACTTCAACAACACAATTACTATTCATCATAAACATATGGAGAAAGTAAGAAATAAAAAATCTAGCATTCAAGGTTGAACTAAACCTCCCAACCTCCAAAGATTTCCATCGAAAAAGCAGAAAAACCACAACCAAAGAAGAAGAAACATGCACAATAATAATAGACATAACCCCAATTATCTCCTAAGCATTAAATGATGATTATTCATGGAAAAAAAAGAAGAAGGTACGTTTAAAAAGGTGGATTTGCATGGGAGAAATAGGGATAGAAAATGAAGAAAAATACCGTGAGAAGATCATTCATGTTGAAAGAATAGGAGGAAGCTTGGAGTAGCTTCCGAAAGAGAGAGGAGAGAAGGCGAGATTGAAGAAGAGAAGAAGTCCCCTGTAAAATTATACCCCCTCTCTCTCTCCCGTCTCTCCCTATCTCTCTCTTCCTTCGCCTCTTCTTTTCTTTGTACGGAAATGTAGAGAGATAAAGAGAGAGAGTTTGTTATTGTGAAGAGGGCGGAGAAATTTCAGAGACGGGACATGAATATGATCACAGCTACGCGAGGGATTGCTTCAAACGGTGAGGGCTGGAGGTGGCGCTGCGAGGCCTTGGCAGAGGCTAAGAACCGACGGGCTCGGCGAGGTCGACTCTTGACTCAATCGACTTGGCAACGGCGGCGAGGGACACTAGTGGCGACAGTGACGGCTGAGGAGGGTTGGGGGAGGAGGCGGCGGCGGCGAGGGCTGGAGGCGGTGCTGCGAGGCCTTGGCAGAGGCTAAGAACTGACGGGCTCGGCGAGGTCGACTCTTGACTCAATCGACTTGGCAACGGCGGCGAGGGACACTGGTGGCGACAGTGATGGCTGAGGAGGGGTGGGGGAGGAGGCGGCGGCGGCGAGGGCTGGAGGCGGCGCTGCGAGGCCTTGGCAGAGGCTAAGAACCGATGGGCTCGGTGAGGTCGACTCTTGACTCAATCGACTTGGCAACGACGGCGAGGGACATTGGCGGCAGTGAGGGCTGGAGGCGGCGCTGCGGCGACAACGATGTCGACGGCGGAGGCGTGGGGAGGAGGGAGGGATTTGGGGTTTTCAATTTCAATTTGGGGATTTAATTTCACCCTTAGTAACTTTTAGATTTTTACATGTGTAATAAAATAAATTTAATTTAACTTAGTGTACAACAACGCTATTATGATATTACGACAACTCTAAAAAGTTACCGTTGTCTTAGAGTACAATGATTACGTCTCTACGACAATCTCGTATTATAAGCGTTGTCTTAGGGCACAATAACTACGTCTTTACGACAACCTCATATCGTAAGCGTTGTCTTTGGGCTCAATTTTAACCTAAGACTACGCATCTACGACAACCTCAAGTCACCACCGTTGTCTTAGGGCTCAATTTTACCCTACGACTTCACCTCTACGACAACGCCAACGAAAAACCCTTGTCTATGATAGCATTTTTGCACTCTACGTCAACGGTTTTATCTACGACAACGCCAATTTCAGCGACGACAAGGGTTTTTTTGACAAAACACATGTCTTAGGGGTGTAGTCTATGAGAGAATTTCTTGTAGTGATTTAAAACGAATGTTGAATATAAGTCTGTAAAAATTGGGTACAACAACCTAAGTATGCTAAAAATAGGAACTATAGATAACAATTTAGAAAACTTAAAAGAACTCAATTGTCTTGTGTACGAGAAGTCTGTGAAACCTTCATTTCTGGAAGGAAAATGAGGAAATCACAAATATATGTGTAGTGTCCTAAGGATACTTGTGGCAATCCAGGAACCATCAAGACTTACAACCAAAAGAATGTTGTAAAACAAATATGGGTTCCTAAAAGGAGAATTGAAACTAACAAGAAAGGACCCGTACTTGTATGGGTACCTAAAAGAAAGTGATCTCTCTTGTAAGTGCAGGATCTTATGACTAGGAACAGCAAAGAAATATGGTATATCGATAGTGGCTGTTCAAGGCACATGACAGGAAACCAGAAAAAGCTTATGAACTATAAAGCTTCCAGAGGACCAAAAGTCATATTTGGAGATAATTCCAGAGGAAACACAAAGGGCACTGGTGATTTAATCAAGGGGGAGGTTTGCATCAAGGAAGTATCCCATGTAGAAGGTTTAAAGTACAATCTTCTAAGCATAAGTCAATTCTGTGACAAGGGCTACTGTGTAGAATTTAGTCTCAACAAGTGCCTCATCAAAGACAGGAAAACTCAAGAAGTCAAGATAACCGGAATCAGAAAGGGAAACATCTATATTGCTGAATGGGACTCAGCAACTACTGCCACTTGCTTCATTGCCAAAGGTACTCCTGAAACTGGCTGGCTATGGCACAAGAGATTGAGTCATCTGAACATCAAGACTATGAATAAGTTGGCCAAAAGAGGACTAGTCAGAGGATTACCTGATGTAGTTTACAAGAAGGAAGCTGTCCGTGGAGCATGCCAGAAAGGAAAACAAGTAAAAAAGCTCCTTCAAAAACAAAACTCTTCGATCTACAGAAAGGGTACTGGATATGCTTCATATGGACCTTTTTGGACCAATTGATCCAATCAGTATATCTGGAAAGAAATACATCTTAGTAGTAGTAGATGCCTACTCAAGGTTCACTTGGACGATCTTTCTTGCAAAGAAGTCTGACACTCAGCAACGTC
Source organism: Scutellaria baicalensis (assembly GCA_005771605.1). Lineage (NCBI taxonomy): Eukaryota > Viridiplantae > Streptophyta > Magnoliopsida > Lamiales > Lamiaceae > Scutellaria > Scutellaria baicalensis. Next base: position 2,126,796 of record CM016726.1, read on the forward strand.
TGCCAGAATTCCTGAGAAGGCTACAAACAGAAAAGTGTCTGAGCATAGTAAAGATCAGAACAGATAGAGGAATTGAGTTTACCAACAAATTAATAGAAGACTACCGTTCAAACAATGGAATCAGGCACGAATACTCAGCAGCAAGGACACCTCAGCAAAATGGAGTTGCCGAAAGATGAAATAGAACTTTGAAGGAAGCCACAAGAACAATGCTAGCTAAAGCTGAGCTACCAAAGAGATTTTGAGCAGAAGCAACCAACACAGCATGCTACACACAAAACAGATGCCTGATAAACAAGGAACTAAACAAGACACCCTACGAGCTGTGGTATGGTTACTCCCCATGTGTTGATTATTTTCACATCTTTGGATGTAGGTGCTTCGTGTTTAACAATGGAAAGGAATACCTTAAAGCCTTTGACGCCAAATCTGATGAAGGAATATTCCTGGGATACTCATCAGTGAGTAAAGCCTTCAGAATTTTCAACAAGAGAACACTTGTTGTGGAAGAATCTATACATGTGATCTTTGATGAATCATAATGTAGTAAGGTTGATATTAAAGAACTTCAAGAAGAATTGGATAAAACTCACATCAACAACAATCATGTTGAGTATATTGATGTGAAGTTACCAAACCTTCAACAAATGGATGGAATGCTACCATCAAAAACTATATATGTCCCTGACATGCAGGTACCTACTTAGACACAGGAACCTGAAGATCATCAGATTGCAGACCTGAATCAGAACCCAATTGAGGGGGAACCCCAGAAAGTCAATGAAGCAAGGAGAAGGTGGCTAAAAGATCACCCCAGAGACTTAATTATCGGAGATTACACATCTGGAGTAAGAACAAGAAGAGCAAATCCATACAAAGCCATGTTCGCTTGCTTTATATCACAAATAGAACCAAAACTTCCAGAAGAAGCTCTACAAGATACCAATTGGATTCAAGCCATGCAATAAGAGTTGAATGGGTTTGAGAGGAATCAAGTTTGGTATCTGGTTCGCAGACCCACTCATCAAGGAGTCATTGGAACCAAGTGGGTATTCAAAAATAAGCTAGATGAAGAAGGACAGGTTGTAAGGAACAAGGCTAGGCTAGTGGCAAAAGGATACTGCCAGGAGGAGGACATTGATTTTGATGAAACTTTTGCTCCAGTAGCTAGACTTGAAGCAATCAGAATCTTTCTAGCATATGTAGCACATAAGAATCTCACAGTATATCAAATGGATGTGAAAAGCGCCTTCTGGAATGGGATGCTGGTACAAGAAGTCTATGTTGAGCAGCCACCCGGGTTTGAAGAAGATGCTGATAGGATGGTGTATAGATTGAGAAAAGCACTTTATGGATTGAAGCAGGCGCCAAGAGCATGGTATGACACTTTGTCAAAATATCTACTGGATAATGGATTCAAGAAGGGCAAAGTGGATAAAACCCTATTCAGAATCCAAGATAGAGAAAGCATCCTGCTTGTTCAGATCTATGTGGATGACATCATTTTTGGATCTACCAACAAAGAGCTATGCAGGAAGTTTTCTAACTTGATGCAATCCAAGTTTGAAATGAGCATGATGGGAGAATTAAGTTTCTTCCTTGGATTGCTAGTTAAGCAGCTTGATCAAGGGACCTTCATAAATCAAATGAAGTATACCAAGGAGCTGATCAAGAGATTCGGAATGGAGAATGCCAGTGCAGTAAGCATTCCAATGCAAACTTCAAAGGGTCTAGATAAAGACGAAGGTGGAAAAGTAGTTGACATCACCAGATACATAAGACTAATCGGGTCACTGCTTTACCTTACCACAAGCAGACCGGATATAATGTTTGCAGTGGGAATGTGTGTAAGATATCAAGCTGCACCCAAAGAATCTCACCTCACAACAACAAAAAGGATAATCAGATATCTCAAAGGAACCCAAGAAGTAGGCTTTTGGTATCCAAAAGAAGGTGATATCAAATTAATTGGATATACTGACTCTGATTTTGCAGGTTGCAACATTGACAGGAAAAACACTAGTGGAACTTGTCAAATGCTAGGGAATCGCCTAGTATCTTAGTTTTGCAGGAAGCAAACATCAATAGCCACATCTACAGCCGAAGCTGAATATGTTGCTGCAGGAAGCTACTGTGCGCAAATCTTATGGATTCAACAACAACTTCGAGATTATGATATTGTGGAAAATGATACTCCAATCATGTGTGATAACACAAGCGCAATCGCAATTACGCACAATCCAGTCTTCCACTCAAGAACCAAACACATTGATGTTAGACATCATTTCATCAGAGATCATGTCGAAAGAAAAGACATCTCACTAGAGAAAATTCATATTGATCAACAATTAGCTGACATATTCACAAAACCTCTATGTGAATCGAGATTTTCCTTACTTAGAAACGAGTTGGGTATTATCAAATTAAGCTAAAATTTCTAACATATTTGTCTAAGTACTCTACAGCTCAGGGGGAAGCACAAAAACCTTTTCAAGAAAGGATACTGAGAGAGGATACTGAGAGAGGTTCCTGACAAAAGGTCTCTGATGAACGTAGCTGATGAAGCCTACTGAAAGATACGTTAGCTAAAGCCACCTAGTGAACTAATCATCACACAGGAACCCACGAAGCGCACGATAAAAAGAAACTATCAATCCCAAGACGTGACACATCAAATCAGGGCAAGTTACCCAATAAGAGGCGGCGGTATTTGCAGATAAACCCCTCAAGATCCTTGAAAAGACAGAAGCAAGATCTGATATTACTGGAGAAGTTCAAACTACAGGAGGAACTCCAATCACTATGGAACAGGTTGACATGCCAATGATGGAGCTACCAGCTACTCCGGAGGGTGCAAAACTGGATGCTCTCGCAGTTGCTGCAGCTCTTGAAGAAACTCTTAGAGCTATACTCCCTGAAGAAGGAGATTCTATGCCCGAACTCCCCTCTGATCAGACACCAATGGAGATTGATACAACAGCTGAGGAAATTACACCAATCAACACAGAAGATGTAATTTCTGAGGATCCTATGAACCATAGGGAGATAGTTACAGAAGATGTCACAACAGGACAGGCGGCTAACAAAGAGCCTACTATTGATATGACTCTGGCTGAACAAAATGCTCCTAGAGAATCCATTGCAGAGAAAATTACCCAACAAGAGGCTTCACCAAAACTGATAGCTGTTGAAGATATGCAGAATGAGGCAGGGCCCTCGGAAGAGACAATACAGAGATTGCAGGCCTGGAATGGAGATGTCCCTCAGGAGAGGTTACCAGCTTATAAGAAGATATCAGCTTACGCAGCAACAGATGATGAGAATTCAGCACATGATGGTGCAGATACTGAGAGTTTCATGTCAAATTCCAACAGTGATGAAGGGTCACCCAGTGAACAGGGTGAATCTGGAGCCGAAAAATCCAAGCCTCTAAATCCTTCTTCTTCTGTGCAGACTGAAAAACAAAAATCCCTTGACAATGTTCTCAAAGCAATAGGAGAACTTGGAACATCCTTGAGCGAGGCAAGCAAGCTGATGAGAGCTGAGGCAAGAAAGGATAGGTTCCAAGCCGCCTTCAAGCTGGATACTTTGAATGCAACGTTAGCCAGATTACAACAGTCTATCTCCTCTCTAAAATCCTCTACTCTTGCTGACACAATCACGATCATGAATGACAAGCTCAATTCCCAAGCAAACAAAACAGTTGCAATTGAGCTAGAGCAACAATTTATGTCTGCTTCCCTTGAAGAAGTTTCCAACACTCGGCATGAATAAAAGCAAACCTTGGACGATCTTACTGAGATGGTAGCCAGCATACATTCAATGCTCTAGTTTACGGTTGGCTCAAGTTTTGATGATAACAAAAAGGGGGAAGAGACAACTAAGAGGATTGAGCAAAGAAGGCAGCAAGTTCCTCCCTCTTGCAAACAGCTAGCAGTGTTGCCTAGGAAGGATTCAGGAGGCGATGGAGGCAGCCATGGAGGAAGCTCCAGTGGACAACAGGATAGCAGGACTATCAAAAGAAAATCTGAAGCTATCTCAGGAGTCCATCCTGGCCTTCGTAGAGGAACAGAAGAAAGAAAAGAGAAAAGTAGAAGAGTTGAGGAAGAACTCGTTAAATCATCAGATGCTCACTTTGAAAAATTTGCAAAAGAAACCTTATCCAAACTTTACCCTCCTCATAAACAACCTGATCTGGAAGCTCTTGCTGCAATAGAAGGGAGTGCACCAGAGTCACTTCGTATCTTCTTAGATGGGAGTCCAGATTGCAGAAGTTCCAGATTCCAAGAATGGGAGCTCCCTGAGATTTATCTGCCTACCACTCACTATCCATCCTTTCAGCAGATCAATACCTTCAAACAAGCAGAGTATCTGAAGTACTAAAATCTGCTATGCAAAGAGTCCATACTTAACAAAGGGAAAAATCATCGTGAAGGGCTCAAATATTTCAGGGTCCTTGCTTGTAGAGGTGTCCTCCCAATCCAAATGAAGTTGAAAAGTAGATTATATAGAGGAGAAACCATTCCTTTCTGTGAAGATTTTTGGTTAAGGTACGATGAGACGCCTGAGATGAAATAGAGGATGGAACCAGCCTATCAGGAGTCTCTTCTCAACTGGTGGAAGGGATCAAGGAAAGAAAGAAAGAGAGCTTCCTGGTTCAAGATATAGTAAACTCTCCTGCACTCTGATTTGGCTGATCTGTTGTTTACTATTTTACTCTTATGCTCTGATCTTGTTTAAACTTGCTATGAATTTACATCCGTTTTTTTTTTCTGATAAAGCTCACTACTCGTGAACTTGTGTTTAATCTCTTGATCTGAAAATTGTATGATTTAAATTATATATTCTGATGATCTGATTATTTGCTGAACTTATAGTTTTTTGATCCTCTTAGAAAAAGTTTTGTCATCATCAAAAAGGGGGAAATTGTAAGGAATAACATTACATAAGATTTTGATGAATGACAAAACATGTAATAGAATAGGAGCCTAGGATTATGTGTATTAGATTCCTTTGTAATATCCTTTAGAATATGATCAGGAGGCTTGAAGATCGAAGACTAGAAATTGAAGACCTTGCTGCACAAAACCGCTGAGATAAACAATCTACAGCAGGCTGTTTCAGATAGGCTACTGGCTGCATATTGTCCAAGGATGCTGAGATGAATAAAGAGGATACTGAAGAATCAGAAAGCTCCAGCTATCTGAGAAGTAGCAGTTATCTCAAAGGATGCGCTCAAAAGTTTACGGTAGGCACAAGCCGCAGTTGCAACCAACCAAGCAGTGCCACGTATCAAAAAGTAAAAAGAGAAGTCAGAAGAGATGACAAACTAGGATGGTGATTGCCGCTTCTGAGTGACAGCCTGAGCAAACGGTGTATGATCAAATCAAGAAATGTTACGTCACTCCAAAGAGGCAGCAAACCAGATGTTCTCTCCAACGGACAAAATTCAAATCGCCTATAAATACAAGAAGACTGGGACTTAAAAAGTACCTGAAACTCTCGCAATCAAAACGCTCAAGATATACACTGCAGATCATTTACAAACACCAAAAAGAAGTTTCAAGTCCAGTCTAAGCAGCAAGCTACTCTTAGCTTAAAGAGCTCAACTGCCTTAAGCATGCTGCCTGTGTTACTAGAGTTCTATTTCCTTTGTTAGACTGTGTGGAGTTGCTTGATCAGAGGGTGTGCCTGATCAAGTATTTTCGCTCTTAGAAGATGAGCAAGAGTCCTGTGTGGGCTAGAGGTTTTGCTCTTAGTAGAAGAGCAAGAGTCTTGTGTGTGCTGGAGGTATGGTCACCGTACAGTAACCCCGTGTGGGAAAGACTGGTAGTTCTCATTAGGTTTAGGTTGTCTAAGCGAGGCTTGTGTAAATCAACCATTTTACCTAACGAAAGTCCCTCCTTGTGTAGGAGAAGAGAGGACGTAGAGGGATTACTCCACCCTCGAAACTCTATCAATTGTTGTGTTCTTTACTGTTTTTAGTTGTTATATTATTGCATATCTAAATTTATCTACTGGATATCATCTCTAAGCATAGTCAAGGTTTTCAGAAAACAAGTATTGTTTTAAAAAGTATATCCGCTGTGCATAACACTTCAAGGTAACTGCTCAACCAGCGACCTTCAAAGTAAGATAAATTTGAAAATATTGGGTAGGCTTATTCACCCCCCTCTAAGCCTACTACCACTTGGGACCAACACTTCCCGATGCTTCAGTTGACTTTAGCTTACTTTGTCCATCTAGAAGTTAACAACCTCAACATCCTCGGGCAGTGTGCGGCCAGTATCCTTTTTGGAGCAGCCTGCTGCAGATATGTATACTTATATTATTTTTACGATTTTATGCAACAAGGTCTTCATGCTCCAATCTTGATCTTCAAGCCTTCTGATCCTATACTTACAGAATTTACAATGGAATCTAAATACATAGGATCCTAGGCTCTAGTCTATTACATGTTTTGTCATTCATCGAAATCTTATACAATGTTCCTTACATGGTGGTACTGAGTTCCTTACACCAGGGTTCATACATTTTTTATGTTGCATGGTATTCATCATCGTATTTCTTGCCCTTACACGGCAGAACAAAATGGTCGGGTTGAGCGCAAACATCACCATATCACTAAGACGAGACATGCCATGTTGTTTAATGCTCATGCCCCTGCTTCCTTTTGGGTTGACGCTTTTAGCACTGCTACTTACATTGTCAATTGTCTTCCTTAGAGGGGGGGGGGGGAGGGGTGGTGAATAAGCCTACTCAAAATTTTCAAGCTTTTCTTCAAAGAAGACACTCAGGCAGTTTGCTAAAGAACTTACTGCCCTGAACGTTACTGCTTGAGCAGTTACCTTGAAAGAACTTTAAACAAAATGAGTTTTATGCACAACGGAAATACTTTTAAAACAAAACTCCTTTTTTTTTAAAACTGAAGATATGCTTATGAGAGATATGAAGAGGATACAAGCAAATAAACAACAATAAGAATAAGAACAACATAAAACAATATAACAATGAACACATCGATTTATAGAGGTTCATGGGTGGAGTAATCCCTCTACGTCCTCTCTTTTCCTTCTCAAGGAGGAACTTTGTTAGATTAAACGGTTGATTTACACAAGCCTTGCTTAGACAACCTAACCCTAAGAAGAACTGTCAGTCTCTCCCACATAGGGTTACTGCACAGTGTCCAAACTTAACTAGCCCACACAGAGCTCTTGTTCTTCTACTAAGAACGTAAATGCTTGATTAGGAACAACGTCCGATGAAGCAACTCCGTAACAGTCTAAAGAAAAAGAAAGATTTCTTCAACAACGCAGGCAGCAAGCTTAGGAACGATGAGCTCTCTAAGCTAAAGATAGCTTGCTGCTAGACTGAACTTGAAACTTCTAATGATTTATTAGAGTTTTGCGTTTGATAGAATGAGTGAGTTTGTTGCAAGAGTTTCTGGTGCATTTCAAGTGCCGGTCTTTTAGTATTTATAGGCAATTAGCATTTTGTCTGTTAGAAAGAGGGAACCTTCTTTGCAGCTTACATAGAGTAACGTGACATCTTCTGATTTGTTCGTACACTGATTGTTAAAAGTGTATGTATCTATTCCTTCAATCGCCATCCCTAGTCTCACATTTCTTGAGAATTCCTTTTTGCTTTTGATATGTGGCATCACTTGATTGGTTGATAATGCGCTTGTCCCTAATGTAAACCCCGTACATGACTTTCGAGGTAACTGCTACTTAACTGGTTGTTGATGCTTCCTAGTGCTTCAATTGACTTCAGCTTACTTTGTCCATCTAGCAGTTAGGAAACGCAGGATCCTCGGGCAGTGTGCGGCCAATATCCTTTTTGAAGCAGCCTGCTGCAGATATGTATACTTATATTATTTTTACGATTTTATGCAGCAAGGTCTTCATGCTCCAATCTTGATCTTCAAGCCTCCTGATCTTATACTTACAGATTTTACAATGAAATCTAAATACATAGGATCCTAGTCTCTAGTCTATTACATGTTTTGTCTTTCATCGAAATCTTATACAATGTTCCTTACTTGGTGGTACTGTGTTTTTCAACACCAGGGTTCGTACATTTTTTATGTTGCATTGTATTCATCATCATATTTCTTGCCCTTACACGGGAGAACAAAATGGTCGGGTTGAGCGCAAACATCGCCATATCACTAAGACGGGACTTGCCATGTTGTTTAATGCTCATGCCCCTGCTTCCTTTTGGGTTGACGCTTTTAGCACTGCTACTTAAATTGTCAATTGTCTTCCTTAGAGGGGGGGGGGTGGTGAATAAGCCTACTCAAAATTTTCAAGCTTTTCTTCCATGAAGACACTTCGGCAGTTTGCTAAAGAACTTACTGCCCTGTAGGTTACTGCTTGAGCAGTTACCTTGAATGAACTTTAAACAGAATGAGTTTTATGCACAACAGAAATACTTTTAAAACAAAACTCCTTTTTTTAAAACTGAAGATATGCTTATGAGAGATATGTAGAGGATACAAGCAAATAAGCAACAACAAGAATAAGAACAACATAAAACAATATAACAATGAACACATCGATTTATAGAGGTTCAAGGGTGGAGTAATCCCTCTACGTCCTCTCTTCTCCTTCTCAAGGAGGAACTTTGTTAGATTAAACGGTTGATTTACACAAGCCTCGCTTAGACAACCTAACCCTAATAAGAACTGTCAGTCTCTCCCACATATGGTTACTGCACAGTGTCCAAACTCAACTAGCCCACACAGAGCTCTTGTTCTTCTACTAAGAACGTAAATACTTGATTAGGAACAGCGTCTGATGAAGCAATTCCTTAACAGTCTAAAGAAAAAGAAAGATTTCTTCAACAACGCAGGCAGCAAGCTTAAGAACGATGAGCCCTCTAAGCTAAAGATAGCTTGCTGCTAGACTGGACTTGAAACTTCTAATGATTTATGAGAGTTTTGCGTTTGATAGAATGAGTGAGTTTGTTGCAAGAGTTTCAGGTGCATTTCAAGTGCCGGTCTTCTAGTATTTATAGGCGATTAGGATTTTGTCCGTTAGAAAGAGGGAACCTTCTTTGCAGCTTACATAGAGTAACGTGGCATCTTCTGATTTGTTCGTACACTGATTGTTAAGAGTGTATGTGTTAGGATGTATCCTATATGCCTAGCTTTTGTATGAACATCTTTATGATATGAGATTCATTGTGATCAAATGTTTGTATTTTATATTATTGCTATTGTCCAGATTAGTCTATACTGTAGATAACATGGTGTGTGGTGTCACACAGAAGATCATGCTATCAGTTCCTTATAGATTATAAATAATAGCTCACAACCAAGATGGATTTGGACAAACCATTGGAACGGTTGTAGTGTAATTTGGTATTAGTCTATCTTGACTATAAAGTTACACTAGTACATTTTGTATGTATTGAGCAGGACCATATGAGGTTGTTCGATTTGTACTAACTATAAATAAAAGAACAATACCTCTGTTATTATGGATGTACATCTTCTTAATCCCTATATAATAACGGGCACATGTATTCAGTGTTTGTTTCTTTAATTTACCAATGGGTGAGATTTATTAATAAATCAATAGGCTGGGTGAATTGGGAGATGGCAGTGTTTATATGGTGTGCTGTTGATTATAGAAGAAATCCGTGTCCAAATTATTTAGGATGATGATGTCCCCTTGAGGAGCTCATAAGGATTATCATGTAAACCCTGCAGGTGGATTTAATCCGACATGATAATAAAGATGAGTGGTACTACTCTTGGAATTAGATGTAAATTAATTAAGTTGTCAGTAACTTATTTAATTTATGGACATTCGACATCTTAAACGCGGGGAAATAAATGTACACATAATAAAGGAGCCCATATTGTAATATGGGATTAGGACGGTAGTTCAATTATAACTCTTTAGTGGACCGAGTTATAATTGATAGACTTAAGCGAGATGTTCAGGCTGAACACGGGACGCCTAAGCCCATCAGGAGGCCCAACCTAATTCCTCCTCAGGGTCCCTGCTGTAGCCTATAAGTGACCCTAATATCAGCGCCTCCTAGATCACGTTTTTCTCAATCTCACGCAAATTAAAAATAGATTCGCTAGAGAGAACTGAGGAGGAGAGATTTCTGAATCTTTGGAAGATCGTCGCTCACACAACGTCCATAGGAAGGGATAGGAATACGGCAGAAGATCGTGAGGTTCAAGCTCCATCGTTCTGACCTTAGAATTGGTTCATCTTCACCTATTACGGTGAACGAAGGTATAATTTTTTTTCCGCTGCATGTTAATTATGTTTTCGATCCCGAATTAGATAATTAAATAGAGTCGGTGATCCGGTGGTTCCAACAGTATGTATCTGTTCCTTCAATCGCTATCCCTAGTCTGACATTTCTTGAGACTTCCTTTTTGCTTTTGATACGTGGCATCACTTGATTGGTTGATAATGCGGTTGTCCCTAATGTAAACCCCGTACATGACATTCGAGGTAACTGCTACTTAACAGGTTGTTTATGCTTCCTGGTGCTTCAGTTGACTTCATCTTACTTTGACCATCTAGCAGTTAGCAAACTCAGCATCCTCGGGCAGTGTGCGGCCAATATCCTTTTTGAAGCAGCCCGCTGCAGATATGTATACATATATTATTTTTACGATTCTATGCAGCAAGGTCTTCATGCTCCAATCTTGATCTTCAAGCCTCCTGATCTTGTACTTACAGATTTTACAATGAAATCTAAATACATAGGATCCTAGGCTTTAGTCTATTACATGTTTTGTCTTTCATCGAAATCTTATACAATGTTCCTTACTTGGTGGTACTGTGTTTTTCAACAACAGGGTACGTACATTTTTTATGTTGCATGGTATTCATCATCGTATTTCTTGCCCTTACACGGGAGAACAAAATGGTCGGGTTGAGCGCAAACATCGCCATATCACTAAGACGGGACTTGCCATGTTGTTTAATGCTCATGCCCCTGCTTCCTTTTGGGTTGACGCTTTTAGCACTGCTACTTAAATTGTCAATTGTCTTCCTTTGAGGGGGGGGGGGGGGTGGTGAATAAGCCTACTCAAAATTTTCAAGTTTTTCTTCCATGAAGACACTCAGGCAGTTTGCTAAAGAACTTACTGCCCTGAAGGTTACTGCTTGAGCAGTTACCTTGAAAGAACTTTAAACAAAATGAGTTTTATGCACAACAGAAATACTTTTAAAACAGAACTCCTTTTTTTTAAAACTGAAGATATGCTTATGAGAGATATGAAGAGGATACAAGCAAATAAACAACAATAAGAATAAGAACAACATAAAACAATATAACAATGAACACATCGATTTATAGAGGTTCATGGGTGGAGTAATCCCTCTACGTCCTCTCTTTTCCTTCTCAAGGAGGAACTTTGTTAGATTAAACGGTTGATTTACACAAGCCTTGCTTAGACAACCTAACCCTAAGAAGAACTGTCAGTCTCTCCCACATATGGTTACTGCACAGTGTCCAAACTCAACTAGCCCACACAGAGCTCTTGTTCTTCTGCTAAGAACGTAAATACTTGATTAGGAACAGCGTCTGATGAAGCAACTCCTTAACAGTCTAAAGAAAAAGAAAGATTTCTTCAACAACGCAGGCAGCAAGCTTAAGAACGATGAGCCCTCTAAGCTAAAGATAGCTTGCTGCTAGACTGGACTTGAAACTTCTCATGATTTATGAGAGTTTTGCGTTTGATAGAATGAGTGAGTTTGTTGCAAGAGTTTCAGGTGCATTTCAAGTGCCGGTCTTCTAGTATTTATAGGCGATTAGGATTTTGTCCGTTAGAAAGAGGGAACCTTCTTTGCAGCTTACATAGAGTAACGTGGCATCTTCTGATTTGTTCGTACACTGATTGTTAAGAGTGTATGTGTTAGGATGTATCCTATATGCCTAGCTTTTGTATGAACATCTTTATGATATGAGATTCATTGTGATCAAATGTTTGTATTTTATATTATTGCTATTGTCCAGATTAGTCTATACTGTAGATAACATGGTTTGTGGTGTCACACAGAAGATCATGCTATCAGTTCCTTATAGATTATAGATAATAGCTCACAACCAAGATGGATTTGGACAAACCATTGGAACGGTTGTAGTGTAATTTGGTATTAGTCTATCTTGACTATAAAGTTACACTAGTACATTTTGTATGTATTGAGCTGGACCATATGAGGTTGTTCGATTTGTACTGACTATAAATAAAAGAACAAGACCTCTGTTATTATGGATGTACGTCTTCTTAATCCCTATATAATAACGGGCACATGTATTCAATGTTTGTTTCTTTAATTTACCAATGGGTGAGATTTATTAATAAATCAATAGGCTCGGTGAATTGGGAGATGATACTGTTTATATGGTGTGCTGTTGATTATAGAAGAAATCCGTGTCCAAATTATTTAGGATGATGATGTCCCCTTGAGGAGCTCATAAGGATTATCATGTAAACCCTGCAGGTGGATTTAATCTGACATGATAATAAAGATGAGTGGTACTACTCTTGGAATTAGATGTAAATTAATTAAGTTGTCAGTAACTTATTTAATTTATGGACATTCGATATCTTAAACGCGGGGAAATAAATGTACACATAATAAAGGAGCCCATATTGTAATATGGGATTAGGACGGTAGTTCAATTATAACTCTTTAGTGGACCGAGTTATAATTGATGGACTTAAGCGAGATGTTCAGGCTGAACACGGGACGCCTAAGCCCATCAGGAGGCCCAACCTAATTCCTCCTCAGGGTCCCTGCTGTAGCCTATAAGTAACCCTAATATCAGCGCCTCCTAGATCACGTTTTTCTCAATCTCACGCAAATAAAAAATAGATTCGCTAGAGAGAACTGAGGAGGCGAGATTTCTGAATCTTTGGAAGAACGTCGCTCACACGACGTCCAAAGGAAGGGATAGGAATACGGCAGAAGATCGCGAGGTTCAAGCTCCATCGTTCTGACCTTATAACTGGTTCATCTTCACCTATTACGGTGAACGAAGGTATAATTTTTTTTCCGATGCATGTTAATTATGTTTTCGATCCCGAATTAGATAATTAAATAGAGTCGGTGATCTGGTGGTTCCAACAGTATGTATCTGTTCCTTCAATCGCTATCCCTAGTCTAACATTTCTTGAGACTTCCTTTTTGCTTTTGATACGTGGCATCACTTGATCGGTTGATAATGCGGTTGTCCCTACTGTAAACCCCGTACATGACATTCGAGGTAACTGCTACTTAACAGGTTGTTTATGCTTCCTGGTGCTTCAGTTGACTTCATCTTACTTTGACCATCTAGCAGTTAGCAAACTCAGCATCCTCGGGCAGTGTGCGGCCAATATCCTTTTTGAAGCAGCCCGCTGCAGATATGTATACATATATTATTTTTACGATTCTATGCAGCAAGGTCTTCATGCTCCAATCTTGATCTTCAAGCCTCCTGATCTTGCACTTACAGATTTTACAATGAAATCTAAATACATAGGATCCTAGGCTTTAGTCTATTACATGTTTTGTCTTTCATCGAAATCTTATACAATGTTCCTTACTTGGTGGTACTGTGTTTTTCAACAACAGGGTACGTACATTTTTTATGTTGCATGGTATTCATCATCGTATTTCTTGCCCTTACACGGGAGAACAAAATGGTCGGGTTGAGCGCAAACATCGCCATATCACTAAGACGGGACTTGCCATGTTGTTTAATGCTCATGCCCCTGCTTCCTTTTGGGTTGACGCTTTTAGCACTGCTACTTAAATTGTCAATTGTCTTCCTTAGAGGGGGGGGGGGTGGTGAATAAGCCTACTCAAAATTTTCAAGCTTTTCTTCCATGAAGACACTCAGGCAGTTTGCTAAAGAACTTACTGCCCTGAAGGTTACTGCTTGAGCAGTTACCTTGAAAGAACTTTAAACAGAATGAGTTTTATGCACAACAGAAATACTTTTAAAACAGAACTCCTTTTTTTTAAAACTGAAGATATGCTTATGAGAGATATGAAGAGGATACAAGCAAATAAGCAACAATAAGAATAAGAACAATATAAAACAATATAACAATGAACACATCGATTTATAGAGGTTCATGGGTGGAGTAATCCCTCTACGTCCTCTCTTTTCCTTCTCAAGGAGGAACTTTGTTAGATTAAACGGTTGATTTACACAAGCCTTGCTTAGACAACCTAACCCTAAGAAGAACTGTCAGTCTCTCCCACATATGGTTACTGCACAGTGTCCAAACTCAACTAGCCCACACAGAGCTCTTGTTCTTCTACTAAGAACGTAAATACTTGATTAGGAACAGCGTCTGATGAAGCAACTCCTTAACAGTCTAAAGAAAAAGAAAGATTTCTTCAACAACGCAGGTAGCAAGCTTAAGAACGATGAGCCCTCTAAGCTAAAGATAGCTTGCTGCTAGACTGGACTTGAAACTTCTAATGATTTATGAGAGTTTTGCGTTTGATAGAATGAGTGAGTTTGTTGCAAGAGTTTCAGGTGCATTTCAAGTGCCGGTCTTCTAGTATTTATAGGCGATTAGGATTTTGTCCGTTAGAAAGAGGGAACCTTCTTTGCAGCTTACATAGAGTAACGTGGCATCTTCTGATTTGTTCGTACACTGATTGTTAAGAGTGTATGTGTTAGGATGTATCCTATATGCCTAGCTTTTGTATGAACATCTTTATGATATGAGATTCATTGTGATCAAATGTTTGTATTTTATATTATTGCTATTGTCCAGATTAGTCTATACTGTAGATAACATGGTTTGTGGTGTCACACAGAAGATCATGCTATCAGTTCCTTATAGATTATAAATAATAGCTCACAACCAAGATGGATTTGGACAAACCATTGGAACGGTTGTAGTGTAATTTGGTATTCGTCTATCTTGACTATAAAGTTACACTAGTACATTTTGTATGTATTGAGCAGGACCATATGAGGTTGTTCGATTTGTACTGACTATAAATAAAAGAACAAGACCTCTGTTATTATGGATGTACGTCTTCTTAATCCCTATATAATAACGGGCACATGTATTCAATGTTTGTTTCTTTAATTTACCAATGGGTGAGATTTATTAATAAATCAATAGGCTCGGTGAATTGGGAGATGATACTGTTTATATGGTGTGCTGTTGATTATAGAAGAAATCCGTGTCCAAATTATTTAGGATGATGATGTCCCCTTGAGGAGCTCATAAGGATTATCATGTAAACCCTGCAGGTGGATTTAATCTGACATGATAATAAAGATGAGTGGTACTACTCTTGGAATTAGATGTAAATTAATTAAGTTGTCAGTAACTTATTTAATTTATGGACATTCGATATCTTAAACGCGGGGAAATAAATGTACACATAATAAAGGAGCCCATATTGTAATATGGGATTAGGACGGTAGTTCAATTATAACTCTTTAGTGGACCGAGTTATAATTGATGGACTTAAGCGAGATGTTCAGGCTGAACACGGGACGCCTAAGCCCATCAGGAGGCCCAACCTAATTCCTCCTCAGGGTCCCTGCTGTAGCCTATAAGTAACCCTAATATCAGCGCCTCCTAGATCACGTTTTTCTCAATCTCACGCAAATAAAAAATAGATTCGCTAGAGAGAACTGAGGAGGCGAGATTTCTGAATCTTTGGAAGAACGTCGCTCACACGACGTCCAAAGGAAGGGATAGGAATACGGCAGAAGATCGCGAGGTTCAAGCTCCATCGTTCTGACCTTATAACTGGTTCATCTTCACCTATTACGGTGAACGAAGGTATAATTTTTTTTCCGCTGCATGTTAATTATGTTTTCGATCCCGAATTACATAATTAAATAGAGTCGGTGATCTGGTGGTTCCAACAGTATGTATCTGTTCCTTCAATCGCTATCCCTAGTCTAACATTTCTTGAGACTTCCTTTTTGCTTTTGATACGTGGCATCACTTGATTGATTGATAATGCGGTTGTCTCTAATGTAAATCCCGTACATGACATTCGAGGTAACTGCTACTTAACAGGTTGTTTATGCTTCCTGGTGCTTCAGTTGACTTCAGCTTACTTTGTCCATCTAGCAGTTAGCAAACTCAGCATCCTCGGGCAGTGTGCGGCCAATATCCTTTTTGAAGCAGCCCGCTGCAGATATGTATACATATATTATTTTTACGATTTTATACAGCAAGGTCTTCATGCTCCAATCTTGATCTTCAAGCCTCCTGATCTTATACTTACAGATTTTACAATGAAATCTAAATACATAGGATCCTAGGCTTTAGTCTATTACATGTTTTGTCTTTCATCGAAATCTTATACAATGTTCCTTACTTGGTGGTACTGTGTTTTTCAACACCAGGGTACGTACTTGTTTTATGTTGCATGGTATTCATCATCGTATTTTTTACCCTTACAGGGAGAACAAAATGGTCGGGTTGAGCGCAAACATCGCCATATCACTAAGACGGGACTTGCCATGTTGTTTAATGCTCATGCCCCTGCTTCCTTTTGGGTTAACGCTTTTAGCACTGCTACTTAAATTGTCAATTGTCTTCTTTAGAGGAGGGGGGGTGGTGAATAAGCCTACTCAAAATTTTCAAGCTTTTCTTCAAAGAAGACACTCAGGCAGTTTTCTAAATAACTTACTGCCCTGAAGGTTACTGCTTGTGCAGTTACCTTGAATGAACTTTAAACAGAATGAGTTTTATGCACAACAGAAATACTTTTAAAACAGAACTCCTTTTTTTTAAAATTGAAGATATGCTTATGAGAGATATGAAGAGGATACAAGTAAATAAGCAACAATAAGAATAAGAACAACATAAAACAATATAACAATGAACACATCGATTTATAGAGGTTCAAAGGTGGAGTAATCCCTCTACGTCCTCTCTTCTCCTTCTCAAGGAGGAACTTTGTTAGATTAAACGGTTGATTTACACAAGCCTCGCTTAGACAACCTAACCCTAAGAAGAACTGTCAGTCTCTCTCACATAGGGTTACTGCACAGTGTCCAAACTCAACTAGCCCACACAGAGCTCTTGTTATTCTACTAAGAACGTCAATACTTGATTAGGAACAGCGTCCGATGAAGCAACTCCTTAACAGTCTAAAGAAAAAGAAAGATTTCTTCAACAACGCAGGCAGCAATCTTAGGATTGATGAGCTCTCTAAGCTAAAGATAACTTACTGCTAGACTGGACATGAAACTTCTAATGATTTATGAGAGTTTTGTGTTTGATAGAATGAGTGAGTTTGTTGTAAGAGTTTCATGTACATTTCAAGTGCCGGTCTTCTAGTATTTATAGCCGATTAGGATTTTGTCTGTTAGAAAGAGGGAACCTTCTTTGCAGCTTACACAGAGTAACGGGCATCTTCTGATTTGTTTGTACACTGATTGTTAAGAGTGTATGTATCTGTTCCTTCAATCGCCATCCCTAGTCTGACATTTCTTGAGACTTACTTTTTGCTTTTGATACGTGGCATCACTTGATTGGTTGATAATGCGGTTGTCCCTAATGTAAACCCCGTACATGACATTCGAGGTAACTGCTACTTAACAGGTTGTTGATGCTTCCTGGTGCTTCAGTTGACTTTAGCTTACTTTGTCCATCTAGCAGTTAGCAAACTCAGCATCCTCGGGCAGTGTGCGGCCAATATCCTTTTTGAAGCAGCCTGCTGCAGATATGTATACTTATATTATTTTTACGATTTTCTGCAGCAAGGTCTTCATGCTCCAATCTTGATCTTCAAGCCTCCTGATCTTATACTTACAGATTTTACAATGAAATCTAAATACATAGGATCCTAAGCTCTAGTCTATTACATGTTTTGTCTTTCATCGAAATCTTATATAATGTTCCTTACTTGGTGGTACTGTGTTTTTCAACACCAGGGTTCGTACATTTTTTATGTTGCATGGTATTCATCATCGTATTTCTTGCCATTACACGGCAGAACAAAATGGTCGGGTTGAGCGCAAACATCGCCATATCACTAAGACGGGACTTGCCATGTTGTTTAATGCTCATGCCCCTGCTTCCTTTTGGGTTGACTCTTTTAGAACTGCTACTTACATTGTCAATCGTCTTCCTTAGAGAGGGGGTGATGAATAAGCCTACTTAAAATTTTCAAGCTTTTCTTCAAAGAAGACACTCAGGCAGTTTGTTAAAGAACATACTGCCCTGAAGGTTACTGTTTGAGCAGTTACCTTGAAAGAACTTTAAACTTAATGAGTTTTATGCACAACGGACATACTTTTAAAACAAAACTCCATTTTGAAAACTGAAGATATGCTTATGAGTGATATGAAGAGGATACAAGCAAATAAGCAACAACAAGAATAAGAACAACATAAAGCAATATAACAATGAACACATCGATTTATAGAGGTTCGAGGGTAAAGTAATCGCTCTACGTCCTCTCTTCTCCTTCTCAAGAAGGAACTTTGTTATGTTAAACGGTTGATTTACACAAGCCTCGCTTAGACAAACTAACCCTAAGAAGAACTGTCAGTCTCTCGCACATAGGGTTACTGCACAGTGTGCAAACTTAACTAGCCCACATAGAGCTCATGTTCTTCTACTAAGAATGTAAATACTTGATTAGGAACAGCCTCCGATGAAGCAGCTACTTAACAGTCTAAAGAAAAAGAAAGATTTCTTCGACAACGCAGGCAGCAAGCTTACGAACGATGAGCTCTCTAAGCTAAAGATAGCTTGCTGCTAGACTGGACTTGATACTTCTAATGATTTATGAGAATTTTGCGTTTGATAGAATGAGTGAGTTTGTTGCAAGAGTTTCAAGTACATTTCAAGTGCCGGTCTTCTAGTATTTATAGCCGATTAGGATTTTGTCTGTTAAAAAGAGGGAACCTTCTTTGCAGCTTACACTGAGTAACGGGCATCTTCTGATTTGTTCATACACTGATTGTTAAGAGTGTATGTATCTGTTCCTTCAATCGCCATCCCTAGTCTGACATTTCTTGAGACTTACTTTTTGCTTTTGATACGTGGCATCACTTGATAGGTTGATAATGCGGTTGTCCCTAATGTAAACCCCGTACATGACTTTCGAGGTAACCGCTACTTAACAGGTTGTTGATGCTTCCTGGTGCTTTAGTTGACTTTAGCTTACTTTGTCCATCTAGCAGTTAGCAAGCTCAGCATCCTCGGGCAGTGTGCGGCCAATATCCTTTTTGTAGCAGCCTGCTGCAGATATGTATTCATATATTATTTTTACGATTTTATGCAGCAAGGTCTTCATGCTCCAATCTTGATCTTCAAGCCTCCTGATCTTATACTTACGGATTTTACAATGAAATCTAAATACATAGGATCTTAGGCTCTAGTCTATTACATGTTTTGTCTTTCATCGAAATCTTATAAAATGTTCCTTACTTGGTGGTACTGTGTTTTTCAACACCAGGGTTCGTACATTTTTTATGTTGCATGGTATTCATCATCGTATTTCTTGCCCTTATACGGCAGAACAAAATGGTCGGGTTGAGCGCAAACATCGCCATATCACTAAGACGGGACTTGCCATGTTGTTTAATGCTCATGCCCCTGCTTCCTTTTGGATTGACTCTTTTAGAACTGCTACTTACATTGTCAATTGTCTTCCTTAGAGAGGGGTGATGAATAAGCCTACTCAAAATTTGCTGGCTTTTCTTCGAAGAAGACACTCAGGCAGTTTACAAAAGAATTTACTGCCCTGAAGGTTACTGCTTGAGCAGTTACCTTAAAAGAACTTTAAACAGAATGAGTTTTATGCATAACGGAAATACTTTTAAAACAAAACTCCTTTTTTTAAAACTGAAGATATGCTTATGAGAGATATGAAGAGGATAAAAGTAAATAAGCAACAACAAGAATAAGAACAACATAAAGCAATATAACAATGAACACATCGATTTATAGAGGTTCGAGGGTAAAGTAATCGCTCTACGTCCTCTCTTCTCCTTCTCAAGGAGGAACTTTGTTAGGTTAAACGGTTGATTTACACAAGCCTCGCTTAGACAACCTAACCCTAAAAAGAACTGTCAGTCTCTCCCACATAGAGTTACTGCACAGTGTGCAAACTTAACTAGCCCACATAGAGCTCATGTTCTTCTACTAGGAATGTAAATACTTGATTAGGAACAGCCTCCGATGAAGCAACTACTTAACAGTCTAAAGAAAAAGAAAGATTTCTTCGACAACGCAGGCAGCAAGCTTACGAACGATGAACTCTCTAAGCTAAAGATAGCTTGCTGCTAGACTGGACTTGAAACTTCTAATGATTTCTGAGAGTTTTGCGTTTGATAGAATGCGTGAGTTTGTTGCAAGAGTTTCAAGTACATTTCAAGTGCCGGTCTTCTAGTATTTATAGCCGATTAGGATTTTGTCTGTTAGAAAGAGGGAACCTTCT
Source organism: Scutellaria baicalensis (assembly GCA_005771605.1). Classification (NCBI taxonomy): domain Eukaryota; kingdom Viridiplantae; phylum Streptophyta; class Magnoliopsida; order Lamiales; family Lamiaceae; genus Scutellaria; species Scutellaria baicalensis. Next base: position 2,147,210 of record CM016726.1, read on the forward strand.
TTGCAGCTTACACAGAGTAACGGGCATCTTCTGATTTGTTCGTACACTGATTGTTAAGAGTGTATGTATCTGTTCCTTCAATCGCCATCCCTAGTCTGACATTTCTTGAGACTTCTTTTTTGCTTTTGATACGTGACATTACTTGTTTGGTTGATAATGTGGTTGTCCCTAACGTAAACCTCATATACGACTTTCAAGATAACTACTACTTAACAAGTTGTTGATGCTTCCTTATGATTTTGTTAACTTCAGCTTACTTTGTCCATCTAGCAGTTAGCAAACTCAGCATCGTCGGGCAGTGTGCGGCCTGTATCCTTTTTGAAACAGCGTGCTGCAGATATGTATACTTATATTATTTTTACGATTTTATGCAGCAAGGTCTTCATGCTCTAATCTTTATCTTCAGGCCTCCTTATCCAATACTTACAGATTTTACAATGGAATCTAAATACATAGGATCCTAGGCTCTAGTCTATTACATGTTTTGTTTTTCATCAAAATCTTATACAATGTTCCTTACATGGTGGTACTTAGTTTTTCAACACCAGGGTTCGTACATTATTTATGATGTATGGTATTCATCATCGTATTTCTTACCCTTACATGCCATAACAAAATGGTTGGGTTGAGCGCAAACATCGTTATATCACTGAGACGGGACTTGTCATGTTGTTTAATGCTTATGCCCCTGCTTCCCTTTGGGTTGACGCTTTCAGCATTGCTACTTACATTGTCAATCGTCTTCCTTAGAGGGGGTGGGGGGTAGTGAATAAGCCTACACAAAATTTTCAAGCTTTTCTTCAAAGAAGACACTCAGGCAGTTTGCTAAAGAACTTACTATCCTGAAGGTTACTGTTTGAACAGTTACCTTGAAAGAACTTTAAACAGAATGAGTTTTATGCACAATGGAAATACTTTTAAAACAACACTCCTTTTTTGAAAACCGAAGATATGCTTATGAGAGATATGAAGAGGATAAAAACAAATAAGCAACAACAAGAATAAGAACAACATAAAGCAATATAACAATGAACACATCGATTTATAGAGGTTCAAGGGTGGAGTAATCCCTCTTAAGTCCTCTATTCTCCTTCTCAAAGAGGAACTTCGTTAGGTTAAGCGGTTGATTTACACAAGCCTCTCTTAGACAACCTAACCCTAACAAGAACTATCAGTCTCTCCCACACGGGGTTACTACACAATGTCCAAACTCAACTAACCCACACAGAGCTCTTTTTCATTTACTAAGAACGTAAATACTTGATTAGGAACAGCTTCCGATGAAGCAACTCCTTAACAGTCTAAAGAAAAAGAAAGATTTCTTCAACAATGCAGGCAACAAGCTTAGGAACGATGAGCACTCTAAGCTAAAGATAGCTTGAGGGTAGACTGGACTTAAAACTTCTAATGATTTATGAGTGTTTTGCGTTTGATAGCTTGAGTGCGTTTGTTGCAAGAGTTTCAGGTGCATTTCTAGTGCCGGTCTTCTAGTATTTATAGCCAATTAGGATTTTGTCCGTTTGAAAGAGGGAGCCTTCTTTGCAGCTTGCATAGAGTAATGTGGCATCGTCTGATTTGTTCGTACACTGATTCTTAAGAGTGTATGTATCTGTTCCTTCAATCGCCATCCTTAGTCTGACATTTCTTGAGACTTCATTTTTACTTTTGATACGTGGCATCACTTGATTGGTTGATAATGCGGTTGTCCCTTACGTAAACCTCGTACACGACTTTCGAGATAACTGCTACTTAACAGATTGCTGATCTTCCTGATGCTTCAGTTGACTTCAGCTTTCTTTCTCCATCTAGCAGTTAGCAAACTCAACATCCTTGGGCAGTGTGCAGCCAGTATCCTTTTTAAAGCAGCCTGCTGCAGATATGTATACTTATATTATTTTTATGATTTTATGCAGCAAGGTCTCCACCCCCGGTCCCTCCACCATCTCATCCAATGGTCACCCGTGCCAAGACTGGTATTTTTAAGCCCCGATATCGTGTTGATCTTGCTCATCTCTCCAGAAATGGGCTTCTCTCGGCTCTATTTACTGCCAAGGACCCCAAAGGTTTTAAATCAGCGGCTAAAGAACCTCCTTGGCTCAGTGCCATGAACGATGAGATGGAGGCCCTTCGTTCCAACCAAACTTGGGATCTTGTGCCTCGACCCTCCGATTACAACGTCGTTGGTTCCAAATGGGTTTTCTAAACAAAGTACCACTATGATGGCTCCGTTGAACGGTTAAAGGCTCGTTTGGTTGCACGGGGTTTTACTCAAGTTCCTGGCTTTGATTACTCACACACCTTTGGTCCTGTTGTCAAGGCCTCCACCGTTTGAATCATTCTTCCTCTTGCTGTCATGAACAAGTGGCAGCTTCATCAGCTTGATGTCAAAAATGCGTTTCTCAACGGATATCTTACCAACACTGTCTTTATGGAACAGCCCCCTGGCTTTGTTGATCCATGTTTTCCGAACCATGTTTTCCGTCTCAAGAAGGCTCTTTACGGCCTCAAATAAGCACCTTTTTCCTAGTACCAGCATCTTAGTGCCTCTCTTGCTCGTCATGGGTTTGCTTGTAGTAAGGCCGATACATCCCTCTTTGTTTTCTTTCGAAATTTGTGTGTCATCTACTTGCTTGTTTATGTAGATGATATTATTGTTACGGGTAATGATGCTTTTCAAATTCAACACTTCATTTCCTATCTCATTCAAGAGTTTGTTATTAAAGATCTTGGCCGTCTTAACTACTTTTTGGGCCTTGAGATTACTTACACTGATTATGGTCTGTTCTTGGGGCAACATAAATATGTTCATGATATTCTAGCACGTGCTAACATGCTAGATTACAAACCGGTGGCCACTCCATTGCTCCTACCGATCAGCTCTCCACCATGGGTGAAGCTTTTTCGGATCCTACGCACTGTCGTTCTATTGTTGGGGCACTGCAGTACCTAATCATTACTTGAGCGGACATTTCCTATGCTGTAAATCAAGTCAGTTAATTTTTACATGCTCCCACTCATTAGCATTTTGTTGGTCCCAAAACTGTTGTAGGTAGGCTTAGAGAGGGGGGGGTGAATAAGCCTACCTTCTTTTCAAACTTTTATTCTATCTCTATTGGCTCATTTCTAATATCCGTAACCTTTTGGGAGGTTACTGATCAGAGTGGTTTGCGGAAGCTTTTTACAGAGCCGAGTAGAAGATGTGTAGAGGTTCGAAGGTGGAGTAATCCTTCTACATTCTCTCTTCCTCCTCTCAGGAGGGAACCTTTGTTAAGCTGGTTAATTTACATAGACCTATCTATTACAACCCACCCTTAACAAATAAGTAGCAAGCCTTCACACAGTTGCTTGCCTACTTTCCCTTGATCCACACAAGATCCTACACTACCCACCCAGGGTCCTCACTTTCTCTCCTAGAAAGTGGTAAACTCAGCAGGACTTTACTCCTCGCACTGAGTACTCCGAGACAACCTTTTAGAAAGGTTTATCTCCTTCTTCTTCAACTGGGTGCAGCAAGCTTAGCCTCCGTTTGCAGACTGATCTGCTGAAGCTTGCTGCTGGACTGGTAGACTGGGTGTGCGTCTTCTTGGGCCGTGGAGTGTTCGAGCTCTTCTTCTTTTCTTCTGTTCTATTTAAACAATATTTTCTTCTCTAAAAACTTCCCCCTCTTTCTGCACTTCTCTCTTTTAAGTTTTCTCTGATTAGCTCTTCTCTCTTCTTTTGCGCTTTTATCTGCGAGCTTGAATATTCTGATGTGCTCGCTTTCTTTTCTCTTGCGCCCTTGCGCTCTCTCATACGCACTCCCTTTTTTTCAATCTTCAGTCCTCCTCTTTATAGGTTGTGAAATCTGCCCGTTAAAGGTTGACAGATTTCCATCATTAATGCGCCGCACTCCTGACACACGCTAGTTTTTCGCTTTCCACGTGTCTTTTTCTGATTGACTCATCTTCTCTTCTCTCTACCGGTAACTTCTTCTGTCTACTGGTAACTTTGACTTTCTCCCCATACCTGTTTTGCAGCTACCTCCTTTCGCTTCACTCTGGAGCTTTCTCTTCTAGCTTGCTCCTTCAGGTGGCTCGAGGCGTCTATAGCATGCTGCTCCTGCAGTATGCTTTCGGCATGATCTTCTCAGGCAGCTTCCTGTCTCGCTGTATTCTTCTTTGGTGAGGTTCCTTCCAGTAGCTTTCTGAAGTCAATAGTATCCTTATCAGTTCACCAGATTCTTTTTAACCATTATCTTCAGTATCATTCCTTTTAACACTTTCTCTATTTCTTTTAATCTTCTGCAGTAACTCTATTGCAGTAACCTATCCTAAGATTGGTTTATGCATATTTAGAGTTACTTAAGGATTTGTCTCATCAAAACATTCTACAAATGTATCCAACAATTTCCCTCTTTTTGATGATGACAAAACATTTACAGAAGATCAAAAGAATATAACCTCTCAAGCACATAAAGCAGATGTAAAATATGGTAATATAGAGCATACTACTTTCATATACAAATCACATATAAGTCTAAAAGAAAGGGCACAAGGAATGAGCTTTTTGAAGAACAGAGGACATTTTTATTTAGATAAAACATCTACATTACAATGCAGTAAGCACAATACAACAAATATCCTATCTAGATTCATTCTTCTTTTCTTCTTGTTATTTCCTTTCTTTCTTTTCCCTGTTAGCTTGCTGCTGGCTCCTTTCTCTTTCTACTTTCCTTCCCCCTCACTTGATGCAGTCACCTGCTCCCAGTAGTTTCTTCTCTTTGGCTAGAGGGGAGAGCTGTTGGGAGACGTGAGAGACGATGCGAGAGAGAGAAGGAATTCGTTTGGAGGAAAGTGTGTAAAGAAGCAGAGAAGTTCAGACGCCAGTAGCTTGCTGCCGCCTTTCCTTCTCCTTCAATCTCCACTCATCCCTCCAACTATCCTTCCTTCTGATTCTCTTGCATCTCAAAAGAGAATTCACCTCATAGAAGATGTGAAATCTCTTTTCCTGCACCTATGGAAGTCTTTTGATCATCCATGACCCTTCGCAATTCCTTCCCCCTTTTTGACATCATCAATGAGATGACGTCCTGGGATGGCTGGAGAGGGGTCCTCAGCTCTATCCCCCCTGCCTTGAAGAGAAGAACTTGAGTGCAAGTTCTTACAGGTGAGATGAGAGTTGAAAGCTAGAAGATCAACTCTTTTGAGAACGGTTTGCTTAGCGAGTTTCAAGCGTGAAGGGTGGATATACGTGATTTGGGGTGTGATTGGTTGATTATATGCAGAGAATGTGTTCTTTGGAAGGAATGAAGAGAAGGGTTTCCAACAATCGGATTCCATTATGAACTAAAAATGAGAAAAAGAGGATATTTGTATGCTTTATGAAAAATAAGAAGTGCATGTATATATAGTGTTTAGAAATACTCCCTGTTGCAGTTGGATCTTCCAAGATCTCATTAACTGTTCCGCCGGTTTCCAATAAACGTGTTGACAGTTTCCACAGCTTTATGTCTTTTCTCCTTTGTATGAGATGAAATGGTCAACTGCTGGATCTCCACCTTTGGATTCTTCTGATCGCACGGCTAAAATTCTTCTAGAGTTCTAAAAAGGTAGTCTATTTCTGGAAAGGTGATCCACTTTTTATGTTCGCACGTTACCAAGAAAATTTTCGGTAACTACTCTATCTTATAACCTCCAAGTGATCCCTTTTCCCAGTGACATGTTGATAAGTTCTAATGTCTAGTAACCTAGTATCCAGTATATTGGTGTCTAGCATCCTGATACCCAGCGACCTAATGTTCAGCGATCTAGTGTCCAGCATCCTGGTGTTTAGCGTCCTAGTGCCCAGCGACCTAGTGTTCAGCGATCTAGTATCCAGCCCCTGGTATCTAGCATCATGATATCTAGCGTCCTGCCATCCAGCGACCTAATTTCCAATCAGCCTAGTATCTAGCATCCTGATTTCCATGTTGGTCCCAAGTGGTAGTAGGCTTAGAGGGGGGGTGAATAAGCCTACTAAAGTTTTCAAACTTATTCTTTCGAAAGATACACAGGCAGGTTGTTTAAAGAGCTTACTGTCTTGAAGGTAGCTACTTGAGTAGTTACCTTGAGCTTTTAAAAACAGAAAGAGTTTATGCACAACGGAAATATATTTTAATCAAAGCTTGTTTTCTGAAAAACCGAAACAAAACATAAAGAAGATATGCTAATGATAAGAGCTTATAAGCATAGATATTAATTAATAAGATCAACAGAAAGCAATGCAGTGAGGAACACGATGATTTATAGAGGTTCAAGAGTGGAGTAATCCCTCTACGTATTCTCTTCTCCTTCTCAAGGAGGTACTTTGTTAGATCAAATTGGTTGATTTACACAAGTCTCGCTTAGACAACCTAGACCTAACAAGAACTGTCAGTCTTTCCCACACAGGGTTACTACACAGTGACCAAACTCCTTCAGCCCACACAGGACTCTTGCTCTTCTACAAAGAGCGAAACCTCTAACCCACACAGGACTCTTGTTCTTCTACAAATAACATATATACTTGATCAGACAATCCCTCTGATCAAGCAACTCCTCAACAGTCAAAGATGATGAAACGAATATAACACAGACAGCAAGCTTAGAACGATTGAGCTCCACGGCTAAGTATAGCTTGCTGCTTGACTGGACTTGAAACTTCTGTATTTATGTGAATGATTTGTATTTGATATCTTGAGAGTTTTGATCGCGAGAGTTTCAGGTGTTTTTAAAGTGCCAGTCTTTTTGTATTTATAGGCGATTTGAATTTTGTCCGTTAGAGAGAACATCTGGTTTGCTGCCTCTTGGGAATGACGTGACACTTCTTGATTTGATCGTATACTGTTTGCTTAGGTTGTCACTCAGAAGCTGCAATCACCGTCCTAGTCTGTCATTTCTTCAGACTTCCCTTTTTGCTTTTTGATACGTGGCATTGCTTGGTTGGTTGCAACTGCGGCTTGTGCCTACCGTAAACTTTTGAGCGTATTCTTCGAGATAACCTGCTACTTCTCAGGTAGCTAGAGCTTTCTGATAATTCAGTATCCTCTTCGTTCATCTTAGTATCCCTGGACAATGTGCAACCAGTAGCCTTTCTGAGACAGCCTGCTGTGGATTATTTGTCTCTGCGGTTTTGTGCAGCAAGGTCTTCGATCTTCAATCTCTGAACTTCAAGCCTACTGAACCTAATCTAAAGAATATTACAAAGTGATCTAATACACAGGATCCTAGGTTCCTATTCTATTACAATTTCCCCCTTTTTGATGATGACAAAACTTTTTCTAAGAGGATCAAAACTATAAGTTCAGCAAATCATAATTAGATCGACAAAAATACTTAATTTTAATCATATGAATTTCAGATCAAGAGGTTAAACATAAGTTCACGAGTAGTGAGCTTTGCCAGATCAAAATGGATGTAGATTTATATCAAGTTTAAACAAGATCAGAGCATAAACGTAAAATATTAAGTAGAAGATATGCAGAATTTGGGAGCATGACAGTTTACTATATTTTAAGCCAGGAAGCTTTCTTTCTTTCTTTCCTTGATCCTTTCCACTAGTTAAGGAGAGACTCCTGATAGGTTGGCTCCATTCTCTATTTCATCTCAGGCGTCTCATCGTATCTTAACCAAAAATCTTCACAGAAGGGAATGGTTTCTCCTCTTTTTAATCTACTTTTCAGCTTCATCTGGATTGGGAGAACTCCTCTACTAGCAAGGTCCCTGAAACATTTATGCCCTTCGCGATAATTTTTCCCTTTGATAAGTATGGACTCTTTGGATAGCAGATTGTAGTACTTCAGATAGTCTGCTTGTTTGAAGGTATTGATCTGCGGAAAGGATGGACAATGAGTGGTAGACAGATCAATCTCAGGGAGCTCCCATTATTGGAATCTGGAACTTCTGCAATCTGGACTCCCATCTAAGAAAATACGAAGTGACTCTGGTGCACTCTCTTCCTTTGCCGTAAGAGGTTCCAGATCAGGTTGTTTCTGAGGAGGGTAAAATTTGTCCAAACTTTCTTTTGTAAATTTCTCAAAGTGAGCATCTGATGCTTTAAAAAGTTCTACTTCAACTCTTCTCCTTTTCTCTTCTCTCTCATTTATTCCTCTTCAAAGACCAGGATAAACTTCTGACATTGCGTCAGATTTTCTTTTGGCCGTCTTACTACCTTGTTATCCACTTGAGCTTCCTTCTTGACTTCATCCGTCACCTCCTAAATCCTTTTTAGGCAAGATTACTAGCTATTTGCAAGAGGAGGGAACCTGCTGCCTTCTTTGCTCGATCCTCTTAGCTGTCTTTTCCCCCTTTTTAGTCAGCATCAAAACTCGAGCCTACCGCAAACTGGAGCATTGAATGTATGCTGGTCACCATATCAGTAAGATCATCCAAGGTTTGCTTTTGTTCAAGTTGAGTGTTGGAAACTTCTTTGAGGGAAGCAGTCACATATTGTTGCTCTAGCTCAATTGCAATTGTTTTGATTGATTGGGAATTGAGCTTGTCGTTCATGCTTTTGATTGTGTCAATAAGAATGGTAGAGGATGTGAAAGAAGTGATGGACTTCTGCAGTCTGGACAAGGTTGTATTAAGAGAGTCCATCTTGAAGGAAGCTTGGAACCTATCCTTGCTTCAGCTCGCATCATCTTACTAGCTTTGCTCAGGGATTTTCCAAGTTCCCCTACTGTTTTGAGTATATTATCAAAGGATTTTTGCTCATTCTGTACATAAAGGGAGGAACTCAGTAGTTTGGATTTTTCGGCTCCGGATTCACCCTGTTCACTGGGTGATCCTTCATCGCTGCTGGAGCTAGACATGAAACTTTCAGTGTCAGCACCACCACGTGCTGAGTCATCACTATTTACCTCTGCATGAGCGGATATCTCCTTATCATCAGCTGATATCCTTTCCCGAGGGACATCTCCCTTCCAGGTTTGCAATTTCTGTATTGTTTCTTCAGAGGGTCCTGCCTCCTTCTGCGTATCTTCAACAACTATCTGTTTTAGTAAAGTCTCTTATTGGGCAATCTCCTTTAAAATAGATTCTCAAGAAGCATCATGTTCAGTTGGAATCATATCAATAGTAGGCTTTTTGTTAGCCGCTTGTCCTATTGTGGCATCCTCTGCAACCATCTCTCCATGGTTCGCAGGATCCTCAGAAATTACATCCTCAGCGTTTATTGGTGTAATTTCCTCAGCTGTTGTATAAATCTCCATTGGTGCCTGATCAGTAGAGAGTTCGGGCATAGAATTTATTTCCTCAGGGAGTGCAGCTCTAAGAGTTTCTTCAAGAGCTGCAGTAACTGCGAGAGCATCCAGCTTTGCACCCTCCGGAGTAGCTGGTAGCTCCATCATTGGCGTGTCAGTATGTCTCATAGGAGTAACTCCTATGGTATAAACTTCTCCTGCAATATCAGATCTTACATTCTCCTCATCCGGCAAGACCACTATGTCCATCAGCTGATTGTACGCTCCATTAGATTCATCTTTTGATGCGGATGGTGAAGGATTCTTCTGACTGGTTCGTGGAGCGTTTAAGAGATGTTCAATGGATGTTGCTCCAGCTGAAGAGCCTTCACCCGGGTGTACTAGTACTACCTTATGCCTTTTCTTATTTCTACCATACTGGCATCTAGGCCTTGTTTCAACATCTTTTCTTCTGCTTCATCAACCCCAAAAACTTCTGCTTGCTTCTCAGCAAAGCCCATGTCATCACCAGCAACTTCCTGTTCAAGAGCTCCTATTAGGATAACATCATCCTTGTAGAAGTCAGGTTGCTCAATAGGCTTATTTCCCTTCAGAGTTCTTGGAGAGGGTGGAGGTAGTTCAGGAAGTGCAACTTTCTTTCTCTTTTCTGCAATAGCAGCTAGTCTCATCTCTATTTCATAGTTTTCTTGGAACTCTCTCCATTTACTCCTTCCTAGTCCGATCAAGAAGCTTGAGTCCAGCACTTTCTCTTCTCCAATGTCAGACACCTCAGCCCGGTTCAATGCCCATTCTTCCTCCATATATAGATTTTCCCACTCAAACATGATTGGATTGGGAAGATGTTTGTAATTCCACCATGTCATAAACCGTTCCCACTATTTCTTAAATTCTTCTTTCATTTTTGCAAGATCCAGGACTACTTCAGGTTCAGAATCCTCAGTACTCTCATCTTCCTCCGTACTCTCATCTTTCACTTGTATATTATCAGTTACCCTCTGTACAGCTTTCTCTGCTTGCTCGGTGGTCTGAATCTCTGTTTCAGCATCCTCATTTTTCTTTTGAGGAGCAGGGAGCATCAATGTAGGTGAAGGTGATACCTCATAATCAGAAATTCTCAGCTTCTTCTTCACCATCTGTTTCGCTCTTGCCCTTGTACTCCTTACTTCCTTCTCCTGCCTTGGTGGAGAAAAAGCGGTTGCTGAGCTTTCCCCCTCAGATGAACTTTCCTTCACTTCCTTTCTTTGAGAATCATTTTCTTTTACTGCTGGAGCCTTTCTGGTTACTGGGGAACCCTTAGTTCCTTTCTTGGCAAATATTCTGCCATATCCTATGAACTTACCCTTTTAGATGGGCTTACCCTTTGACAGGTCGTGACCAGCAAACCATAGAATGGTGTTGATCACTAGTCCATAAGTAAGCTTGCCCACCTTCTTTTCTACCTCCTCCTTGAGTCTTGTGAAAACATATTCAGCCCAGTTCATCTCATCTGCCTCCATCAGGGCCATCATCATTCTGTACCTCAGGTTGGTACATTTGTCAAAGGAACCAAATCGGTTTTCAATGATATGGTAGCAAATATCATAAAACATCTGATACTCTACTTTAAAAAGCTTTTTATTATAGTTTTTGTTCAGCGTCAGCAGATCCTCTGAACCGGTGAATCTCTTCCAGTATTCTTAAACCAGGTCCTCGCAGTAGGGTTCTCTGTAGTGTGAGTAGAAACCCCATACCTTGGATTGGTAGAGGCCGTTCAAAATCATATGTATTAGGTCAATGGAGTGACCTTCATCTCTGATGGCTATCAGTAGGATCTTCTTATCAACGAGACGATCATCAATAACTTGTGTGACTTTAGGTGCCATTTCGAAGAGTAGTAGTGTAGTTGATTTTTCTGCAAAAAAATAGAAATAAACGCAAGAACTATTGCTAGGTTGCTTATTTGTAGAAGGTTAGAGAGTTAGGAGATATGAGAGCGTAAAAACTTGATCAAGTGTAAAGTTTTCTTTTTATAGGAGAACTTTCTGTGTTTTGATTAAGGGTGTAGATCTTCTCAGAATTTGAATGGTTTCTTATACCGCGGTTGAGGATCCTTGCATTTAATGCGCTGATTTGCTTTTTGTCTTTTCAAAGATCCTGAGGGACATATCTGCAATATCGCCGCGTCTTATTAGGTAACCTTCCCTGATTTGATGCGTCATGTCTTGGGATTGACAGTTTCTCATCATCGTGCACTTCGTGGGTTCCTTTGTGATGATTAATTTACCAGGTGGCTTTGCTGACGTGTCTGTCAGTAAGCTTTATCAGCTACCTTTATTAGAGTCTTTTGTCAGGAACCTCTCTCAGTATCCTATTTTGAAAAGGTTTCTGTGCTTCCCCCTGAGCTGTAGCGTACTTAAACAAATATGTTAGAAGTTTTAGCTTAATTTGATAATACCCAACTCGTTTCTCAACAAAGAAAATCTTGATTCACATAGAGGTTTTGTAAAAATGTCAGCTAACTGTTAATCGGTATGAATCTTTTCTAGAGAGATGTCTTTCTTTTCTACGTGATCTCTGATGAAGTGATGTCTAATATCAATGTGTTTGATTCTTGAGTGGAAGACTGGATTATGTGTGATTACGATTGCACTTGTGTTATCACACATGATTGGAGTATCCTTTTCCACAATATCGTAATCTCGAAGTTGTTGTTGAATCCATAAGATTTGTGCACAACAGCTTCCTGCAGCAACATATTCAACTTCGGCCGTAGATGTGGCTATTGATGTTTGTTTCCTACAGAACCAAGATACTAGGCGATTCCCTAGCATTTGACAAGTTCCAATAGTGTTTTTTCTGTCGATTTTGCAACCTTCAAAATCAGAGTCAGTATATCCAATTAATTTGATATCACCTTCTTTTGGATACGACAAGCCTACTTTTTAGGTTCCCTTGAGATATCTGATTATCCTCTTTGCTACTGTGAGGTGCGATTCTTTGGATACAGCTTGATATCTTGCACACATTCCTACTGCGAACATAATATCTAGGTCTGCTTGCGGTAAGGTAGAGCAGTGACCCGATTAATCTTCTGTATCTTGTGATGTCAACTGCTTTTCCACTTTCGTCTTTATCTAGACCTTTTGAAGTTTGCATTGGAATGCTTACTGCACTAGCATTCTCCATTTCGAATTTCTTGATCAGCTCCTTGGTATACTTTATCTGATTTATGAAGGTCCCTTGATCAAGCTGCTTAACCTTGCAATCCAAGGAAGAAACTTAATTCTCCCATCATGCTCATTTCAAACTTAGATTGCATTAATTTGGAAAACTTCATGCATAGCTCTTTGTTGGTAGATCAAAAAATGATGTCATCCACATAGATCTGAACAAGCAGGATGCTATCTCCATCATGGATTCTGAATAGGGTTTTATCCACTTTGCCCTTCTTGAATCCATTATCCAGTAGATATTTTGACAAGGTGTCATACCATGCTCTTGGCTCCTGCTTCAATCCATAAAGAGATTTTTCTCAATCTATACACTATCCTATCAGCATCTTCTTCAAACCCGGGTGGCTGCTCAACATAGACTTTTTCTACCAGCATACCATTTAAGAAAGCGCTCTTCACATCCATTTAATATACAGTGAGATTCTTATATGCTGCATATGCTAGAAAGATTCTTATTGCTTCAAGTTTGGCTACTGATAAAATCAAAATCAATGCCCTCCTCTTGACAATATCCTTTTGCTACTAGCATAGCTTTGTTCCTTACAACATATCCTTCTTCATCTAGCTTATTCTTGAATACCCACTTGGTTCCAATAACTCCTTGATGAGTGGGTATGGGAACCAGGTACCAGACTTGATTCTTTCAAATCCATTCAGCTCTTCTTGCATAGCTTGAACCCAGTTGGTATCTTGTAGAGCTTCTTCTGGATGTTTTGGTTCTATATGTGATATAAAGCAAGCGAACATGGCTTCATACGGATTTGCTCTTCTCGTTCTTACTCCAGATGTGTAATCTCCAATAATTAAGTCTCTGCGGTGATCTCTTAGCCATCTTCTTCTAGCTTCATCGACTTGCTAGGGGGTTCCCCCTCAATTGGGTTCTGGTTCATTTCTACAATCTGATCATCTTGAGGTTCCTGATTAAGTTCAGGTTCCTGTATTTGAGTAGGCACCTGCATGTCAGGGACACATATGTTTGGGATGGTAGCATTCCATCCATATGTTGAAGGTTGGGTAACTTCACATCAATATATTCAACATGATTGTTGTTGATGTGAGTTTTATCCAATTCTTCTTGAAGTTTTTTAATATCAGCCTTACTACATTGTGATTCATCAAAGATCACATGTACAGATTCTTCTACAACAAGTGTTCTCTTGTTAAAAATTCTGAAGGCTTTACTCACTGATGAGTATCCTAGGAATATTCCTCATCAGATTTGGTGTCAAAGGCTTTAAGGTATTCCTTTCCATTGTTAAGCACCAAGCACCTGCATCCAAAGATGTGAAAATAATCAACACAGGGCGAGTAACCATACCACAACTCGTAGGGCGTCTTGTTTAGATCCTTGTTTATCAGGCATCTATTTTGTGTGTAGCATGCTGTGTTGGTTGCTTCTGTCCAGAATCTCTTTGGTAGCTCAGCTTTAGCTAACATTGTTCTTGTGGCTTCCTTCAAAGTTCTATTTCGTCTTTTGGCAACTCCATTTTGCTGAGGCGTCCTTGCTGCTGAATATTCGTGCCTGATTCCATTGTTTGAACAGTAGTCTTCTATGAATTTATTGGTAAACTCAGTTCCTCTATTTGTTCTAATCTTTACTATGCTTAGACACTTTTCTGTTTGCAGCCTTCTTAGGAATTCTGGTAGATGTTGCTGAGTGTCAGATTTCTTTGAGGAAGATCGTCTAAGTGAACCTTGAGTAGTCATCTACTACTACTAAGGTGTATTTCTTTCCAGATATACTGATCGGATCAATTGGTCCAAAAAGATCCATATGAAGCATATCCAGTATCCTTTCTGTAGATCGAAGAGTTTTGTTTTTGAAGGAACTATTTACTTGTTTTCCTTTCTGGCATGCTCCACAAATAGCTTCCTTCTTGTAAACTATATCAGGTAATCCTCTGACTAGTCCTCTTCTGGCCAACTTATTCATAGTCTTGAAGTTCAGATGACTCAGTCTCATATGTCATAGCCAGCCATTTTCAGGAGTACCTTTGGCAACGAAGCATGTGACAGTAGTTACTGAGTCCCATTCAGCAATGTAGATGTTTCCTTTCCTGATTCTGGTTAGCTTGACTTCCTGAGTCTTGTTGTCTTTGATGAGACACTTGTTGAGACTAAATTCTACACAGTAGCCCTTGTCACAGAACTGACTTATGCTTAGTAGATTGTACTTTAAACCTTCTACATGTGATACTTCCTTGATGCAAACCTTCCCCTTGATTAAATCACCAGTGCCCTTTGTGCTTCCTCTGGAATTATCTCCAAATATGACTTTTGGTCCTCTGGAAGCTTTATAGTTCATAAGGTTTTTCTGGTTTCCTGTCATGTGCCTTGAACAGCCACTATCGATATACCATATTTTTTTTTGTTCCTAGTCACAAGATCCTGCACTTACAAGAGATATCACTTTCTTTTAGGCACCTATACAAGTACGGGTCCTTTCTCGTTAGTTTCAATTCTCCTTTTAAGAACTCATATTTGTTTTACAACAATATTTTGGTTAAGTCTTGATGGTTCCTGGATTACCACAAGTATCCTTAGGGTACTGCACATATATTTGTGATTTCCTCTTTTGCCTTCCAGGAATGAAGGTTTCACAGATTTCTGGTACACATGACAATTGAGTTCTTTTAAGTTTTCTATTTTTAGCATACTTAGGTTGCGGAGCCAATTTTTTACAAACTCAGATTCATCATTAGTTTTAAAGGATTTCTTTCCTTTTTCTTCAAGATTTTCTACATTTGTGCTTATGCTTCCCCCTAAATTAGATAATTCATTTTGATGAAGAATGGTTGCAAGCATGAACGTAGGTGCCCTTGAGGTACTAGCAATTGAAATAGAGTCTTCTTCATAGTAACCTATGCCAGAATAATCTTTTAGACTTCTCTGAATTTTTAGCATAACATCTAAGTCTTCAGAGGATCTGTTGAAGGTATTAATTGTTTCAACAAGAACTTCTTTTCATTTATTACCTTAGTGACCTGTAATTTAAGCTCATTGATTTCAGTTTTGAGGTTACTGCATGCTTGGCTTTTTAACTTTTCTAGCGCTAATTGTCTTTCTAATGTATCATGCTCTTTCCTAAGGTTTATGTTCTCTAATTTTAACTCTTTATGAGTTGAAGTGATCTGCTCAAAGTCACTCATGATTTGTTTAAAGGCACATATCATATTCATCCTTTCATTAACTTGAACAGGAAAGTTTAAATATATTACCTCATCTTCAGAGTCATCATTTTTGGCCATGAGGCAGATTAGAGCTTCATCAGTCTGATGATGAGTCCTCCGAGTCACTATCGGTAGTTGACTCATCCTTCTTGGGTGTCTTTTCAGGTGTAGCTGCCTGAGAAGATTCTGCCTCACCGAGTAGCGCCCTTAACTTCTGGCGTTCTTGCCTTTTTCTTTCTTGTCTCACTTTCTGTTCATCTTCTAGATATTTATGGACTTCTGGATATGGGCATTCCTGGCATAGTGACCTGGTTTTCTGCAGTTGTAGCAGAGGTCAGCGGCTTTGGAGTTTAAATGAGGTTACTGCCCACTGGTTCCAGTTTCACTTTGCTTTTTCCTAAAGTCATCGGTTCTTGAGTTCCTTCTTATGAACTTTTGAAATCTTTTCTGGAGTAGTGTCATGTCTCCTTCTGCAGTGGCCTCCAAATCAGTTTTTTGATCTTTGGACTTACTCACTTCTTAAGGTTGTCTTGCTGTTAACGCAGTGACCCTTGAGTTGCTTCCTTCAGTTTCCATCTTCCTTCTGTTGATGTCGAACTCAAAGGCTTTGAGGTCTGAGAAGAGATCGAAAGTGCTCATAGACTTAAAGTCCATAGACACTCTCATGGATGTTGTCTTACTGTCCCATTCAGCAGGGAGCGCTCTCAGTACCTTCAATGTTTTTCTCCTTTTGAGTGTAGACCTTATCCAGGGACTCGAGCTCATTAATGATAGCTGTGAACCTTAGATCCATTTGCTCTAGGGTTTCCCCAGGTATCATTTCGAACAGCTCAAACTTTTGTGTTGCCGTTGAGACTTTGTTTTCTTTTGTGAGCTCAGTGTCTTCGCATATTTGCTCAAGTTTTTCCCAGATCTCTTTGGCGGTTCTGCAAGTCTTTACTTTGCTGAAGGTTCCTTTGTCAAGAGTAAGGAATAGAGCATTTTTTGCTACATTATCAAGGTTTGCTCTTCTTCTTTCATTGGCAGTCCATTCTTCTCTTAGCTTGTCCAGAACGGTTGGATGTGGAATGACTTCTGCGTCTCCTTGCCTATCAGCTACTTCATCAGCTGCTCTAGCAAACAATGGGTTGACTTTTGTAATCCTTGGAGGTCCTTCGGTGATAACGTACCACATTTCATCATGCATGGCCGACAAATGTGCCTGCATGCGAATTTTCCAATCATCATATTCGTCAATGGAAAACATAGATACTTTATGAGAATCCATGATGATTATGCTTTTAAAACAAAAGGTTTTCAGAAAGAGGGCATCTAGGATTGATTAGTTAGATCGGACGTTTAATCCAACCCGCTCTGATACCACTTGTTGGTCCCAAGTGGTAGTAGGCTTAGGGGGGTGAATAAGCCTACTAAAGTTTTCAAACTTATTCTTTCGAAAGATACACAGGCAGGTTGTTTAAAGAGCTTACTATCTTGAAGGTAGCTACTTGAGTAGTTACCTTGAGCTTTTAAAAATAGAAAGAGTTTATGCACAACGGAAATATATTTTAATCAAAGCTTGTTTTCTGAAAAACTGAAACAAAACATAAAGAAGATATGGTGATGATAAGAGCTTATAAGCACAGATATTAATTAATAAGATCAATAGAAAGCAATGCAGTGAGGAACACGATGATTTATAGAGGTTCAAGAGTGGAGTAATCCCTCTACGTATTCTCTTCTCCTTCTCAAGGAGGTACTTTGTTAGATCAAATTGGTTGATTTACGCAAGTCTCGCTTAGACAACCTAGACCTAACAAGAACTGCCAATCTTTCCCACACAGGGTTACTACACAGTGACCGAACTCCTTCAGCCCACACAGGACTCTTGCTCCTTACAAAGAGCGAAACCTCTAACCCACACAGGACTCTTGTTCTTCTACAAAGAACATATATACTTGATCAGGCAATCCCTCTGATCAAGCAACTCCTCAACAGTCAAAGATGATAAAACGAATACAACACAGACAGCAAGCTTAGAACAATTGAGCTCCACGGCTAAGTATAGCTTGCTGCTTGACTGGACTTGAAACTTCTGTATTTATGTGAATGATTTGTATTTGATATCTTGAGCGTTTTGATCGCGAGAGTTTCAGGTGTTTTCAAGTACCAGTCTTCTTGTATTTATAGGCGATTTGAATTTTGTCCGTTAGAGAGAACATCTGGTTTGCTGCCTCTTGGGAATAACGTGACACTTCTTGATTTGATCGTACACTGTTTGCTCAGGTTGTCACTCAGAAGCTGCAATTGCCGTCCTAGTCTATCATTTCTTCAGACTTCCCTTTTTGCTTTTTGATACATGGCATTGCTTGGTTGGTTGCAACAGCGGCTTGTGCCTACCGTAAACTTTTGAGCGTATTCTTCGAGATAACCGCTACTTCTCAAGTAGTTGGAGCTTTCTGATAATTCAGTATCCTCTTCGTTCATCTTAGCATCCCTGGACAATGTGCAACCAGTAGCCTTTCTGAGACAGCCTGCTGTAGATTATCTGTCTCCGCAGTTTTGTGCAGCAATTAAGGTCTTCGATCTTTAATCTCTGAACTTCAAGCCTACTGAACTTGATCTAAAGAATATTACAAAGTGATCTAATACACAGGATCCTAGGTTCCTATTCTATTACATGTTTTGTCATTCATCAAAATCTTATATAATGTTTCTTACAGTCAAGCATCCTGCTATCCAGCGACCTAGTGTCCAATGTCCTGGTGTCTAGCGTCCTTTCGTCAGAATTTTTCTTTTCCCTTGAGTCCTTCTACCTTTTCTATTGACATGTGCTTTGATTTCTAGTAGCTTAGCATCCAGTAGCTCGGTGTCTAGTGTCTTGGTGTACAGCGTCCAGTTATCCTATGACCTAGTATCCAACAACAGGATGTTCAGCATCCTATAATCAGAGTTTGTCATTTTTTCATTGATTCCCCATAAATTCAGTAGCCCTTTGTCAGAGGTACTTGGAAAACAAATATGCTTGTATAGGTACTCAAACAGTGTGAGTCCTTCTGAGTTAATGTTTTTTTCAGGAGTTTAGACTTTCTTTACAAGACATAGTTGTTGTAAAGAGAGTTTTGGCTCCTTCAAGACTTTTAAAGAGCAGAAAGTGATAGTGTATGCAGGTGTTTTCTTACTGTATCTATCTAGAAAATAGAAACGTAAAGCATGATACAAGTAAGGTAGACAAAATTCTTTTTTTTTTGGAGTTGTTGTTTTGCTTGATTCCTTATAGAATGTCAGTTTATTGCAGACTTTTTACAGCATGCCCATATATGGGTTACTCCAAGGATTTTAACTTTTTTGCCTACAAAGATACCTTAGGTTGTGCTAGAAGTTCCCCCTTACTTTAGGATTCCTCTTACTTAGGATGTAGGGTTACTTTCACCACTGTCTTAGGTACCTTAGAGGCTTTCATGAGAAAGTGAACATGCATGCTTCCTTCTCAATTTATAACCCAGCTTGATTTTCTACATCTTTTAGCTGTTTGTTGTCTTCACATCAATCATATCCTTTTAAAAAGGCAATGAGGTGATCTTTGATGTGAGGGTGAGATATATATATATAATATATATATTAGAGAGAGTCTTTTTCACAGATGGGATCTGGATAGATTGATTAGATCTTTTGTTTCATCCATCTGCTCTGATACTACTTGTTGGTATCAGATTGACCATTGAGCAAGGATGAATAATCCACCAGTGATTAACCATTGATACCACTTGTTGGTATCAGATAGATCAACTGGTGAATAGTCCAACACGCTCTGATACCACTTGTTGGTCTCAAAATTGTTGTAGGTAGGCTTAAAGGGGGGGGGGTGAATAACCCTACCTTCTTTTCAAACTTTTCTTCTATCTCTATCGGCTCATTTCTAAGATCAGTAACCTTTTGGGAGGTTACTAATCAGAGTGGTTTGCGGAAGCTTTTTACAGAGCCGAGTATAAGATGTACAGCTTATCAGAGAGAATACATGTAATACAATAAGCAAATAAAGACGCAAGCATGTATAGAGGTTCGAAGGTGGAGTAATCCTTATACATCCTCTCTTCCTCCTCTCAGGAGAGAACCTTTGTTAAGCTGGTTGATTTACATAGACTTATCTATTACAACCCAACCTTAACAAATAAGTAGCAGGCCTTCACACAGATGCTTGCCTACTTTCCCCTGATCCACACAAGATCCTACACTACCCACCCAGGGTCCTCACTTTCTCTCCTAGAAAGTGGTAAACGCAGCAGGACTTTACTCCTTGCACTGAGTACTCCGAGGTAACCTTTTAGAGAGGTTTATCTCCTTCTTCTTCAACTGGGTGCAGCAAGCTTGGCCTCCGTTTGTAGACTGATCTGCTAAACTTGCTGTTGGAATGGTAGACTGGTGTGCGTCTTCTTGGGGTGTAGAGTGTTCGAGCTCTTCTTCTTTTCTTCTGCTCTATTTGAACACTTTTTTCTTCTCTAAAAACTTTCCCTTCTTTCTGCGCTTCTCTCTTTTAAGCCTTCACTCTGATTAGCTCTTCTCTCTTCTTTTGTGCTTCTCTCTGCGAGTTTTGATATTCTGATGTGCTCGCTTTCTTTTCTATTGCGCCCTTGCGCTCTCTCATACACACTCCCTTTTCTTCAGTCTTCAGTCCTCCTCTTTATAGGTTGTGAAATCTATCTGCCCGTTAAAGGTTGACAGATTTCCATCATTGATGCGCCGCACTCTTGACACACGCCAGCTTTTCGATTTCCACATGTCTTCTTCTAATTGATTCTTCTTCTCTTCTTTCTACCGGTAACTTCTTATGTCTATCGGTAACTTTAACTTTTCTCCTCATGCCTGCTTTGCAGCTTTGTTAGTCCCAAAACTGTTGTAGGTAGGCTTAGGGAGGGGGTGAATAAGCCTACCTTCTTTTCAAACTTTTCTTCTATCTCTATCGGCTCATTTCTAATATCAGTAACCTTTTGGGAGGTTACTAATTAGAGTGGTTTGCGGAAGCTTATTACAGAGCCGAGTAGAAGATGTGCAGCTTATCAGAGAGAATACATGTATACATGAAGTGCAGTAAGCAGATAAAGACACAAGGATGTATAGAGGTTCGAAGGTGGAATAATCCTTCTACGTCATCTCTTCCTCCTCTCAGGAGGGAACATTGGTTAAGCTGGTTGATTTACATATCTATTACAACCCACCCTTAATGAATAAGTAGCATGCCTTCACACAGATGCTTGCCTACTTTCCCTTGACCCACACAGGATCCTACACTACCCACCCAGGGTTCTCACTTTCTCTCCTAGAAAGTGGTAAACTCAGCAGGACATTACTCCTCACACTGAGTACTCCGAGACAACCTTTTAGAGAGGTTTATCTCCTTCTTCTTCAACTGGGTGCAGCAAGCTTGGCCTCCGTTTGTAGACTGATCTACTGAAGCTTGCTGCTCGACTGGTAGACTGAGTGTGCGTCTTCTTAGGGTGTAGAGTGTTCGAGCTTTTCTTCTCTTCGTTTGCTATGTATGAACACTCTTTTCTTCAAGGTTTCCCCCTCTTCTCTGCGCTTATATCTTTTAAGCTCTTCTCTCTTCTTTTGCGTTTCTCTCTTATGAGCTTGGATATTCTGATGTGCTTATTCATCTCTCTTCCACACACTTTTCAATCCTCAGTCTTCCTCTTTATAGGTTATGAAATTTGCCCGTTGAAGGTAGACAGATTTCCATCATTGATTCACCGCACTCCTGACACACGCCAGCTTTTCACTTTCCACGTGTCTTCTTCTGGTTGGCTCCTCTTCTCTTTTCTCTCTACCGGTAACTTCTTGTGTCTACCGGTAACTTTGACTTTTCTCCCCATGCCTGTTTTGCAGCTTCCTCCTCTGGCTTCACTCTGGAGCTTTCTTTTTTGGCTTGCTCCTACAGGTGGCTCGAGACGTCTGTAGCATGCTGCTCCTGCAGTATGCTTTCGGCATAGACTTCTCAGGCAGCTTCCTATCTCACTATATCCTTCTTTGGCGAGGTCTCTTCCAGTAGCTTCCTGAATTCAATGGTATCTTATTAGTTCACCAGATTCTTTTTAACCATTCTTTTCAGTATCCTTCCTTTTGACACTTTCTCTATTTCTTTTAATCTTCTGTAGTAACTCTTATTGCAGTAACCTATCCTAAGATTGGTTATGCATATTTAGAGTTACTTTAAGGATTTGTCTCATCAAAACATTCTACAAATATATCCAACATTTTCCCATTTTTGATGATGACAAAACCTTTACAGAAGATCAAAAGAATATATCCTCTCAAGCACAGAAAACATATTTAAAGTATGGCATTATTTGGCATACTACTTTCATACACAAATCACATACAAGTTTAAAAGAAAGGGCACAACGAATTAGCTTTTTGAAGAACAGAAGACATTTTATTAAGATAAAACATGTACATTACAATGCAGTAAGCAGAGTACAATAAACATCCTATCTAAATTCATTATTCTATTCTTCTTGCTCTTTCCTTTCTTTATTTTCCTCTTGAGCTTCTTGCGAGCTTCTTTCTCATTTCTTTATCTATTATGCGAGGCTTGCTCTCAGTCGATTCCTCTTTGATCGTGGAGGAGAATTGGAGTAATGGTGAGGATGTCTCTTCGAAGAAGAAGGAACTGAGGTGTATACTCAAGAGTTGGTGAAAGAGCAGAGAGGTCTTGGTACAATAGCTTGCTGCAACCTTTCTTCTCGCACTTTTTCTCTAACTCCTGTGTCTGACCCCTCTTCCTCTTTCTTCTTGGACACAGAAGAAAGCTCACACAATGGATGGGCTTGCCTCTTCTGTTCTTCACCTTAGGAAGACTTTTGATCTTCCTGAATCCTTCTTAGTTCTTCCCCCTTTTGACATTATCAAAAATGAGCTAAAGCTCTAGGGTCACTAGAGAAGGATTCCTCCAATTTAACCTCCAACGTCTCATGGGAGACCGTTGGACAAGACCTCAAGCATTCTCAAGTCTAAGGTGAGGAGAGAATGCTAGAAGACCAAGTCATCTGAGAGAGACTTGCTTAGCAAGTGCTAAGTGTGAGAGGTGACTATTGGTGATTTGGGGTTTGCTTGGTTGATTATTTGCAGAGAATGTGTCTTTAGGAATGGATGAAGAAAAGGGTTTCCAACAATCTAGAACCATTATTCTTAAGGATGAGAGAGAGAGAGAGAGAGAATATCTTTTTATGCTTTATGAAGAAAGAGTGCATGTATTTATAGGGATAGAGATACTCCCTGTTGCAGTTGGATCTTTCAAGATCTCATTAACTGCTCCACCGATTTCCAATAAAGGTGTTGACAGTTTCCACATCTTTATGTCTTTTCTCCTTTGTGAGATGACGTGGTCAACTGCTGGATCTCCACCTTTGGATTCCTCTGATCGCACGGCTGGAATTCTTTTAGGGTTTTGAAAAGGTAGTCTATTTTTAGAAAGGTGATCCACTTTTTGTTTGCACACGTTACCGAGAAGATTTTCCGTAACTGTTCTATCTTGTAACTTGCAAGCGATCCCCTTTTCCAGTGACTTGATGATGAATTCTGATGTCAAGTAACCTAGTATCCATTTTATTGGTGTCTAGCATCCTGATACCCAGCGACCTGGTGTTCAGCGATCTAGTGTCCAGCATCCTGGTATTTAGCGTCCTGGTGCACAGCGACCTAGTGTCAGCGATCTAGTATCCAGCCCCTGGTATCTAGCATCCTAATATCTAGCGTCCTGCCATCCAGCGACCTAATCTCCAGTTAGTCTGGTATCTAGCATCCTGATGTCCAGCATCCTGCTATCCAGTGACCTAGTATCCAATGTCCTGGTGTCTAGCGTTCTTTCATCAGAATTCATCTTTTTCTTTGAGTCCTTCTACCTTTTCTATTGACTTAATGGCAAGTGTTCTTATTTCTAGTAGCTTAATCATCCAGTAGCTCGATGTCTAGTGTCTTCGTGTACAGCGTCCTGTTATCCCATGACCTAGTATCCAGCAACCGAATGTTCAGCATCCTATAATCAGTATTTGTTATTTTGTCAATTGATCCTCCTAAAATCATTAACCCTTTAGATGTACCAGCAAAATACTTATCTTGTATAGGTACTCATATGCTTATGAGTCCTTCTGAGTTAAGTATCTTTTAGAAGCTTAGACCTTCTTTACACCCCATGGTTGCTGCAAAGAAAGTGTTGGATGCATTTGTAGAATATTTTGATGAGACAAATCCTTAAAGTAAATCTAATATGCATAACCAATCTTAGGATAGGTTACTGCAATAGAGTTACTGTAGGAAATTAAAAGAAAGAGAGAAAGTGTCAAATGGAAGGATACTAAAGAGAATGTTATAAAGAATCGGATGAACTAATAAGGATACTATTGACTTCAGGAAGCTACTGGAAGGAACCTCGCCAAAGCAGAACACAGCAGGACAGGAAGCTACCTAGAAGATCATGCCAAAAGCATACTGCACAGGCAGCATGCTACAGAAGCCTCGAGCCACCAAAGGGAGCAAACCGGAAGAGAAAGCTCTAGAGTGAAGCCAGAGGAGGAAGCTGCAAAGCAGGCATGGGAAGAAAAGTCAAAGTTACCGGTAGACACAAGAAGTTACTGGTAGAGAGAAAAGAGAAGAAGAATCAATCAGAAGAAGACACGTGGAAAGCGAAAAGCTAGCGTGTGTCAGGAGTGCGGTGCAGAAATGATGTAAATTTGTCTACCTTCAACGGGCAGATTTCACACCCTATAAAGAGAAGGACTGAAGACTGAAAATGGAGGCGTGCATGAGAGAAGCACAGAATGTACAAGAGAGAAAAAAAGTGAGCACATCAGAATATCTAATCTCATAGAGAGAAGCACAAAAGAAGAGAGAAGAGCTCAAAAGAGAGAAGCGCAGAAGAAGGGGGAAGCCTTAGAAAAGAGAGTGTTCCAGGAGAGCTGATGAAAAGAAGAAGAGCTCGAACACTCCACACCCCAAGAAGACGCACACCCAGTCTACCAGTTAGCAGCAAGCTTCAACGGAATCAGTCTGTATACGAAGGCCAAGCTTGCTGCACCCAGTTGAAGAAGAAGGAGATAAACCTCTCTAAAAGGTTGTCTCGGAGTACTCAGTGCAAGGAGTAATGTCCTGCTGAGTTTACCACTTTCTAGGAGAGAAAGTGAGGACCCTGGGTGGGTAGAATACGATCCTGTGTGGGTCAAGGAAAATAGGCAAGTATCTGTGTGAAGGCTTTGCTACTTACTTGTTAAGGGTGGGTTGTAATAGATAGGTCTATGTAAATCAACCAGCTTAACAAAGGTTCCCTCCTGTATAGAGGAAGAGAGGACGTAGAAGGATTACTCCACCTTCGAACCTCTATACATCCTTGCGTCTTTATCTGCTTACTGCATTTAATGCATTCATACACTCTCTCTGATAAGCTGCACAACTTCTACTCGGCTCAGTATTAAGCTTCCGCACCACTCTAATCAGTGACCTCCCAAAAGGTTACTGATTTTAGAAGTGAGCCGAAAGAGTTAGAAGAAAACGTTGA
Source organism: Scutellaria baicalensis (assembly GCA_005771605.1). NCBI lineage: Eukaryota > Viridiplantae > Streptophyta > Magnoliopsida > Lamiales > Lamiaceae > Scutellaria > Scutellaria baicalensis. Next base: position 2,172,317 of record CM016726.1, read on the forward strand.
AAAAATAAGGTAGGCTTATTTACCCCCCCCCCCCCCCCCTCTAAGCCTACCTACAGCAGTTTTGGGACCAACAGAAAGTTTTGGCTTCTTCAAGATTTTTAGAGATTAAGAACAAGGTGTGTGCAGGTGTTTTCTTACTGTATCTTTTATAGTATAAACTCTTTTAGGTATGAAAGGATGAGCATAGATAACAGTAAAGGATGAGAAATTTTTTTTTTGAAGTTGTTGTTCTACTTAAAGTTCGGTTTGTTGCAGATTTTTTACAGCATACCCATTTTTGGGTTACTCCAAGGATTTTAACCTTTTTACCTTCAAAGTTTCCTTGATTTGTACTGAAAGTTCCCCCTTACTTCATAGTGTGTGGTTACTGGCAATACTGTTCCAGGTTACTTTGAGGCTTTGCATGAGAAAGTGAAGCATTATAACATAGAAATAAACATGCAAGCTTCCTTCTCATTTTTCATTATTAGAATCAAGTGACAACAATTTAAAGTCCATTATTTTTAGAGTATAGTCACTTGAGTTCTTTGACAGAATAGACATGATTATGACCTGAAGTAAAGAGTATAGAATTGAAACGAGGTACCTGGTCATTATTGTTATTTTGAAAGAGTAGGTCCTCTTTCATTCTTGTTTCTGTCTGGAGACTGGAGTGAGCTTTTTCTTTTTACTCCTTTGCTTGACATCCTCAACATCTTCTTCTTCGCTTGTTGATATCAGCTTCCTTTGTTTGCTCAGGAGCAAGTCTTCTTTGTTGATCAGCTCCATGTTGGTGTTGCTCCGTGATAGGTAGAGACTTTGCTTATTTTGCATGGCTTCCTTCTTCGCAGTCCTTCCTTCGGTAGCTTGCTGTTCCCCCTCAGAAACAGTTTTTCTTCACAACACAGCTTGATTTTCTACATCTTTCAGCTCTGTTTGTTGTCTTCACATCAATCATATCCTTTTAGAGCAAAAGGCATTGAAATGATCTCCGATGTGAGGGTGAGAGAGAGAGAGAGAGAGATTTTGAGAGAGAGGCTTTTTTTTTCACAAATGGGATCTGGATAGATCGATTAGATCTTTTGTTTCATCCATCTGCTCAGATACCACATGTTGGTATCAGATTGACCATTGAGCAAGGATGAATAATCCACCGGTTATTGACCATTGATACCACTTGTTGGTATCAGATAGATCAACTGGTGAATAGTCCACCCTCTCTAACACCACTTGTTGGTCCCAAAACTGCTGTAGGTAGGCTTAGAGGGGGGATGAATATGTCTACCTTCTTTTCAAACTTTTCTTCTATCTCTATCGGCTCATTTCTAATATCAGTAACCTTTTGGGAGGTTACTAATTAGAGTGGTTTGCGGAAGCTTATTGCAGAGCCAAGTAGAAGATGTGTAGCTTATCAGAGAGAATACATATATGCATGAAGTGCAGTAAGCAGATAAAGATGCAAGGATGTATAGAGGTTTGAAGGTGGATTAATCCTTCTACGTTCTCTCTTCCTCCTCTCAGGAGGGAACATTGGTTAAGCTGGTTGATGTACATAGACCTATCTATTACAACCCACCCTTAACGAATAAGTAGCAAGCCTTCACACAGATGCTTGCCTACTTTCCCTTGACCCACACAGGATCCTACACTACCCACCCAGGGTCCTCACTTTCTCTCCTAAAAAGTGGTAAACTCAGCAGGACATTACTCCTCACACAGAGTACTCCGAGACAACCTTTTAGAGAGGTTTATCTCCTTCTTCTTCAACTGGGTGCAGCAAACTTGACCTCCGTTTGCAGACTGATCTGCTGAAGCTTGCTGCTCGACTGGTAGACTGAGTGTGCGTCTTCTTGGGGTGTAGAGTGTTCGAGCTTTTCTTCTTTTCGTTTGCTCTGTATGAACACTCTTTTCTTCAAGGTTTCCCCCTCTTTCAGCGCTTCTCTCTTTTAAGCTCTTCTCTCTTCTTTTGCACTTCTCTCTTGTGAGCTTGAATATTCTGATGTGCTCACTTCATCTCTTTTCCACACATTTTTCAGTCTTCAGTCTTCCTCTTTATAGGTTGTGAAATCTGCCCGTTGAAGGTAAACAGATTTTCATCATTGATGCGCCGTACTCCTGACACACGTCAGCTTTATGCTTTCCACGTGTCTTCTTCTGGTTGGCTCCTCTTCTTTTTTCTCTCTACCGGTAACTTCTTGTGTCTACCGATAACTTTTACTTTTCTCCCCATGCCTGTTTTGCAGCTTCCTCCTCTTGCTTCACTCTGGAGCTTCCTTTTCTGGCTTGCTCCTTCAGGTGGCTCGAGGCGTCTGTAGCATGCTGCTCCTGCAGTATGCTTTCGGCATGGTCTTCTCAGGCAGCTTCCTGTCTCGTTGTATCCTTCTTTGGCGAGGTCCCTTCTAGTAGCTTCCTAAAGTCTATAGTATCTTATTAGTTCACCAGATTCTTTTTAACTATTCTACTCCCAATCGCCAGCTCCTTGGTTATTCCTATGCCGATTGGGCTCACTGTTTGGAAACACGGCGGTCCACTTATGGGTATGCTATTTTCCTTGGTGATAAGTTGGTCTCTTGGAGCACTAAGAGATAGCCCACAGTTTCCCGCTCTAGTTGTGAATCTGTGTATCGGGCTATGGTCAACACCACTGTTGAATTAATATGGGTTTCCAATCTTCTTCGTGAGCTTTGTGCCTCACCCCCTACGTGTCCGCTTCTTTTGTGTGATAATCAAAGTGCTATTTTCCTCAGCTAGAACTCAATAGAGCACAAACGAGCGAAACACATTGACATTGATTATCACTTCATTCGAGAATTGATTTCTGCTGGAAAACTCAAGACTCAGTTTGTTCCTACTCGACTTCAAATTGCTGACATCTTCACCAAGGGTCTTCCTTACCCTCTTTTCGAGTTCTTCCGGTCCAAGCTTCATCTTCGGCAGCCTCCGATTCGCTTAAGGGTGTGTTAGCGATAATTTTTGATAATTTTGATAAATTGATATCTTGTATTTTAGGCTGTATATTTGTTTCCATATTCTTGTTGTATCATTTGTACCTATATATTGTCTTAATACACAAATCACTAATCAAGGTAATTTCATAAAACCCATTATAGGATCCTATTCGAGGAATCTTGAATTTTTCAGGAGTTGGTTCCTGTATGATCTGCTCCTCAAATGGTGAAAACCTTCTCCATGGTTTTTCCTGATCAACCTTTTTCCTTTTGGAATCAGTTATGTATTCCCTTAAGTCGGAATATTTGTGTCCAGCTCCTATTGCGCTTTTGGCCTTCTGTTCGTTCAGTTGTCTCGACTGTGATTGATTTGTTCCTTCAACGAAATCAAGCCCCCTTGGATTTCTTAAAGCTTCGGATCCTATGTGATTTACGACACTCCTAGCCTTGCTTCGTGGTTCTTCGGAGTTTTCCCGGGGTGTCCTGGCCTCCTGCCTTGTCGGTTTCTCTTCCATGGGTCTTTTTCCCAAATTCATTTCTTTATACTGAACAACCTCCTCGGAGGACGATTCGTTATCGAAATCTCCTCTTACCCTTTTTTGACCTTCCTGTCTTTCCACCCGAGTGAGGTGATTTTTCAACCAAATTATCATTGATTTGATATCCTCCGCTATCATTGTGCCTTGGTTAGGTTCTAATGGACCGACGTTGGCTGTGATAATCCCATCTGTGGTGTGCCTGTGGCCTGATTGGAGGCCTAGGCATGTGCTTGATGGCCGCTAGGGACACGCTATATCTGGGCCGGTGGCGTGATCAAATCCTCCTCATTAGCCATTGATTTGAGATTAAGGCGAGTATGTCATTTGATCTGTAGACACTCTACCCCCTCCTTCTAGCGCCAAAATGTTGACGTTGGAATTTGTACGGAACAAAATCTCTCAGTCCAAAAATAACTAGGATTCAGATCTCAAAAAGGCCCAAATCGTCATGGAATTCCTAGAGAGAAAAAGTCTCCTTGTAGAGAGAGAGTCTCCACTTGTATTAAGTAAGTCCTCGATTCTTATGTTGAGTTTGTTTCCTTGTTCCTAGAGGCCCTATTTATAGAAAAACATGGGAAATACTTTTGGATATCAAGAAAGAGATCCCTTAATTCTAGGATTTTACATGGTAAGAAATCAGATTTTTCTTATATAAAAGATCTTCTACGCGTTGTCTTTGTGCAAGCTCCTTCTGCCAAGCTGCTTATGGCGTGCTCCGTCTAGGTTGATTTGTATAGTGTTTCCAGCTTAGCCAGGCTACTAGCGATGCTTCGTTTGGGCACCTTGACTAGTCTGGCTTTGCTTTTAAACCTCCAGCCCGAGTAATATTTTAGGGTGTAACATCTTATTTTTATTGAACAAATTCTTGGAAATATACTTGAACTAATCATCCAATATGACGACCACTTCAATATTTCATGATCTTGATTGATGCCTCCACTAGTGGACCCATATTCACTTGAAATAATGCTTTCACAAAATTTAAATTATTGAACTAATGACTCAATCCCTCGATTATTCAAGTAAATCCATTAGAATGGAAAATGACGATGAATTCATATCGAAAACATTCAACCATTATTTGAAATTAAAGTGGAGTATTCAGTTCCTTATGTGCACTTGCAAAATGGTTTTGGGTCATGCAATTTTGCATGCTGCACATATCATAATTATTCCCCTTTACAATTAGTGCATGGGAAAGAATTGAACATTTCCCATTTGTGAATTTATTGATATGCAGTATATGTTCACATATCACCGTCCAAGTATACCTCTATGGGTCTTCAAAGAAAACTAGGTATCTATATTGATTTTGAATCTTTATCCATTTTGAAATACCTAGAGCCCATAATGGAGGATCAATTTACAGCTCGATTCGCTGATTGCACATTTGATGAAGATTTTTTCTCGGCATTAGGGGGAGATATAACTTAAAATTTTAAATTTGGAAAATTTTCAATATTTGAATTTATAAACTAGTCAAACTGAACTGGAAGTTCAGAAAATAATTAATTTGTCGTATTTTGCAAGTAATATGTTAAATGCATTTAATGATGACAAAGAAGTGATAAAATCACATATAATGTAAATACATCTTACTATAGTACTCTGCGCGTGAAGCGTAAAGGACCCGTGAATCTAAAAGATACAAATCCATGGAAAAGAATATCTAACAAAAATACTTAGTCACTCCAAATATCTCCGAAATGGATTAGTCTCGAAGACAAAAATGCCTAGTAACAATACACGTGCACAAAAAAAAAAAGGATTGTGGAACGGCCAGATCAAAATATTTAGGGAAATGATAAGGATTTGGTTGATAAAAGTATCAAAGATACAACTAATATTATAGATATATGAGAAACTTAATATATAAATATTATTGTTGTCGACAACATACTTGCCTCCAAAATTGTTCTTATCACTTATAAAGATAATCTGGATCCAGAACCCTAAGTCAATAGCTAAGTGTCAGAAGCGCTCAAATTGGGTAAGAGGAAAAGATGCAATTGAGGTCAAACTAGACTCGTTGAACAAAATAAAAGTTTGTGAATTTGTCGTTCATACCCTTAAGGATGTTATCCATGTATGATATTTATGGGTTTTTGTACGGAAAAGAGTGAGAATAATGAGGCACAAAGCGAGGCTAGTAGTTCAAGGCTTCCGCCAGAGACCCGTTATTTAGTTTGATCAAACACATTCTCCTGTCATGAATGATATAACGTTTCACTACTTGATATCTCTGGCAGCAAATATGAATTTATAAAGAATGCAGTAATGGACGTTGTTACTACACATCTACACAAATCTCCTAACGAGAAAAATAAAGATCATAATACATATGATATTGAATTACGAAGGTTATCATATGACCTAATATAAATCAATCGTGTATCGAATAAGTGAATTCTTCCTAAAGAAGTAATATATACAAATGATGATGCATTTCCTTGAGTGTACATAAAAATCACTAGATGAATATTGTGTCATCTTTATTTGTGTGATGATATGCATACTATTGAACATATAAGAAATTTAACGAATTAGTTCAATCTTAAAGATAGAATTTGATACGAAAAACATGGGTAAATTGAGGTATTGTATCGGCCTGCAGATCAAGTATCTTTTTGAGTACACCAGTTAACCTACTTGAAAAACGGTTTTGAAAGGTTTTGTATGAATAAGTCTCATCCATTAACTACACCAAATGATCTCTCTTAAAGTGGACAAGAAGTCGTGAAAAGATACTAAGTATGTATTAGGACCTGAAGTTCCTTACTCGCTATTTATCTTCCAAATTGGACTAAACTTGATATTGCACTAATGATAAATCTACTAGTAATGGTTAATGCTCCTTCAATAAAATTATATTGAATTATCATTAAATATATTTTTTGGTATCTTCAAAATTTATGTTACCTTGTTCGGTATATATATCTTTTCGGTATCTTCAAAACTTATGCCAAATCACAATCTAGTTATGTTTTCTATACGGAAGTATCACATTTTTTCAAGAAAATATGTTAAACAATTTTTTATTATTACCACTTCTTCAAACCACTTATTATTTTATATAAATGTGTATGATTAAAAGTTTTGATTAAACACATTTGTGAATCATGCGGTATTAGTAAATATTATATATTTCTCAGTCTTTTACGAGGATAATGCAACTTGTGTTGCATAAATATGTAGCGGAATGTGATATGGAAATTTAACAAAATTCATGAACTCCTAAAGAGTTGTGAAATTATATAAAAGTATGCTCCAGTGATAGATTTGTTCACTAAAGTCCCTACCTATATCTTCTTTTGAAAAATACGTTGATGGTTTTGGAAAGTGTAGACTTGGAAAAATGTTGTCCTCAGGGGGAGCGATATTTTCAAAACAATCTTGAATGTTGGGTCTTGTAGACCATTAGTTTTACTTCTTTAACCCTGAAGGTTAGGTCTTGTAGACCAACGTTGTACTCTTTTTTCCTTTACTAAGTTTTTTTCCCACAAGGTTTTTTTAGTTAAAGGTTTTTAACGAGACAGCTAATGAAACACATTAGAACTTGTATATCATGTACTCTTTTCTCATCTAGTTTTTTTCCCATTAGATTTCTAGTGAGTTTTTAACGAGGCATGTACATCATGTCGTAATATCCAAGAGGGAGTGTTGTAAATTAATTTAATAATTATAGTGGACATTACTCATACAACCATTCATATTCTTATGACATTTGAAGTTCATTTACTTGCACATATATAATGTACTCAAGTATTGTATGAAAGGTGATTTTGATGAAATTCTCTCCTTCCTATCTTTTGTCTTTTGTGTATTACATTTTCAATATATTGATTCATGATAGATGGTGCAATCAAACAACTATTTTACAACGATCTATCTTTTGGTCCTAAAAAATAGCTTAATTAATTTAGGCAATCAATTTCTCATTTTTATCTAATTATATTGGAAGATAAAAAGTATATATCTAATTGATCAACTTTAATATTAGTAGTATATTTTATTTAAAAACTTTGAAATTGCATGTATATTAATATATATATTAAATGTACATAAAATACATATCACATGAGTGTTCTTGTTAATTTACCCTTTAACAAAATTTTATAATGAAAATACTTTAATGCAAAATCGTATCAATGAAATTATGAATTAAAAAAAAAAAAACATCTACAGTTCTGCTGTACAATGATAAAACCTTACCTATAATATTTAGATATTACTATAGTTAGTTTATTTCAATTGTAAAAACATAGCATATCATTTAATATTTAAAATGGAATGTACATGAAAAACAAAACTTAATCTATCATAGCCATGTTGAAGGTGCTCATTTCAGAGTCACAACTAAATAGAGCTTCGTGATCTAACTCAACTACAAATGATTGAGTGTGTTTATCTACAAAGGAAGAATAGATACTACATCAAATGTTGCAAATAGACTGAAATAAGAGAAGAATGTCAGTTAAAAATGCTTTCTCTTGATCATAGTTTCTTATATCTTGGTATGTGATACAATGAAATATTGTAAAAATCCCCTGGATTTGGAAATTTACATGCTTGCCAAGGAATCAAATCTAAAAAATGATAAAAATTAGTATATATTTTATGTTGTTTTCTTTCTTCTGACTTCACATATAACCTAAAACAAAGGACCACTTACATGAGATGAGTGTAGATGAAAAGAAGAGTTACAACGTTGGAGAAGAAACTGCAGGTGGATCCCGGAGAAGTTGCTGCAGTAAGCGTGCAGCAAGGCGTTGAGTAATCCCACCAACTACACGCCCACCAAGAAGTCGTACTTCTGGTTCTTGCAGTACCTGCATACTCCACCTTATTTAGCTCATATATTGAAAGTATACCATTATTCATTGCAGAAAAAAGACTCACAGACATGAGATATATTTGAATTTACATTCGTTTTGAAAAACCAAATTTGAGAAAGAAAAAAGGAGCAAAAAAAAAAGAGGACATCTGTTGAAATGCAGCAATGAGATACTCCTTTCTTGATTGAAAGAAAAGTAAAACCGAGTTAAATTCTCATGAAGTGTGACATATAGGGAGTAGCTCAAAGCCTTATACATACACAAATACATGTTTAAACAAGTTAGGGACACACGATGCAAGGTAAAGGTGGACATAAGATTCAATTACTTCATGAACAAATTATAAATCTCACTCTGTATGAGGCGGTACTTCAAGCTTATTCAGTGTTCAAACGTGAGCAAGCCTTTTGACTAAAACACTCAACTTACACAACTGGATGCATAAGATTCTTACCTGCAGTATAGGCTGCAAAATACTAGGATCGAAGTTATCTGAGGATCGTAGAAGTTCCCAAATTCTGAATACTTGAGCCCTAAGCTCCAACATGCTTTCCTGTTCAGCATTGTTCATTGCAAATGGACCAGCTGTATTGATATTAAAGATAAGATTCCGAATAAGATCAGGAATCAAACTATATGATTCAATCACCGAGCCCAGGATAACAGCTTCAGTAACACAGACAGCTTCTTTAATTACTAAAACCCTAAGTTCTTCACCATCTGGACCCAACAATAATTTGAGGACTGGTTGTAGAGCATCTTTTGCATTGAAATCTCTGTCTTTTCTACCCTGAACTAGCAAGTTTTCAAGTCTGTTCCACCTGTGGAAAACAATTTATTCAATCTTCTAGTTCAAGAAACGTCATCGGAGAATAACTCATCACATAAAAAGTAATAAAATGATTTAGTCCAACTACTTGCCTGAATCTCCCATCCTTGAAAAGGAGCTCGATAAGAGCATCTCTGAGATATGGATTAGGATCCGTAAGAAGCCTTTTAGCGAAATATGGATATGATGCAGCGAGCACCTTAAAATTAGGATCTGCATACAGTGCTAAACCTTCTAGAACAGTGAGAGACCTTAAGATCAAGGCATAATATGCAGGCACTGCAAGAATCAAGTAGCAATCATCAAACAACAGATAAGATTTGATGGTGTGCAATCACATTGCGAATTGACAAGCCCGCTAGCTTCTTAAACATAAACAAAGTAGAAAAGAGATGAAAATTAGTTATGGGAACTAGAAGAATAGGAAACTGGGATCTTGTATACCACGATGAAAAGCTATAGCACACCATGGCATTGTTTTCAGGGGAGGTGTTTCCGGAGGTCGATTTGAGATCAAAAGTAACATTTATGTGTACTTTAGAGGGGAGAATTTGTACTATAGCAGTTATGTGATGCAGAGTTGTATTCGGTCGGTGGTTCCACATCAGCGTATTCTAATATTCCGCTGGCACAGTCCTACAACAGATAGAGCCTTGAATTATTTTTCTCCAGGTTTACCTATATGAAACTATCATCTTGAAAGAACTACTCTATAGCCCATTTACAACTAAAAGAGTCTTACATGCATTATTTGAGAAAAAACAATAATATATTAATGCTATTATAATAATTGGATAATGACAAGGGTTCTAAGTTGATTTGGGAAGAATATATCCATTTCAAGAATGAGCAACATGAAAACAATTTCAGGTGGAAATGAAAACATTGCACTCACAGAAATCGAAACATAGCCCATATGATCCCAGAGTAAGAATATATCAGCACTCAGAACTAGGCGTATCCTGCTAAAAGGCTGACATTCACATGTATCTGGTCTAAGAAAATACTGATCCCACTCCACCTCTATAATAACAAACTTCTAGATGCAACCATTTCAGTATGTGGGTCTAACATTAGATATCATATAACCATTTGAGTCATACTCCAGTGGAAGTGAATGTATTTGGTTCTATAATCAGCTTCTAGTAGCTTTGGCACTTGTTCCAGCAATGGAACACACGAGAACTTGTATTCCCCTTAGAGCTCAACGAGATATGAGATGTCCCCTTTTCATTAAGAAACAATAGTCTTCATTTTATATAATTTTTTTATTAGGATACTGTCCATCAGAATAAGATGCAACTCGGCAGACCACAATCAGTCCTCCTATCTTATCCTGTTTCTAATCCTGTCATGCAATATTCATCAAGTTCTCAGCCAGACATCATGACAGCAGAGCCAAAAGTTCATTTCCATAACATTACTAATTGGAGAGTAATTTGAATAGCCCTCTCAAATGAGTCAGCATAAATGATGTTAAGGAAACAGATGCTTACCATTAAATGGATATTGGTAAAGGACCGCACCCAAGCCATCTACGATGGTTTTAAAGTTGAGCTCGCTTACAGTTGAGTTGAGTGCATCATCAAAGAAGCTCCTCAAAGCTGGCACAATGGGAGATACATCCACATCTGGAGACAAAAAGTCTAAAGCATAGTAATCACGAGCCATAGCTTCATAATCCCGATTAACCATGTGTACAACATGACCAATTATGGCAGATCTTGCTTGTTCAGGAGTCTCACTCATCATTCCAAAATCAAGAAAAGCAAGCTTCCCATCTGGTGTTGCTAAAAGATTCCCTGGATGAGGATCTGCATGAAAGTAGCCATACTCAAGCAGCTGTCTAAGGCTGCACTGTATGCCGGTGTTTACCAGATCCAGGACTTTGAGCCCTTGTCTCTCAATGGCATCTTGCTCATTCAATTTAACACCTTCAACCCATTCCATTGTTAGCACCTTTCCACTTGTGTAGTCCCAGAAAATATCTGGAACCAGTACATCTTCTTTGTCTGCATACAGCTTTTTGAATCTCCTTGCATTTTGCCCCTCCTGCATAAAATATCAAAACCAAGACCTAGCAGTATTATAGTTCATACACCCTAAACAACACATTTGATATAGCACTACAAATTTGGGGACAAATACAAACAATTTAGAAAGTAACCTGTACATAATTGAGCTCCTGGTAAACTCTTCGGGCGAATTCATCAATGAGAGCAACAACATCACTTGAAACAAAGTCAACATATTTGTTTATGAGGAAACCTAAACCTCTTATTAGGTAAAAGTCCAGCCCAATTGCTTCTTCAATACCGGGCCTCTGCACCTTCACAGCTACAACTTGCCCAGAGTACTTCAACCGTGCTTTGTAAACTTGACCTAGACTGGCAGCAGCAATTGGCGAAGCAGATATTGATGAGAAAATGGAATCAAGTGGACATCCCAACTCTCTCTCAATACATGAAAATGCTTCCGCATCTGGAAATGTTGGCAAAGCATCCTTCTCCGACAAAACAAATCAAAACATGATTATGCATAAAAACTTGAAACGTGCATTGATCGAATAAACACTCATTATGATGTTGTTGGAGTTCATAAAGTATCACCAACTTCTCCCTCAACAATAGCTGTTGCTTTATGTCAATTTCATATATTAAGGCAACAAGGTGATATCTCTTTTATTTTCTAGTTGTGCTTTATTCTCTAGTGATTCCATTGCATACAAATGAATTCATTTTTCTTGTAAAGATTAGAATGTAAGAAATGAACCTGAGAAACAAGGGTATAAGCATGCTCCCTTCCACACAAAAATTAAGGATAAAAAGGTGGGTAAACTACAAGTGTAAATTAAGATACCTGCAACTGAGAAAGCTCCTCCAGGTATTGGGGCGGGCATAAATCAGGCCTTGTGGATAAACCCTGACCGATTTTCACGAAAGTAGGTCCTAATCTTGTAAAAGTCTTTCTCAGATTGATTGCCCGCTTTCTTTGATTCAATTCGAGCTGCCCGTCGATCTTGTCGATCCACAAACTGAAGGCAAATGAACCCACCCCTGCTAATATCTCAGCCGCCCTACGCGCCACCTTGATTGGGCGCGTCCCGTATTTCCTGGCCAGGAGTTCTTGACTGTACACGGACGCGTTAGCGGCACGCGCCATGGCCGCCACTTCCGCCTGCATATCATCAGCTCGGTCTCTATAAGATGACGGGGCGGAGGAGGAGGAGGAGAGAGCTACCGCAGAACCATTCTCATCATCGCCGCCGCCGCCGCCTCTGCCTCTGAGAGCAGGCAAGGGTCTGGGCTTCGCCTCCACCAGCGCGGCGCGTGGAGGATACAGTCTGGCCGTTGCTCCAGCATAACAAGGCACTGACAATGCAGCGCTACTCATTCCGATTTGGGAGGATAATAAATATATGAAAAGGGTAATTCCAATTATAAATCAAGACCCATTCATTTTCAGAATTCAACAACACAAATACGATTCAGCTTTATTTTATTAATTCTTCACTATTTTTCTGGATGAAAATATTCACTGTGACGTGTACGCAGTCACCACACACTCTTGTACCCTCTCTATAAATTAGTCTAACTAGTAAACATCAAAATTGTAATAAGAATATGTTTAATTCAAAGCCCAACCCAATATTCTAATAAAAAATTATTTCTCTCTTATTTACGTAAATAACTTAAAATATAATTCAACCTCCAACTATTTAAGGGTTTATCAATGGCACCAACCCAACCTTTAAAATAATATATTTTCTAATTATTCATTATTGAATATTATATATAATCAATTTTAATTTTTTTTAAAATGTAAGAAATATATAAAAAAAAAGGATTAATATCCTATGTTACCACATTCTTTATAAGAGTTAGTCTCCTGTGAAATTGGTGCATATACAATTCGGGTCGGGTCTAGGTCGACCCGGATCCGTGCATTTTTTTTTTTCGCTTCAAGTTGTTACTTTTATGTTATATGTGTGTGACCTTTATGTTATATAAGTGTGACCTTTATGTACAAATGTAATGATCTTTATATACTCTAACTTAGAAAAAAATGAAGAATTTTAGCAAAATTTGTATATATTTACATTTATGTAATATTAGCTACACTTATATTCATTCTAAAAATGCGCTGAATTTTGAAAATTTTCATTTTTTTCAAAGTTATGGATCATAAAGGTCATAATATTTGTACATAAATGTCACAAGAATTGTACATAAAGGTCACAACAATATAACATAAAGGTCTCAATCTGAAGTGAAAAATCCTGAAAATCTCAATTTTTTCCTAAGTTACTAAACATATGGGCCATAACATTTATATATAAAGGTCACACTTATATAACGTAAAGGTCACATCCTAATAATATAAAGGTAACAGCCTGAAGTAGAAAAAAAAAAAAAAAGGAAAACCCAGGTGCGCGGATCCGGGTCGGGTCGCCCAGTTGCACCAATCCAAATTTGTGCACCTGGTGCACAACAACATTTGCATTCTTTATAATTATATCCCAAAATACCACCTCCTTACAATTATTTCTCTTTCTACCACATTTCTTATATTTTTTGTCCAAACTATCACAAATCCAAAAGTACCTTTTGACTTTTCACAACCTTCCAAATTTCACAAACTTCATAATACATTTATAACAAATTTTTCCATCTTGCACACCATATGATTTTGTAAACCCTAAATTATCATTAATTAAATTAATATCAAGTCAAACATGCTTCCGTAAAATTAATTCATCCCTTAAAATTAATTATCATTGATGATGAATTGCAAGTTTCACATCGTTATTTCAGTGAATACAATATGGGATGCAAAGATAGTTTATGGGTTACTTTTATTGGTTGAGAAGTCGAGGGGTTGTGTATGACTCTACCAAGAGTGAAGGGCATGCCAAAGGTTGTGACACATTCATATGAACGTTGGCACGCCAAAGTTTGCGTGGGGTTTCACACATAGAATGGGCATTAAGTTGTAGCGTGTATACGTGGGTGGATGGCTATACTAGGGTTTCATAGTGTTTCAATATATTAGGTTGAATGGGTATACATGGGTGGATGGCTATATTAGGTTGAATGGGTATACAAGGTTTCACTTTTACATAAACATTATATTCACCTATATCTTTATATATATATATATATATATATATATATATATATAGTGTACAAAACACATTATATTCACCTATATTCGGAAAATATATTCACACTCCAAATAGTGCTTTGTTTGAATTAGTTTTTTTTTTCTTTCTCCGGTTGAGATCTTGGTTTAAAGATCTTAACATGTGATAAAGAAGTTAAGTAAATGAACATCCTCACAAATGTTGTATATAAAATTGTGTGCAAAAATTTTAATTTATGAATTTGGTTGAATTTTCAATATCCTCAATTACATACTAATAATGTTCACAAATTGATAATTGAAACAAAATATAATAATATTTATTTACAACATATAAAATTAATCTCCATTAATTAAATATTCAAAATATTTAAATCACTTATTTTATGTTATTAAAATTATATATTATATTTTAAAATTCAAATATTCTAAATATGTAAGAAATTATAATTTTATTTTTAAGAAATTTAATTCCATGCATCGCACGAGTGGAAAACTAGTACATGTAAATCCAGATCACACATAGAATGATAATCACCGATTTGGATTCTTAAATTATCAATGACGATTTAGGAAAATCTAGTGTGTTAATATATACAATGATATATGAAACATTATACATACTTGGGTTTCACTTTTAAAAAAACTTAATATTCACGTATACACATGTTCAATGGGATCACACATAGAATGATAATCACCGATTTGGATTATTGAATTACCATTGACGATTTATGAAAATCGACATATATACACGGATCAAAGTGAATTGCGCAAAACAAGGAAATACATAACATACATCTCCTCCAACCTATATTCGTCGGATGGCCTCATATTGAATTCAACGACGTATATTTTTTTTGTATCTTCCTTGCAATTTTATTCATTTGATTTCCTTGTGTACATACATTACTTCTGTAATTTAATACGTACATAAGGAAGGCACATTGCTATAATTTGGTAATAGTAACTAATTAATATTGTACAAGGTTTTAAAAAACATAGATGTTGCTAGCGAGTTCGTCCCAACTACTCTTGGTTATGTATGTATGTATGTTTGTATGTAAATATATGCACAGTTTGAATACAATATGCAGGTAGCCACTTACCTTACAAAAATTAAATGTGTTGTCTCTCATATGGTCGTCCTTCAATTTAACGTGCATCTGCGACTATAGTACTTAGTTACGGGACCAATGAAGATTGCATTTCACTCTAGGGTACCCGCAAGTGGCTACATTGCATGTATGTTATACTGACCACATCTTCATTTAGCGCATTTCCGAAGTACTAAGCCCGACATCAATGCAGACAAATTGTGGATTTCATGGTGCATGTGTGCATAAAATTGACAGGTTCTGATTCGTTGAATGTATGTCATATGTGTGGCAATGGTAATGACGTTTGACCAACGCATTGTAACCTATGATTTTTTGTTTTTAAGGAAATGTAACATGTGATTAAATAAAGTAGATTTGGAGAATAATGATATCTAAGTGAACAAGACATTAGAAACCATCTCATTGGATGTTCAAATGGTGATAGGGATCATTCATCATTGCAAGCTTCACAGTTGATTGCCCCACTAACATTACATCTACCGACTACTTTTACCACCACCCACTCCTTTTCGTGAAGGAACCATACCACACTTACTTGGAGGAGTACTATGCTGGAGATGGTATGCCTGAAGCTAAATAGTAATATAATCCAACCTTGCATTGCCAGCTGACTATTGGTTTCATCTCTTGACTCATAGGAAGGTCTGAATTATGTAATATTGTACAATGACCTGGTAATGGATGCTCTACAGATGGAGCAGTAGGTAAGTGTCTTTGCTGCCCTGCAAGTAGTTGCTGGAGTGTAGTTGTTGGCTTAACGGTTAAAAATTTATATGTCCATGTATGCAGTGGGTTGAAGAGGAACACATGGCAGCCCACATTGAACAGTACAAGAGATTGGAAGGGAATGAAGAGTGGTTGCGTGACCAGCGCCGACGACATGTAGCCCAGTTCTTCTCACTTCTCGACATGCATGATGAGATCCACAAGACTGAGTTGCTCAACTATTGGAGGCGTGTGATCCAAGAATTGCACACTATGACGTTGCCACCCCTGCTGAGGGCCGACGGAGGTGGTG
This sequence comes from Scutellaria baicalensis, assembly GCA_005771605.1. Lineage (NCBI taxonomy): Eukaryota > Viridiplantae > Streptophyta > Magnoliopsida > Lamiales > Lamiaceae > Scutellaria > Scutellaria baicalensis. Next base: position 2,188,728 of record CM016726.1, read on the forward strand.
TCGATGACGATGCACTAGCCACATTGAATGAGTGGGAAAGCATGCACAAGACGACAATAAATGCATATGTTGCATTGTTTGCGCACTGGGGTTCAACTCTGTCATCAGAAATGGCGTAATACATATGATTCAGAAAATCATTGTATCTACTATCGTCGTCGGCTTACGTTGATGTGTCCTTCAGAAATAAGATTTGTTTTACGTATACATATGCTAATGTTAATGTCTTTAATGATATATATATGTACATTGCTCACAATAATCGTCCTCAATAATAGGAATCGGAAAACCATCAATCGTGGCACATGACATTACAATATATAAAGAGCTTTTAAATCCAATATGTAGATACGAACAAATGAATTATATTTAGTTAAGGCATAATCACACAAAATAATAAACTGCACATCCATATTTAAAACAAACATATATAAAACACTTAATCTTCAAAAACACCCAAACTCATGTACACGATTGACGGTACTAGGAAGACTCAGGATATCGTAACATGAGTTCCTGATAGCATGTCCTAAACACTTAGTTGTTTAGCGTGTGTCCTCAATAAAATTTTCTTCTACGCAGGTTAATCATATTCATAACAACATTCTTGATCTCCATGCATGACACCCTACTTGTGGACATGTCGTTGTGCATTACGCAGAAAATTGTTTGTGCCCTTACAGTTCAATAATTGGGGTAGCAAGGTGGATGTCGGTGACACGTGTTTAGCACATGATTTTGTAATTGCATATCAATTTACAGCTTCAAAACTACGTGGTGCAAGATTATGTGACCCAAAGAAAAGGGAAATTAACAAACCCATCCATATAACATGTCAACAGTGAAATGAAAACTAAGGAAAATGTTCGATGTCCTCAGCTTCCTTCTTCCTTTCTTATTTATAGGCATGAATCCGGACTTGAATTGCGGATTCCAAATCTTGTTTAGTTGGCTGTCTCTTTTCCCCAGTGGATCAACAACTAAATTAGTGTTTTGTCAGCTTTTCCTCGTGACTCATCCCATGTGATTATTGTCGGGGAATCTCAGTTTCCTTCCCGTGACTCTATCCCATGTGATGTTTGTTTGGCGTGACTCAACCCATATTACCTTTGTCGGGGAATCTTTTAAAAATTTGGTTTTTGTGGTCCCGTGAATAACTTTTCTTTTGGGCAGGTCCTTTGTCCTTGTCCGCCCTGTGCTCTCGTCGGTCGGGTTTGGGTTGGAATCCTTTCCCAAACTCGGGTTCCTTCTGTTCCGGCCATGTTACAGAATTTCCGGTAGGTTTATTTACTAATCGGAATTTATTTTCCCAGATGATTCTTCTTTTTGTTTCAAAAAGATCCTCTGCAAATCATGTGGTGGTTCCCGTTATTGAATTTAGGAGAAAAGATCCACTCGCTGAATTAGGAAAGAACTTGAAGGGATACTTGACATTGTCCATCTCGTTCAGACAAACCTAAAAGTCCTCATGCTCGTCGAGTTGAAGCTTCATCTTCGTAAAATGCTCCTACCAAATGGGAATCTCCTCCGGAGAAACTACCATGATAGTTTTCAGGGCATTCCCATCTGGTCTCCTAAGCTTGATAAAATGAAAGGCTTCATGGAAACCCTTTTTCGCTGGTTCTGGAGCTGCACTGATAAAATACAATTCCAAAATGTCACCTCTGGCCAAATGTGGATTATTGGCTCAGGTCTCGTGAACTGCTTCCCTAATCCATTTCGCTAATTTTGAAATTTCGGGGAATCTTAGTGAAATGATATAGATTGAAGCTAGAGCTCCAAAATTATACAATTCTTGTACCTCGTTTGGATAACTCCCTGGTTTTATCCAAACTCTTGGGTATTTCCCAGAGATATCAAACAATTGTTCTCTCTGGATTGATACCCTTTCTCGTGGTTAACTTCTCCCATTACTTATGGTATACCTGCATTGGGGAAACTTGAAACTCATCAGTTTGGATCGCCAGTTTGTGGCCTAAGATCCAACTCTCCCTCTTTTACCCTAGAGGTGCTGGGTTTACTTGAAGACTCGAGTTGTGATACCAGAGCTTCAACCTTTGCCACAGTTTGTACATCCTCAAGGAATGCATCATATGTAACACTCGTAGTTATGGTATTTGAATCCATAACTTCCAGGTTAGAGACTCGTTCCCTTATTTCTCCCTTTTGCACCGTTGGAGATGCAGCCTGGAGAAGAGGCCCAGTAGCACCGAGAACAATTGTTCATGCGTGTACCGGCATGCTCGTATTAGTCTAGAGACGGATCTCTGATCATCTTGTTGAATTCGTTCAGTGACTTCTGCATTAATACATAGAGCACCAAATCATCGTTCTAGGCTCTCTAGGTTTTCCCTGAGATGCCTTACTCGTGTGAGGACCTCGTCAGCAACGCGTCCTTCCATCTCGTGTTTAAAAATCTGCAAGAACATTGTCATGAGATTTTATAATGACAATATCATAATCATAATATTGACATTCAACTTGTCATCTAAGTAGTCTAGTCTTTTCTGGTTTTGATTCAATTTTTTTAGAAAAGCTTTGATACTCGAGTTATCAATCTTTGAGATTAACTTTTTAGCTAGTAAGAATAAAGGTCATTTTTTAAAATCCTTCCTGACTGCAAAGAGTGTTGGAAAATTCTGATTTTTTGTCCATTTTGGGGCTTATTTATAGTGGGTCCCATTTGGTATAAAATGGTATCCGTTTGAAGAGACGTGTTCTGCTCCGCGAGAGCTTCAATTCGGTATATAGCTCACCCAAAATGGATCAAGGGTGAATGAGAAATTGGGAGCCGAAGTAGTGGTTTTGGATCATAGTTAAAGCTTGGAAATGTGAGAAATGCTATTTGTCACACATAGGAACTTTAGCAAGTTTTGCACTAGTTTATATTGATTTCCACCTTATGAGGTGAGTAGGATGTAAACCAAAAGGCTCTCTCTCGCGTGCGTGCGTGGGGGGGGGTGCAAATCATTTCCAAGCAAGCTCAAACCAATGGACTCGTGTGCCTGCGTACACGAATGTTAGTTCAGAAAATGGTGGGCCTGGTCCGGTTCCTCTTGCCACCGACCCGATCCATTCCTTTTCAACTTTCAGCGGCTTTTGGCTTCCAGATTCCGGCAGTTTTGAAACTGCCTGTGGTTTTTCTTAGCCTTAATGGCTCGTCTCTTCTGCTCGATTTTGGAGCCTATAAATTGAGGTCTTCCCACAAGTTCAAAATACACCTTCGAGCCCATTCCTTTCTCTCTTCTTCCACCGTTCGTTTTCCTCGATTTCCGGTACAAGTCGGGCGCTCATCTTAGTTCGTCGTAAGCAGCAGTCTCATGCAAGTCTACGTGCTTATAATCGTTGTACCCTGGGAAACAGACGTCATTGTGGTCTCGTGCACCTTATGAGACAACGAATCTGTTTTAAGGGAATTGTGCTCGCACAGGCCTCGATTATCAAACGTTTTTCTAGCCATTTTTTGCACCTTCTTCTTACAAACTTAAAACAGATTATTTGTGAGAAATGGCTTCTGGAAACCCACCTTCCGGTACCTCTAGAAATGCTACTGCCGTGATCTCAGCTCCTGCTCCCCCTGCCGTGCCTCCTAGCGTGCCGATCAACCACCTTGACAAGCCAGAAAAATTCAACGGCTTGAACTTCAAACGGTGGCAACAAAAGATGCTTTTCTACCTCACAACCCTGAACCTTGCGAGGTTTTTGACTGAAACTGCACCCATCTTGGGCGATGCTGCAGATGCACAAGCCTTGGAACCATTCTGATTTCCTTTGCCGGAATTACATAATGAATGGTCTGGCTGATGCGCTGTACAACGTGTACAGTTCTGTGAAAACAACCAAAGAGCTGTGGGATTCTTTGGACAAGAAATATAAGTCCGAGTATGCAGGTGCCAAGAAGTTCATCGTTGGCAAGTTCTTAGACTACAAGATGGTCGACTCAAAGACTGTGATCAGTCAGGTGCAAGAGCTTCAGGTGATCTTGCATGAAATTCACTCCGAAGGTATGCAACTCAGTGAATCTTTTCAGGTTGCTGCCATTATCGAAAAACTGCCACCGGGGTGGAAAGATTTCAAGAACTACTTGAAGCACAAAAGAAAGGAGATTAATGTTGAAGAACTCATTGTTCGTCTTCGTATTGAAGAGGACAATCGTGGTTCTGAAAAGAAGTTGTTTGCTCCTGAAGGCGCTAAGGCGAACGTGGTCGAGCATGGTCAAGGCTCGAGGAAGAACAACAAAAAGGCTGGTCCACCCGGCAAGGGGAACCTAGGCCCGAAGAAAGAGAACTTCAAGAGGAAGTTTGGTGGAAATTGCTTCAATTGTGACAAGCCGGGTCACAAGGCTGCGGATTGTAGAAAGCCTAAAAAGAAGCAAGAGCTAAATAATGTTGAAAACATTACTAAAAATGTTGACAATATAAATTTGTCTACAGTGGTGTCTGAAGTGAACTTGGTGGATTCCAATCCTTTGGAATGATGGATAGACACGGGGGCGACTCGTCACGTGTGATCTAACAAGGAGCTGTTTAGTTAGTTGGTGGAAGTTGGACCGGATAAAAAGCTGTTCATGGGTAATTCGGCTACTTCTGATGTGAAAGGCAATGGGAAAGTTGTATTGAAGATGACCTCTGGAAAGGAGCTTACGCTCAACAATGTGTTGTTTGTGCCCGACATTCGTAAGAATTTGGTGTCTGGCTCGCTGCTTATCAAGCATGGTTTTCATATTGTTTTTGAATCTGAAAAAGTTATTTTAACTAAGGGAGGAATGTTTGTGGGGAAGGGATATGTGGTGGATGGGCTTTTTAAGCTCAATGTAATGGTTGTTAAACCCAAAGTTATGAATAAAATTGGTACCCCTTCTGTTTATTTGCTTGAGTCTTCCATTTTGTGGCATGGTAGACTAGGACATGTCAATTTTGATAGCCTGCGCAGGTTAATGAATATGAAAAACATCTCAACATCCATATAGATTCTAAATATAAATGTGAAACATGTGCTGAAGCAAAGTTAACAAGGCCATCTTTCCAAACTATTGAAAGAAATAGTGAACCACTAAGTTTAATTCATACAGACTTGTGTGATTTAAAAATGGTACAAACACGTGGTGGCAATAAATATTTCATCACTTTTATAGATGATTGTACCAAGTTCTGTGTGGTATACCTTCTAAAAGGTAAAGATGAAGCTATAGAGAAGTTTCAACTCTATAAAAATGAGGTTGAAAACCAGTTGGATCGTAAGATCAAGGTGTTACGTAGTGATAGAGATGGTGAATATGAGTCACCATTTGCCGATTTTTGTGCTCAGCATGGAATAAGACATGAAACTACAACACCTTATTCACCTCAATAAAATGTATATCTTGGGATGGTAGCATTCCATCCGTATTTTAAAGATTTGGTAACTGCACATCAATATACTCAACATGACTGTTATTGATGTGAGTTTTATTCAACTCTTCTTGAAGTTCCTCAATATCAGCCTTGCTGCAATGTGATTTATCAAAGATCACATGCACAGATTCTTCTACAACAAGTGTTTTCTTGTTGAAGATTCTGAAGGCTTTAGTTACTGATGAGTAACCTAGGAATATCCCTTCATCAGATTTGGCATCGAAGGTTTTGAGATATTCCTTTCCATTGTTAAGTGCAAAGCACCTGCATCCAAAGATGTGAAAGTAATCAAGGCAGGGAGAATAACCATACCACAGTTCGTAGGGTGTCTTGTTTAGACCCTTATTTATCAGCCATCTATTCTATGTGTAGCATGATGTGTTGGTTGCTTCTGCCCAAAGCCTCTTTGGCAGCCTAGCTTCGGCTAACATTCTTTGCCTATTTAGTCTTTCAACAACTCCATTTTGCTGAGGTCTTCTGGCTGCTGAGTATTCATGCTTGATTCCATTGGTTGAACAGTACGTAGTCTTCTATGAATTTGTTAGTAAATTCAGTTCCCCTATCTGTTCTGATCTTTACTATGCTCAGACATTTCTCTGTTTGCAGCCTTCTCAGAAACTCTGGTAGACATTGCTGAGTATCAGATTTCTTTGCAAGGAAGATCGTAGTCATCTACTACTACTAAGGTATATTTCTTCCCAGATATGCTAATTGGGTCTATTGGTCCAAAGAGATCCATGTGAAGCATATCCAGTATCCTTTCTGTAGAGCGAAGAGTTTTGTTTTTGAAAGAGCTCTTTACTTGTTTTCCTTTCTGACACGCTCCACAAATGGCTTCCTTTTTATAAACCATGTTAGGTAGTCCTCTGACTAGTCCTTTTCTGGCCAGCTTATTCATGGTCCTGAAGTTCAGATGACTCAACCTCTTGTGCCATAATCAGCTAGCTTCAGAAGACCTTTTGGCAATGAAGCATGTAGCAGTAGTTGCTGAGTCCCATTCAGCAATATAGATGTTACATTTCCTGGTTCCAGTGAGCTTGACTTCCTGAGTCCTGTTGTCCCTGATGAGGCACTTGTTGTGATTAAATTCAACATAGCAGCCTTTGTCACATAATTGGCTTATGCTCAGGAGATTGTATTTCAAGCCTTCTATATGGGATACTTCCTTAATGCATATTTTTCCTTTGATTAAATCATCAGTGCCTTTTGTACTTCCTCTGGAGTTGTCTCCAAATATGACCTTGGGTCCATTGGAAGCTTTATAGTTGACAAGGCTCTTCTAATTTCCTGTCATGTGTCTTGAGCAGCCACTGTCAATATATCATATTTCCTTACTGATCCCAGACACTAATTCCTGTACTCACAAGAGAAATCACTTTCTTTTAGGTACCCATACAAGTACGGGTCCTTTCTGGTTAGTTTCTATTCTCCCTTTTAGAATCCATACTCGTTTTACAACAACTTTTCTGTTGTAATCCTTGTTAATTCCTGATCTTCTACTAGTACCCTTAGAATATGATATGTGTACCTGGTGTGTTTTTGTCATCTTTGTTTGCTTTTTAGAATCATGAATTTCTGACAAGTATGAAAATTGGGTTCCTATAAATTTTCTAGGTTGTTGTTTATGGTTCTTGCTTTTAGTATACTTATATTGTTCAAGCCAACTTTTGACAGATTTAGACTTATAGATAGTTTCAAGAGGTCTCTTACCCTTTTCTTCAAGGCTTCCTACATTTCTGCTTGTAGTTCCTCCTAAGTTAAATAATTCATTTTGATGAGGAACAGTTGCAGGCACAAATGTAGGTACCCTTGAAGTACTAGTAGTTGAGGTGGCATCTTCTCCATAGTAACATATGCCTTCAAACCTTTTTAGACTTCTTTGGATATTTAACATAACATCTAAGTCTTTAGAGGACTTGTTAAAGGTATTGACTGTTTCAGTGAGGACCTCCTTCTCTTTTACTAGCTTAGTGACTTGTAATTTGAGCTTACTGATTTCATTTTTGAGGTTACTACATGCTTGACTCTTAGATTTTTCTAGTGCTAATAGTCTTTCTAGTAAAGCATGCTCTCTCTTAAGCTCTATATTCTCTATTTTTAACTCCTCATGAGTTGAAGTGATTTGCTCAAAGTCATTCATGATTTGTTTGAATGCATAAATCATGTTTAGCCTTTCATCAATTTGAACAGGAGAGTTGAGATATATTACCTCGTCTTCAGAGTCATCGCTTTTCGCCATGAGGCAGATTAGAGCTTCATCGTCAGAAGATGAGTCCTCTGAATCACTATCGGTGGTTGACTCTTCTTTCTTGGATGTCTTCTCGGGTGTAGCTCCTTGAGAGGATTTTGCCTCACTGATTAATGCCCTTAACTTCTTGTCTTCTTCTTTCTTGTCTCACCTTCTGTTCATCTTCTGGATATCGGTGGACTTCTAGATGTGGGCATTCCCTGGCATAGTGACCTGGCTTCCTGCAGTTATAGCAAAGGTCAGTAGCTTTGGAGTTTGATTGGGGTGATTGCCCACTGGTTCCAGTTTCAGTTTGCTTCCTCCTGAAGCCATCTGTTCGTGAGTTCCTTCTCATGAACTTTTGAAACTTTTGTAGAAGAAGTGTCATATCTTCTTCTGCTGTGGCCTCCAGGGTGGTTGTTTGATCTTTGGACTTCCTAGCTTCCAGAGGTTGTCTTGCTGTTAATGCGGTAACCTTTGAGTTGCTTCCTTTAGTTTCCAACTTTCTTCTGTTTATATCAAACTCAAAGGCTTTGAGATCTGAGAAGAGATCGAACGTGCTCATAGACTTTAAGTCCATAGACACTCTCATAGTTGTTGTCTTGCTATCCCATTCTAGGACTTCCTAGCTTCCAGAGGTTGTCTTGCTGTTAATGCAGTAACCTTTGAGTTGCTTCCTTTAGTTTCCAACTTTCTTCTGTTTATATCAAACTCAAAAACTTTGAGATCTGAGAAGAGATCGAACGTGCTCATAGACTTTAAGTCCATAGACACTCTCATAGTTGTTGTCTTGCTATCCCATTAGACAGGGAGAGCCCTCAGCACCTTCATATTTTTTTGCTTTTGAGTATAGACTTTGTCCAGAGACTCAAGCTCATTGATGATGGCTGTGAACCTTAAGGTCCATTTGTTCTAGGGTTTCTACAGGTATCATTTCAAATAACTCGAATTTCTGAGTGGCTGTTGAAACCTTGTTTTCTTTCATGAGCTCGATGCCTTCGCACATTTGCTCCAGTTTCTCCTAGATCTCTTTAGCGATTCTGCAAGTTTTCACCTTGCTGAAAGTTTCTTTATCCAGAGTGAGGAATAATGTATTATTTGCTACGTTGTCATGATTTGCTCTTCTCCATTCATCAGCAGTCCATTCTTCTCTAGGTTTTCCAGAACGGCTGGGTGTGGGATGGCTCCTGCATCTCCTTGTCTATCAGCTGTTTCATCCATAGCTCTAGCAAACAATGGGTTAACTTTTGTAATTCTAGGTGATCCTTCAGTGATGACATACCACATTTCATCATGCATGGCCGACAAATGAGCTTGGATGCGAATTTTCCAATCATCATATTCATCAATGGAGAACATATGTACTTTATGAAAATCCATGATGATAGCAAAGAGGCTTTTCAAAAAAGAGACGGGATCAAGGATTGATCAGTTAGATCAAACTTTTAATCTAACCCGCTCTGATACCACTTGTTGGTCCAAAGTGATAGTAGGCTTAGGGGGGATGAATAAGCCTACTCAAAATTTTCAAGCTTTTCTTTCTCGAAAGATACACAGACAGTTAGTAAAAGCAACTTACTGCCTTGAAGGTTACTACTTGAGCAGTTACCTTAAACTTTATTACAAAAAGAGTTTTTTGCACAGCGGAAATACTTTTAAAGCAACACTTCTTTTTCTGAAAACAGAAACTATGCTCACAAGAGATATGCAGATGATAAACGCAGATAAGCAATAGTATCAACAAGATAAATGAAATGTAACACAATAAAAGGCACAACGATATATAGACGTTGAAGGGTGGAGTAATCCCTCTACGTCCTCTCTTCTCCTACACAAGGAGGCATTTTTGTTAGGTCAAACGGTTGATTTACACAAGTTTCGCTTAGACAACCTAAAACTAACAAGAACTGTCAGTCTCTCCCACACAGGGTTACTGCACAGTGACCAAACACTCTAGCCCACACAGAGCTCTTGTTTTTCTTACTAAGAATGAAAATACTTGATCAGGTAAACCCTCTGATCAAGCAACTCCTCAACAATCTAGAAAAGAAAATGAAAACAACCCAGGCAGCAAGCTTAGAACGATTGAGCTCTCAAAGCTAAGAATAGTTTACTGCTAGACTGGACTTGAAACTTCTGTATGATTGTGGATGATTTGTATTGATATCTTGAGCTTTTTGATCATGAGAGTTTCAGGTGCTCTTCAAGTGCCAATTTTCTTGTACTTATAGGCGATTTAAATTTTGTCCGTTTAGAGAGAACATCTGCTTTGCTGCTTTCATTGAGTACGTGGCCTCCTTTGATTTGTTCGTACACTGGTTGTCTAGAATTGTACCCCTCTGTTGCTGCAGTCGCCGCACTAGTCTGTCATATCTTCAGACTTTCCTTTTTGCTTTTGATACGTGGCATTGCTTGAGTGGTTGTAGCTGCGGCTTATGACTAACGTAAACTTTATGCACGTTTCTCGAGATAACTGCTACTTAAAAGGTAGCTGATGCTTACTGATGTTTCCGTTGTCTTCATCTTATTCATTTCATTAGTAAACATCAGCATCCTTTGGACAGTGTGTGACCAGTATCCTACTTAAAGTAGCCTGCTGCAGATTATATTTATCTCTGAGGCTATTTTGCAGCAAGGTCTTCAGGTCACAGTCTTCAAGCCTCCTGATCCGAATCTAAGAATCTTACAGAGGAATCTAATACATAAGATCCTAGCGATTTTACAAATGAGTCTAATACATAGGATCCTAGCCTGTTACATGTTTTGTCATTCATCAAAATCTTACATAATGTTCCTTATATTCCCACAAAATGTTTTTGTATTGACAATTTTATGAAATGTATATCACTCTATTTGGATGTTATGTGTATATGCCCTGTTTTCATTCTATTTTGATGTCTCTATACTAAAGTAACCTGCAAAAATCAGACTACTTTGGATTCATCTTCATGTTCAATTGTAAATACTTAATTTTCCATACTAAAACTAACCTGCAAAATTCAGACTACTTTGGGTTCATCATCATTTCCCAGAAATAAATAAACTGACGAGTCATTGCAGAATGATAATCCAGAGGTGACCTGGAAACAAAAGTAGAGACAAAACAAAGATTAGATCTGTGGCTCTGCCTGTAAGAGAACTGCTAACTGATATCAAGATCTATGAAGCTCATAAAACATATCATATTTATAGCTTGTTGCACAGAGAACTCTGATATAGGCATTCAAAATCAGCAGGATGTTAAGAGTAAAAATAGTTAGTCATCTCTATATAGAAAAATAACACAAGCTTTCAAGGAATAGCTTGGAGCATTAGACGAACAAGTTGAGTAATGTTAGTGATGCAGGCTATATATATATATATATATCTATGCGTCTTGCATGGATAATGTAACAAATTATTAAGTAATTTTGAGAGGCCACTACCCTTAACAAACTGAAATTCTCCTTCGTTTGTAGCATCTTAGCATGCCCTCTCTGTTGTTTTCAGATTGCTTGTCATTGGATTCGGTTCCTAAGGGCACCCAAGTGAAGTCTTGGTCTCAAAGGTTGAGCAGTTAGGGGGAGTTGATTCATAGACCTGTAAACATAGTTCAACATCAAAATGCCTTTTTTTGAAGATGCAAAAAAAAGTATAGGTCGTTGTGTAATAAAATAGTTCGGATGTATAAAGTACCACAGTGGCCATCTGGGTAGAGCAACCAACATTTTCATTGCCAGCAACCATTTTGATGCTGATAAGGATTTTTTTTATTAAAACTAAAGCTTTCTTTGTAATTAAAACTTACAGGAAGAACAAACAAAATTAGATATATGTTTCACATGTTTGAAGGTCAAACTATAAGCAATAAAGATAGATGTCAATGATCACCTCCACAATCTCTTGGATGCCATTTGTAGCTGCTTTGAAGATTATGTTGTAAAACATGGGTAAAATGATGGCTTGAGGTAAAGATACTGTTTGGTGGCACAATCGTTTGACGAGTTCAAGTGATTGTTGGTGCTTTACTTTCTTCTCCCTCATGCTCTTCACTTGAGGCACTGACATTTACCCCATTCGATCTCAACTGGGCAATAAACAAGACAATTGAAATTGAAATGTACACTTGATCATATCTAATTACATACCTACCTAAATGTTGGATGACTTTCCAGACCATGAATTTCAGCTTCTGAGCCGCTGTACCCCAAGTAAATAACAACCAAACTTTGTCAATTTCAATTATTCATTTAATTTAAAGTTGACAGAGCCATCTATATACATAAATGTTGAGGAATGGAGCAAAAATACTTTCCTGCAGAAATGATGATATGAAACGAGGCGCAGTATTGTGGAGCATCGTACTCGCACTTTCAATGTCAGGAGTAAGAGCAGTTTTCCATTTCAACGGAATACTTTTAATTAACACGTACAGCCAGAGCATGTCAGAATATTACATATATTCATATGCATTAATCATATCGTATCCCAGGGCTTGAAAAAATGAAGGAAATGCTCAATTTCTCCTCGAAATCACAAGCAGAAGAACCAGAATCGGGAACAGATAGCAATGAGCTCACAAATCATGAAAGTATAACCGAAATCAAGAAAATAATCGGAAGTATACCTTTTCAAAACAAACTGAGTATCGATGATTCTCGCGCTGGGAACAGTCTGCTTCACCGGCATTGCAGCCGGTGCTGCGGCGGTGGGGGTGTTGGGGTTGGTGTCCCGATGGTGAGCATTATTGTTAAACCACGACCATCGTTTCTCGTCTCGCTAAGTATTTCCTACAAATTGAATTCAAGATAATGGAAAATTAGGGATTCACAATTGAAAGTTGTATGCAAATTGAAGAAGAAGAGACAGTGAATAGAGACAATCTCTTCTTCTCGAGAGAGCGGGCGCGAGAGAGAGAGAAAGAGTAAGGAGAAAGGGGGAAATAGCAGATAGGGTTATTAAAAGGTTCAGCGGCGGTGAGGGCGGCAACGGTGGGGACAGCGGCGGTGGGGGTAGCGGAAGTAGGGGCAGCGGCGGCGGCATCGGTAGAGGGGGCAGCGGCGGCGGAGAAGGAAGAAGAGATACCTAGGGTTTTCTAATAGACATTTGAATTTGGGATTTAATGTAAACTTTGCATTTTATTTTACATGTAATAATATAATACTATAATAAAAGAAATAAAAGAAATTCAAATTAACTTAGTCTACAACAACGCTACTGTGAGGTTAAGACAACGCTTGAAATTACCGTTGTCTTAGGGATCAATGATTACGTCTCTACGACAACCTCATATTATAAGCGTTGTCTTAGGGATCAATGACTAGGCATCTACGACAACCTCATATCATAAGCGTTGTCTTAGGTCTCAATTTTAACCTAAGACTACGCCTCTACGACAACCTCAAGTCATCACCGTTGTCTTAGAGCTTAATTTTACCCTATGACTACGCCTCTACGACAATGCCAATAAAAAGTCGTTGTCTATGAGTGCATTTTTGCACCCTATGACAACGGTTTTATCTACGACAACACCAATTTTGGCTACGACTACGGTTTTTAAAAAAACAGTTGTCTTAGGGGCGTAGTTTATGAGAGAATTTCTTGTAGTGTCCCTTGTCTACCTGTGACATCAGATCTTTGGTGAAAATATTCATCATTGGAAGCAACAACCTCCACTATACGCAGAAACAATGATTTTTACATGCGAAACCTGCGTCGAAAGATCTCAGGAGGATATGTCGGTCTGTCGACAAAATAGTCATTCATCAAACGCTCCTCACCAGATTCACATTCTCTATCAATATACCATCGTCAAGCTCTAGGAGTGTGATATTCCACAATCATATTAGGATTGTTTAGGATCACATCCTCGATAATCTTATCAATTTGATGATTGCTTTGAACAACTCGGTTTTCCCATTAATCAAGTTCTGGGAAATTAATAGAACTAGAACTTGAATCTGAATCAACATATGCATTTTCATTGAAAGACATTTTTGAAGTTAAGGATAAACAATGGTTTGTGTGTAAGTTAGAAATGGATTCAACAAGAATATATAGAATAATCATAGATAGCATGTGAAAGCTACCATAAAGTGAGTGTGATTAAGACAATTCATTTGGAACCTAGTAAATTGATAGACAAGAGCATGTGAATAAAGTAACAACTGCATGTGAAAGAGCTAGTACATTGTTTTTGGAAGCTATAATTATTGACAACTGCATTTGGAGTTAGTGTATATTTCTCAACCTAGAACTAAAGAAGAGAAGACAATTAATTGTGTCACACACTTCATAATTTTAATATCTAATATTTGGAGTTGATTCCAGTTAATAATTCTTAATTATATTATTTATATTTTGAAAATTAATATTATGGTCCATATATTTATTTCTCACACATTTTCGTGGCCATTTCCTTTTGATTTTCTTTTCAGATTCGAGGAATTAGTATATAAATTTTGAAGTCCATTCTAGTCTATTATAATATAACAAAGTGGGTTCTGAAAAAGTTAGGTATGCATGTGAATGTTCGAAAAAAGTTATATATGCACGCAAAATTTTTGAAAAAGCTATATGTGCATGTGAAATTTCGAAAATTTCTAAAAAGTTCTGAAATGAATTTAAAGTAGAGTTGATAACTCAATTGCATAATAAAACAGACTACAATTACATAAAATTAACTAAAATTAAAAGACAATAATTGAAATGTGATAAACTAAAATACAGTACAATAAGATACATCTACTGTAAGGAACATTGTATAGATTTTGATGAAGACAAAACATGTAATAGATTAGGGCCTAGGATCCTATGTATTTAGATTATGTTGTAAAATTCTCTAAGTATAGGATCAGGATGCTTGATGATCAAGACTAAAGCGTGAAGACCTTGCTGCATAAGAAAAACTTTAAAATGATATCAGTATAAGTCTTTGTAGCAGGCTGCTTGAAAAGGATATTGGATGCTCACTGCACAAAGGATGCTGAGTTTGCTAGCTGTATAAGAGATGATGAACTGAAGCTGACTGAAAAACCAGGAAGCTTCAGCAAATTGCTCGGAAGCAGTTACCTCGAAGTACGTGTACAAGGTTTACGTTAGGAACATTTGCAAACTCATCCAATCCAAAGATGCCACGTAATAAACCAAAAAGGAAGTCTGAAGATATGTCAGACTAGGTATGGCAATCGCAGCAACAGATACGTACGATCTTAACAACCTTGTACAAGCAAATCAAAAGAAGCTACGTTGCTCCATGCATGCTGCGAGGAGGAAGCTCTCTCCAACGGGCAGATTTTTCCCTCGCCTATAAATAGAAGAATACTGGAACTTGAAAAATACTTGAAACCTGAAACTCTTGAAATTAAAGCACTCAAGCTATCTAATGCACTATCTTTCATTCTTAGAAGTTTCAAGTCCAGTCTATTGTAGCAAGCACACTCTATCTTAGAGAGCTATCTATACAAAAGCTTGCTGCCTGTGTTGTTGAAGAAAACACCTTATTTACTTTCTTAGACTGTTAGGAGTTGCTTGATCGGAGGTTGTTCCTGATCAAGTATTTATGTTCTTAGTAGAAGAACAAGAGCTCTGTGTGGGCTGGTTGAGTTTGGTCACTAGTGCAGTAACCCTGTGTGGGAGAGACTGACAGTTCTTGTTAGGTTTAGGTTGTCTAAGCGAGGCTTGTGTAAATCAACCATTTGACCTAACAAGGTTCCTCCTTGAGAAGGAGTAGAGAGGACGTACAGGGATTACTCTACCTTTGAACCTTTATAAATCGCTATGTTTATCTTACTTTTTTTGCTTCTGCTATTTCTTTCTTTGTTTCTGCTTATGTGCTTTAACCTGCTGCATATCTTTCATAAGCATATCAACTGTTTTCAGAAAAGAAGCTTTGGTCAAAAGATTTTCCGCTGTGCATAAAACTCTTTTTCTCTAAGTTCACTAAAGGTAACTGCTCAAGCAGTAAACTTCAGGACAGTAAGCTCTTTAGCTACCCACCTGAGTGACTTATCATTTGTTTCAAAAGAAAAGTTTGAAAATTGAGTAGGCTTATTCACCCCCCCCCCCTTCTAAGCCTACTACCTTTTGGGACCAACAAGTAGTATCAGAGCAGGTTGGATTAAAAGTCCGATCTAACTGATCAATCCCTGATCCCTACTTTCTAAAAACCCTTTTCTTTACTTTAATATTCATAAGCATACTAAACATGGATTCTCATAAAGTACCTATGTTCTCCATTGAAGAATATGATGATTGGAAAATACGCATGCAGGAACATCTGTCAGCCATGCATGATGAAATATGGTATGTCATTACTGAAGGACCACCAAGGATCACCAAAGTAAACCCATTGTTTACCAGGGCTGTTGATGAAGCAGCGGAGAGACAAGGAGATGCAGGAGCCATCCCATATCTAGCAGTGTTGGAAAAACCTGGAGAACAATGGACTGCTGACGAGAGAAGGAGAGCAAACCTTGACAATGTAGCAAATAACGCACTATTCCTCACTCTCGAAAAAGGAACCTTCAGCAAGGTGAAAACTTGCAGGACTGCAAAAAAAATCTGGGAAAAGCTCGAGCAAATATGCGAAGACACTGAGCTTACTAAAGAAAACAAAGTCTCTACAGCTACCCAGAAGTTCGAGCTGTTTGAGATGCTACCTGGAGAAACCCTAGAACAGATATATCTAAGGTTTACAGCCATTATCAACGAGCTTGAGTCCCTGGACAAGATCTACATGCAGAAGGAGAAAAACATGAAGGTGCTAAGAGCCCTTCTTGCTGAATGGGATAGCAAGACGACAGCCATGAGAGTGTCCATGGATTTAAAATCTATGAGTACATTCGATCTCTTCTCAGACCTCAAAGCCTTCGAGTTCGACATCAATAGAAGAAAGATAGAAACTGAGGGAAGCAGCTCGAAGGTTACTGCACTGACTGCAAGACAGCCTCAGGAATCTAAGAAAACTAAAGATCAGACAGCTACCTTGGAGGCTACCGCAGAAGAAGACATGGCCTTACTCACGAAGAAGTTCTAAAAGTTCATTAGAAAGAACTCAAGAACATATGGCTTCAGGAAGAAGCAAAATGAAACTGGAACTAGTGGACAGGCACCCTAGTTAAATGCCAAAGCTACTGACCTGTGCTACAACTGCAGGAAGCCAGGTCACTATGCTAGGGAATGTCCATATCCAGAAGTTCACCATTATCTAGAGGATGAACGAAAGGTGAGAAAGGAGAGAAAAAGACAGGAGCGCCAGAAGCAGAGAGCATTGATCGGTGAGACAGAGACCTCTCAGGTAGCTACACCTGAGAAGACATCAAAGAATTAAGAAGAGTCAACCACCGATAGTGACTCGTAGGATTCATCTTCAGATAAAGAAGCGCTAATCTGCCTTATGGCCAAAAATGATGATTCAGAAGACGAGGTAATATATCTTAACCCTCATGTTCAAGTTGACGAAAGGCTGAACATGATTTGTACTTTCAAACATATTATGAGTGACTTCAAGCAGATTACCTCAATTCATGAGGAGCTGAAGCTAGACAATATAAAGCTCAAGAGAGAGCATGCTTCGCTAGAAAGACTACTAGCCCTAGAAAAATCAAAAAGCCAAGCATGCAGTGACCTCAAGGCTGAAATCAGTAAGCTTAGTCTGCAAGTCACTAAGCTGATAAGTGAGAAAAAGGTTCTCACTGAAAAACAATCAATACCTTCAACAAATCCTCCAAAGACTTGGATGCTATGCTAAATATCCAAAGAAGTTTAAAGGATCATGCTGGCATAGGCTACTGTGGAGAAGCTTCCACTTCAACAGCCAGCACCTCAAAGGCACCTAGATTTGTGCCTGCAGTTGTCTCTTATCAAAATGAATTGCCTGCAAGCAGAAGTGCAGGAAGCTTTGATGGAAAGGGAAAAAGACCCCTTTCAGGTATCTACGACAGTAAGTCTGTCAGAAGTTGGCTATAACAACCGAAGTATGCTGGGAGCAGAAGTCATAGACAGTAGCCTAGAAAGGGCAAAAGGTCTCAAGCTCCCTATCTGCCACAGACTTATATGTCTAAAACTAAAGGAACTTGTGTTCCTGAGAGGCAGAGGAAGAAATAATTTTCACACAAAACAGACATGCAGTATTTTAAGGATACTGGTAAATAATTCAGGAACCAACAAGAGTTATAACAAAAAGATTATTATAATGCAAGTATGGGTTCCTAAAAAGAGAATGAAAACTAACAAGAAAGGACCCGTACTTGTATGGGTACCTAAAAAAAAGTAATTTTTCTTTGATTGCAGGAACTTATGACAGGAAGTAGCAAAGATATATGGTACATTGATAGCGGCTGCTCCAGGCACATGACAGGAAACCAGAAGGGCCTTATAAACTTAAAGGCTTCCAAAGGACTCAAAGTCATATTTGGAGACAACTCCAAAGGAAGCACAAAGGGCACTGGTAACTTAATCAAAGGAAATATTTGTATCAAAGACGTATCTCACGTAGAAGGCCTGAAATACAACCTCCTGAGTATAAGTCAATTCTGTGACAAAGGCTACTGTGTGGAGTTCTATCTCAACAAGTGCGTCATTAAGGATAACAAAACTCAGAAAGTCAAGCTCACTGGAACAAGGAAGGGAAATATCTATGTTGCTGATTGGGAATCAGTAACTACAGCGACCTGTTTCATTGCCAAATGAACATCTTAAGCTAGCTAGTTGTGGCACAAGAGGATGAGCCACCTGAATTTCAAAACCATAAACAAGCTAGCTAGGAAAGGACTAGTCTGAGGGCTACCTGACATGGTCTACAAGGAGAAAGCTATTTGTGGAGCGTGCCAGAAAGGAAAACAAGTAAAGAGCTCCTTCAAAAACAAAACCCTTCGTTCTACAGATAGGATACTAGATATGTTACACATGGATCTTTTGGACCAATTGAACTAATTAGCATATCTGGGAAGAAATACACCTTAGTAGTAGTAGATGACTACTCAAGGTCTACCTGGATGATTTTTCTTGCAAAGAAATCGGATACTCAGCAATGTCTGCCAGAGTTCCTGAAGAGGCTGCAAACAGAGAAGAGTCTGAGCATAGTAAAGATCAGAACAGATAGAGGAACTGAATTTACCAACAAATTCATTGAAGCCTACTGCTCAAATAATGGAATCAGGCACGAATACTCAGCAGCAAGGACACCTCAGCAGAACGGAGTTGCTGAAAGGCGTAATAGAACCCTGAAGGAAGCTACAAGGACAATGTTAGCCGAAGCTGAGCTACCAAAGAGATTTTGGGTAGAAGCAACCAACACAGCATGCTACACACAGAACAGATGCCTAATCAACAAGGATCTGAACAAAACTCCATGTGAGTTGTGGTATGGTTACTCTCCTAGTATTGCTTATTTTCACATCTTTGGATGCAAGTGCTTCGTGCTTAACAATGGAAAGGAGTACCTCAAAACATTCGATGCCTTCAGAATCTTCAACAAGAGAACACTTGTTGTAGAGGAATCTATATATAACATCCAAACTAGATGTAGTTATAGATATATACATAAATGAGAATATAGCATGTTAAAATTTATTTAATTACTTAAAATAAAAGCCCAATTTTGTTGTTAAATTTTTGGATCCAAATCAAATTTCATTTTTTTGGATTAGCCCAATATTTGGCCCATATATTTAGCTAATTAATTAAGAAGAAAACTTGGTATTTGCTTCTTTGTTTTCCAATATATATATATAAAACACGTGTACTACTTTTGGATCAATTTGGTATAAGGATAAGCTACACCTTTCTTTTTCCCCATTTCATTTTCATCTTCTTCTTCATTTCATTTTCAGCTTTTTGGCAGGATTGTGGGTTGAGTAAGGGGTCAAGCTTTATTACAAAATTTGTGTTCATTTCAATTGTTGATTGTGTATCTATTTATTTTGTATATATATATATATCAACCTTTGAATATATATATATATATATCTCTCTCACGCCGTCCACTACCGCTGTCCAAGGGGCGGCGCCGTGCGAAGGAGTGGGGAGCAGCGCCGCAAGCGGCGGCGCTGCGTGTGTTGTGTTGTGTGTGTGTGTGTTGTGCGTGTGTTTGTGTGCTATTGTGTTGGGGGGCACTGCCGTGAGTGGCGGCGCTGAGCTGGGAGGTGAGCCGGTGACAGGCCAGTCACCGGCAGGGAGTATGGTGGCGACAGGGGGTGGCTGGGAGCAGGGGAGGGGAAGGTGGGGGTGGCGGTGCCGTGCGAAGGAGTGGGGAGCAGCGCCGCCGCCTGTGTTGTGTTGTGTACGTGTGTTGTGTTGTGTGTGTGTGTTGTGCGTTTGTGTGTGTGTGTGTGTTGTGCGTGTGTGTGTGCGTGTGTTTGTGTTGTTGTGTTGGGCGGGCACCGCCGTGAGTGGCGGCGCCGTGCTGGGAAGTGAGCCGGCGACAGGCCAGTCGCCGGCAGGGAGTATGGTGGCGGCAGCGGGGTGGCTGGGAGCAGGGGAGGGGAAGGTGGGGGTGAGGGTTAGTTTAAATTTTTGATTTTTGTTCAAGGACCTTTCTGCAAAATTTTTACAAATTCTTGTATTATTACTTTCAGCCCTAAATTTATGTAATCTTGCATCTTGATCCTTGTATTATGCTGAAATTATAATTGAACCTTAGAACTACACCGAAATTATATTATGAACCCAAAATTCAACAATAAATGTATTTAGACTACTGTACCGTGTTATAGACATTGGTTTTAATCCACGATTGATACGAACAACGAATTAAACTTCAAAATAGAGAAACACCCTAGTTCGTTCAAGTTATACCTTTATTTAAGAACCTTCGATTAATATCGTATATTAGGAATTTAATATTGCAAGTATTCTATAGATATTTAAGTTAGAGACTAAGTCAACTCCTAAAAATTGTAGGAAATACGAACAAGGAACCGGAGTAAGTAAGCGTGACAACGGAAGCTTTTTGGACACGGGTTACTATTTCGAAGGTGGGGGTAAATGCTTGTTGTTTACTGCTTTATTTTAATGAACATGATTAAATGCGAATATGCTATATGTGATTATGGTACTTTATGGGATTTGAACGTTGACCTTCAGTGTTTATTTTCAATATAATGTGATAAATGTGCATTGTTAATGATAATTTTGGAATTCCATTCACGGCGGCGAGTTAAATACCCGAAGTGTTTCAAAGATGGCCCTTTTCACGCTGGACTTAAAGACTCTAGTTTTCATGGCGGTCTAGCTACCCGAGGGTTTCAATATGGTCCACTTATGTTGGACTTTAAAACTCCAATTTCATGCCGGGCTTAAAGACCCGAGTAATGTTATGATAATTTATTATGGTTATGTGCAGTGAATATTTGATGATTGAAATAATGTGCTTACGTGTCTCCTTTCCCACCTCACTGAGTGATTTTTCTTGTACTCACCCCTTCCATGATTTTATTGCAATAGATAAATACTAGTACGGAGGAAGGCGGAACAGAACGTCTGATACTTTTTGCATGTATAAAAAGATGTATATTTTATATCAGTATGTTCTGAAAAGTATTAGTTTATGTTATGAAACTTATTAACTTTCCGCGGTAAATTTTTCTACAACTCTTTTCACTTTACGAATGTTTGAATTTAGCGATATTTCGGTTACATATCTTTTATCGAAATTTTAAATATCGCTGCACTCCCATTTTTCTTTTTCTTAAGAATTTCTGCGTGTACTCTGATTTTAAGATAATTATTTGTTGAAATGTTTTATTTATGAAATATTCGAAAATAGGGTGTGACAGTATTGGTATCAGAGCCTGGCTCTACCACTATTATTATTATTTTTTTTTTTGTATAGTCTTGCTCATAAAATCATGGGTGTATATTAATGAATACGAACTATATTGATGAGTATGTATTTTAGACAGACAGTTTTGTTTCACCTTCATCCGCCAGGTATGTTTATAATTTATGATGTGATGATTATTATGTGCTGTAGGGTTTTCTCTATTATATGAAAAGGATGGCGATGTCAATAGGATATGGGTAGGTTTAATTATGAGTTAACTATGGAATATACGTAAGAGTTGTGGATGACAGATGGCCGCTATTCGTAGAACCGCTAGAAAAAGGGTACCTAGATATGAGACCCTGGAGGCTAGAGCTACCCGACTTTTCTATGAGAGCAGTGTTGCAGGGGATGTATCCGTGGGAGAGCACATAGCCAGACTTTTTCATTGCTGGCGAGAAGCAGAAGGAGCCACAGGGTAGAATAAGGAACTTAGATGCAGCGAGTCGTCTGATCGAGACACTTCCAAGTTAGTGGACTGCGAGGGCTCGATTAGTATTCAGGGATGAGTTAGTACACTCGGGAGTGGATGGCACTCCGAGTATGGACTTCGGGAGGATGGCCCAGCAGTTGATGGATCTCTGGATGAGGCATAAACAGCCACCTCCACCAGAGAGGGGACAGTTTGACCCGTCCAGTGGGGATTCAGACGAGGAGGAGGACAAGGAGGAGGATCCGGAAGAGGATCCTGAGGAGGATATGGAGGAGGGGGAACCAGGGGGTGTACCACCGGGGGTTCAGGGACCTCCGTCCCCATCGGCTGCCATGGCATAGGGGATGGTTTAACAAGTAGGATCTAGTCTACTTGCTGAATTAAGATGATACACTTTTTATGTATATAATATGTATATATAACCGTACATCGTAGTTTGGGGAAAACTGATAGATGCATATATTATTATAGAGTGTGGATGCAGTTCGACCATTTTGATGTGTATATACGAATAGAACCACCCGCACTTAAAAACCTAGTATGCTCACTAGGAATTTTGTTTGATTAATATATATAAATAAATATATATATTTGCGATGATTAACCTTCTCGATGATAAAACTGTCTTATGTACAAAATCCATTTTCTTTCTATTTTCACGAGAGTTATAGGGTTTTGATCTTTTCTAATCTGAATCATGCCAAAAGGGAGACCACGAAAGAATCTACAGTCCACAGACCAGATGTCGAATAACTCGGCATCAGAGCCAAACATACCTGAAGGGTCGACACCACCACAGCCTACGACTAGTCAATCAGTTTCAGGACCACCAAATAGGGAGCCTATGGAGGATCTGATCACAGTACTATGTAGTCTAGCAGAGCGTATGGGCAATGCGAATGTGACTACTATACCGATAGAGCCAAGAGAAGACGTGAATCGAGTAATCGAACTCTTTTGACGCTTTAACCCACCGATTTTCAGCGGGAAGGGTGAACCGACAGATACTGAAGAATGGCTGAGAGCTCTTGACCGGCTGTTTGCTCATTTGATCTGCACCGAAGCACAAAAAATTTCTTGTGCAATATTTCAATTCACGGAAGAAGCTAACCATTGGTGGGAATCGTATAGTCGGAGCCTGACCATAGAAATGAAAAATGAGATGACATGGGTGGAGTTCAAGGAGATCGTTATGTAGAATTATCTACCTTAATCTTACCGAGATAGGAAGGAGATAGAGTTCCTACATCTCCATCAAGGAACTATGACAGTGGGTGAATGTGAACGAAAATTCAACCAGTTGAGTAGATACGCAACTCATCTGGTGGACACAGAGGTAAAGAAAGTAAGACGTTTCTGTCGAGGACTACGCCCGGATATTGGTACAATATTGGTAGGGCAAGAAGAGACGACGTACGTGAAAATGGTTGAAAGGAGTTTGGAAGTGGCTTCACGTATGCGTACGGAAACTATAGTATCGAAAAGACCAATGGAGGGATTGGGAAAAAGAAAGTGGAGTGGCCCAAATCAGTACAGGGACCTAAACTCAAATAAATGACCCACAATTTGAAACACTTCAAGTGCTCCTATGATGAATACCAGACTTCCTTGTTTTCAGTGCGGGAAGAATCATTCAGGACAGTGTTTGCTTAGGTCGGGACGATGTTATTGGTGCAAGGAACCAGGGCACAATAGAGATGTTTGCCCAAAACGGCCACGTGAGGGCCCAACTACAGAGACGAGGCCCAACTCGGGAAGAGCTCGCGTCTTTGCTCTCACCTGCAATGAAGCTACTGATGAGCCGGAGACTATGGCAGGTATGTTATCAGTTTGTAACTTACATGCACTTGTCTTATTTGATACGGGGGCAACCCATTCTTTTATTTCCGTCAAGTTTTATAATCTTTTGGGATTAGAAAAAATTTTGGTAGACAATAGCACCCTAGAGGTTAGTATACCTTCGGGAAAAACTGTAAGGACCCAACGGGTGTGTCGAAACTTAGGGATAGCCTTTGAAGATAAAACCCTCTATGCTATATTGCACGTGTTGGAGATGAAGGACTTTGATGCAATCCTAGGGATGGATTGGCTTAAAAATAACCATGCCACAATCAAATGTCACCAGAGGGAAATTCTTTTCGAACCACCTGAGGGTGAAAAGTTTACGTTCTTCGGAACTCGTTTTAGGTTAAATCTTAAGGTTATTACGGCAGTGCAAGCTGTAAAGTTGCTCAAGAAAGGAGATTGTGAGGCGATGTTGGTTAATTTAGTGGATCCTCAGCAAAAACCAGATCCCATTGATGGAGTTCTAGTGCTGAATGAATTCAAGGATGTCTTTCCAAAGGAGTTACCTGGACCACCACCAGATAGAGAAGTGGAGTTCGGGATAGAACTGGTGCCTGGATCTGCACCAGTGTCTAAAGCACCGTTTCGGATGGCACCAAAAGAGCTACAGGAATTAAAGGTTCAACTACAAGAACTTATAGAGAAAGGTTTCATTCGCCCAAGTGTATCATCATGGGGAGCTCTGGTGCTATTCGTAAAGAAGAAGGACGCAACTTTCCGAATGTGCATAGATTACCGAGAGCTAAACAAAAGGACCATAAAGAATAAGTATCCTTTACCTCGAATTAAGGATCTGTTTGATCAGTTAAGAGGTGCGAGTGTATTCTCAAAGATCGATTTAAGATCCGGATATCATCAAGTGAAGATTAAGAAGGAAGATATATCTAAGACCGCTCTCCGAACAAGGTATGGTCACTACGAGTTTATAGTGATGCCTTTTGGATTAAGCAATGCACCAGCAGTTTTCATGGATATGATGAATCGCGTCTTCCACCCATATCTCGATCGTTTCGTGATAGTATTTATTGATGATATTTTGATCTACTCAGATAACAAGACGCACCATGAAGAACATTTAAGAATCGCATTAGGGATTTTGCGAAGGGAAAAATTATACGCAAAATTCAAGAAGTGCGAGTTCTGGTTAAACAGAGTATCTTTTCTTGGACACATTGTGTCTGAAAAAGGAATAGAAGTGGACCCTGCCAAGGTAGAAGCGGTTAGTAACTGGAAGGCACCGGTGAATGTAAATGAGGTGCGAAGTTTTCTCAGATTGGCAGGATATTATAGGAGATTCATTGAAGGATTCTCCAAGATCGCTACTCCCATGACCCGGTTAACTCGGAAGGATACGAAGTTCCAATGGATTGATCAATGTGAGAAGAGTTTTCAAGAGTTAAAGAGAAGGCTAATTACTGCACCAACATTGGTAGTTCCGGATGGAACGAAAGGATTTGTAGTCTACAGTGATGCATCCAAACAAGGGTTAGGATGTGTTTTGATGCAACAAGGAAATGTGATAGCTTATGCATCAAGACAATTAAGAATCCATGAGCAAAATTATCCGACTCATGATTTGGAGTTTGCGGCTGTAGTGTACGCACTTAAGATTTGGCGACACTATCTATATGGAGGGAAATGCGAGATTTACACTGATCATAAGAGCCTGAAGTATTTCTTTGAGCAAAAAGAACTAAATATGAGGCAACAGAGATGGTTGGAATTGGTAAAGGACTATGATTGTACAATCCTTTACCATCCGGGAAAGGTGAATGTCGTTGCCGATGCGCTTAGCCGAAAGAGATCTGGAAAGGTAATTTGTCAACTTACCAGTCAAGATACGTTGGCAAGAGAGATGGCTCGGTTAAGTTTGGAGATAGTTGTACCACCAAACAGTATCAAGGCTAGGATTACAGCGTTGATGGTACGACCCACTTTACGGGAACAGATAATAGAAGTCCGACGAGATGACAAGTTCCTACAACGAATAAAGGAACGTCTGGAGAAAGGAGGAGCGGAAGGATTTATGAAGTCCGCCGATGGAGGTATTACATTTAGAGGAAGACTTTGCGTGCCAAAGAACGATGAGCTGAGAAACAGAATTCTGGATGAATCACACTCCACTCAGTACACAGCCCATCCTGGAGGCACGAAAATGTATCAAGATCTCAAGAAAATTTTCTGGTGGCAGAACATGAAAGGCAGCATTGGACTTTTTGTTAAAAGATGTCTCGTCTGTCAGCAAGTAAAAGCGGAACATCAACGACCAGGAGGGATGCTGGTACCACTGGAAATACCAGAATGGGTCACTGCTCTACCACTAGAGATCCTCGTTTTACATCTCTTTTTTGGTATAGCTTACAAAAGGAATTAGGGACTAAGCTAGCCTTCAGTACAACTTTCCATCCACAGACAGATGGACAAACTAAGCGAACAATTCAAACTCTGGAAGATATGCTGAGAGCTTGCGCGCTAGATTTCCATGGGAGTTGGGAGGAACATCTGTTCCTGGTGGAATTCGCCTACAATAACAGTTATCAGTCCACCATAGGAATGGTACCTTATGAAGCGTTATATGGTAGGAAGTGCCGATCACCCATTTGTTGGAACGAAGTGGGCGAGAAGAAAGTGTTAGGGATGGAGTTAATGGACCAAACGATAGAAGTCATAAAAGAATTCGAGCAAGGATAAAAACGGCACAAGATCAACAGAAGTCCTACGCCGATAAAAGAAGAAGAGAACTAAAGTTTGAAGTAGGTGAAAAAGTTTTTCTGAAAGTATCGCCTACTAAAGGAATCTATCGTTTTGGAAAGAGGGGTAAGTTAAAACCAAGGTATATAGATCCGTATGAAGTTCTTGAACGGATAGGCGAGGTAGCGTACCGACTTGCCTTACCTCCAGATTTCGCAGGCATTCACAACGTGTTTCATGTATCTATGCTACGGAAATACGTATTTGATCTGAGTCACATAATTCATCAAGAAAGTATTGGACTCGAAAAAGATATATCTTATGAAGAGACTCCTGTTGCGATATTAGATAGAAAGGTGCTTAAATTTAGAACCAGAAATAAAGTCTTAATAAAGGTGCAATGGAGTCAACACAATCCCAATTAGGCCACGTGGGAGGATGAAAGAGAGATCGCTTCGAAATACCCGAATCTACCTTACTTCGGTACGTTTTAAATTTGGAGGATGAAATTTCTTTTAGGAGGGAAGAATATAACATCCAAACTAGATGTAGTTATAGATATTTACATAAATGAGAATATAGCATGTTAAAAATTTATTTAATTACTTAAAATAAAAGCCCAATTTTGTTGTTAAATTTTTGGATCCAAATCAAATTTCATTTTTTTGGATTAGCCCAATATTTGGCCCATATATTTAGCTAATTAATTGAGAAGAAAACTTGGTATTTGCTTCTTTGTTTTCCAATATATATATAAAACACGTGTACTACTTTTGGATCAATTTGGTATAAAGATAAGCTACACCTTTCTTCTTCCCCATTTCATTTTCATCTTCTTCTCCATTTCATTTTCAGCTTTTTGGCAGGATTGTGGGTTAAGTAAGGGGTAAAGCTTTATTACAAAATTTGTGTTCATTTCAATTGTTGATTGTGAATCTATTTATTTTGTATATATATATATATATCAACCTTTGAATATCTCTCTCTCTCTCTCTCTCATGCCGTCCACTGCCGCTGTCAAGGGGGCGGCGCTGTGGGGCGGCGGCGCCGTGTGAAGGAGTGGGGAGCAGCGCCGCCGGCGGCGGCGCTGCATGTGTTGTGTTGTGTACGTGTGTTGTGCTGTGTGTGTGTGTTGTGCATGTGTGTGTGCGTGTGTGTTGTGCGTGTGTGTGTGTGTGTTTGTGTTGTTGTGTTGGGCGGGCACCACAGTGAGTGGCGGCGCCGTGCTGGGAGGTGAGCCGGCGACAGGCCAGTCGCCGGCAGGGAGTATGGTGGCGGCAGCGGGGTGGCTGGGAGCAGGGGAGGGGAAGGTGGGGGTGAGGGTTAGTTTAAATTTTTGATTTTTGTTCAAGGACCTTTCTGCAAAATTTTTACAAATTCTTGAATTATTACTTTCAGCCCTAAATTTATGTAATCTTGCATCTTGATCCTTGTATTATGTTGAAATTATAATCGAACCCTAGAACTACACCGAAATTATATTATGAACCCAAAATTCAACGATAAATGTATTTAGACTACTTTACCGTGTTATAGACATTGGTTTTAATCCACGATTGATACGAACAACGAATTAAACTTCAAAATAGAGAAACACCCTAGTTCGTTCAAGTTATACCTGTAAAGAACACGACCTCGAATCGCAGCTCGATCAACCACTCAACCAAGACACTCACTATAACAACGCTTATGTGTTGCGAACGAAAATGAAGATCAAATCACAACGAAACGTAAATGATAATGAGAACAAACGATATACGTGGTTCGGCCAACACTCTGGGCCTACATCCACGGATTGCAACAGCAAGAAATTCACTCAGGATCGATCACAATTCAGATTACAAGAATAACCCAGATTAGGGTTTATGCATGAAAGAAACTCGCTCACAAATCTAATCTATTCTCTCTGAATACACGATGAAAACTGATGATTCTTCTTGCCCATTATGCATGCTTATATATCGCTCAAAACCCCTCAATCAATTCTTGATTTAATTGGTTACAAGTTGCTCAATTTCTGTTATGAATACTAACTGCGCGAAATGAACCCTAACTAAAACCTAATAACTAATTTAACCACCCTGAACCGCTGCGCCCGGTTCAGCTATATCCGCTCCGGTTCTGCATGATCCGAACCCGGTTCCTAAAACTACTCATCTTGATGGATTCATATTTCACAATTCTCCACCTTGAATCCAAACGTATCAGTCACCTGAGACCTGCAAAACAGAAGCAATTCTCCAAAAATATGTTAGTGTTGTGTTTGCCAAGTTTTAACATTTACAAGGTTCATGCAATGCAAAAACTTGGTGTTATTCAACGCCTTGGTTAACATATCCGATGGATTATTCTCAGTATCAATCTTAACCACCCTTATCAAACCTTTTTCTACTATATCTCTCACAAAATGTAGCTTCACATCAATATGCTTTGATCTCTCATGAAATACTTGATGTTTAGCTAGATGAAGTGCGCTTTGATTATCACAATGTATCATAACACTCTGCTGATATACTCCCAGTTCTCTTATCATGTCTTTTAACCACATGGATTCCTTTATAGCTTCTGTCATTGCCATGTACTCGGCCTCTGTGGTAGACAAGGCAACCATCGACTGATGCACACTTCTCCAGCTGATTGTTGTCCCATATAGAGTGAATATGTAGCCTGTGAGTGACTTCCTAGTGTCTATATTTCCAGCAAAGTCAGAGTCCACATATCCTACTAGATGATCTTTGCTGTAAAGTTCATCTTGTCGCTTATAGATTAAACCTTTGTCTGCAGTTCCAAGTACATATCTTAGCATCCATTTCAGAGCTTCCCAATGTGGTCTTCCAGGATTGGCCATAAATCTGCTAACCATGCTCATTCCATAGGCTAGATCTGGCCTACTACACACCATGGCATACATTAAGCTACCTACTCCACTAGCATAAGGCACACCATGCATATATCTCTTGTCTTGATCTGTGACTGGTGCTTGCTTATTTGAGAGCTTGATGTGCTGCCCGATGGGAGTGAGAGCTATCTTAGCTTTGTGCATGAAATACCTCTTTAAGACCTTGTTTAGATAATCTATTTGATAGAGGCAAAGTTTCCCAGTTTGTCTATCTCTTTTTATGTCCATGCCAAGAATTCTTTTGGCATCTCCTAAGTCCTTCATGTCAAACTGAGAGCTTCACTTGGCTTTGAGTTGATTGATTCTTTGCATACTTGAGCTAGCCAATAGCATGTCATCTACATAAATCAGTAGATAGGTGACAACCTTATTCCCATCTTTCTCAAGATATACACAGCTATCATAAGGACATCTTATCATTCCAATACTTATCATGAACTCATTGAATCGCTTATACCATTGTCTTGGACTTTGCTTAAGTCCATAAAGTGATCTTTCCAGTTTGCAAACCTTATTTTCATTTCCAGGAAGTATGAAGCCTTCGGGATGCTTCATATATATGGTTTCCTCTAAATAACCATGTAAGAAGGCAGTTTTGACATCAAGTTGTTGGAGTTCCATGTTCCACTGATTGACTAAGGCAATGAGAAGTCTAATAGAGCAATGTTTTACTACTGGAGAGAAGATCTCATTAAAGTCGATTCCTTCTCTTTGAGTAAAACCCCTAGCTACCAATCTTGCCTTAAATCTTATTGTTTCAGTTTCAGAGGCCTCAACCTTTTTCTTAAAGATCCACTTGCTTCCTACAATTTTTTGTTTCTCAGGCTTGTCTACTAATTTCCAGGTATTGTTCTTCTCAAGAGACATCAATTCTTCATTCATTGCTTCTATCCATCTTTCCCTATCTTTAGAAGCTATAGCTGCTTTAAAATCTTGAGGCTCAGCATAGTCAATATCCTGAGCAACAGTCAAGGCATAAGATACTATATCAGCTTGGCCAAACCTTGATGGAGGATGAATCCTTCTTCTTTCTCTATCCCTTGCCAAACTATAGTTTCTTAAGTCTTGATGTTCTTCATCTTCTAGAGTGGTGTAATCCTCTTCATGATCATCTCTCTGATTTTCAGCTTGGCTTTGTTCCTCAGGAAGATTTGTATCATGATGATTTTCATGCTCAGCAGGTTCTTCAGGGTTTGGCTCTACCTCAACAGATGTTTCATGCTCGGTCTGATTGTCATTGATGGCCTTATATCCCATTACTCCTTCTCTAAAAGTGACATCCCTACTAATAAAACATCTTTGATGACCAGGTTCCAAAGACCATAGCTTATATCCTTTTATACCCCTAGTATAACCTATGAAGATGCATTTGATAGCTCTAGGTTCCAATTTGTCTTGTCTAACATGAGCAAACGCTAGACAACCAAATACCTTGAGATATGAATAGCTTGGTACACTACCATTCCATACTTCATCAGGAGATTTAAATTCAATAGAAGGGGAAGGAGATTTATTTACCAAATAGGCTGCTGTTGAAACAGCCTCTCCCCAAAATGACTTTGGTAAGTTTGCATCCAGTAACATACATCTCACTCTCTCCAATAAGGTCCGATTCATCTGTTCAGCCACCCCGTTTTGCTGTGGATTAGATGCTACTGTTTTGTGCCTTGTTATCCCCTTCTCCTTCCAGAATTCCTGAAACTCAAAAGACAAATACTCCAAACCATTATCAGTCCTTAAAAACTTTAAGGTTTTACCTGTCTTTGTCTCTTGTTGCTTGAGCCAATCTTTGAATGTTTGGAATGCCTCTGATTTGTGCTTTAGAGTGTGTACCCAGACCTTCCTCGAATAGTCATCTATCATTGTCATGAAGTACCTTGCTCCTCCATGAGTGGTAGTCCTTGCTGGACCCCAGATATCCGAATGGATATACTCCAATGGTTGAGTTGATTTATGCTTTGCAGTTGGATAGGGTAACTTTGTAGCTTTTCCCATTACACACTGATCACAAAATTGAAGTGTTGTAGCTTTGTTGTTACCCAGTAATCCTTGCTTAGATAATAAGATCAGCCCCTTTTCTCCTAGATGGCCAAGTCTCTTGTGCCATAAGTTTGTTTCTTCACAGCTCATTGTTGGATTTGCAGCTGCAGTAACAGTGTCTCCCAGTAGGATATAAAGCCCGTTCTCCTTCCTACCTTTTAATATCACTTAATCCCCTTTGGTCACCAAAATCTTTCCAGCTTTTGTGTTAAATTCGTAGCCTGCAGATGTTATAAACCAAGTGATATGAGATTTCTTTTCAAATCAGGAATGTACCTTACTTCTGAAAGTTTCTTGATGCTTCCATCATGGAGTTTCAGAATGATAGTTCCCATTCCCTTCACTCTACAAGCTTGATCGTTGCCCAGTAACACTGACCCTCCTTCTTCTTCCTTGTAGTCTACAAACCATTCCTTCCTAGGACACATGTGGAAACTACACCCGGAATCAAGGACCCATTCATCAGTGATGTTAGTAGTCGAGATGCATAACATATCAGCCCTCTCATAGCCATTTTAAGCTACAGCTGCCTCTGGAGTTTTGGGTTGAGCCTTTGCTTTATTCTTCTCTGGACAATTCTTCTTTAGATGTCCTATTTTATGGCAGGAATAACACTTCCTAGTTTCAGTGTTGCCTTCATTTGACTTGTCTTCTTGATTGGAACTTTTCTTCTTATTCCTTTCTTGATTCCTCTTAGGACCTTTGTTCTTGATACTCAATCCTTCACCCAGTGGTTGGGACTTCGAGTCAGCATGATTTTGAAGCACCTTCGTCTTGATAGTCATAACCACTTCATCCAAAGTTAGCACTGACAAACGACCATATATCAATGCATCTTTAAATGCATCTAAGGACTTTGGCAGTGAATTGAGCAGCATGAGGGCTTTGTCCTCATCTTTAACCTGTTCTTCTATGTTCTCTAAGTCATCTACAATCTTGTGAAACTCCTCTAGCTTCTCTGCAACTCGCTTCTCATCTGAGATCTTAAAATTCAAGAGTTTTTGTTTGAGATATAACCTGTTTGCCAAAGACTTAGTGAAGTAGAGGGAATCCAATTTCTTCCATATGGCCGACGCTGATGTTTCCTTGCATACTTCTCTCAATGCCTTCTCACCAAGACAAAGTATGATTGCACTTCGTGCTTTTCGTTCAATCTCAGCCCGTTTCTCCGCCGTTTCAGAAGAATGCTCACCTTCTTCAGACTGCAACGCACTTTCAAGATTGTGTTGAATCAGCAATGCCTCCATTTGCACCTTCCATAAGTTGAAATCTCCCTTTCCTGTGAACTTGGCCACATCTAATCTCATCGAGCCCATTCTTGTCGTGGTTAGCTTCCCACAGATGGCGCCAATTGTAAAGAACACGACCTCGAATCGCAGCTCGATCAACCACTCAACCAAGACACTCACTATAACAACGCTTATGTGTTGCGAACGAAAATGAAGATCAAATCACAACGAAACGTAAATGATAATGAGAACAAACGATATACGTGGTTCGGCCAACAATTTGGGCCTACATCCATGGATTACAACAGCAAGAAATTCACTCAGGATCGATCACAATTCAGATTACAAGAATAACCCAGATTAGGGTTTATGCATGAAAGAAACTTGCTCACAAATCTAATCTATTCTCTCTGAATACACGATGAAAACTGATGATTCTTCTTGCCCATTATGCATGCTTATATATCGCTCAAAACCCCTCAATCAATTCTTGATTTAATTGGTTACAAGTCGCTCAATTTCTGTTATGAATACTAACTGCGCGAAATGAACCCTAACTAAAACCTAATAACTAATTTAACCACCCTGAACCGCTACGCCCGGTTCAGCTATATCCGCTCCGGTTCTGCATGATCCGAACCCGGTTCCTGAAACTACTCATCTTGATGGATTCATATTTCACAATACCTTTATTTAAGAACCTTCGATTAATATCGTATATTAGGAATTTAATATTGCAAGTATTCTATAGATATTTAAGTTAGAGACTAAGTCAACTCCTAAAAATTGTAGGAAATACGAACAAGGAACCGGAGTAAGGAAGCATGACAACGGAAGCTTTTGGGACACGGGTTACTATTTCGAAGGTGGGGGTAAATGCTTATTGTTTACGGCTTTATTTTAATGAACATGATTAAATGCGAATATGATATATGTGATTATGGTACTTTATGGGATTTGAACGTTGACCTTCAGCGTTTATTTCCAATATAATGTGATAAATGTGCATTGTTAATGATAATTTTGGAATTCCATTCACGGCGGGTTAAATTCCCGATGGGTTTCAAAGATGGCCCTTTTCACGCTGGACTTAAAGAATCCAGTTTTCATAGCGGGCTAGCTACCCGAGGGTTTCAATATGGCCCACTTATGTTGGACTTAAAAACTCCAATTTCATGTCGGGCTTAAAGACCCGAGTAATGTTATGATAATTTATTATCGTTATGTGCAATGAATATTTGATGATTGAAATAATGTGCTTACGTGTCCCCTTTCCCACCCCGCTGAGTGATTTTTCATGTACTCACCCCTTCCATGATTTTATTGCAACAGATAAATACTAGTACGGAGGAAGGCGGAACAGAACGTCTGATACTTTTTGCATGTATAAAAGGATGTATATTTTATATCAGTATGTTCTGAAAAGTATTAGTTTATGTTATAAAACTTATTAACTTTCCGCTGTAAGTTTTTCTACAACTCTTTTTACTTTACGAATGTTTGAATTTAGCGATGTTTCGGTTACTTATCTTTTGTCAAAATTTTAAATATCGCTGCACTCCCCTTTTTCTTGTTTTAAGAATTTTTGCGTGTACTCTGATTTTAAGATAATTATTTGTTGAAATGTTTTATTTATGAAATATTCGAAAATGGGGTGTGACACTATACATGTGGTCTTTGATGAACCATATTGTAGTAGTGCTGATATAGAAGAACTCTAAGAAGAGTTGGACAAAACTCACATCAACAACAATCATGTTGAGTATGTTGATGTGCAATTACCAAATCTTCAAAATATGGATAGAACTTCACCATCCCACATTAGAAATGACTCTAACTTGCAAGTACCTACTCAGACTCAGGAACCTAAAATCAATCAGGAACCTCAGGAAGATCAGCCAACAAATATGAACCAGAATCCAATAGAAGAGCAACCTCAGCAAGCTGATGAAGTAAGAAGAAGATGGCTCAAAGATCACCCTAGACTTGATTATAGGAGATTTCACCTCTGGAGTAAGGACAAGAAGATCAAATAATCATGAAGCCATGTTTGCTTACTTCATATCACATGTAAAACCCAAGCACCCTGAGAAAGCTCTGGAGGATACCAACTGGGTTCAAGCCATGCAGGAATAATTGAATGGATTTGAAAGTAACCATGTTTGATACCTGGTTCCCAAACCTACTCATCAAGGAGTTATTGGAACTAAGTGGGTATTCAAGAATAAGCTAGATGAAGAAGGACAAGTTGTAAGGAACAAGACTAGGCTAGTGGCGAAAGGATACTGCTAGGAAGAGGGAATTTATTTTGATGAAACATTTGCTCCAGTAGCCAGACTTGAAGTTATCAGGACCTTTCTAGCTTATACAACTCACAAGAATCTCACTGTGTATCAAATGGATGTAAAGAGCGCTTTCCTGAATGGGATGTTAGTAGAAGAGGTGTATGTTGAACAACCACCTGGTTTCAAAGAGAATGCTGACAGGATGGACTATAGACTAAGAAAAGCTCTTTATGGACTGAAGCAGACACCTAGAGCATGGTATGACACTTTGTCAAAATATCTGCTGGATAATGGATTCAAGAAGGGCAAGGTAGATAAGACCCTATTTAGGATCCAGGATGAAGATAGCATCCTGCTTGTCCAAATATATGTGGATGACATCATATTTGGTTCAACCAACAAAGAGCTATGCAGGAAGTTCTCCAACCTGATGCAATCCAAATTTGAAATGAGTATGATGAGAGA
The DNA here is from genome assembly GCA_005771605.1 of Scutellaria baicalensis. Lineage (NCBI taxonomy): Eukaryota > Viridiplantae > Streptophyta > Magnoliopsida > Lamiales > Lamiaceae > Scutellaria > Scutellaria baicalensis. The sequence goes on from CM016726.1 coordinate 2,224,039, forward strand.
ACTAAGCTTTTTCCTTGGATTACAAGTCAGGCAGCTTGATCAAGGAACCTTCATAAATCAGGTGAAGTATACAAAGGAACTGATCAAGAAATTTGGAATGGAGAACGTCAGTACTGTAAGCATTCCAATGCCAATGTCGGGAAGCCTGAACAAAGATGAAGAAGGAAAAGCAGTTGACATCACCAAATATAGGAGACTAATTGGGTCACTGCTCTACCTCACAGCAAGCAGGCCAGACATCATGTTTACAGTTGGAATGTAGGCAAGATATCAAGTTGCCCCCAAGAAATCCCACTGTTGAAACATATTTAAGTATGTTTTGATGAAACAAAACCTTAAAGAAATTAACCCTCATTCTATAAACATAACCAATCTTAGGAGAGGTTACTGCAAAAAGATAGATCAGAGAAAGTGTCAAAGGAAAGACACTACAGAGAATGGTGAAAATAATCTGGTAGACTAATTAGGATACTGCTTACTGCAGGAAGCTAACAGGAAGAAACTATGCTTAAAGCATACTGCAGAGCAGCAAGTTATCGAAGGCTCAAGCTACCTGGAATAGACCATGCCAAGGCAGACTGCGAAGTAACATACTACAGAAGCCTCAAGCCACCTAATGGAGCAAGCCAGGGAAGGAAGCTCCAGAGTGAGCACAAGGAGGAAGCTACAAAGCAGACATGAGAAGAAGTCAAAAGTTACCGGTAGAGAGAAGAGGAATGAAGCAAATCAGATGAAGACACGTGGAAAGCGAAAAGCTGGCGTGTAACAGAAGAAGTGTGGCACATTGAATAATGGAAATATACCTACCTTCAACGGGCAGATTTCCTAAATCTATAAATAGAAGAAGACTGAAGACTAAGAAGTGAGAGAGAGAGAGGAAGCGAGCGAGAACGTGCAAGAGAAAAGAAGCGAGCAACATAAAGCATGAAGAATAGCTCGTAGAAAGAAGAGCACAAAAGAGAGCTCAGAAGAGAAAGCTCAAAAAGAGGGGGAAGGGCATACAAAAAAGAAGAAGAAAAGAGTGTACAAAAGATAACAAGTGAGATGAAAGCTCAAACACTATATGCCCAGAAACGCATACTCAGTCATACAGTCCAGGCAGCAAGCTACAACAGATCAACCTGTAAAAGAAGCCTAAGCTTGCTGCATCCAGTTGAAGAAGAAGAAGAAGAAGACAAACCTTTTAAGGATTGTCTTGGAGTGCTTAGTGCGAGGAACAAAGTCCTGCTAAGCTGTCCACTTTCTAAAGAAGAAAGTGAGGACCCTGGCTGGGTTGAATAGGATCCTGTGTGGGTCGGTTAGGAGAGTAGGCAAGCAGCTGTGAGCAGCTATGAGTAAGCTTGCTCCTTACTTGTTAAGTGTGTGTTGTAATAGATAGGGCTATGTAAATCAACAAGATTAACAAATGTTCCCTCTTGAGAAGAGGCAGAGAGGATATAGAAGGATTACTCCACCTTCGAACCTCTATATATTCATGTGTTTATTTATGCTTACTCCTCTATATGTCTATCTTAAGTTAGAAGCACGTCTTGCATATTTGATCTTTACAGGATAGAAAGCTTCCGTATATAACTCTGATAAGTAACCTCCCAAAAGGTTACTGTCTCCCGACCAAAGCCTCCAAGAAATAAGAAAAGTTTGAAAATTGAGTAGGCTTATTTACCTCCCCTCTAAGCCTACTGCCACTTGGGACCAACACCCACCTTACAACGGTAAAAAGGATTATCCGATATCTAAAGGGAACCAAGAAGTAGGCTTGTGGTACCCTAAAGATGGTGGAATCAAACTAATTGGGTACACTGATTCTGATTTTACAGGTTGCAAAATTGGTAGAAAAAGTACCAGCGCAACTTACCAAATGCTGGCAAATCACCTAGTATCCTGGTTATGCAGGAAGCAAACTTTCATAGCCACCTCTACAGTCGAAGCTGAATATGTTGCTGCAGGAAGCTGTTGGCTTCGAGATTATAACATCACCGAAAAGGAAACTCCAATCATGTGTGACAACACGAGTGCGATAGCAATTACACACAACCTTGTTTTTCACTCAAGAATAAAGCACATCGATATTCGACACCACTTCATCAGAGACCATGTGGAAAAGAAGGACATCTCTCTGGAGAAGATTCACACTGACCAGCAGCTAGCTGATATATTCACAAAACCTCTTTGTAAATCAAGATTTTCTTATCTAAGAAATGAATTGGACATCATTAAGATAAGCTAACTTCCTTTAATAAACTTTTATTAAGTGTCCTACAGCTTAGGGGGAAGCCAGGAAGCCTTGGAAAAATGTAAATTTTTTGAAGCTTAAAAGGAGTCAAGAAAGGATACTGAAAAAGGTTCCTGCCAAAGGTCCCTGATGTAGGCTGCTGACAAAGCTCACTGAAACGACACATCAGTACATGCCATTTGGGAAAGTAATCATCACAAAGGAACCCACGAAGCGCACGATCAAAAGAAACTGTCAATCCAAAGACGTGGCGCATCAAATCAAGCTATGTTATCCAATAAAAGGCGGCGATTTTTGCAAATTAGCCCCTCAAGATCTTCGAAAAGTCAAAAAGCAATCAGCACATTAAATGCCAGGAGAAGTCTGCTGAAAAGGCTGCTCCTAAAAAGCATACTGCTGAAGAGGCTGCTCCTAAAGAGCCCACTGTTTAGAAGTCTGCTAACTTACAGACTTCTATGAAATAGAAAGAAGTTGGAGAGGCACCGGCAGAGAAAGGGCCCTCTAGTGAAAAATTTTCTGGTGATGAGGAGGAGAGTGTTGATGAGTGGATGTTGAGTAGCTCCTCTGACAATGATGATGGTGCACCCAGTGAACAGGGTGCAACCGGAGCCAAAAAATCCAATACACTAACCCCTTCTCTTTCTGTGCAGGATGTTGAACAAAAATCTATTGATGATGTATTCAAAACCGTGGGGAAAATTGGCAAGTCCCTGGGCAAAGCAAGCCGCCAAATGAGAGCCGAAGCAAAGAAGGATCTGTTTAAAGCTTCCTTTCTTGTTGACACTCTTAATGCAACTTTGGCGAAACTTTAGGCGACTAACAGTTCTCATGCCTCATCCACCAGCCTTGTTGACACCATCAAGAGCATGAACGATAAGCTCAACTCACACGAGAAGAAGCTGCTAGAGATCGAGTTGGAGCAGAAATCTATATCTTTTTCCCTCAAGAAAATTGACGACTCTCAGTTTGAACAGAAAAAAACTTTAGAGGATCATACCGACCTTTTAACTAGTATGCATTCGATGATAAAGTTTGGAGTCAGACGGGATTTTGATGATAACAAAAAGGGGGAAGATGCATCAAAGAGGATCGAGCAAATGAGGCAGCAGGATCCTTCCTCTTGCAGGCAGCTTGCAATTCTGCTAAGGAAGGATTCAGGAGAAGATGGAGGAGGCCATGGAGGAAGCTCCAGAGGACACCCAGATAGCAGCTCAACCAAAAGAAAATCTAATGCTATCTCAGGTGTCCATCCTAGTCTTCAAAGAGGAACATAAGAAAGGGAGGAGAAGAGTCGAAGAGCTTTTTAAAGCATCAGATGCTCACATTGAGAAGTTATCAAAAGAAAGTATGCACCAGACTCTCTACTCATCTTATTGGATGAAAGTCTAGATATTTGGAGCCCCAAATTCAAAGAATGGCAACTTCCAGAAGTCGACCTGCCTACTACTCAGAATCCAGAATACCTACAGATCGAAACCTTCAAACGAGCAGAGTATCTGAAGTACTACTCCATGCTATGCAGGGAGTCCACCATCATCAAAGGAAAAACTCATCGTGAGGGCTCCAATACTTCAAGAACCTTGCTAGCAGGGGTGTACTTCCAATACAGATGAAGCTGAAAAACAGAATGAACAAAGGGAATTCATCCCCTTCTGTGAAGATTTCTGGTTAAGGTATGATGAGACTCCTGAGATAAAAAGGATGATGGAACCAACTTATCAAGAGTCTATCCTGAATTGGTGGAAGGGTTCGAAGAATGAAAGAAGACAAAGAGCCTCCTGGTTGAAAATACCCTAAATCTTTTCTGTTTACTACTTGTTTCTCTGTGCTTTAGTTTATTATATTTTGCTCTAAATTCTTCTGAGTTTATCATCTCAATAAATCTAGCATTCGTTCTTTTAAAAGAGCTCACTACTTGTGATCTTGTGCTTATTTTCTCCTTTAAAACCTTGCTCTTATTGTCTATTGATTTCTCTTGCTGTGAAATAACCATGTGATCTTACATAATATCTGATAAGTCTTTTATCCTCTTAAAGGAGTTTTGTCATCATCAAAAAAGGGGAAATTGTAAGGAACATTGTATAGGTTTTGATGAAGGTAAAACATGTAATAGATTAGGACCTAGGATCCTATATATTTAGATTATGTTGTAAAATTCTCTAAGTATAGGATCAGGAGACTTGATGATCAAGACTGAAGCGTGAAGACCTTGCTGCATAAGAAAAACTTTAAAATGATATAAGTATAAGTCTTTGCAGCAGGCTGCTTGAAAAGGATATTAGACGCTCACTGCACAAAGGATGCTGAGTTTGCTAGCTGTATAAGAGATAAGTAAGCTGAAGCCGACGGAAGAACCAGGAAGCATCAGCAAACTGCTCGGAAGCAGTTACCTCGAAGTAAGTGTACAAGGTTTACGTTAGGCACAGTCGTAAACTCATCCAATCCAAAGATGCCACGTAATAAACCAAAAAGGAAGTCTGAAGATATGTCAGACTAGGTATGGCAATCGCAGCAACAGATTCATACGATCTCAACAACCTCGTACGAGCAAATCAGAAGGAGCCACGTTGCTCCATGCATGCTGCGAGGAGAAAGCTCTCTCCAACGGGCAGATTTCTCTCTCACCTATAAATAGAAGAAGACTGGAACTTGAAGAATACTTGAAACCTGAAACTCTTGAAATCAAAGCACTCAAGCTATCTAACACACTATCTTTCTATTCTTAGAAGTTTCAAGTCTAGTCTATTGCAGCAAGCACACTCTATCTTAGAGAGCTATCTATACAAAAGCTTGATGCATGTGCTGTTGAGGAAAACACCATATTTACTTTCTTAGACTGTTAGGAGTTGCTTGATCGGAGGCTGTTCCTGATCAAGTATTTACGTTCTTAGTAGAAGAACAAGAGTTCTGTGTAGGCTGGTTGAGTTTGGTCACTGTGCAGTAACCCTGTGTTAGCCCCTTTTGCATGTGTTGGGCCGAGGCACATTTGTCCTTAGCATGCCAAGCCGAGATAGGCGTCGACGGGTGGAGTTAGCCTGTACCAAGTCGGGGACCGAGTAGTCACGACGAGGTTTATAGGGACTTGGATGAATTTTAAGTGTTTGGGTCGAGTTAGGCAAGTTGAGGCGTGTTGAGAGGTTCAGCGCGCGCTGGTGGGCACGTTCGGGATGAAGCGGGCGCGCAGCTGCTGGGGTCACAAGGGTTTATTTTTTTAAGTCTATTATAAGGGGGGAGTGCTCACTTGAGCACCCCCGCCGAGGGTCCCGAGGGATGGCCGAGGAAGGCCGGCCATACCCACCCGGCACATACCCATGTGGTCGGCGGGTGGTCCGGTCATGTCCGGCGGTCCGGTGCGGCAGTCCGGCGAGGTCCGACGGGTTGGGGACACTTCAGCCCGATGTGCTCAGGAAGACCGTGGGAGTTCGATTTCAAGGGTGTGAATGTTGGATGGTCGATGGGTTGGCTGTTAGACGGGGTTGTGACTTAGTTGGCTGGGATATCGATGATGCTAGATGGCCGAGTGTGCGCACGGGGTGTGCACTCGGGTTACTGCCGGATGAATAATTGTTTTGCAGGTTATGTGTAGCTTGCTTGTCCGAAGGATGAGATGGAGGATGCGTGATGAAGGCATTCGACTAAGTGTGCGGGTGCCCAAACGCACACTTAGTCGACGGGGATCGGTTCGGGCGCGTGCTTGTTTCTTTCTTGCGTGCGCCAGGCAATGCTCTCGACAAGCGAGCATGCAAGGCAGTCGCTCGGCAGGTGGGCGTGCGACGTGTGTGGCTAGTTGCTTCCCATGCGTGCGAGGTGATTGGCGGGTGATTTGTGCATGCCCCAGACTTGTGCGCGCCGAGGCCGATCTTATCCATTTCGTCTGGATGATTCCAGAAACGAGCGGTTTCCTTGTTGACCGTTGGAGCAGTTCTTTGTTGGCATCTTTTCTGGATGGACACGTGGCAAGTTTGCTACGTGTCCTAATCCGGTTGGTTCCCAGCATATGGGGGATGTCCCTTGCAGTTTCGATTGTTACCTATATATACTTCATCCAAAGTTGTGAGTTGCACAACACCACATTCGGTGACTTTGTGTGCAAGCCACGATGAGTTTCCTTGTACGAATTGAGAGTAGTACGAGTTGAGGTGTGGTGCCTTGTAAATCTTGCTTGTCGTTTATATTCCGCTGCAAACAAGTTTATACTTGTCTTGTGCTTGTGTGTTGCTTGTTGGATCTTTTGTTGTAGGTTCCTAAAAAGTTCAATGTTGGGGAAGGCTGACTAGTTTGTGGGAAACTAGGCCGCACGGTGGGTTTCAAAGGTGAAAATTTTGTGTTCGTTTTTACCCCTGTGACAAGTGGTATCAGAGCCCGGTTAACGGGTTCTAACCAAGTGTTGTGTGATGTCTTCGAAGAGTCGTATTGATGAATTGGAGACTCGGTTGGAAAGGTTGGAGAATCTGGTCGGGCCTCCCCCTGAAATGCCCGAAGTTACTCCAATCTTCCAACAGATCGGGAATGGTGATACTACGGTTGAAAATCTCCGTAGTGCCCTAAAGGGATTGGTGCAGTCGGTGGAAACCATCTCTTCCTTTGTGGAAGGGAGGATAGTGTCCAGTCAGAAAGATCTCTCCTCCGCCCATGATGATCTGAAGAAGAAGATCGAGTCTTTGGAGGACGACCTGAAGTTGTTGAAGAAGGTTGTCGGGCAGGGAACTTTTGAAAATAGGCCGGCTGTGTCCAAAGTTAGGGTGTCTGATCTGAAACCCTTTGGCGGAGCCAGAAATGCCAAAGAGTTGGAAAACTTCTTTTGGGATATGGAAGTGTATTTCCAAGCGTCGCATGTCCCGGATGCTGAGAAGGTATCCATCACAAGCATGTACCTTGCCGGTGATGCTAAACTGTGGTGGCGATCCCGGATTAACGACGATGCAGCGGCAAATCGGGATCCCATACTGACGTAGGAGTCCCTCAAGAAGGAATTAAAGGATCAGTTCTTGCCTTGCAATACATCGTGGTTGGCGAGAGATGTTTTGCGCAAGTTGAAGCATACGGGATCGATAAGGGATTATGTGAAGAAGTTCAGTTCTTTGATACTGGACATTAGGGAGATGTCGGAGGAGGACAAGCTGTTCAACTTTATGGTCGGACTGCAGGCCTGGGCCCAAGCTGAACTTCGTAGGCAAGGTGTCAAGGATCTGCTTTCCGTCATCGCTGCGGCAGACCAGTTGGTGGACTTCAAGACCGTTGGTGCTCCGGACCCGAACAGGCAACGGAAAGAGTCGGGAAAGGGCAAAGACAAGGGTAAGAAGGATAGGGACGGAAAATTCAAGAAGAAGAAGCAGGGTGACGGGAATGCAGGGAAACCTAAAGACTCGGTGCCCAAACAGCAATCTGTTCCTGATCGTACCAACAAGGGTTGCTTTCTGTGCGGCGGTGACCACAGGATGAGAGAGTGTCCGAAGCGTGGGAAGTTGAATACCATGGTTGCTGAGGACGGGAAGAACCAAATGTTTGAGGATGAAGCTGGCCCGTCTCGTGTCAATCCTCTGCAGTTGTTGGGTGCGCTACAAAGCAAACCCCCAAAACAGAAAGGCTTGATGTATGTGAAAGTTACAGTTAACGGGCGCGGAGTGATGGCTATGGTAGACTCCGGCGCTACTCACAACTTTGTGGCGGATCAGGAAGTGCAGAAGCTAGGATTGCACTTGGGGCCGCAAGCCAGTCGCATCAAGGCCGTGAATTCTGAGGTGAAGCCAATTAGGGGAGTCACGGATGTGGAACTGACCGTGGGCTCATGGAAAGGATCGTGTTCGTTGATGACGGTCCCCCTTGATGACTTTGACATCATCTTGGGAAATGATTTCCTTGTGACGGCAAAGGTTGCCCTTATGCCTTATTTGGGTGGCTTACTAATCTCGGACGAGTCTTATCCCTCTTTTGTTGCAGGTTGCTATGTAGGGGAGGATGTAAAGAATGGAGGGAGCAAGCCGGGTTTGTTGTCGGCTTTGCAAGTGAAGACTTGAATTAAGCATGGTGAGACCACCTACCTTGCTGAGTTGGTGGAGATCAAGCCAGACGTATATCAAGAAGTGCCGAAAGAAGTTGCAATGTTGTTGGATGAATATCGGGACGTGATGCCCCTGGAGTTGCCTAAAGAGTTGCCACCACGGCGGGCTTGCGATCATCACATCGAGTTGGATCCTGGTTGCAGACCTCCTGCCTAGTCCCCATATCGAATACCACCCTCCGAGCTGGCTGAACTGAGGAAGCAGTTGGACGAATTGCTGGAAACAGGTCTTGTCAGACCCTCAAAAGCTCCATACGGGTCCCCGGTGTTGTTCCAAAGGAAGCAGGATGGATCCTTGAGGATGTGTGTGGACTATCGGGCCTTAAACAAAATTACAATAAAGAACAAGTACTCGATACCCAATACACTGGATTTGTTCAATAAACTGTCACGGGCATAGTGGTACACTAAGATCGATCTAAGGTCGGGATATTGGCAAGTTCGTATAGCACCTGGGGATGAGGCCAAGACAACTTGTGTGACGAGGTATGGATCCTATGAGTTCTTGGTCATGCCATTCGGTTTAACTAACGCCCCTGCTATGTTTTGCAATTTGATGAACGATGTGTTGTATGAGTTCCTAGATCGATTTGTTGTGGTGTACCTGGATGATATAGTGATCTACTTAGAGTCCTTGGAGGACCACCTGTTGCATTTACGAGCAGTGTTTGACAAGCTGAGGGACAACCAGCTCTATGCAAAGAAGGAGAAGTGTGAATTCTGCCGGGAAGAGATCACATTCATTGGGCACATTATCGGCCAAGGAGCGATCAAGATGGATCGTAAGAAGGTGCAGGCAGTTGTGGACTGGCCCGTGCCGACGAAAGTTTCTAAGATGCGTTCTTTCTTGGGATTGGCTAACTACTATCGGCGGTTCATCAAGGGCTATTCAAAAATAGTTAGTCCCTTAACAGATTTGCTGAAGAAGGATCATAAATGGGATTGGACAGTGGCATGCCAGAATGCTTTGGATGCGCTGAAGCAGGCTATCTCGACGGAACCAGTGCTGAAGTTGCCAGAGTTCGATAAGCCGTTCGAGGTATAAACCGATGCTTCTGACAGGGCCCTTGGAGGTGTGTTGGTTCAAGACAAGCACCCCATTACTTTTGAAAGCCGTAAGCTGAAGGATGCTGAACTACGGTATAGCACTCATGACAAGGAGATGACGACGGTGATCCATTGCTTGGAAGCATGGAAGCATTATTTGCTTGGTACCAAGTTCATTATTGTCACGGACAACGTTGTTAACACTTATTTCAGGACTCAAAAGAAGTTGTCGCCTAAGCAAGCTACATGGCAAGAGTTCTTAGGAGAGTTCGACTTCGAGTGAGTGCACCGTCCCGGAAAGCACAATGATGTGGCTGATGTCTTGAGTTGGAAGACAGTGGAGGAATATGTGGCTGCCCTAACTCTTATTGAGTCCGATTTCCTTGATCGAGTCAAAGAGATGGCCCAGAAAAATGTTGTTTATGTGAAACTTGCTGAACAGGTGAAGGAGGGACACCTGCGCAAATATTGGCTTGAAGATGGGATTCTTTTTGCCAAAGGCGGGAGAGCATACGTGCCAAGTGGTGAGCTAAGGTGCCAGCTGCTGAGGGAAACCCATGATCCTCAGTGGGCTGGGCATCCCGGTGTGGAAAGGATGCTCGCGTTTCTATCTCGAAGATTCTATTGGCCAAAGATGGAGGACGATATTGAAGCCTATGTCCGGACTTGCCTTGTGTGCCAGCTAGACAAGTTGGAGAGGAAGAAGGAAGCCGCTCCCTATTCCGGACAAACCATTCCAGTCGGTATCGATGGATTTCGTGACTGGTTTTCCTAAAGTTAACAGAATGGCTTCGATTTTTTGTTATTGTTAACAGTTCTCTAAATATGGCATATTCATAGATGCGCCCAATGCTTGTCCAGCTGAGGTAGCGGCCAAATTGTTTTTCAAGTACGTGATTAAGTACTTTGGGATCCTATAGGACATTGTGAGTGATCGGGACACCCGTTTTACCGGAAGATTCTGGACCAGTCTGTTCAACATGATGGGAACAGAGCTGAAGTTTTCCACAGCAAATCACCCTTAGATCGATGGCCAGACGGAGAGGATGAATCAGTTGCTGGAGGAATACCTGAGGCATTATGTGTCAGCCAGCCAAAAAGATTGGGTCGGACTGTTGGATATGGCTCAATTCTGTTACAATCTACACAAGTCCTCTACCACTAACATGAGCCTGTTCGAGCTGGTTTATGGTCAGCAGCCGCTTGCATCACATGAGATTGTTGTGCAGCGCACTGGAGGAAGTGTCACGCTGCCTATCGTTATGCACGTTCGCAGCAGGAGTTGCTTGATGAGGCAAAGGATAGCTTGGCTAAGGCACAAAGGAGAATGAAGAAGTACGTTGACAAAGGGCGTAGGCATGTGGAGTTCAGCGTGGGAGAGCAAGTCTTGCTGAAGCTGACTCCGCAAATGTGGAAGAAGATCTCGACCAAGTCTGTTCACAGAGGTTTGATCTCGAGATATAATGGCCTCTTTGAAGTTATTCAGAGAGTGGGGAATGTGGCATACCGTTTGAAGCTGCCGGACAGATTGAAGATCCATCCTACCTTCCATGTATCATTTCTTAAAAAGTTCCATGCTGATTTACTTGATGCAGGGAGGAAGCAAGCTCAACGGGCGCCGCCCGTCATAAGGGAGCAATTCACCAAGGAGGTTCACCGCATACTTGACCACAGAACCCTTGGGCAGAGTAATAAGAACCGGAGGACGAATTTCTTAGTTAATTGGAAGGGTGAGGCAGAAACTGATGCTAAGTGGGAAAAGGCTGTGAACATGTGGCAGTTTGAGGAGGAGATCGAGGCTTATTGTGCTGAGAAGGGGATTCCATCAATGACGAGGACGTCATCGAGCTTAGGTGGGGGAGGTTTGTTAGCCCCTTAGCATGTGTTGGGCCGAGGCACGTTTGTCCTTAGCGTGCCAAGACCGAGATAGGCGTCGACGGGTGGAGTTGGCGTGTACCGAGTAGGGGACCGAGTGGGCACGACGAGGTTTATAGGGACTTGGATGAATTTTGAGTGTTTGGGTTGAGTTAGGCAAGCTGGGGCGTGTTGAGATGTTCAGCGCGCGCTGGTGGGCACGTTCGGGGTGAGGCGGGCGCGCAGCTGCTGAGAAGTCCAAAAAGTCACATTCTACAGCCAAATAGTGTTTGCTGGGGTCACAAGGGTTTATTTTTTTAAGCTTATTATAAGGGGGAGTGTTCACTTGAGCACCCCCACCGAGAGTCCCAAGGGGTGGTCGAGGAAGGCCGGCCACACCCACCCGGCACATACCCATGTGGTCGGTGGGTGGTCCGGTCATGTTCGGTTGTCCGGTGCGGCCGTCTAGCGAGGTCCGACGGGTCGGGGACACTTCAGCCCGACGTGCTCAGGAAGATCGTGGGAGTCCGATTTCAAGGGTGTGAATGTCGGATGGTCGGTGGGTTGGCTGTTAGACGGGGTTGTGACTTAGTTGGCTGGGATATCAATGATGCTGGATGGCCAAGTGTGCGCACGAGGCGTGCACTCGGGTTGCTGCCGGATGGATAATTGTTATGAAGGTTATGTGTAGCTTGCTTGTCCGAAGGATGAGATGGAGGATGCGTGATGAAGGCATTCGACTAAGTGTGCGAGTGCCCAGATGCACACTTAGTCGACGGGAATCGGTTCTGGCGCGTGCCAGGCGGTGCTCTTGACAGGCGGGCGCGCAAGGCAGTTGCTCGGCAGGCGGGCGCGCGACATGTGCAGCCCGTTGCTTCCCATGCGCGCGAGGTGATTGGCGGGTGATTTGTGCATGCCCCAGACTTGTGCACGTCGAGGCCGATCTTATCCATTTCGTCCGGATGATTCCAGAAACGAGTGGTTTCATTGTTAACTATTGGAGCAGTTCGTTGTTGGCATCTTTTCTAGATAGACACGTGGTAAGTTTGCTATGTTTCCTAATCTGGTTGGTTCCCAGCATGTGGGGGATGTCCCTTGCAGTTTCGATTGTTGCCTATATATACTTTATCCAAAGTTGTGAGTTGCACAACACCACATTCGGTGACTTTGTGTGCAAGCCACGATGAGTTTCCTTGTACGAATTGAGAGTAGTACGGGTTGAGGTGTGGTGCCTCGTAAATCTTGCGTGTCGTTTATATTCCGCTGCAAACACGTTTATACTTGTGTTGTGCTTGTGTGTTGCTTGTTGGATCTTATGTTGTAGGTTCCTAACAAGTTCAACGTTGGGGAAGGCTGACTAGTTTGTGGGAAACTGGGCCGCACGGTGGGTTTCAAATGCGAAAAATTTATGTTCGTTTTTACCCCTGTGACACCATGTGTGGGAGAGACTGACAGTTCTTGTTAGGTTTAGGTTGTTTAAGCGAGGCTTTGTGTAAATCAACCGTTTGACCTAACAAAGTTCCTCCTTAAGATGGAGTAGAGAGGACATAGAGGGATTACTCCACCCTTGAACCTCTATAAACCGCTGTGTTTATCTTACTGTTTTTGCTTCTGTTGTTTCTATCTTTGTTTCTGCTTATGTGCTTTAACCTGCTGCATATCTTTCATAAGCATATCAACTGTTTTCAGAAAAGAAGCTTTGGTCAAAATATTTTCCAATTGTACATAAAACTCTTTTTCTCTAAGTTCACTAAAGGTAACTGCTCAAGTAGTAACCTTCAGGACAGTAAGCTCTTTAGCTACCCGCCTGAGTGACTTATCCTTTGTTTCAAAAGAAAAGTTTGAAAATTGAGTATGCTTATTATCCTTTATTGTAATTCCAAATATGACAATATTATACTCTATTTATAGATTTAAAAAAAACAAGAATTTTGATTATTTAGAAAAAATAAAATGAATTTGTTGGAAATATTAGAAGAATGTTTTATTGAGACAAATCCTTAAAGTAACTCTAATAAGCATAACCAATGTTAGGATAGGTTACTGCAATAGAGTTACTGCAGAAGATTAAAAGAAATAAAGAAAGTGTCAAAAGGAAGGATACTGAAGAGAATGGTTGAAAAGAATCTGGTAAACTAATAAGGATACTAATGACTATAGGAAGCTACTGGAGGGGACCTTGCCAAAGCAGAAAACAGCAAGACAGGAAGCTACCTAAGAAGACCATGCCGAAAGCATTCTGCAGGAGCAGCATGCTACAGACGCCTCGAGCCACCTGAAGGAGCAAGCCAAAAGAGGAAGCTCCAGAGTGAAGCAAGAGGAGGGAGCTACAAAGCAGACATGGAGAGAAAGTCAAAAGTTGTCGGTAGGCACAAAAAGTTATCGGTAGAGAGAAAAGAGAAGAGGAACCAATCAGAAGAAGACACGTGGAAAGCGAAAAGCTGGCGTGTGTCAGGAGTGTGGCGCGTCAAATGATGGAAATCTGTCAAACTTTAACGAGCAGATTTCACAACCTATAAAGAGGAGGACTGAAGACTGAAGCGGTGGGTGAGAGAGCGCAAGGGCGCAAGAGAGAAGAAAGCGAGCACATCAGAATATACAAGCTCGCTGAGAGAAACGTAAAAGAAGAGATAAGAGCTCATTAGAGAGAAGGCTTAAAAGAGAGAAGTGCAGAAAGAGGGGGAAGTCTAGAGAAGAAAAGAGTATTCAATGAGAGCAGAAGAAAGAAGAAAGCTCGAACACTCTACACCCCAAAAAGACGCACACCTAGTCAGTCAAGTTCAGCAGCAAGTTTCATCAGAACAATCTGCAAATGAAAGCCAAGCTTGCTGCACCCAGTTGAAGAAGAAGAAGACTAACCTTTTTAAAAGGGAGGTCTTGGAGTACTGAGTGCGAGGAGTAAAGTCCTGCTGAGTTTACCACTTTCTAGGAAAGAAAGTGAAGACCCTGAGTGGGTAGATTAGGATCTTGTGTGGGTCAGTGTGGAAAGTAGGCAAGCATCTGTGTGAAGGCTTGCTACTTACTTGTTAAGGGTGGGTTGTAATAGATAGGTCTATGTAAATCAACCAGCTTAACAAAGGTTCTCTCCTGAGAGGAGGAAGAGAGGACGTAGAAGGATTACTCCACCTTCGAACCTCTGTACATGCTTGCAGTCTTTATCTGCTTACTGCATTACATGTATTCTCTCTGATAAGCTGCACATCTTCTACTCGGCTCAGAAATAAGCTTCCGTACCCACTCTGAACAGTAACCTCCCAAAAGGTTACTGATATTAGAAATGAGCCGATAGAGGATAAAGAAAAATCTAAAGATATGGTAGGCTTATTCACCCCTCGCCTCTAAGCCTACCACCAGTAGTTTTGGGACTAACAAGTGGTATCAGAGCAGGTTGGACTAAAGCATCCAGCAGCTAATCTATCTGATACCCACAAGTGGTATCAGAGCCGGTGGATTATTCATCCTTGCTCAATGGTCAATCTGATACCAACAAGTGGTATCAGAGTAGATGGATGAAACAAAATATCTAATCGATCTATCTAGATCCCATCTGTGAAGAAGCTCTCTTCAGAAAATCTCTCTCTCTCTCTCTCTCTCTCTCGCTCTTTCTCTCTCTCTTTCTCTCTGTCTCTCTCTCCCCCTCACATTAAAGATCACCTCATTGTCTTTTTAAAAGGAATTGATTGATGTGAAGATAACAAACAGCTAAAAGATAGAAAATCAAGGTGGGTTGTGAAGAAAAGTTGTTCTTGAGGGGGAACAGCAAGCTATCGAAGGAAGGATTGCGAAGAAAGAAACCATACACAAGGAGCAAAGTCCCTTCTCATCACGCAGTAGACCAACATGGAGCTGATCAACAAAGAAGATATGTTGCAACGGACAGACAAGCAACCATGGAGGAAAATACTGAGGATGTCAAGCAAAGGAGTAAGAAGAAGAAGCTCACTCCAAACTCCAGACAAAAACAAGAATGAAAGAGGACCTACTCTTCTAAGGAACAACGATGACCAGATACCTCATTTGTAACACCCTGTTTCCAAGAAAAACAGCATTGCATATTTTACAAAATTTCTTTTACCTTTTAATTGAAAAATGATTCGAAGTGAACTATAATTATGTTATTTAAAGTTATAGTTTACGTATTATGTTGTGCTTGATGATTTATTTCGTATGTTATGATCTAATGTTTCTTTTGAGATTTTAAAGTATTTTGCAGGATTGCTTACGGAGGAAACCGAGCTTGATCTCAACTCACTTGACAATCATGGGTAAAAGTAAAAGATAAAATATAGATATTATTAAATAAAAATATGATATTAGGTTTTTATGCAAAGATTATTCGTTTGTGTCGTAAATGCTTTTATTTTATTAATTTAATCATGATCTTCATATGTGATTTTATGTGATGAAATAATTTACATAAAATGTATTAGTAAATACTTGTGTATAAATTATGTTAATGTAATGTTATTTTTATTATTATATTTAATGTTATTAATGTTGATCTAATATATATATAGATGTGTACTACACATATATAGATGTGTACGTGTGTAGTATATATATATATATATATATGTGTAAATTATGTATGTATATTTATCAATTACTTAAGACATATATATGAATAATTAATTACTTTGTGCATATTATAGATAAGATTGGATGAATTTGGAGTGAAAAGTCAAGGTAATAGTCTTTCTTACACTTACATGTGTAATATATATCTATAAGAAGAAGAAGAAGACATCTTCTTCTCCCTAATTCTCATCTCCTCTTTGCAAAGAAACGGGAGGAAAATTCTCACAACTTGAATTTCAATTGGAGGGTAAAGATTTTATTTGCTTTCAAATTTTTTTCTCAATTTTGAGATTGAAGATATATATGTATGTATATATGTGCAAGTGTATATATGTATTAATTTTGTGTGCTATGGCTTGAGATGGGGAAGAAAAACAGGGGAAAGGAAAGGAAGAAGAAGAGGGGGAAATAGGGAGAGAAGGGAGGAGGCGCCACCTCACGGAGCGGCGCCAAGCAGAGACGAAGAGGCCGGCGCCGTGAGCAGCGCCGCCGTGGTGTGAGAAGTGCGTATTTTGTGTGTGTGTATCATGTGTATATATATATATGTATATTGTGTATATGCTGTAAAATTGGAAAGGGGAAAGGTGGGGGAAGGAAGAGGCGCCGCCACGTGTGGAGAGAAGGCCGGCGACGAGGCTGTCGCCGGCAAGGGGGCAGCGGCCATGGTGCAGGGAGGAAGGAGGGGAGAAAACGGCGGCTGTGTAGGGGGAAGGGGGCGTCGCCATGAGTGGCGGTGCCGTGCAGAGGGCGAGCGGGTGGCGGCTGAGCGGCGGCGGCCGTGCAGGGGGCAGGAGATGGCGATGGGATTTGGAGAGAAGAGAAGCAGGGGATGGAGTTTTAAAATTTGATTAGTTTCAGGGACCATTTTGCAAATTCATATCTTTGCTTAATTATTGTTTAAGCCTTGATCAATTGTTCAATTGCTTTTTAGTCCCTACAAATTTTATTAATTTGAATTCAACCCCTGAAATTAGTTTAATTTGCAGTTTAACCCCAAAACCTTACAAGATTTTTATATGATCCCAGATTTTATAGAAACTGTAGAATCACCCCTAAACTTTACTATAATTATAAGTTGAACCTAATACTGTACCGGATATTATTTTATGACCTCAAACCATATTTTTTTCCGTGTCATTTTAAGACTAAAATTACTAGTTAAATACCTAAAGTTTAAATTATAAGTATATTTGTTGTTTATATGTGGATCATGTTCAATGATTGTTAATTCTTTGTACAAGCAATTAAAATCTATGAATTTTCAGTATGTTAACCTAAATAAATAAATATGATCATATGAATAATATTGTGATTTTAGGAATTATATATGAAATATTAAAATTGTTACATCTTTATATTTTATGCATCATTTTAAGACTAAGAATTTGCTAGCTTAAATATCTAAAGCTTAAGTTATGAGTATGTTGATTTCTTTTAAATGCTAATCATGTTTAAATGATTCTTATATAATAATGTTATCATCAAAATTTTATATATGAGTTTAATATATGTGTAGTTTGTATGATGTATGATTAATATAAATATTTGGATAATGTGTATGGAATCATGTTAATGGATTAGCTTACAATCTGTATTTCTACTTTGAATTGATTACATGATAATTAAAGATTTATAAATTTATGTACATTGGTTATTGTTTCCTTAATTTATTTTGTTGATTGAGGTGTGTATTTCTAAATTATTATACTATTTGGCAAATTATATATCTTAATTATTTACTTTGCAAAATCATTTATAGCTAGCAATGCAATTGTGGTTTCTTTAAATTATATAGTATTAAAAGATAATCTATCTTGCCAAATTAAATAAGAAATTGGTATCCTGCATGACAACATAAGTTTATTTTTGGTATTAAAGGTTGTGGGTAAAATGTTGGTATACACTATTAATTAGTGATATTATTTCAGAAATAAGATTAGAAAAGTATTATATTAGTTAAATTAATTTAGGAAATGATTAAAGTAATATAGAAATTAAAGAGAAATTGGGTAGATTATTTATAAGTCTTTACTTCATATGTTAATTAATGGAATATTTTATGTTACACTAATTGTAGAAATTCATAAAAGATAAAGAATTAGTTAATGAAACAAAGTAAAGATTTAATTTTAAGTCTTTCGATAATATTTACATGTTATATGATATAATATGACATAAGAAACTAAATGATTAAGTATGTCGAGTGCAGTTGAGACGAACGGTGATTCCAAAAGCAATCCTCGTGCTGTTATCTTAAAGTGGGTAACTTCAACACTCTACTATGCGTTGATAATTAAATTAGTAAGTTATGTATGAAAATCTATGGCTGAAGCTCCGTAGCTATAACCGGTAGTTGCTTCACTATCGGGCGACGACCATAAGGGTGAGAGTGCCCGGTCTATGAAAGGTCCAGGGTGAGCGTGCCCAACGGACAAAGTAGTATGTGCTTAGTAATTTAATTATTTCAATATATGTTAGAGTGGGTAATTTCTACACTCTACTATGCGATGATAATTAAATTATTAAGTTATGTACGAAGGTCTACAGTTGAAGTTCCGTAGCGGTAACCGGTAGTTGTTTCACTATCGGGTGACGACCATAAGGGCGAGAGTGCCTGGTCTATGAAAGCAAGGTTTAGTGGGCGAGCGACTCCCACATTCCTTTATGTTATGTATGGTCCAGGGTGAGCGTGCCCAACGGACATGTAGTATGTGCTTAATAATTTAATTGTTTCAATGAATATTAGAGAGTACAGTTATCCCACTGGGATTCCTCTCTGGAGGTGTCTCATGATTCCACTTTTAATATTTTCAGGTTCGGCGTATGATGACGCGGACGTGTAGCGAGCTGATCTGTCTTTCCATCACCCCTTTCATGTTAAAGTACCAAAACAGTATTTACTTTTAAGAACAATGTTATATTTTGGATATGTAAATTATGGTAGACGATGGGCCTAAACTTATATTTTGGTATGATATGTTTGCTCTAATATGTTATATCTTGTAGGAGTTTGTTTGAACGTTTAACCTAGAAATGTGGGTAAAACACGAGTTTTGGAAATAATTGTTTTATGTTTTAAAAAAAAAACACAAATGTCTCGTGTTTTCCTTTCAGTCTTCCGCTGTAAACTATTTTATGAATTCTTTAATTTATAAGTTAGTAAAGGGTGACGACCTGATTTCCAATTAATGGGGATTGGGGCGTTACATCATTCAAAACTTGTGCTTTTATTGTTCTGGTGTTGCTTACGTTTATTCTGTTTAGGAACTCAAGTGACTAATTTCAAACGTCCAAGAAACTAAAGAAAAGAATCTTCAAAAGTGAAGATATTAGGCTTAAAATTATTGTCACTTGAAATTGAGAAGGAAGCATGCATGTTTATTTTCATATATGAACGTTTCACTTTCTCATGAAAGCCTCTAAGGTACCTAAAACAGTGCTGAAAGTGACCCTACATCCTAAGAAATAGGAATCCTAAAGTAAAGGGGAACTTCTAGCACAACCTAAGGTATCTTGACAAGCATAAGAGCTAAAATCATTGGAGTAACCCAAGGGATGTGGGTATGTTGTAAAAAATCTACAATAACACTGAGAAAATCAAGTAGAACAACAACTCCAAAAGAAAAAAAAATTGTCTACCTTACTTGTATCATGCTTTACCTTTCTATATTTTAGATAGATATAGTAAGAAAACACCTGCACACACTATCACTTTTTGCTCTTTAAAAGTCTTGAAGGAGCCAAAACTCTCTTGACAGCAACCATGGGCTGTAAAGAAAGACTTAGCTTCTGAAAGAAACTTAACCCAGAAGGACTCATACTCGTGTGAACACCTATACAAGCATATTTGTTTTGTAGGTACCTCTGACAAAGGGCTACTGAATTTAGGGGGAATCAATGACAAAATGACAAACTCTGATTATAGGATGTTGAACATCCGGTTGCTGGATACTAGGTCATGGGATAACAGGATGCTGTACACCAAGACGCTAGGCATCGAGCTATTGGATGCTAAGCTACTAGATATCAGAACACTTGTCATCAAGTCAGTAGAAAAGGTAGAAGGACTTATCAAGGAAAAAGATAAATTCTGACGAAAGGACGCTAGACACCAGGACATTGGACACTAGGTCGCTGAATAGCAGGATACTGGACATCAGGATGCTAGATACCAGGCTGACTGTAAATTAGGTCGCTGGATGACAGGACGCTAGATACCAGGGGCTGGATACTAGATCGCTAAACACTAGGTCGCTGGGCACCAAGACGCTAAACACCAGGATGCTGGACACTAGATCGCTAAACACCAGGTTGCTGGGTTTCAGGATGTTAGACACTAATGTACTGGATACTAGGTTACTAGACATCAGAACTTATCAACATCTCACTGGAAAAAATGATCACTTGGAGGTTACAAGATAGAGCAGTTACCGAAATTTTTCTCGGTAACGAGCGAACATAAAAAGTGGATCACCTTTTCAGAAATAGACTACCTTTTCAGAACCCTAGAAGAATTTCAGCCGTGTGATCAAAAGAATCCAAAGGTGGAGATCCAGCAATTGACCACGTCATCTCATACAAAGAAGAAAAGTCAAAGCTGTGGAAACTGTCAACACCTTTATTGGAAACCGGCGGAGCATTTAATGTGATCCTTGAAGATCTAACTGCAACAGGGAGTATCTCTAACCCTATATATACATGCACTCCTTTTTCTTCTTTAAGCAAAAAGATATCCTCCTTCTCTCATCCTTAGTTCATTATGGCTCTAGATTGTTGGAAACCCTTCTCTGCAAATAATCAACCAAGCACACCACAAATCTCATACAATCACCCTTCACGTTTGACACTCGCTAAGCAAACCCTTCTCAGAAGAGTTGATCTTCTAGCTTTCAACTCCCATCTCACTTGTAAGTACTTGCACTCAAGTTCTTCTCTTCAAGGCAGGGGGATAGAGCTAAGGACCCCTCTCCAGCCACCCTAGGATGTCATCTCATTGATGATGTCAAAAAGGGGGAAGAAACTGCGAAAGGTCATGGAAGATCAAAAGACTTACAGAGGTGGAGGAAAAGAGATTTCACCTCTTCTATGAGGTGAATTCTCTTTTGAGATGCAAGAGAATCAGAAGAAATGATAGTTGGAGGGATGAGTGGAGATTGAAGGAGAAGGAAAGGCGGCAGCAAGCTACTGGTATTTGAACTTCTCTGATTCTTTACACACTTTCCTCCAAACAAATTCATTCTCTCTCTCGCATCGCTTCTCACACCTTCCAACAACTCTCCTTTCTAGCCGAAAAGAAGAAACTATTGGGAGCAGGTGATTGCATCAAGTGAGGGGGAAGGAAAGTAGAAAGAGAAAGAGCCAGCAGCAAGCAAGGAGGAAAAGAAAGAAATGAAAGAGCAAGAAGAAAAGAAGAATGAATCTAGATAGGACGTTTATTGTACTGTGTTTACTACATTGTAATGTAGATGTTTTATCTAAATAGAAATTCCTCTTTCTTTAAAAGCTCATTCCTTGTGCCCTTTCTTTTAGACATATGTGTGATTTGTATATGAAAGTAGTATGCTCTATATTGCCATATTTTACATCTGTTTTTTGTGCTTGAGAGGTTATATTCTTTTGATCTTCTGTAAAGGTTTTGTCATCATCAAAAAGGGGGAAATTGTTGGAAATATTTGAAGAATGTTTTGATGAGACAAATCCTTAAAGTAACTCTAATAAGCATAACCAATGTTAGGATAGATTAATGCAATAGAGTTACTGCAGAAGATTAAAAGAAATAAAGAAAGTGTCAAAATGAAGGATACTGAAGAGAATGGTTGAAAAGAATCTGGTAAACTAATAAGGATACTAATGACTACAGGAAACTATTGGAGGGGACCTCGCCAAAGCAGAAAACAGCGAGACAGGAAGTTACCTGAGAGAAGGCTTAAAAGAGAGAAGCGCAGAAAGAGGGGGAAGTCTAGAGAAGAAAAGAGTATTCAATGAGAGCAGAAGAAAAGAAGAAAAACTCGAACACTCTACACCCCAAGAAGACGCACACCCAGTCAGTCAAGTTCAGCAGTGAGCTTCAGCAGAACAATCTGCAAATGAAAGCTAAGCTTGCTGCACCCAGTTGAAGAAGAAGAAGACTAACCTTTCTAAAAGGGAGGTCTTTGAGTACTGAGTACGAGGAGTAAAGTCCTGCTGAGTTTACCACTTTCTAGGAAAGAAAGTGAAGACCCTGGGTGGGTAGATTAGGATCCTGTGTGGGTCAGTGTGGAAAGTAGGCAAGCATCTGTGTGAAGGCTTGCTACTTACTTGTTAAGGGTGGATTGTAATAGATAGGTCTATGTAAATCAACCAACTTAACAAAGGTTCTCTCCTGAAAGGAGGAAGAAAGGATGTAGAAGGATTACTCCACCTTCGAACCTCTGTACATGCTTGCGTCTTTATCTGCTTACTACATTACATGTATTCTCTCTGATAAGCTGTACATCTTCTACTCGGCTCAGAAATAAGCTTCCGCACCCACTCTGATCAGTAACCTCCCAAAAGGTAACTGATATTAGAAATGAGCCGATAGAGGATAAAGAAAAATCTGAAGATATGGTAGGCTTATTCACCCCCCACCTTTAAACCTACCACCAGTAGTTTTGGGACTAACATAATTGTATATCATTTATCAAGAATCTAAATTACATCCACAAAGTTTTACCAGAACTAATTAGAGTATGACACTTGTCACACTCTTGGATAAAGTAAAGAGTTGATACACGGGTTGGTCAATGTCCTCGTGTAGCAACCTGTTGCACTCCATAATTCATTTCTTTTTTTTTTTTAATCCAAATTTTTGTTCTATTAGGACAACTCTTGGGAGGGATCGTCTATAAACTTGGTCTAATTAACATTTTAAGGCAAAAACTTTTATGCACATCCGTGCAACCGGGTCGACCTGGTCACGCGCCCAAAACGCGCCTCCCACGCGCCCAAAACGCGCCTGCACGTGCTGAACACTTGTGTTGAAGCTCATCCAAAATTCGCTCCAATAGACCAACTTTTGTGTATAGTTAAACCAACCTTTGTGTATAGTTAGACCAACCATGTGTAGGTAGGTCTAACTATATACAAAGGTATGTCTAACATATATAAATGTATGTTTAAATATATGCAAAAGTATGTCTAACATATACAAGGGTATGTCTAAGTATACATAAATGTATGTCTAACACAACGTAAATGTATGTCTAACATAGTGGTATGTGCCAAAATTCAAAAATCAAGCCAAAAAAAGATAAGACATGAAATCTGGGCAGAACTGGTATGTTTAACATAGCTTAAAGGTATGTCTAACATAACGTAAATGTATGTCTAACATAACCTATTACTATGTGATTTTTTTCAAAAATTATTTACGAAAAAAAAAAGGCGCGATCCCCCAACCCGGATCCAATCTGGGTGCATGAATCTTATAGGAGACCTACTCAAATTTTAATAATAGTTCAGTAAACCTACTTCCAAAGTCCAAACATTTTGACCAAAAAAAAAGGCTGAAAAAAAATAAACAAAATGGAATCACCGTAGAAAATGTCAAACAGGGGGGAATCGTCGAGAGAAGCAGTGAAGAAAGCATCGGTTTGGAAATGTGTGAAGCAGCAGAGATGGTGTCCGTTGAAGAAGCGGTCGAGATAGTGCTGAAGGCTGGGCTAAGGCTACCGCCTGTGACGCTGCCCCTCCACCTCGCGCTCGGCAAAATCTTGGCCCAACACGTCGTTGCACCCGACCCACATCCATCTTACCCTGCTTCAATCAAGGTCTCTGTGTGTGTGTGTGTGTGTAGAGTGTTGGGTTTATCTATGTAATTATATAAGGTAGTCATGCATTTGATGGTGAACATTTGAGGGACTCCTTGGGGAAGTTAAACTATGCTGTATGTTGATTGAATAATGCTGAGAAATTGATTCTTATGGCAGTTTCTTTGGGGGGGGGGGGGGTGTTGGTGGGTGTGTTTAGTTGTTGCATTTGAGAAATGCTGCTTTTGTTGATGATATGTGTGGGGTTTAGTGTGGGTGCTGCCTTTTCTGGGCTCTATCACTTGATAGCTGCATAGATAATGAATAGAAACAGTGCAATTGTATTATGGGTTTCGTAGTCCTGATTGAGTTTGGTTAAATGAGTTGGCCAAGGCTGTGGGTCTCTATGCTGAACATGTAATGCTGCTGAAGCTTTCGGTTCAAAGTGGCTGCAAATCATATTTTTTGTTTTATTAGGCTAATGTCAATGTTTTTTGTTTGTTTGGTTCATTTAGATTTATGATTGAAACCAGAGAGGGCATAGCTTTCTTCAGCATCAGGTCGGGTGGGGGGTGATGTGAATCCTTGGATGGCTTAGATTGATATGGATGCAACATTACATGGCTAGGACTAGTGAAAAGGCTCATATGATTCAGATTTTTCGTCAGTTTGAACTTCTTGGTATAATGGTATATAACATTAACATATCATGCACAACTTCCTAAAGACACTTAGTAATTATACGCCAATCATCTAAAGATTCGAAACAGCATCATGCGTAACTTCCTAATGTCAATCGGTAATATTATGTCCATCATCTAAAAGAATTGAAACAGTATCGTGCTCAACTTCCTAATGCCAATTAGTAATAATATGCCAGCTTCTAAAGAGTTAAAACATCAACTGACCTCTTGTTGCATATTTGTTACGGTGCCTGTACATATCTGTAGTTATTAGATTCTTATGTTCCTATGAACTCTTGAGGATGTTTGCTGGAATTTTCTTTGAGATTCAGCTATGTTAACTGGTATCTAACAATGTTCAATCAACACTTTTTCTAGTTTGTTAGTCCCTTGATGTTATATCAAATTGTAAGTACCAATAGTTTTTAATTCATTCCGTTTCTGATAAAGATAACATCTTATAACAAATTTCCTGCCCACTCTGTGAAATGATATTGGACAAGTATATTAGGTTAATCATGCATGTTAGAGGCATGCCATGCGCGCCTGAGGCACAAGACGCACTAGGTGTTGGGGCCTTGCGGCTTTGCGCCTTTGCATGGGTGAGGCGGGCGCTATTAAGGAGGCGAGCGCCTTTGGCGCCTCTATATGCGCCTCAGGTGTGCTCTGCGCCTCTCATTCAATCTTTTTAGTATATCGAACAAACACGTTTTATCTTTTCAGCTCTCTTCCAAGTTCCAATGGTAGTATTCACTTTATATATCAGCCAAACATATTTAGACAACTAGAGCTTTGAGAAGTATACGTATCAAAGAGAAAAAAAAGGGAAACAACACACAAAACAAAGCCTCTTCAAGTACTTAGATGATGTTGATGACCTTAGTGTGTTGAAGTTTGAACTTTAAGTGTGTTGTTTGAATTTTAAATTTGTTATTGTGGTATTTTCTACATGATTTGTATTTATATTTTTCTGCTTTTCTTTTCCCTTGTTCAAGAGGGGCGTGCCTTTCACCTCAAGCGCTAGGGAACCCCTTGTGTCTCTGTGCGCCTCTCGCCTCTAAAACCTATGGGGCTAATACACTCTTTTGAAGTGCCTGTAAATCATTGCTACAATCTGAGTTAAATGAACCCATATTCCATTTTCATCTTTCTTTTCTGCTTCTACTTTGTTTTCCCTGTGAAAAATCATAAGATCCCCTGGCTCTCTCAGTTCATTACATAATGTGCCTGCATCAACAGAATAGTTACCTATGGTACTTGTTAATGATACTGATCATACTTAAGTTTTGGCTGTTTATGTAGTTTACTCTTGTTCTGTGCTGATGGCTTTTGATGCAACTATGCATAGTTTCTGACGCATAATAGATTTAAAAAATTCTTTAAGAGTTTCAGTCAGATGTGTGCTGAAAGTCATTATTCTGTACTTTTTATTTCTAGGATGGCTATGCAGTAGTAGCTATGGATGGTCCTGGTGAGTATCCTGTAATTACTGAGTCACGAGCGGGAGATGATGGCATTGATGTCGAAGTGACTCCTGGAACAATTGCATATGTAACAACGGGAGGTGAGTACTCTGGTATTCAAGATTTATTTATTGGCTATTTTTCTCTTCTCATGTCATTGGACACTGTTCCTCACACAGTGAAGCCATTTCTTTAGTTTTTAGCAGTTGGCTGTTTAGGTTTTGAGCACATTTGTATCTAAGCTATTCAATCTAATATCTGAATTGACCAACCAAACGACATCTGTTGCAATTAGTAATTTTAGGGCTGAAAGCATTGATTCAGATTAAGTGAAGGAAAAAAGAAGAAGCACCTTTTCATTGCACTTGGCCTAAAATGTATAAATTGCAGATAGCTATTCCATCCACTATTTATATATACATGTCTATTAGGTCTGCATGTTTATGATTTGCATATGTGTGCATGTTCTTTTTATTTTTTTATTTTGGGTCTCCTAATGTTGAAAGTTTCAATCTCTATAGCAAGTATAAAGTGTATAGATGTTATAAGAGATAGAGGCAATTGTTAGTTATATTTTCTTATCAGTGACTGTTCTCCCTCCAATTCCCATTATCTAATTTGTTACTCACCAAAAATGTTACTGAGAATAACATGTATATGAAATAAATCTATTTCAAACTTACGGTTACATGTGAATTATATGTGTATACTCATCCATTTATCACTAAATTAAACACAGAGAGAGAGAGAGAGAGAGAGAGAGAGAGAGAGAGAGAGAGTGAGAGTGTGCTGCAAACTGTAGTTTCATTAGTTTATTGGACCAAACTTGAGTAAAGTTTTTTGACAACTGCAAATGTTGAGTGGGGCCATCAATTAGTATGACCCTCCCCAAACCACACCACATTCTCCCTCGTTTGTATCTTTAGCTTCAACAACATGGATTGTGCTCTTTAAATCTGAATCAGGAGGTTAAGTCCAGTTTTAGGATTCCCATTTATAATGTGAAGTGTAACCTAAACAAATTGGATTGGGATTTTGCTCTTTGATCAGGGCCAATACCTAATGGAGCTGATGCTGTTGTGCAAGTAGAAGACACAGTACCAGTGGATAGTGCAGCTGTTCATCCAAAGCAAGTACAGATCTTGAAACAGGTCACACCTGGACTTGATATTAGGCCAGTGGTACGATGCTATTCTTTTTGCCATATTCATTTATTGACTTAACTTTACTTGTACTATGGTCAAATTGGATTTCTGTAGAGTTTAGCTGAGGCCACGGCAACAAGTGATACTGATAGTTGTGTTGTTGCCTGATTTTTCCTGTTTTACTCTTACATAGACTTATGGAGTAGGGATATGATATAAGTGTCTTTAAACGTATTAAAACTGAATTTTGTGCTACTGGAAACTTAATCTGTGGTCACTGTTTCAGAGTAATTAGACTTTGCTCCTACAGAACCTGAAACTTTTATAAACATATTTCCTGAAGAATGACTATAATTCCTTTTTGTGTGCTATGTACTAAATGATATAGAAACATTAAAATTCTGATGTATCTTGTGCTACTTGAGTCTATTGCAAATCATATCCTTAGTTTTCACTTGGATGTTGTTCCTGAGAGAGTGGGAACAATTTTTGTTATTGTTGTAGTGTTGACTTTATGTCCTTTCTAAAAGAACCTTGTTCCCAGTGGAGGGTTTCTCCTTCAATATGAGATTAGAGTATGAGACCCTTCAAGTGTCAAACTCGATTTCCAACATTAATAAACTTGAGTTGATGACATATCTACTTGAAATGCTTGAACTGATGGCGATGTATTCCAGCATCAGGTAAGTCTTTGTGATATCAACATGTCGCAGTTGGCAGTGATCATTGGACTCTTTTAGTGCAATCTTATTATTAAAAGAGGATGCAAGTCACATATAATTTTTGTACAGCAGGGATGGACAGTGTTGTCTTTAGTTGGTGAAGCATCTGTTGTAACAATTAGCTATAACTCATTAGATCGCTACATAGATTTCGTAGCAATCAATGTTCTTCCTTAAAACCTATAATGACCGAAATGTAATATCTTCCTACTTTTTCGTAGCAATCAATGTACTTGTGTCCTGATTTTTCACCTTTTCAATTAGCACATAATGATCCTCCCACGTGAAATATAGCTTTCTGTGTGAATGGATGCGATATCTCTGATTATACTCATGTAATTTTGACTGTTACTTATTGCTGCTGCAATGTTCTCCATGCATTCAGTAGTTTATATGTCAATGTGAATGTTGCTAGGGGTGTGACATTGCTAAAGGTGATGTAGTTCTGAGATCTGGAGAACGTTTAGGTACTGCAGAAGTTGGCCTACTCGCCACAGTGGGGGTTACTTCCGTAAAGGTACTCCCTCTTCCTCCAAGTTTCCCTGTTTTGGTTCTCATCACTTTTTCTCGTGAACTGAAGGAAATTCCTAAAAGCTTAATGACAATGCTGTATCCAGGTATATCCTACCCCGAAAATTGCGGTGCTTTCCACAGGCGATGAACTTGTGGAGCCTACAGTCAAGTCTTTAAATCGTGGTCAGGTAGTGGAAACCTTTCAGTTATGCTATTAATTTTATCGAGATTAATCTTATCGAGATGGATACCTAGGATTCATGTGAGTTTTTAAGTTATTGTGGATTCTGTCTTTAAGCCGTGGTCAAGTAGTGGAAACTTTTCAGTTATGCTATTAATCTTATCAAAATGAATACGTAGGATTCAAGTGGGTTTTTAAGTTATTGTGGATTCTGCCAGGCTCATTTCCATCACTTTGTGAGGAACTGACTGTGGTGAATTAGTAGAATTTATCTGTAAGGTTGCCTATTTCAACACTCACTCATCCTATTGAAACTTTGAAGTTTGTGATTATCTGGAGAGTTACACCAAGTACATCTATAGATTTACTATTTTATGAAATTTGGATTTCCCTTTTCTATCTTCGGTCTTGTCTGATGAGGGGTCTCTCTCTCTCTCTCACACACACACACACACAGACACACACACACACAGAGACACACACACATATTTAATGGTATTTGAACTTTAAATCATTATACCTTCAAACATTTATGAGCTTAAGCTTTGAATCAAAATGATGAGCTTCAATCTGATTATTTCATGCTTGCTGAGATGTCTCATGGCTCTAAATTTCATCCATCTTGAATCTAATGTAAGCTTCCCTCTTTTTTTCCATCCATCTTCTTCTCCTATTTTACAACTTCTAAGTAATCAATCTGTGGGCTGTGGTTTGTTTTAATTTTGTAATGTAATCTCTTATTTTATTTGTTCCTTTCTTTTTCTGTCTTTCATTGGTGTAAATCTTATTAGATGTCTGGAGATATAAAGCTATCAAGACTGGACTTGTTGACTTTCTTATACTGCATTCAAGCTCTAGGTTTCTTAGTAGATGCTCAACTCTTCTGCAGATCAGGGATTCCAACCGTGCCATGATCCTTTCTGCTGCTATGCAGCAGCAGTGTGAGGTGCTTGATCTTGGTATAGCTCATGACGATGAAAAAGAAATTGAGGGGATCTTTGATAGAGCCTTTTCTAGTGGAGTTGATATCCTATTAACTTCTGGTGGAGTTTCAATGGGAGACAGGGACTTTGTGAAGCCTTTACTTGAAAAGAGTGGAAGAGTACATTTTCATAAGGTAGTGCTTGCAAGTTTTCTGCTTCCTGGTTTGCGTCCACTCTGTATAAACACAGGTGTGAAATTGTGGTGTAGGTGGCTTACTTGATTTGCTGTTGCCTGCTCTTAAATTTATAAGACATGTTATTCCTTTTATTCTTCTAATCTAGAGATTCACGGGTCCTTAAAACTATGGATTTGAAAACTCTTTCAGCATGATCTTTTCAGGTTTGCATGAAACCAGGAAAGCCTCTTACATTTGCTGAGATCCTTCCTGGATCAACTGAAAAGAGGCCCAAAAGTAAGATTCTTGCCTTCGGTTTACCTGGAAATCCAGTGAGCTGCTTGGTCTGTTTCCATCTCTTTGTGGTTCCAACAATTCGACATCTTTCTGGATGGACACAACCTCACCTTCCAAGGTTTTTGAGAGTTGTAAATCTCTTTCTATTTCTGAATCTTCTCTCTATCTGTCATCTTGATCTCCGTTTTTCATTACTTGCTTATCATCATTTTTAAGCTTAAGTATTCTCTTGCTCCTTATGTATATGTTGGGTAGAGTACATGCTCGTCTTAAGCAATCATTGAAGGCAGACCGTGTTCGTACAGAGTTCCACCGCGCGACTATCCATTGGGAATTTGATGATCGTACCCAAACCTCAGGGTAAGAATTATATTTTGCTTTGTCATCATTGTTTGTCTTCCACTCTCCCCCCCCCCCCCCCCCCCTCTCACACAGATTTACACTCACACCACTCAGTCTTCTGTTTGTGCCTGTTTAGTCAGTGTATGAGGTGTTGTGTGTGAATGTATGAATATGTGTTGCAAGTTCGTACAATTTCATTAAGTATTCCTGAATTTGTTTAAAGCTGGTTTTACTTGATGGGATGGAAATGATTGCTTATTCACACTTGATGATGGCCAGGTTTGTTGCTGAGAGCACTGGTCACCAAATTAGCAGTCGGCTGTTGAGTATGAAGTCAGCAAATGCCTTGTTGGAGTTGCCACCTACAGGCAACTTGATTCCTGCTGGGACTTCTGTGGTCGCAATTATCATTTCTGATATAATTGGTTTTGTTGGGAGTATTAGTTTGCCATTTTCAGTTGCAGTCTGTGCAACACCAATAAATAACCAGAGGGACATAGACTCAGGCAAGTCTGAAGGTTCCGTGTATAGAGTGGCTATTCTTACAGTGAGTGACACAGTTGCATCAGGGTTAGGACCTGATAGGAGGTACCTCTCATCTTATTATCTTATTCACTATATCATTATATAATTGGAGTGAAAAAAAAAAAATGATTTTTGCTTGCATATTACCTGCAAGCGAAACTCACAGTAAATCAGTCCATAGATTCCTTCTTAAATTCTCCAATTAAACATTCTAATATGAAAGGAACTGCATTACAGTTACTGATAAAAGTTGAATCTTTAAGCTGCATCCTGATACATCTTTCTGGATCATGATTCCTGAAAGGTCACTTTAGTGATGCTAAACAAACGCACAATTGATGTAATGTCCATGTGTAAAGAGCAACATGGATGTATTGAAGACTTTGCCACAGAGATTCTGTTCAAATGACATTGTATTTATGTGGTTGTGGTTGAAACTTGATGCTTTCTATTCTGTTGACCTCAATTGCTTGTTTCTTTATTGATAATATCCATAAAAGTTCTTTATAGCATCCAATCTGAAATAGTCGTCTCTTTAAAAAGTCTTTGATATATATAAGAAAAAAAGAGCTTTGATAATTAAATAGCCAAATATGGTTAAGCTATATTGCTATGTTTTTCCAGTGAAATTCAATTTTCTGGTTCTTTGGGTCATGTTTCATTTCTAGTTCCAAAGCTCTACTCTATTGGTTATTCAGCTGTATTGGTGAACTGGTGTCAAATGATAAACCAATTCAGTTGTTCTCTCATTTCTTTGGGTCATGTTTCATGTCTAGTTCCAAAACTGTACTCTATTGGTTATTCAGCTGTATTGGTGAACTGGTGTCAAAGAATAAACCAATTCAGTTGTTCTCTCATTTCACCATCTGTTTTGCATTGCATGGGTATCTATATATCTATTTGTGGCTTAGTAGGATTTATTGTATTTTGTAGTGGCCCACGGGCCGTATCTGTTGTGAATTCTGCATCCGAAAAACTAGGTGGAGCAAAGGTTGTCACTACAGCAGTTGTTTCAGATGAAATTCCAAAAATCAAGGAATTGCTGGAGAGATGGAGTGATATCGACAACATAGACCTTATTCTTACTCTTGGTGAGTATGTGCATTATATTTGACAAGGTGGTATACTATGATGTGCTTAAATGCCATTTCCGAGATTGTTTTCTCATTCGTAACTGGGTCCCAAGGGCTGATCTTTTGTTTATATGACTAGGCCAACTTTTATCACTTTTTCTTCGATTAACAGCTGTCACAAATACAGTACATTATATTTGAGTTTGCTTTTCATTTTCCGTAGTAATTTGAAATGAAACAGGTGGTACTGGATTCACCCCGAGGGATGTTACTCCCGAAGCTACCAAGGAGGTGATATACAAGGAGACACCTGGTTTACTTTATGTTATGATGCAAGAGAGTTTAAAGGTATCTAGATTTTGTTCATCTATGGTTTCTTCTCGTTTCACATTCATTTTATTAGTTTTTCTGTGATCATGTGAGCAGGTGACACCATTTGCAATGCTATCACGCTCTGCAGCTGGAATAAGAGGATCAACATTGGTGAGCCCAGATTCCGTTTTAATTACTTTTTCACTTGAATTTATTTCTGCCACGTATCATACTATCATATCCTTTTGCGTGATTCCATGTTTGGATCTAGGCCTATTACTTCTTGCACTTGAGATTCATCAATGTCGAATTCCTACAGCATTTCTCGAATGCAATTATTTTTCTTCGTGCTTTATCCATATGGTTCTATCATTCATATTTCTAATCTGATCGTGTTATCAGATTATAAACATGCCGGGGAATCCCAATGCGGTTGCAGAATGTATGGAGGCTGTGCTACCTGCACTTAAGCATGCATTGAAGCAGATTAAGGGCGACAAGCGAGAGAAACATCCTCGACACGTGCCTCACGCAGAGGCTGCTGCCGCCTCTCCTACCGACGATACTTGGGAGAAAAGCTATAAGTTGGCTGCTGCTGTTGCTCAAGAAACTGGCTGCTCTTGTTCCCACTAATTGCACTTTGGCACACAAACTCTATGCCCAACTTGTTTTACTAAAAGCTCTGCTCTTTTTTGATGACCTTTTGATACACAGTTGCAAAGAATAAACAAAAAATGATGGGATTTGTAAGCTATCTTCAAGCAATTTGAATCTCCTACACGAATACATGTATGGTGATTACACAATAATGTGTATAATATGGTGTCATCAATAGTTTAAATTTATTTGATTTTTTTTTTTTAAATGAAAGTTTAAGAAGTTTTATTAATAAATTAAAGAACATGAGTGTTGCGGTGCAACAGGCATGAACCTCCAAAGTGGGATCCCAAGAGATAAGAAATAGAGAAGAGACTACAAAAAGATCACCAAATGAATGAAGCTTACTATTTTCCTTTCCTTGAGAGAGAAAACTTGTACGAAAAGTGTGTTGAGTATCCGAGAATGAATGCCATTTTCACATTATTTTCACTATATATATTTTTTCCCTTAGAGAAAGGGGTATTCTAGATTGAGGTCCAACAGCGGATCTGCAGCCACGTCTGCAGGTTGAGATCTAATGGTGGATCTGCGGCCACGTCTGTAAGTTGAGATTTGACGATGGATCTACTGCCATGTCTGCAATATCTTTGTCCTGCAAATTCCATCTTCGACTGTTGACTCTATTGACTTTTTTTAACCTTTATCTCCTACCACATTAATGAGGCTATTTCAAACAGAAATAAATTCGAAGGGCTTAATTTTGGAAAGAGTAAGATTGTTATTTACAACTGTACTTGTCAAATCAATCTTTTTACCTATCTATATAAAAGTGAGTTGTTTTTTAGAAAATATTGAAGTAAATGGTGAACGAATTAAAATATTTTAATATAGAGGAAATGACCACATATGTGGTATGCCATTAAACATATAACAATGTTTAAAAATACCATTCAAAATAAGAACGCAAAAGCTGGTGTGCAATTGGTGCACGGGTCAGGGATCCGTGCAATCCCCGACCTGACCCGACCCAGCCTAACCCGGTTGGGAAATATATATAGAGTATTTTTTTTTCAAATTAAACCCACGTTTTATGCGGTTCTTTTCTCCCTCCCTTTCTTCTTTCGATTTTTCTCCATTCTTCCTCTTCTTTTGTTCATGTTTTGGCGATTTTTTCACAAATCTCTGTTAGTTTGTGTTTATCTAGTGTTCGCTAAGTTGTTTTAGTTCGATTGGAGTTCTATTCGAAACCCTAGTTCTTGAAGGTTAGTTTTCTGAGTTAATCTATTGTTTCAGATCGGTTAAATCGATGTTTTCTTTTTGATTTTATGTAGTTGTTGTGTTGTTTTGTTGATTTTGTTCGCATTATTGTTGTTTGTTTATTTTTCTCATATATATTTTTTTGTTTTTGTTCTTCCATTTTGAATCGAAGATTTCTACTGTAAGAGCAATAGCACCGAAGTCTCGTTTAGAGAAAAGCATTGTTGTTAAAGAGAGTAAGTCAAATTTGAAAGCGAACCAGAAGAATAGGTAATTTTATAGACTTTTTTTTAAATTTTCCTAGATCGAAGATGTTTTTGGTTTGCTACATGTGTATTTTTTATCTTGTTTTTTGCATGGTATTATTTTATGTTATGTTTGTTTGTCCTTTTGTTGTTGATCTGTTATTGTGAGACCTTTCTGTTTATTTTTGTGACCTTTCTGTTAAAATTATGTTACCTTTTTTAGTTCTTGTTGTGCTTTTTATTTTTTGAATTGTTAATGTGATATTCCTCTACATTATATCAGTGAGATCTATATCATTCTTTTTCTGTGATCTTTATTGATATTATTAGTTCGTTTTGTTTGTTGACTACATTCATAAAATTATGGTGTCTTTTATGGTATATCAGAGAGACATCTTCATGATTTTTCTGTAACCTTTATGTTAAATTTTTATGATGTTTTTATTCAATGTTATATGCTTTTCTATTAATGTGATATATCTATTCATTATATCAGTGTAACCTTTATCATTATTTTGTGTGACCTTTACGTAGAATTGTAAGACCTTTTCTTTTTGCAATTTGATTTTAACATCTTGCAGACCTGCCAGAATTGTTGATCTTGTTGAGGCATTAAATGAGAAGCAGAAGTTTGATGTAATTAGTATAGGATTCGGGGGTTTGTTGGATGTTTCTTTTAGAAGTTGTAATTTGGAAATGTTGACATGGCTTGTTAAGAGGTTTAATGGTGGGAGTAGGATGTTGTCTGTAGATAGATATCGTAACTTTGTGTTAACTGCTGATGATGTTTATGATATATTCATGCTTCCACATGGTGGTTCTAGTGTGTCGAGGTTTGGAAAGCAAGAGGAACATGACTTGCTTGTGAGGTTGGGTAAGATATATGATATTCACTCAAGGACTCCTGAGAAAGTGGTGTTTGATTTGTTGACTAATTAGTTGGTGTTTGGTGGAGATGATTTTAAAAGATTGTTTGTTCTATATGTGATGTCAACTTTCTTAACACCTTTTTCTAATCGGTTGTTAAAGACGGGTATTCTGTAATCTCTAGTTGATGTTAATAGTATTTGTAAGTTGAATTGGTGTGAGTATGTATTAAATTGGTTGTGTGATGCTGTGATGAAGTTTGATGGGAAGGATGTGAAAAATGTTAGTGGTTGTGTGATAATATTGCAAATTGCTTATTTTCATAGAGTGAAATGGCAAGGTGTTGCAGAGTCTTGTGAATTACCAAAATCAAACATTGGTCGATTGAGAAAATGGAAAAAAGGTGTAAGGAAGAGGCTGCTGCTGGGCGTTATAGTGATGGAGAAATGGTGGTGAATGTTTATCCTGTTTCTGGAAAAGAAGGTTATAGGAAGGAGAAGCCTGCTGAGGAAGAAAATGTGGATGTGGAGGAAAATGTGGCTAGGAATACTCATGATGATGGGGAGAAAACTGGAAGATTTATTAAGTTTAGCTTGTCTGATGGAGAGCTTGATGATTCTGAGATAAAGAAGATATCTAAAAATGTAAGTTTATGTAGTCCTTATCAGAATATCTTAATGTTATAAATGAGTGACCTTTATATATTTTTATCTGACCTTTATGATAAAATACCGTGTAATGTGAACTGATAATTTTTTATTGTTTGTAGGATATCCATGAAACTTTTCTTTGCTTCAGAAAAGACATTTCTATTGTGTCTGATCATTATATGAAGAAGTTGATTTCTATGAAAAAGAAAATTTTTGAAAAAGTGTCAAGTTCTCCAGAAATTTCTGAATCTCAAAAGTTCTTTTCTGATGAAAAGTTGCACAACTATATTGACAGTGTTGTTGAGAATTTCTTGAGTATGAATAAGATTGCACCTGATATGCCTTCGTTTAATATTCTTACACCTGAGGAGATTGCTGTAGATGAAGTGGTGGAAGATGTTTTTGGTGAGGCAGGTGCAATAGGTAAGGAGCTGAGAGATGCTGTTTTATCGGTTGGTTCAAAAGAAAGAAAAGCTGAAGAGAAAGGGAATGAGACCTTTTGAGGGATAAGCTATGATGTTGGTTATGTTTCTGATTTCATGGTATTTTCTAACAAGTTTTTAAATGATATGGATGTGAGAGATAAAGAGATAGTAGATTACTGTCTTTTTGTTGAAGATTCAGAAGAAAGCCAAGGGTATGAAATTGTTTACCCGTATGATATTTATTTGTGACCTTTTATAATTATTTAGTTGACCTTTCTGCTAGTTTCATGAGACCTTTTTGTTTTATGCTATGTTAGGTTTTATACCTTTATTGTATGTTTATGTGACCTTTTGTCTAAAAGTATATGACCTTTTATACTTTATATGTGATTTCATGTTTTATATCCAAAATTCTGTCATTATACCTTTCTGATATATTTGTGTGACCCTTTCTACATTTTTGTGTGACCTTTATTCTATATATGTGAGACCTTCATATTATAGAACCTAGAGTTCTAGCTATTATCTCTTATACCTTTTCTGTTTTGTGTGTTATACCTTTCTGTTATGCTTGTTTGACCTTTTATATATTTCTGTATGACCTTTATAATATACATGTGAGACCTTTTATTTATAAGTATCTGACTTTTAATATAATTTGTTAATTTACAGGGATGATGAAGAGAGGTTGTTCCAAAATGGATATTTTAATTTCATCACAAAGAATGATATTTTGTCTTTGTATCCAAAGTGTGTGATATATCAATCTGTTTTGACAACATGGTTTTTAATGGTAAATGCTGATAAAGAGATAACAGAGAGGCGAAGTCGTTTTGTTTTTAACCTTGAACTCAGTGTAAGTTATAAATTTTCTATTTACATTATATAATATAATAGTATTTATTTTATTAATTTGTTTTATTGTTTGTTAGCTATCTTTGGAGAATATCATAGATTCAAAAGGTGATGAGGAGGAGAACATAATTCAAATAAGATCAAGTTGGGAGAATTGGATGGTTTCTAATAAGAACACCTTGAACAAAGTTGATATGGTATAGTTTTTTTTTTTTTTTTTGAATTACTGTTATGCATTAATTTGGTATATATGTGTCATACTTTTTTATGTATTTTTTGATACCTTTATATATTTTTGTAGAAAATATGGATCTGAAAACAAAATTTTCAAGTGTGTAGAAATCTTGGTGAGTTTCTAAAGTTGATGAATGTTATCTTATTTCTTTATGTTATAGGATTCTAAATTGTTTTCA
Organism: Scutellaria baicalensis; assembly: GCA_005771605.1. Classification (NCBI taxonomy): domain Eukaryota; kingdom Viridiplantae; phylum Streptophyta; class Magnoliopsida; order Lamiales; family Lamiaceae; genus Scutellaria; species Scutellaria baicalensis. The sequence goes on from CM016726.1 coordinate 2,261,248, forward strand.
GAATTTTAATATATTGTTTTGATAATTTTTTAGAAAACTGAAATGTCAATATTTCTTGGGAGTAAGAAGCACAAAAAGCTAGAGAGATCCTTGATTACGAGTTTGAGAATGTGTTATTCAAATGACAAACTACAAACAAAGATGTAGACTGTGGTGTATACTTGATGCATCATGTTGAAAACTTTGATGGTGTTCCATATGAAATTCCAGATTTGACAAAGGTATTGTATATTTTTCTTTTTATTATTGTGTAATGTGTTAATAATTTTTTAAATATAAGTGGGCTGAGTATAACTTTGTTTATTTGTTTTGTTGCTAAGGCTGTTGTGAGACGTGTTCGTAGAGCAAATGTATGTGTAAGTCTTGTTCTGTCCAAGTTGAATGAAATAAGGAGTGAGGTGTTGCAGAAAGTGTGTACTTTCTATCAGAAGAAACCTGAATTGAAGGCCCGGAAGAGAAGAAGAAGGCGAATTATTCTAAAAAGAAGACAAAAGTTGTACTGCCTACAGGAAGACAAAAGAGGCGGAGGAATGATTGAGTCATATGAAAAACAATTTCTGTGGATGTGAAGTTTTTAGGAAGAGTTGACTAACTTTTTAAAATAATTTGAATACTAGTTTTTGTTGGTATGATGCATATGTTCTTGCTAACTTTTGGAAACAATTTGGATATGTTCATGTTTTAGGTTTTTGTACGTGAAGTGTTTTAGTAACGATTGGTTTTATGGTGGATATTAGCTTTTGAATGAATATATATGAATGTTAGTATATAAAATATGCAATGATTCTATTGAAGGTTACATAAAGGTACAAATGTTGTTACAGAAAGTAAAGAAAATGTATATAAAAGTATAACTATTGTGATTGCAATATATTAATCTAAATAAGATTATTTTTATGTATGTATTATAGTTTTTATTACAATATAAAACATAAAAGCAAGTTCGAATATAAGTGTTTATTAAAATAAACTCTTATAAATAAATGATATAAAGGTATTAATTCTAATATGCAAATGTAACATTTCTATAATATAAAGGTAAGTATTAGATAGATAAAGGTAAACATGCGAAAATGATTTTTCTTTCTGCTTATGTTTCTTTTGTTACATAATAATATAAATAAATGATATAAATGTATCAATTATCTTATATAAAGGTCATATTTATACAAAATAAAGGTAATTGCCACATACATGGAGGTAACATGTGAAAATGAATAAAAGTCACAGTTCTATAATATAAAGGTAAGTACTAGATAGATAAAGGTAAACATGCGAATATGATTTTTCTTCCTGCTTATGTTTCTTTTGTTACATAATAATATAAATAAATGATATAAATGTATCAATTATCTTATATAAAGGTCATATTTATACAAAATAAAGGTAACTACCACATACAGATAGATAAATGTAAACATGCGAAAACGATTTTTCTTCCTGCTTATGTTTCTTTTGTTACATAATAATATATAAATAAAGGATATAATGGTATCAATTATCTTATGTAAAGGTCATATTTATACAAAATAAAGGTAACTGCCACATACATGGAGGTAACATGTGAAAATGAATAAAGGTCACAGTTCTATAATATAAAGGTAACTGAAATATACATAAAGTTAAACATGTGAAAAATGTTTAAAACATGTGAATATTTGGTGTTTTATATCCTCTGTCTTCGCCCTTTTGTAATGGAATGAGTAGGATCAAGGACAACATTAGATGATTTGTAATGCGTAGGAGCTGTTGAATCAAATGAAGTGTTTTCATTAATACTCAAATAATCTCTATTATATCCTTCTTCAAGTATTCTCTTTGCATCCTTGTTGTCTTCACATTTCAAAATCAGATTATAATACTTTCTGGCCATTTCATGTCTCCAAAGAATACATTCATGAGGTATGTTCATGTGTTGGGAAATATGTTTAAAACCATGCCAAATCTGTGACTTTGCTTGCTTTGTCCATCTTTTCTTTATATAAGAATCAGGAATACTTACCTTATAATTTATATGAAGTATCCTCAAGGAGTTGTAGCACAACATACCACACTCTTCAAATTTCATGCACGTGCAAACAATAAGGTTCATGTTGTTGTCAAACACCACCCGATTCACAATTCCATTGTCATTGATAGATGAAACATGGTAAATTGTGGTGTCATCTTGAACTCCTATGAGTGTAGATGTAGTTGATATGCATTTAAGAAACTCATCCTCAAATTTTCTAAAAAGTGGCAATGTATAAACCTCAGAAGCATGAGTCAACAATCCATTCAATGGCAGAACTGATTCAGGAATCAATCCTGAAGATTTGAATTCATCATGTTGTTCTTTGTTTCTCCAATTGTTGATTGTTTCCTTGAAAACTATATAGAATTCTGTTAAGCTTGTACTTTTCTTGACGCTGAATCTAATTGCATTGTTTGTGCTCTCACTTCTCTATGATGATAGTATCCCAGCTGAAAAGAAATCTTTGTTCAATGCAGTGCACCACTTTTCTTTTAAACCATATAAACATGAAAACCAAGGATGATCTGTCAAACCGTCCTTTTCATCAGTACATCCTGACAAGAACTTATTGAATGTATCTTTAAATGTATTATCGGTCTTCAATTCTGCGAATCTGCTTACTGCATTTTGCTGAAGATGCCATAAACACAAGCGATGTCTTGTTTCAGGAAAAACCTACAAATGGTTAGTTGAATGTATTAGATAAGAATATATGAATCTGTTTATATATGTGTGTGTGTGTATATATATATATAAGGATTAATCACAGTATATAAACATAACTGAACTTTACATAACAGTATACATTTTATCAAAAAATCAGCAACTGGTATTATAAGGTATAAAAGTTATAACATAAAGGTAATACAAAAATATCATAAATGTAACAGTGAACAATACCTTTTCTATTGCATTTGTAATGGCCAAATCTTGGTCAGTGAACAGAGATGTTGGACACTTTCCTCTTATTGATTTGTTAAAAACTTCAAAAAGCCATTCAAAAAATTCCATCTTTTCATCAGCTAGGAATGCACATCCAAACATTACGTTTCTTCCATGATTATTTACTCCAACACACGGAGAACATATAAGATTGTACCTATTCGTCCTATAGGTTCTGTCAAATATCATCACATCTCCATAAATCTCATAATCTTCTTTCATCATTGAATCCCTCCAAAAAAGTTTACTCAATCTGCTTTTATCATCTAACCTAACTTTGTAATAAAAATCATCATTCTTCTCTTGTTCTTGTTGAATCATGTTAATGACCTTTTGTGCATCTCCACCCTCAATGACTTTCATCTTCAAACGATTTACAAAATTCAAGTGGTCTTTGATAGTGTGACCTATTATCTCCTCTCCTCCTGCATCTTGGACCATGTAACGAAAAGAATTTGTTGCACTCCTTCCTGAAGTTATCATCCTTTCTCATTACTGATATTTCTGTCTGAACGGTGCAGGTGGTTCAATTCTATTCTGGTAAGTGTATGATTATGCAACAAAACGTGGTTGACAACCTCATACAATCCTTCATCATTCATCTTAACCCTCATCAAAGCTTTACAATCTGTTCTTGCAAGTCCCCTTTTTTTTTTTCCTCTTATACATACTTGGGTTTTGTGATCTCTTTACTCCAGAACTTGAGCAAACAAAAAGTTTTGCCAACTCAATAGGGGGGTCATCTCTAGAGAACCTACTAGTTGACTTATAAACACTAAATCCGACTGCACGAGCATGCTTACAATAAAATTCATACATTTCTAGGATTGTTTTCCTTGTTGTTCCTATAAGAGATTCACTTGTATCTGAAAAATAGAAACAATGATACCTTATTTGAACACCGTGTATACCTATATTATTAAATAATATGACCTTTATGTATTGTCTAGTTTACCTTTATGCATTATTTGAATGACCTTTTATGAGACAGAACACTGTTTAAGTAGAAATTATTGATACCTTTATGTGTAGTTAAAAAGTAAAGATACCTTAAAATTAAGGATTAAGAGATAAATTATTATTTAAGAAATCTTATTACACCTTAGAAATTGAAAAGTTTAAGAAATTTTAAATTTTATTATTGTACCTTTAAGTGTGAGTACTGTTATTTTTCTATAAGTAAACCTTTATCTATATTTAGTAGTACCTTTATATTGAATAATGATGGCCTTTCTGTTATAAGAATTATACTGATAAGAGATAGAGTTTTTACCTTCGTTTGTATCAGATATTGGAGAGAAATGCTAGATTTTTTTTAATTTAAAAACAAATCCTGAGCCGTTTGAAATTTTTTGAAATAGATAATAAGAGATTTTGAAACGATATGAAAATTAGGATAAAATCTCAACAAATTTTGCACAAAAATAGGTGTCACTAAATTCGAATTTTAAATAGAAATTGTGTTATCCAAAAATCAAATATATCCCCTAGATAAGGTAGAGATTAAATGCAGAAACCTAGGAATTCTTAAAATTTAAATTCCAGAAAAATCGCACACAATGTACCAGACCGGTGTTGTCCCTGGAGTTACATAACACTACGATGACACCGTTAGAAAATTTTTGGCTCTTAAAAATTTCTTTCGTGCACATAAATTAAATTCACACAGACCTGATCTCAACTAACCTTTTGAAAAGAGAGCATTGTCGTAGCGAGCACCATGCTTCTAGTTACTTGGCTGTGAGATCAAGATTTTGATTTGGTTGTGGTATCTCCTACATCTTTTGATAAAGAAGCATCGTCACAGCGAACACCGTGCCCCGAGTTACTCAGTGAGGTCACACAACACTTTATATTTTGCTAGTCACTAGGCTGCCTGTAAAGCATCGTCATTGCGAGCGCCGTGCTCCAAGTGTTTCGTGACTTTTTATCATTTTTCGATCAAAGTGCACTACATAACATGAGCCTTTACCAAAATAGGTGTCCAAGCAAGTTTTAACACACTAGTAACACACTGGTCAGGAACAAACATGCACACATATGCCCAGAAAGCCTAAAATAAAAAACGCATACTAAGGGTGTTAAGAGTGGTGTGAACAACATGACTGTAACACCCGCAAACAATGCATACACATTCAAACAGTACACAATCTGAGAGACTTCTTGAAGGATGAAAATCTCTCAAAATCTAAGGCTTTGGTAAATATATCTGCATTTTGATTCTCAGTGGATACATAATCAAGTTGGATTAACCCTTTTTCTACTAAATCTCGAATAAAAGTGATGCCTAATGTCTATGTGCTTAGTGCATGAATGTTGAACTGGATTTTTTGAAATATCAATTGCACTAGAATTATCACAAAACAGGCTCAAATATTTATTTAAAAATCCATAATCATCAAGCATTTGTCTCAACCACAAGAGTTGAGTACACCCACTACCCGCGGCTACATACTCGAATTCGGTGGTGGACAAAGAAAAACAATTTTGTTTTCTACTATGCCATGATACAAGATTATTTCCCAAGTAGAAACATCCACCACTAGTACTCTTTCTATCATCTACATCTCTTGCCCAATCGGAATCGCCAAAGCCAACTAAGTTTAGGTTAGTGTCTTTTGTATATCATATACCTAAATCAATCGAACCCGAAACGTACCTTATAATTCACTTCATAGCCTAAAGATGAGATGTTTTGGGCTCAGATTGGTAACGAGCACACACACACACACACACTAACACTATACATGATATCGGGTCGGCTAGAGGTCAAATAAAGCAAGCTGCCGATCATCGACCTATAAAGGGTGTTGTCGACACCATCGGCAACACTGTCTTTCGACAGCTTTTGTGAATAACCCATAGGGGTTCGTATAGGTTTAGAATTTTCCAATCCAAAGCGAGATACCAAGTTTTTGGCATACTTGCTTTGTGAAATAAAAATTTCATCCTTCATTTGCTTCATCTGCAAACCTAGAAAGAATATTAGCTCCCCAATCATACTCATTTCAAACGTGAATGACGTAGCTTGCATGAATTCATCAAGTTCACTTTGAGAAGTAGAACCAAAAATAATGTCATGTACATAAATTTGAGCAATCATAAAATTTCAATTGTTTCTCTTAACAAAAAGAGTTCAATCGGCCATACCTCTTATGAATCCAAACTCGAGTAGAAACGTAGTCAAATGATCATACCAAGCTCGAGGAGCTTGTTTTAAACCATACAAAGCTTTCTTGAGTTTGTAGACATAATGAGGTTAAAAAGGATCTTCAAAACCTTTTGGTTGCTCAACATAAACTTCCTTATCCAAGAAACCATTCAAAAATGCTCCTTTAACATCCATTTGATAAAGAGTAATTTTTATATAACAAGCAATAGCAAGAATCAACCTAATAGATTCAATTCTAGCAACGGGTGCGAAAGTTTCATCGTAATCGATGCCTTCGACTTGAGTGTACCCTTGTGCTACTAAACGTGCCTTGTTTCTTACTATGTTTCCCGACTCATCCGTTTTATTCTTAAAAATCCATTTAGTTCCAATCACATTAGTATCGGTATGTCTAGGAACAAGAAACCAAACATCGTTTCTAATAAATTGTACTAACTCTTCTTGCATTGCTTGTATCCAAAAATTATCTTTTAGAGCTTCAGAAACATTTTTGGGTTCAATTGGAGAGACAAAACAGTAGAATTTTACCTCTGAATATGTGGTTGATATACACATATGTCTTACCATTTCCTTGTAATTCATGAGGTCCTTTCTACGAGTTCGAACACCTTCATTTACACCCACTATCACCTGTGTGGTAGGGTGATTTTTTTTGATACGAGTAGGTGGATCTCTTCGAACTGGATCAGTTAGATCATCATCATTTTCTTCAGATTCTGGTTCGACAGGTGTTGCCTCTGGTGTTACCTCTAGTGTTGCTTCTGGTGTCAAAACATTGGGGGCAACATCAGTATTTCCAGTTTCACAAACAACTGGAATTTCGATCAGATCAGTCATGACATCTTCATATAACTTACTTGTAAGATTAGAGAAATCATCAAACACAACATTAACTGATTCTTGAATAGTTCTCGATCTTAAATTGAAAACACGATAAGCGTGACTATTCAAAGAATATCCGAGAAACACGGCTTTTTCACTCTTTGAATCAAACTTGGAAAGATTATCAACATCATTTAAATGTAGCAAATCCACCCAAAACCCAAAAACATGAAAATGTTTAAGATTTGACGTTTTCCCTTTCAAAATTTTGTAAGCGGTCATTTTGCTACCCAGTCTTAAAAAGACTCGATTGTCTATATAGCAAGCCGTATTCAATGCTTTAGCCCAAAAATGTCATGAGAGGTTTTTAGAACTGAGCATAACACGTGCCATCTCTTGCAAAGTTCGATTCTTTCGTTACGCAACTCCATTTTGTTGAGGAGTTTTTTGAGCCGAAAATTGATGTTCGATCCCTTTCTTTTCACAAAAATCAGCAAACAACTTGTTTTCAAACTCCTTACCATGGTCAAACCTGATACTTAAAATTTTGGAAGAAAATGAGGTCTTAATCCTAGTGTACAAAATTTTAAATTGAGAAAACGTATCCGATTTTTCACGTATGAAGAAAATCCAAGTATACTAGGAAAAATCATCAACAATAACATAGGAATACCTCTTTCCTCCAAGACTTTCAACTTCAACTGGTCCCATTAAATCCATGTGTAAAAGTTGAAATCAATGAACCATACCTTGGTGTTGTCCGTGGTGAGATGTAACACCGTGGGGAACACGGGTCTGTTTGCCTTTAGGGCAGTCCCCACATACTATCTTACCTTTGTGATTCATACTTGGAAGTCCTTGTACAACCTCATACTTCATCAATTTTTGGAGAGTTCGAAAATTTACGTGGCCTATTTTTGATGCCACAAAATCATGTCATCGAAATTGGCCTTGTTACACGTGACCTTATCTCCAACAAGATAGCAATTGTCATGAGATCTTGTACCTGTCATGATATACATGTTAGACTTATCAAAAACTTCACAAGAGTCCTTAGTAAATTTTACCTCATGGTTGTCATCACATAATTGACTTATGCTAATTAAATTAGCTATAAGACCATCGACTAAAAGGACATTAGACAACTTGGGAAAACCTGGTATATTGAGAGTTCCTTTACCAATTATTCTACCCTTAGCACCCCCTCCGTAAGTAATGGATCCTTTGGTAAAAGGCATAAAGTTACACAAAAACTCTTTGATCCCGTCATGTGGCGTGAACAACCACTATCAAAGTACCAAGAACCTGAAATGTTAGTTTTAAGAGCAGTAAAAACAACTTGGCAGACTTGAACAATTTGTTTAGGAACCCAAATTTTTTTTCCAACAGTGGTGTTACGGATGGTGTTATGTGACACCGAAGATAACACCAGACCACTGACTTGATCATTTTTAAATGCTCGATAGAATGGTTTTATATGTCCAGGTCGAAAACTGTAATGACAAACATATTTTCTTTTCCTAAGACCTGAAATGGGGGATTTCATATACTCTTTCGACTTTTCCTTCACGAAATGGATCTTAGCATGTGACTTGTTGGTCCCAAGTGGCAGTAGGCTTAGAGGGAGGGGTTGAATAAATCTATTCATATTTCAAACATTTCTTCTTTTCAGGAGGCTTTGGTCGGGAGTCAGTAACCTTTCGGGAGGTTACTGATCAGAGTTATGTTGCGGAAGCTTCCTCTCCTGTGAAGACTAAATATTCAAGACATGCATCTAGTATAGGATATGCATATAGGACAATAAGCATATAGAAACGCATATATATACAGAGGTTCGAAGGTGGAGTAATCCTTCTACATCCTCTCTGCCTCTTCTCAAGAGGGAACATTTGGTAAGCTAGTTGATTTACATAGTCCTATCTATTACAACCCTCACTTAACAAGTAAGTAGCAAACTTACACATAGCTACTCACAGCTGCTTGCCTACTTTCCTAATTGACCCACACAGGATCCTACCCAACCCACCCAGGGTCCTCACTTTCTTCTTCAGAAAGTGGACAACTCAGCAGGACTTTAACTGGGTGCAACAAGCTTAGGCTTCTTTTGTAGGTTGAACTGTTGTAGCTTGCTGCCTGGACTGTGTGATTGAGTGTGCGTTTCTGGGGTGTGGAGTGTTTGAGCTTCTCTTTTCTCTCTTCTTCTTTTCTCCCACTTTTGCCCTTTTTTTCTTCTATGTGGCATTCCCCCTCTTTTCTGAACTCTCTTCTTGCGCTCTCTTCTGTTTACGCGCTCTCTCTTACTCGTCACTTTTCTTAGTCTTCAGTCTTCTTCTATTTATAGATTAGGAAATTTGCCTGTTGAAGGTAGGTAGATTTCCATCATTGAATGCACCGCACTTCTTCTGTTACACGCCAGCTTTTCACTTTCCACATGTCTTCTTCTGATTGGCTCCTCTTCTATTCTCTCTACCAGTAACTTTTGACTTCTTCACATGCCTGCTTTGTAGCTTCCTCCTCGTGCTCACTCTGGTGCTTCCTTCTCTGGCTTGCTCCGTTACGTGGCTTGAAGCTTTTGTAGCATGCTGCTCTGCAGTATGCTTCAGCATGGTCTCTCAGGTAGCTTCCTGTCTGGTAGCTTGCTTCTTTTACAATCTGCTTCGGCAAGGTCTCTTTCACTAGCTTCCTGCAGTCATCGGTATCCTTTTAGTTAACCAGATTCCTTTCACCATTCTCTTTAGTATCATTCATTTGACACTTTCTCTTGATCTATCTTTCTTCTGTAGTAACCTCGTTGCAGTAACCTTTCGAGCTAGGTTATTCATATAGAGTTAGGGTTACTTTGTTTAAGGTTTTGTCTCATCAAAATATAATTAAATGTTTCCAACATGAATCATTAAAGAGGTTTGGAAAAATATTTTCAACAGTTTTATTTGATCCAATACCTGATTTGGCAGAATTACCTGATCCCATGATTTCACTTGCCTTAGAAGAACTCGAGTTCCATTTTGCAATTAAGGATTCCGTCTCTTCAAGCTTTAATTGTACCTTTCCAAGTTCTATGTCCTCCTTGGTGAGAGCAGTTTCCAGCTTTGCAACTGAGTCCTTTAACATATCATTCTCCTTCGATAGAACGTCATTTTCCTTGGATACGACTTCCACTAGCTTGCATTGCTTTTTTCATTCCTTAAGCAAGGAGTTATAAAGACCATGAAGTTCTTCAATGGCTGCATCATTATCTAAGTCGTCTCCAGCAAGAGAATATGTATCATTACAAACAACATTAAGGCAGGTTATGTTAGCAAAATTGAACAATTCATACTAGGCTGTGGTGTTGTCTGCGGTGTTGTCTATGGTGTCATGACACCGGTGTTGGCAACACCATTGATAACAACCGTCAACGATTTTTGCAAACAAAGCTGTGGAACTTTCAGTTTCAGCTTCATCATCATCCTCATCGTCACTTATAGATACCTAGTGATTTTTTAGACCATACTTCCTTAGAGTATTAGCACATTCATTAGCATAGTGACATCATCCCGAACATACACGACATTGAATGGTATCGAGATGTTTGGGATCATTTTATCCATTGTCTGAAGCTGGTTTCCTAGGTTGACATTTGGGCTAAGATGATGATCCAGTTGGCTTCCATTGGGATCGATCAGATGATCGATTGAACGACTCATTTCCTTTCTAACGGGGCTTCTCCTTGTTGAATTTCCTCACCATGGAGTTGAACTTCTTAGTAAGCATGGCCACATTCTAACCTTCGGTGATGTCCTCCAATGGTTCATTATCGTCCTCAGATTCTTCATCGTCTTGAGCTTGCAAGGATATATTTTTAGTCTTATAACCCACTTCTTGTTGACTTTTGAGATTGAGCTCAAACATTTGAAGAATACTTTGAAGTGTATTAAAGTCCATCGAGGTAAGATTGTGGGCCTCCTCAATGGCGGACACTTTGATATTGAACCTCGGTGGTAGAATACGGATAGGGTTTGACACGAGTTGCTTGCGTCCAATAGGTTCTTCTAGCATTTGGGCTTGATTCGAGATGTCTCGAAGCCTCTCAAAGTAGGTTCCAATGTCTTCATTCTCCTCCATGCGCATATTCTCAAATTTGGACATAACGAGACGCAACCTGGCCTCACGAACACATTTTACACCTTCAAAATGTTTTTGGAGAGTATCCCAAGCATCCTTAGCATGCGCTGCATTTTGGATCAATCGAAAAACCTTGTAGTCCACAGTTTCGAATATGACATTAATAGTCGTTTCATTGAAATTAGCACTGTGGATCTCTTCGATTGTCCATTCACTTTGAGGTTTAGCAACAAGTTCACCATGCACCTCCTTCATAGGGGAATTATAACCCTCCAACACTATTGTCCAAGCACGAGCATCAATGGACTTGATCTTCGAGCGTACTCGAATATTCTAATACGCATAGTTGAAGCCATCCAAAATTGGAAGGCGTCCAAAATTAGGATTGCAATAGTCTGTGTCCTGCATGGCTGGATCAACCACTTAGTATGTCAAGTGGAGGCTCTTGATGCCAATTGAAAGTGTAGCGTGGATCTGAAATCACAAATAAAATAATCAAAGTACACGGTGTTGTTAATGATGTTGACAACACCAGCGTAACACACAACGGAAATTAAATCGAAAATGAAATATATAGAGCACAAACGATATATCCACGAGTTTACAAATACTCGTGGAATGTCTTCAAGGCGAAAACTCCTTTATTGATCTTTCGTATGTATACAAGGAGATAGAAAAACCTTTAGAAGAGATTCTTCCGTACAATGACTCAATACGTCCTTTGAGTATGTCTAAGGAAACTAGGGATGTATATAAAACCTCACAGTTGATCACTCTAAGCACCTATATTAAAAGGTCAATACTATACAAACTCTATGACTATACAAGAAAAGAGGTGTTGTCTCAGTGTGACCAACACAAAGCTTGACACAAGTGTTTTGCTGGACTTTGGACTATTTGATCGCTCTATTTCTGTGTGTATCGATCTTCTTCAGACTTTTCCTATTTATAGAGCTCGTAGTACACTGTATAGAATCCACTTCCCATCATCTCGAAATGCTCCATGAACTCACGTACATGATGGAGCATTATCTCCACTCCTTGGACTTCTTCTTCTTCCACTACTTGGACTTGTTCTTCTTGACTTCTTCATGTATTGACTTGATCAACTTTCTTCCTCTTCATCTGCACGTTGCTTTTCACTCTCAAAGCATCGGTTTGACTCTTTCAATTCTCACATGCTTAATTCACAAATATCACGTTCCATCCTATCAAGAAAAGAGAGAAATAACAACTTCCCTAAACTTAGGAAGAGTTATTAGTAAAAGGTAGGATCCACAATTAAAACACATGAGTTAAAGAGATTAAATCTCTAAGAGAGATAAAACAAATCTAATTCAAATTTAATCAAATCTAAATATTATCTAACAAATCTAATTTGATTTAGGATAAAATAAGAAAATGAAAAAAAAATTAATTGTTGGAAAATACAACACTAACAACGAGGAAGAAATTGTCAAGTTTCGGGTTCCTCTTCGGCATGGTTTACCTGAAATCGAACACATTTGCAATGAATAAATGTAAGAATATAGGCCCCATACATGTGATTCATATTTCTAATTACATTTACTTGACAAAGTTGTCTGAAATTGAAGATGCATTCAAAAAGACAAATTGACAAACTGTCATTCCATAATTTAATAGCCATTATGGAAAATGTGTAATGCAGCCTATTTTGAAGCACAAAGATTAACCGTTTCATATTCCTATTTTATGCTTAACTTCATTCTAAGGGTGCACGTTATAATGCAAGCATAAATGTTTACAATTAATAAATGTCAATATAGTTTAAAACATGTGTGTAATTACATTTTTTAGTTATAATGCAAGAACAACCTTTGCAAATACCATGTGTGTAATTCATATGTGACCATATACAAATGTACTTATTTTGCCAACATTGTTAGGATATAATTTCATAAATTGGAAGTCTATTTTTCTAAGCCCCAAAGACATAATATGATAGCACCATATGGACCATATACAACTAAATATATATTACATGAATTGAAGTGATATAGTTTGCCTACTAAAGTCGCATATTGTATTAAAATTATGAAGGTGTTAGAATGTCACTTGTGTCATAATGATACCTATTTACTTTGCACATATCACTAATCCCCATTGCTACCATTTTAGTCAACAAAATCTGCCTAACATGTCATATGTGCATGCTATTTCACTTTTTGATAAGTCCAATAAAGAAATGCATTGTATTATCACTTCCAATGACACCATTTTTGACTTGTCATGCAAAGCTTAATATGAGAAGTTGAAGTACTCACTGCCTTTGTGCATGAATTTGTCTTTATATACCACATATAATAGTGTACTTCAACAAATCATGCAACACTATACTTTCCTGTAGTAATAGAAACTGACTTGAGAAAGAGTGAAGAGCAATGGTGAGAAATCCATCGGGTTTAAGACAAGAGGACTACATTTACGGACTAGAATTGGACGTCAACGTCGTCACTCTATTCACGGAGGTGCTTGCCGATAAGCATGAATGGGTCATTTTCATCCCCATGGCAATAACCGACACACAATCCAAACGACGCAATACATGCTCTCGAAATTCAACAAGAATTTCGATCTCAAGGAATGTGTGAAGCAACTACGTTCGTTGTGAAAAAGGCATTCAACTTTCTCAAGGATCTTGATGTGTGATGATGTCGCTTGGGCGATTGAGGACAATGAACTTGCTTACAAGGACGACACGTGGGAGGAGATTGTCGCGGTAGGACAAAATTCGGTGTTTAGGATCTTCATAAAGTTATTTTACCAATTTAATGTATATTTTACTCATTTGTATGTTGTTTTTCTTATTTCATTGAAGTTGGATTCATTGGCATGGGCTTACGCCACCTATGGGGATCCTCATTGGGAGGATTTGCAAGCAATATTTGGTCCACCTTCGGAAGTGTGAACATCTCCACCTAAGTTGGGCACCGATGACCGTGAGATCATTCTCATTGAAGATGACATCAAGCCGCCACCTGTTCCAAAGTACACACCTTTAGATGAGGTAATTGAAATTTCGAGTGATGTGTCGGGTAGCTTGTCATCAAATTTCATGAAAGTATTGGGTGTCGGTGGGTCTATCGTCGTCCATCATTGAAAACGAAGTCTAACTCGAACAACCGTCCACCTAACTCGAAGGGCAAGTCAAAGATGTTTGGGGACAACGTATGTATGAGCTTGTACAGTACACCATATGTATCATCGTCCCTTACGACGTCTCCTAATGGGAAGAAGTGATGGGAAGTCTATTGGAAGTGTATGTGGAATTCACCTTCAGCTTGTTTGACAAGGGATATTATTGTGTTTTATTATAATGTTGTTTTTACTTTTATGTTGCTACTATGTGTTGAACCTAGGTTTATGTAATTTGGTATTATTGGACATTCTTAATTAATGTCTTAGAGCAGCTTCATTGATTCATTTTGAAGCATTTTTAGCTAAAACAAGAGGTGTGTTAACTAATGTAGTAATGTTTTAATGTGTGTTTTAATAAAGCAACTGAGTGCATTTTTCACCTTCATTCTTACACAAAAGCCTGCAAAAGCAGACTCCCTATACTTTTCTATTATTTAATCAAGTTTCTTAACTAGTTGCGTTAATCTAGATTCGTGCATGGGTGCACAATAGAATTTGTGTGTTATATTTTATTAATAAAAGTAATACATTTTAGTGAACTAAAGTATTCCCACAATTATAATTTGCATTAGATTTACTTTATATTTATAGAAGTATTATATCCAAGTCCTGAGAGAAGGATTACATTTTATTTTATATAAAAGTAGTGCATTTTAGTGATAAAAGAACCATTAAAATCATATAATCTCAAAAAAAAAAAAAGTAATACTTTAACTTATAATATAGAATATTTTAAAGATCCACGGTCAATTGAAACACATCTCAAAGCATACCCATAAATAATGGCTGCTACTTATACTATCAACAAGCAAAAAAATGTAATATGCATCAAAATATGGTCATTTAGACACCAAGGCCAATTCAATATTTTTCTCACTATGAATAATATTGCAATAATCAAGCTCAAACTTAAAAGAATCAGAGTACACAAAAAAAAAAAAAAACTAGCCTCAAGAGATTTGAGATCCTCTCTGCTAAGCTCTCTCTTTGATAAAAAATTAAGTTAAATTAATTCCAATTAATTGAGCTGGACTCCCGTGAGACCGTCTCATGTGCGACGGCACTCGTGCACCGTCACGATCGACCGTGCGCGAAAACACATACTTATAGTTCTAAAAGACATACTTATATATAAAAATCACATACTTATCTCGATCGTGTGCTGAGATCCGATTGTGAGCCACTGATTGCTTTTAGTTTTCGCGCGAGGCACACCCGTGTGCGAGGAAAAAAATCACATACTTATAGTGAAAACTCACATACTTATTATTTGAAAAGACATACTTATACACCACAGTCGCACACGATCATGTCTTGGGACACGGTCGACCGTGCACGAGTGTCATCGCATGTGCGATGGTCGCATATGAGTATATGTGTAATTCCAATTTACTTTAGCACTCTTTACACCTAAACCAAATGAATACCAGTGAAACATATCAATGAAAAAACAAAAGAATCCTTCAAAAAAATTGCTATTAATTTGCATGAATTTATATGATGTGGGAAGGACGAGACTATAAAAGGGTCTTACGTCATTATCCTTCGATATCTTACTTCTAATAAAAACAAAAACCATAGAATAGCGATTTTGCAGAACTGCTCTCGTAGGGCAGAGGTGAAGACAGAAGTGGCAAAGATATAGGGAGCTGCAGACGGGAAATTCCACAAGACCATGAGATTACAGAACTGGCAGAGATGCAGAGATTCAGAAGAGGTAAAGATATGAAGAGGCCCACATATCCAGAAACGGCTGCAGAAGCGCCAGAACTCAGGTTGAGCATAAGTAGTGACACCACATTAAGAAGCAGCCGAACGGATTCCGTACGCTCGAAGTAGAGGATAATAATTCAGAAGTAATGATGACAAGCATGCTATAGGGGTTGCTGACGTGGCTATAAAAGACAAAAGGAAAATATCTCCCTCCATAACAGAAAATGGAAGATTCTGGAGAAAGAGAGGTGTACTTGAAGCAGTGGAGGAGGTACCTTGAGAAAGGAAATATTAGGGAGAAATGGCAGAAATACCCTCCCTCTGAAAAAGAGTAGTATAAATAGAAGAAATTATGTATTGTTAAGGGACTTTTGACACTTTCTTCAATATAAAGAATATTTTCTCTCTTTCTTTTTGAACAAGTTACACTATTTTCACTCCATTTGTGTGCATTGGGTATCGAAGGTCTCATTGTTGCATTCATACTCAGTGTTGTTTATTTCACAGTGACATCAATGGTGCCGTCTGTGGGAATCTAGGTAAAGGAAGTGAGTTTCCTTCTTTTCCTATTTGTTTTCCATTACTTCTGTTTTTTTTGCATCGAGAACTTTCTTCTATTGCGCACATTTGTTCTTCCGGAGAGTTGGAAAAAATCGGGGTGAGTTAGTAAAATCGATGGCGGACCGGGTGATTCGAGATCTGGAGGGAGAGTTTCAGGAGGTGGCGAGACCAGAAACGTCGAGAGCGAGAGGGAGATCGGAAGAAAAAAGGGAACCAATTGTTCCAGGGCTATGGACCTTCACTCCAGAGCAGCTGGATAGCTTCATTCACTTGGTTGTGCAGAAAGCCCTGGGAAAAGCCGCTGCCGAGAAAGATAGAGAAGGAGGCGGAGAAGAAAAGCGCGAGACTACGGAAGTACGGGGCACGAAGATCTCTGCTCAGGGATTGCGGTCGTGTCGGCCGGAAACAGTTCTTGAGCACACTGCAGACAGCCACCCGCCACAATGGAAATACCAAACACCCGAGGCCTCGTCTGCAGACACCTCCACGCAGCGCACTCAGGATCGAGAAGTACAAAAACAGATGGAAGAGATGCAACGGGAAATACAATTGTTGAGACAGAGGATAGGTGCTGCGAGTCAGATCCAAGTGCCCGGGGGAAGCCTATTCACGAGGGCCGTACGGATGGATGAGCTGCCAGCAAGCTTTAAACCCCTAACTTTTGAATACGATGGGTCCACTGACCCGTATGACCACCTTCTGCGATTCGAGAACGTCGCTCTTCTGCATCAATATTCAGATGGAGTTAAATGTCGGGTGTTCTTAACCACCCTCACACAAGCGGCCCAGAGGTGGTTCGAGCAATTAGCAGAAGACAGTATTCATTCGTTTCATGACTTCGGCTTTGCGTTTTTGCATCAATTTGCCAGCGCGAGACGTCAGAGGAGGACCTCCCAGTCTCTGTTCACCTTGAAGCAAGGGGCTGATGAATCCCTGAGGGCATTCATTAAGCGTTTCAGCACAGCCGTTCTAGAAGTTCCTTCCGCCACGGCAGAGGTGAACATCAGCGCTCTTGTTTAAGGGCTGCGTGAGGGAGATCTGTTTCGTTCTCTGGCAAAAAGGCCAGCTAATACGTTTGAGGAGGTTTTAGCTCGAGCAGATAAGTTCATCAACTTGGAGGATGTGAGTCGAGCCAAGAGAGCAGAAAGGTCAACCCCTAAGGATTTCAATACACGAAGACCGATGGAAGCCCGACCTGATGGCAGAAGGCGAGAAGAGGATCTGGGCAGAGGGGACTACACCAAGTATACCCCGTTGAAAGCACCTCTGTCCAGAGTATTTCAACTTTCTGAGAAAACGGCCCCATTTAGATTTCCCCCAAACAGAGCCCAAGCTCCAACACGACCAAAGGGGCGGTATTTCTGCCTGTTTCACAACGAGTACGGTCATGACACAAACGAATGCAGACACCTAAAAAACGAGATAGAACGGCTGGTTAGGCATGTGTGCTGAAAGGCTTTGAAGACAAGAGTGGGGGGTATACGGGAAATTATGGAAAGAGGAATGAAAGACCAGAGGAGGGAGAAAGCGCCCGGGGCAAAGAAAGGAAAGAAGAGGAGAAGGATCTGCCTCCACCACCGAAGAAGGGTTTCATTAATATGATTGCGGGTGGCCCTCACGGAGGAGACTCAAATAGGGCTAGGAAGTCGGCCCTAAGATATCCGCAAGGCTGGCATGATCCGCACATGGAGGTGTCTGAAGTTCAACCCTCTCCAGATATCGTGTTCGGGCAGCCGATGAGACTCCGATGTTGAAGCCCCATAACAATTCCTTGGTAGTAACGGCAGAAATAGCGGGGTATGACGTGGCTAGAGTGTTTGTAGACACGGGAAGCTCTGCTGATATCATATACAAAGATTGCTTTGAGAGGATGGATATCAAAACCCAGATCCGCCCGGTGAACACAGCATTGTATGGCTTTACTGGGGGAGCAGTCCACCCTTTGGGAGCAGTGACCCTACATGTTTTGGTGGGAGAATGGCCGCGGCAGAAGAGGTTGATGATGGACTTCCTGATAGTGGATGCACCGTCTGCCTACAATGTTATATTCGGACGCCCAATACTGAATGAGCTAAAGGCGGTGGTTTCCACCTACTACATGAAGGTCAAGTTCCCCACATCTGCCGGGATAGGGGAGTTGAAAGCCAACCAAATCCACTCTAGAAAATGTTATGTCGAATCCATAAGGGTGGCACACAAATGGGCTTTGCCAGCGGCAAACAGAGCTGCAGAGGAAGACGCTGGAGTGAAATGGCAGAGGGTGGAAAAGGAGGAAGAAGAACATGGGAAGATGGCAGTGGAAGGGGAGCTTTTGTCAGTAGAACTGTACCCTAGAAAGGAGGGGTTTTGTACCAAGATTAGCGCAGAGATTCCGATGGCAGAGCAGGCAGAACTGATCAAGTGCCTTAGAGAGAATGCCGATTTATTCGTCTTTCAGGCAACAGATATGAAGGGTATTCATCCAGAGGTGGCGGTGCATCGGCTGAACATATGTCCAGACGTTCGACCTGTTAAGCAAAGACTGCGGAACTTTGGGTCAGAAAAGGACAAAATCATACAAGCAGAGGTCCAAAAGTTATTGGATTCAGGACATGTTGTGCCTATCCAGTTCCCTGAGTGGTTGTCCAATGCGGTCTTGGTGCCGAAACCCAACAAGAAATGGCGCATGTGCATCGATTTCCGGGACCTGAATAAAGCTTGCCCCAAAGATCATTATCCGCTGCCCCGCATAGACCAATTAGTAGATTCTACATCCAGATGCGCTCGCTTATCCCTAATGGATGCCTATCAGGGGTATCATCAGATTCAGCTGGATCCCGCAGACGTTAAGAAGGTCTGCTTCATTACAGCTGCCGGAACATATGGGTATGTGCGAATGCCATTTGGATTGAAGAATGCCGGAGCCACATACCAACGTATGGTGGATAAGCTGTTCAGGTCAATGATAGGGAAGAATATGGAGGTCTATGTGGATGACATGCTGGTAAAAAGCAGAGAAGCCGAACAGCACATTGCAGATCTGGAGGAGGCCTTCACAATCATACGAGGTAGTGGGATGAAGTTAAATCCAGAAAAGTGCAGCTTTGGGGTAACGTCAGGAAAGTTTTTGGGGTTCATGGTTACCAAAGAAGGAATAAAAGTCAATCCAGAGAAAGTCAGAGCTGTGATGGATATGGTGCCACCCCGAAATGTAAAGGAAGTACAAAGATTGTTCGGGAGGATAACTGCACTAAGCCGGTTCGTTTCCAAATCAGCAGACAAAAGCCACCCATTCTTCAAAATTTTAAGGAAGGGGTGCAAGTTTCAATGGACTGAGGAATGCAATCAAGCCTTTAAAGAACTAAAAGAGTACCTGACCAGTTTACCCCAGCTCTCCAAGCCAGAGAAGGGTGAAACATTGTACATGTATATTTCAGTAGGGGAGGTGGCAGTTAGTACGGTTCTGGTAAAAGAAGTGGGACAACAACAAATGCCGGTGTACTATGTAAGCCACATGTTGCAGGGCCCAGAAATCCGATATGCGGAAATTGAGAAGGCTGGTTTGGCCGTTATCACTACTGCCAGAAAACTACGTCTATATTTCCTTTCGCACAAAGTTATCACGCGCACAAATTATCTGTTGGCTCAGACTATGGGCAGAGCTGACACCTCTGGGAGGATGGTGAAATGGGCAGTGGAGCTCGGAGCTTATGACGTAGAATTTGAAACGCGAAAGGCCATCAAAGCACAAGCTCTGGCAGACTTCCTACAGGAATCGCAAGCTCTGCCAGAAGAGGAAAAGGTCTGGAAAATTTTTGTGGATGGTTCTGCAACCAAGGAGGGCTGTGGTGTAGGAATTTTGGTGGAATATCCGGACGGGCAAAACATGCAGTACGCCATCAAACTAAATTATTCTGTATCCAATAACGAAGCCGAGTATGAGGCCCTAGTACGAGGCATGAATATTGTGAAAGAGGCCGGAGGAAGTGACCTAGTGGCCCATACTGATTCACAGCTCGTGTTTCAGCAGTATGGAGGATCATACGAGGTTAAAAAAGAGTCATTATTCGGATATTCGAAGGAAATTGCCAAAACACAGCTGTCCTTCACCAGATTCGAGTTAAAACAGATTCCAAGGGCCGAAAATGTCCAGGCAGATTACCTGGCAAAAATTGTCAGCTCATACCCGCTCTTGCAGCCGAGGAAAATAACCTTGCTGATAGCGGAGAAACTAAGTGGGGAGGCAGAGGTTGCAGAAGTTGAAGAAATGGATGATTGGAGAACCCCCATCATCAATGAACTGAAAAAAGCAGGGACATCAACAAGCTCATGATGGACAAAAGAAACCCTAAAATATTGCATCGTGGGTGAGCAGCTCTTCCGACGTTCTTTCTCGCAAGCATATCTGCGATGTCTAAACAAAGAAGAAGGACTGTATGTGCTGCATGAAGCAAATGAAGGATGCGGGAGTGACCATGTGGGATCGAGGACATTAGTACGAAAGGTCTTACGAGCAGGGTATTTCTGGCCCACAATGGGCACAGATGCCAGAGAATTAGTACAGAAGTGCCACAACTGCCAGATCCACGGGCCTCTGATTCATAGTCCCGCAGAAAAGTTAGGAGGGATGCATTCCCCATGCCCTTTTGCTCAATGGGGGATAGATCTAGTCGGACCTTTGCCACTGTCCAAGGGGCAAAAGAAATTCCTGATAGTTGCAATTGATTATTTCACAAAGTGGGTGGAGGCAGAACCACTGGGGAAAATTGATGAGCAAAATGTCATAAAGTTTTTATGGAAACAGATCTGTTGCCGGTACGGAGTCCCTCGGATTTTAGTTTCAGACAACGGTACGCAGTTCTGCGGAAAAAAGATAAAGGCCTGGTGCGCAGAAATGAAAATCACTCAAAGATTCGCGGCAGTGGCACATCCACAAGCAAATGGTCAGGTGGAGGTAACTAACAGAACCATAATCAGCGGGCTAAAAACAAGGGTAGAAACTCTCAAAGGCAGTTGGGCAGAGGAGCTAGATTCAGTTCTATGGGCTTACAGAACAACACCGAGAGTGGCTACTGACATGACTCCTTTTAACCTTGTATATGGGGCTAATGCCGTAATCCCGGCAGAGGTGGGGATGGAAACCCATAGGGTGATGACATTTGACGAAGCACAAAATGAGGAACTCATGAAAGAGAACCTAGATCTACTAGAGGAGGAAAGGGAAATGGCACGACTGAAGATTGAAAAATTCAAGAGCAGAGTCAAGGCAGCATATGACAAAAGAGTGCGGCTACGACGTCTGAGTAAAGGGGATTTAGTCCTCAGAAAAGCTGATGCATTAAAACCTAAGGGGAAATTAGAGCCGAACTGATGTAAAATTCCTTCTTCACCAAAAGCTTGGAATACACCCAGGGGCCAGTTGGAAAATCCCAAGTATCAGCACCAGAAATGAAGAAATAATCTTCTTTCCAATGTTTATCTCGACTCTGGGGCTTACCCAGAAAATGAATCAGACCTCGAGGGTCGGCAATGACATAGAAAAAGGGTGGTTTATATTTAAGAGGAAAATTGGAGAAGAAAAGTTCTGCAGTAGGGTTTCCACCATTACCCTTCAGAATTATGAAGAACCCCAGCATTAGACGGATGGCAGAGGGGGTAAACTGATTCAAGGGAACTTGATAAAAGAATGATAATCTACAGATATAGGGATTCACAGGGAAGCGAACCCCAGCCCTCAACTGAGCCGACCAGAAAGCCAACTTGCACCTAGAGAGGAAATTAGGCCGATGATGCCCGGCAGGGCAATATATACAGAAACTTTGAGGGATGTCAAAGGCTAAGCGAAGAGTATCTATGCGGTCGGGAGTAAAAGAGGAACGATGGCTAACAAAATCAAAATTGGGGTCAGAAGCGCTGTAACTTATGGGGTCAACACTAGCGGCAGAAGTCTCCTCCTCCTCGATAGGAGGAGAAACCCTTGTGGAAGAAGAGGAGGTGGACTGCTCGCTAGGAACAGGGATAACAGAAGGAGAATCTCTCTCGAGGGCTTGATGGGTGGAAGAGTCAGTTTCACGATCAGAAGAAGCCATGAGAAAGAAGGAGGTTGATAGGAAAAGAAGCTAATCTAAAAAATCGCCAGAAAATCCCAAAAACAAGCCAGATACCCAACAAAAACAGCCACAAGATCCAAAGTTCTAAAGAGCACAAATACCCAGTTCACAGCCACTGCACATAAATCACGAAACAAACAAGAAAACCAAAGGTCAGAAATTACCTCCTCTCGCCATGGAAAAACGAACGCAAAGGAAGAAGAAGGAGAAGAAGGTTCACCGGAAAAGAATCTCTAGCAGACTTTTACACCAGAATCGCCGGAGAAGATGAGAAATCGCAAGAAGACGAAGAAGGCGAGAATGAGAAAAGAGAAAGTAAGAATTAGGGCAAAATTTTTGAATATATTGCGTTGGGAAGAGGCGCGACGTTTTGCATCCCACCGCTGGATGACCGACACGTGTAGGAACCAGATTACACACATCGGATATGACGTTTAAAAAGTAGACTGAAAGGACATTTACTGCCACAATGTCTGACATACGAAGGGAAAGAGAAACAGCACGTGGAGAACTCAGATCTAAAACCTATAAATTCTGATCGAGAGAAGAACAAGAAGTGTTGCAGCCGACCAGCTCTGCAAAACTAGATCTGCTAGACTGCACCAGGGGGAGTAGCTAAGGGGAAAATTAGCTTTCTGATCGAGAGAAGAACAAGAAGTGCTGCAGCCGACCAGCTCTGCAAAACCAGATCTGCTCGACTGCACCAGGGGGAGTAGCTAAGGGGAAAATTAGCTCTCTGATCGAGAGAAGAACAAGAAGTGCTGCAGCCGACCAGCTCTGCAAAACCAGATCTGCTCGACTGCACCAGGGGGAGTAGCTAAGGGGAAAATTAGCTCTCTGATCGAGAGAAGAATAAGAAGTGCTGCAGCCGACCAACTCTGCAAAACCAGATCTGCTCGACTGCACCAGGGGGAGTAGCTAAGGGGAAAATTAGCTCTCTGATCGAGAGAAGAACAAGAAGTGCTGCAGCCGACCAGCTCTGCAAAACCAGATCTGCTCGACTGCACCACGGGGAGTAGCTAAGGGGAAAATTAGCTCTCTGATCGAGAGAAGAACAAGAAGTGCTGCAGCCGACCAGCTCTGCAAAACTAGATCTGCTCGACTGCACCAGGGGGAGTAGCTAAGGGGAAAATTAGCTCTCTGATCGAGAGAAGAACAAGAAGTGCTGCAGTCGACCAGCTCAGCAAAACCAGATCTGCTCGACTGCACCAGGGGGAGTAGCTGATGTGGGAAGGACGAGACTATAAAAGGGTCTTACGTCATTATCCTTGGATATCTTACTTCTAATAAAAACAAAAATCATAGAATAGCGATTTTGCAGAACTGCTCTCGTAGGGCAGAGGTGAAGACAGAAGTGGCAAAGATATAGGGAGCTGCAGACGAGAAATTCCACAAGACCATGAGATTATAGAACTGGCAGAGATGCAGAGATTCAGAAGAGGTAAAGATATGAAAAGGCCCCATATATCCAGAAACGGCTGTAGAAGCGCCAGAACTCAGGTTGAGCAGAAGTAGTGACACCACATTAAGAAGCAGCCGAACGGATTCCGTACGCTCGAAGTAGAGGATAATAATTCAGAAGTAATGATGACAAGCATGCTATAGGGGTTGCTGACGTGGCTATAAAAGACAAAAGGAAAATATCTCCCTGCATAACAGAAAATGGAAGATTCTGGAGAAAGAGAGGTGTACTTGAAGCAGTGGAGGAGGTACCTTGAGAAAGGAAATATTAGGGAGAAATGGCAGAAATACCCTCCCTCTGAAAAAGAGTAGTATAAATAGAAGAAATTATGTATTGTTAAGGGACTTTTGACACTTTCTTCAATATAAAGAATATTTTCTCTCTTTCTTTCTGAACAAGTTACACTATTTTCACTCCATTTGTGTGCATTGGGTATCGAAGGTCTCATTGTTGCATTCATACTCAGTGTTGTTTATTTCACAGTGACATCATTATACAATCTCATTCATGAAAGTCAAATGTACAGAGTATCCAAAAGCTACATTCTCAATACATTTTTCAATTATTTCCGCACCCACTTGTATCATCATCTTCTTCGATTCTTCATAAACAAGTATAATCTCTTCAGATTCTAGATTTAGATCTATACTAAAGGAATAATAAAAAAATGACACATGTCACTCTTATTTAATTATAATTTAAATCATTTAATATTTTAAAATTTATTATAATAAAGCACTTAATGAGATAATAATTACATAATAACAAAATGCATGCGAATAATTATGATTGATGTTAAAATTTTAAATTATGAAATTTTAGGTAAACAGTTTAGTTAAAGTTGATGTTTGCAATTGCATTAAATGATAATTAGAAAAATTCACATAATTAAATTTAAATTACATATAATAATCAACTTAAGAGTTAATGATAAATAATTATAATTAAATTTATTTATAAATAACAATTTCAAATTTCTTAATTAGTATTAAAATATTGTGTGATACACGATATTTACGCTAGTTTGTTATAAGTGAAATTCAATGAGAAGAAATTTGTAACTGTTTCCCTCCACAGCAGATGACACTTGGCAAATTAAAGTCGTCGCCAGAAAGAAGATTAATGACAGAGAAAATGAAGAAAAGGTGAGAGATAAGGTAAGAAACGAAGGAGAATTGAACACGTTGGGTGGAGCAGAAACACGGCTATGCTTGTAAATTTTGGATTGGATTCATTTATTTTAATTAGGGCCGACTCTATCCGACCCGTCTCGCACGAGACTCATTCTAGTATAAATAAACATTATATTTAATATTTTGGAGGGTTGATTATTGAATATAAATTATCGGGCTATTCCCCTTTTCATGTTATATCGGTGTTTTCCAGTACTTTTGAGTCAATGAATTATCATTTTTAATTGTCTTTACATATCTTAGGATGATCAATGGATTTACTTAAGTTATTGTGCTTCATCGGCATTAGTTGGTTTCAGAGTCATAACGATTTTGTGGGGTCCATCAACGATGATAAAAAATTACCGAGGATAAATTTGATTCCCTTTGGTCTCAATTGGTTGTTGCCGCCGATGAAATTTTCGACGGACGAGACGAACTCCCATTGGAATCATCCATGACCTTATTGCCACCGTCTCTAGTTTTGGCAGCCGTTGTTGTCGTCGCAATAGCACTGCCACCATATCCGGATCTGACCACCTTGTCACCATCGGAACACAACCAATTCCACCATTGTCCATTGCTGCCAAACAACGACCCTCATCTTCTCATTAGACCTACATCACCACTGCCAATCAGACATACTACTATTTTTTCATCACTAACTATATATTTTAAGACTTTTCCGAACCCCCCACTTGCTCAAGACCTTGGCCACATGCTTGTAGCAGATATTTTGCTTAAGGCCTCGAGCCACGTACGTTTTGCTGATATTAGTATAAATACATGTCATATCCTTGCATCCAATCTTTATACTGTTGAGGTGATATGTTTGGAAGCATTATTTAATTTTGTTTTCCTTGTTGCAGTATATAAAATTTCATGCAGATCTGAGAACGAATGTTTTTGTAGAGGAGGAGGATGATGAAGAATAAAGAATAAATATATTTGATAGAGATTTAGATTGATTTTATTGTTATTAGCATTTTGTTTGATTTTAATTCATCTTTCAAAATTCTTAAATATTTGTATAAATACATGTTATATTATTTTAAGGATTTGATATCATTGAATAGAAATTATTGGTTCCCTTTTGAGTTTATTCAGTGTTTTCTAGTATTATTTGAATCAATAAATTATCACTTTTAATCTTTCAATATACTTAAAATCAACGGTATTTAGATAGTTTATCGTGCTTCTACGTACTGCATCAAAAAGATACTAGAGGTCTCAACTACGTTGTGTGCTTGATTAAGATGAAAAAAAAGTAAAATTAAGCATGAGCATCTTGATGCAAGCCTTACTCAAATGACTTTTACATCAATTAAGGCCATAAATCTTTTAAGCTCAAAAGTGTTGAAATAGTTTAACAACATCATACAATCTCGCATTGCCTTAATTCAAACAATCATTACTTAGTTGCACATGAGTACCACAAAATAAATACATGATTTGCTTAAAAAATAAGAATGATGATGTAACGTTATTAGGAAGATGGAGGGAGAATCCCTTGAAGGAAGGAAGAAAACATGGCAAGAGCCCTCTGAGGCTGGTAGCTGGGAACGAGATGTCCGGCTCCTCTCACCGTCACGAATGTCAGCCGGCCTTCATATGCGACGACGTACCCTCCAACCTCCTTCTCCACGTACCATGGCCGCCAAGCCGTCTCCATTGCCAACTTAAGGGTATTGATCGCGTACCGTGTGGCTGTAACTGGAACATTTGCATCTATATCTCCACTGTCATCAAGCAAATTATATTTTTGGTAATCCAAAGTACGTATATCTCATTTTATAGGGAACGTTAAAAATTTAGGACAGTAACTTTTGGTCATTCACCACTAAAGTACATTAATTAAAGTGCCAAAAATCCAGTGCATTCCGTTTTCTTCCCCATCCTAGTCGAAAATCAGACTTTTGAGATTGACAACGATTATTCTTTTCTTGAGTGAATGTTTTCGGCATAGAGATTTTAACATCAACTATTGACTCCTTTTTTCATTTTAACGAATTGGTTAATCGTCCAGTAACAAATACGAGGAGTCAATCCTATTCAATGAAAGAACCCTCTTTCACTACTAGTTTTACGGTTATCAAAAATGTTATATACTCGATTCATAAGTAGAAAGTAACACTTGCCTGTACAGCCATATTCTGATGCCACTAGCTGAGAGTTGCTGAATTGTTGGCAGAACATTGCTTTGCCAATCTGTCCAGTTACTAAATCTGCACAAATTTAACAACATTGCCTCATTCAAGTCAATAAAACAACATCAAGAACAGCCCTTTTTTCACTTTGCAACTCGACTTTTATATTTCTCTGGTTGCATCTTAAAGTCGATGAGTTTTTCACTTTGCAACCCGACATGTTTTCTCTACCACTCTTTCGTCAAAATTGAATCTGATAATTTGATTTTTGTAACCAAATGAAAGCCCAAGTTCGTTTTCTGATCTTCATTTGGTTCAAGCTCAATTTAAGCGAAACGAAAATTTAGATTGTAAAGTGCAAACAAGATCATATTTCAAATAATTGATTACAATCCTAAGGCCTAAAGTAAAATTACCTGCTGCTGCAGCCAGACCATGTAGTGGGCTTTACATGGAAAGCAGTTTGTACTTGAGCAGAATTCAAGTAATTTTCGACATATGTATCCGAGCATGGATCGAAGAAGTTAACCTGATCATATCAACCAAGATCAAAACAGTTCATCACAGTTTCTATCAAAAGGAACAATGCATGTGGCATGAGGCCTTACAGAGCCATTTGAGCTATTTTTAAGCACAGGTTTCAGGCAGATTGGAGCGTAAATGTTGTTGACATCGATATCTCCCATCTCCTCGTACGATTTCTCTGCAGAAGCAACGCATTCGTCTGATGCTGTGTCGTTTGCAAAATCGCAGAGTTTAAGGATGTCAGTGTGAGTTTCATCTGATATCAAAGCATGTGTCCAATAATGATCAAAGTATCCTGGTCCCATTGACGTGTCATCAATCAAAGCATTCCCTATCTGCAAAGTGACAAAATCATATGTTGACAAGAGAAGAAGAGAATGCAGTGTAATATTATTTAAAATGACAAAAAATGAGCATACAGCAATCCCCTTTAGATTGATGAAAGTATGTTTCGTGTTGTTGTTGTTTAGCAATATGGTGTGTGCTAGCTGAGGCACATAATGACCGGCATAACTCTCTCCGGTTATGTAAAAATCCCGGGTTTTGTATTGTGGGAATCTGTCGAGCCAATTGATGAGGAACGTATAGGCATCATTAGCAGTAGTCGTGTCACCCGTCTTTTTATAATCAGCAGAAGTGTTAGAATACGAGAAACCAACACCAGCTGGCGACTCCAAGAAGATCACATTAGCCACTGCCAAGTTTCATTCATGATCAGTATAGAATTATAGCACGAAAAAATGATCTAAATCGGGTAGTTGGAAGCAGAGCTTATACCATTGTTCCAGGCATAGTTGTTCCTAAACAGAGTTTTGCCATCACTATTCACTCTGAAAGGGCCTAATTCCTCCATGGCTCCAAATCCCAAAGACGAACATCCTGGACCTGTTAGTGATGTCATTTCATACACGTTAACTCTTACTCATCACAATTTTAAACTTCAGTGGTGTAATATATACCTCCGTTGAGCCACAGAACGAGAGGATTGGTGGAAGAGTTAGTGGGGGACTCGACAAGATAATAAAACAGTGCTCGTCCGGCCTGAGGATCAACCGTAACATAACCAGCGTACTGATCAAAATCAACGCTATCAGGTTGGCCCGGCAACTGACTAATCTTGTCGGCCTCCATTAGCCCGTCTTGAGGTGCAACGAATACAGAAGAATGATCTGTTTCTACGTGTAAGTCGGACCAAGAATCTGAAACGGAGGAACTCTGCCATCTTCTCAATCTTAAAAGACGGTGAAGCTCCGTCTCCTGATTAGCGTTGCAAAGTGTAAAAAGGGCGAAGTGAACGAGCAGTGAAAAGAGGTGCAGAAGCTTATGCATTGTTTCTCCTTTGGTAAATGCATGAGATGTAGATTGGATGGCTTTATAAACTAAGGCTTGGACGGCTGTTTACAAGCATGCTCTTTATATTTCTTGCTTGTATTTATTCTTCTTGCACATAAATATATAAGTATCAAAGTGGATCATTCTTTTGGATTTTATGTTTGGCCAATCATAGAGAGACTAAGAGGAATTTGGTTTCAGTCTTCTAACATTAACTTTTTTGAGTGAAAAGTTCCCACTACTACTTGTTCTCTCAATTCAGCTCTCACAACTCCATTAATTATTTAATTTTTTTTTTCTTTTTACAATTTTTGAAAAAGTCACGTGAGAATGTAGTAGCATCAATATTGAGGGTTTGCAAAGACTTTTAATGACATGAAGCGATTTTTTTCATTAGTTGGTTGCTCTTTGAAAACAAATTTCGACAGGAAATAAAAAAGAAATTTACACATAAAACATTCGAAACCATCAATATTAAAATCAATAAGAAAGAGTCATGTGTGAGACCGTCTCACGAATCATGTTACGTGAGACCGTCTCACACAAGTTTTTGTGAAAAAAAAGAGGAAAATATTTTCGTGTAACCCTATGTCAACATTTTTGTGTACATTTGAATCCTTAATTTTTTGTGTTTTTGTGGCCCATGAAGAAAAACTACATGCAACCCTAATTTTGACATTAAATAGCATACTTTTCATGTACAAATTCAAACTAACTACGTGAGCTTGAGATTAAAACCAAATAGCATACTTTCGTGTACAAATTTGAACCAACATTAGGAAAATTTCTAAAATACCTCTATATCCATGAAAGCTCTTGAAATCCGAAGCGTTACTGCTAAGATTCTCCAATTTACTGTCATTTTTGTCATTTTACTGCAAGAGTTGACTATAATTTACTTTATGTCAATGTCATGACTATTTTGTACACAAATTATAGTATTTAGGTTATAAATGAGATTTCAACTTAATTTGTGTTATTTTTATCTCATATTATAATATTTAGCTATTTTGGGCCACTCACCCTGCCCCATTTTGTTGCTCTTAACTTTGCTTTTAAAGGTCCTTTAATTTCGATTTTTCTAATTTCAATCATTTCATGACGAAATAACCAAAATTGATCACGTTAACGTGACAAAATTTTATGTGGCAGTTGGAAAATTTGACGTGACAGCAAAAAAAAAAAAAGACTAAAATTGAAAACAAATCAACAATTAAGGGACCAAAAAATTGAAAAATGCAATGTTAATTCACCACAATTAAGGCAAAAACTTGTGCAACTGATGCATGGCTAGATCCATGAACCCGGGTCAACCCGTCCCACGTGCCTCCCACATGCCTCTCACGCGTGTTTTCACACGCCCCAATGCGCCTGGTGGGTGCACTCAAACCCACCAAAATTTATTCCAGGTAGTCATACCTTCATGTTATGTTAATGATATGTTCATGTTATGTTACTGATACCTTCATGAACGTATGACTGTTATAACATGAAAGTATCACTAACATAACATAAAAGTCAATTGTTTTGAACTAATGTTATAAAATATGGAAATGAAGGTATCACTAATATAAGACAAATGTATCACTAACATAACACGAAGGTCATGACCAAAACATGCCAAAAGAGGCGCTATGGGCTGGACCGACCAGCGCGCAACCCGAGATCCGTGCACTTAGCATACATGAGACCTACTCCACAATTAAATGAAGTCTAAGTTACCGGATCAAATTGATATTTTCCTAAAAAAATATATTAAAAGGCAATAAATTAAAAGGGAAAGTAAAATCCCAAGTCTCTTAGTCAAAATCAAGACCCCATTCAATTTGTTAATTTCCCCTCCTCAACCTTAATCGATTTCTCTCATATCAACTTATAGAGTCCACATCAATATGGTTGGAAATCCCCAATTTAAACTCTACTTGATGAATTTTCAGAGAGATTGACAATTTTGAGTAGTTAATTGGTTGGGGGACTAAATTGAAAAGATAGAAAAAGGCATTTTACGGAGAAAACAAAAGTCAGGAGACTAAAAATGAATTTAAGTTGCAAAAGTTGTATTAATTTTGCAGGCCGGCCTAATTTTTTAGCTAATTAAAACTTCCATCACTGTCTTTATAATTGTTTTCAAGTGATTGTAAGTATAATAAATAAAGTTGAAGTAAGAAGAATGTTGCAACTTGAATCACATTAATTGACTTCAAGTATTTAGCAAGGATGAAATTGCAATGCAGTCCTCATAGTTTGCATTATTTCTGTTACAGAGAGTTGATAAGATTTAGTTAAGAAGATGGAGGTTGGTTTCCATGGAGAAAGGAAGAGATCATTGCAAGAGCCCTTTGAGGTTGGTAGCTCGGAACCGCATGTCCGGCTCCTCTCACCGTCACGAATGTCAATCCTTTGTATCCGACCACGTAACCTCCAACCTCGTTTTCAAAGTACCAAGGCCGCCAAGCTGTCTCGACTGGAAGCTTTAGGCTACTAATCACGTATTTTGTGTACGTAACTGGAACATTCCCGTCCATATCCCCACTGCCATAAACGAACAAGAAAATTTGTACTAAAAACTTTTAGTAACTCATGTTATCAGTATAGCGGAACAAATTAATATGTAATTGGGTATATTTCGATTTTAAAGTTGCTAAAGTCGTGTTTATTTTGGTAATATATATATATCGAAAACACTCATGTTTAAAACTCGGTTAAAGTACTGGCCTGTATAACCATATTCTCAAGCCACTTGCCATGAGATGCTCGATCGTTGGTAGAACATTTTCTTGCCAATCCGTCCACCCGTAAAATCTGCACAAGATTTAGCAAGAAAGGTTCATAGAGATGGATGGATGGGCTTTTTTCTTTTTCTCAATCAAAGAGTTGAAGAGTTGATTGATTACTTGCATCTCTCCCAAGTTGTGGGCTTTACATGAAGAGCACTCTGAACTTCAGCAATGTTCAAGTAGTGTTTGACATACGTATCCGAGCATGGATCAAACAAATCAATCTGATCATATCAATGAAACATGATAAGGGTCCTCAAGAGCTGCTGCAACAGAAAACAGTATATGAAATGGCTTACAGAGCCAGAAGAACCATCTTTGAGCACAGGTTTCTGACATCTTGGTGCATAAATGTTGTACTGATCAATGTAACCAAACTCGTAATCAGCTTTACTCGTGTAAGCACTGCATTGGTCGGACTCTACGTCGTTGACAAAATTGCAATATTTAAGCATATATCCATGGGTCTCATCAGATATCAAGGCATGTGACCAAAGATGTTCGTAAAACGCTTTCACGTATGGCTTGTCATCCAACAATGCATTTCCAATCTGAGACATTATTTCCAACAACCGAAGCTCAGTGAAAAGTTGAGGATTAAGACAATGAAACAAAAGTAAGATGACTTCTTTAATCGAACATACAGCAATCCCCTTTAGATTGATGAGAGTATGATTAGTGTTTTTATTGTTTAGCAATATGGTGTGTGCTAGTTGAGGCACATAATGACCGGCATAACTCTCTCCGGTTATGTAAAAATCCCGGGTTTTGTATTGTGGGAACCTCTCGAGCCAGTTGATGAGGAAAGTATAGGCATCCTTAGCAGTACTTGGATCACCAGTGTTGTTGTAATCAGCGGATGTGTTGGAGTACGAGAATCCAACACCAGCTGGCGACTCCAGGAATACGACGTTAGCCACTGCCAAGTTTCGTTCGTGAGCGTAAAAGCACGAAAAAGTGGTTAGAAATAAGCAGAGCTCATACCATTGTTCCAGGCATAGTTGTTCCTAAACAGAGTTTTGCCATCACTATTCACTCTGAAAGGGCCTAATTCCTCCATGGCTCCGTATCCGATGGACGAACACCATGGCCCTGTTAATGATGTCATTGCATACACGTTAGTTAACTGATTCTGGCTAGCTACCTATCACATCTGTAAACTTAGATGGTATAATATTATATACCTCCATTGAGCCACAAAACGAGAGGGTTGGCGGAAGAGTTGGTTGGAGACTCGACAAAGTAATAAAACAGTGCTCGTCCGGCCTGTGGATTAACGGTAACATAACCAGCATAGTGATCAAAATCAACGGCATCAGGTTGGCCCGGCAAGTGGTTGATCTTGTCGGATTGCATCAGTCCATGTTGGGGCGTGACGAACACGGGAGATTGATCGTCGGTGGTTGGAGGATGAAAGAGTGATGAAGAAGTGTGGCTTGAAGATTTGAGAAGAGAGTGAAGATTGTAAGCCTGGTGATTGGCATGAGATAAGATGAAAAGTGTGAAGAAGGAAAAGAGATGTATTAGGAGGTCATGCATTGTTAGTGAAGTTCTTGGGGTGTGTGTTTATGAGGTAAAAAAGATGTTTATATAGCAAGACTTTGTTGAGTTTGTGTATTGTTTAGATATTTGAAATATGGCCCAGAGAGCACTAACACTGCTGCTTTCTACTTTATGCCTAGCAAGTAGCAAAGTGGTGGTAGCAAAGTGGTGGGATGCCTTCCTTTTCTTTGTCTTGGAATAGTTTGAATTCGGGAAACAAATTCTTTAGCTATATTGAGTCAACGGTCCCAATTTATTATTGCTTTTGCTTCCATAATCTTTTTTTTCTTTTATTAGAACTCCCTTGATGAGATGTAAATCAAGAGATGTGACTAAGTGGTAGACACGAAGTTTGAATTTACGTTGTCGGGAGATTTCTCCCCACATCACCATAACTCTTACCTCTTAGTTATAACCTACGTTGTAAGGGGATTTCTAAAACGCCATTTTCTTTTCTGAAATGTGAGAAACGTAGTAATGAGTACAATACCTCACCAATTTCAAGCATGTCTCAAACAATCAGCAATACCACTTTATACTATGATGATCAAGTTTCGAACCTAGATTACCTGGGTTTTTTAGGTCTTTCTTTCACTCCTAGTTCATTCAACAAATCAAAATAACCCCCCCCCCCCCACCCCCCACCTTTTTTGGCTTCTTGTATGTGCCGTTGTGTTTTTAAAAAGGGAGAATATTTGATGATTTTAAGGGAGGTGTACAAGTGAAGATGGAAAGATTATGAACGTTTTTGGAATTATATAACCCCTTTACAATTTCCATCTTAATTGTCAAATTTGGAAAATCATTTCTAAAAATTTTAGGGGTTAACTGACTTTTCATTTATATATAATACTTCTTGTTAGAATTAATATTACCTTAAAAACTATATTTAACTTGTAATATTGTTTCACAAAAAAATTACTCTATTCTATTTTAATGATAATATCATAAGATCTTCTCAAACATTGAAGATAACAATAACATGCCCTCATATAATTATATATAAATGAAATGAGAATTATTAATTTGATGGTTTATATTATATATTGTATGTTTTTTTTTTCTTGGTATCCATCATGCATAAAAATATATAGATCAAAATTTATAAGATAAAATATAATAAAATTAAAAGTAGCGATCAAAGTTAAAAGTATCATAAAGTTATAAATGAATGGAAGGAAAAGTATATATAACATGTGAGGTAAAGATGATTAATATTTTATATGGAGAGATGTGGAAGGACATGGTTTAGCTTTGTTGACTTTGAGGATGCATAAGTTGTTACAACATTCTTGAGGTGTGTGTGCTGATCACCCACTGCTGCATGAGTTTGAAAATTGTTTGAGAGTATTAAGGGCATCTCCAGCAGTCTGCACTACTTTAGTGCAGATTCTGCACTAAAGTAGTGCAGAAACAGTATTTCATCTCCAGCAGTCTGCACTAAATTTTACATTAAAAAGGAATATTCCATAGTATTTCTAATTATTAATTTATTTAATCATATTTTCCAATTTTATTATAATTGATCAACATATTTAACACACATAAACATTATTTAATATAATTTTTGTTCTTCATATTTTTAAGTTTAATAAATAAAAAAAATTCAAATTGAATGAAACTTTACTCAAAGTGAAAACAAAAGCAATAACATTGTTTTTATTGAAATGAAAATAGATGTTACATAATGATAACTTTTAATTTTCCGAATTAGAATATTCTTCCCACAAATGATCAATTAAAGCATTTCGGAGTGCAAAATGAGCATCTGCATCTCTAATTTGTCTAAATCGACCAAGAAAATCTTAAAAGCGAGTGGATTCATTCTCAGCAAATTCGATATCCGGGGGTGGCACTTCCAAGTTTTCTTCAATTGGAGCAGTCAGATCTCGTTCATCTTCTATTATCATATTGTGCATTATTATGCATGCAGTCATGATATCTTGCAAATCACTTTTCAACCAAAAACGTGCTGGATTCGCCACAATTGCAAATCACACATTCTAAAGCACCCATATCTCTAATCCTTTCATTTACTCTGTTTTTATCTATCTCTCTATAATGTCGAAGTCTCGCAGTACCAATTATTCAAATGCTGAAGATCGACATCTTTGTGGTGTCTTTCTTGAAGTTTCACAAGATCCAATAGTTGGTATAAACCAATCAAGAGATCAATTTTGGAAACGTGTTACAGATAAGTTCAACTCTGAAATGCCAAGCTCTAACATAAAAGTGCATAATCAAAGATCACTACAATGTCGTATGCAAACAATTCTCAAAGATACTAGAAAGTACAATGGTTGTTTGCGTCAGATTGAGTACACGCATCCAAGTGGTGCAAATGAGCTCACTATCATAAGTATTTATTTATATATTTTACTATTTTATGTGTCACAAATATTCGCTCAATAAACTCAATATCCTTTACAGATACGACAAGCAAACGAGTTATTGATGCAACAAAAAGGATACAAAGACGGGTTCAAGTTCGACCATGTGTGGTCTGTTTTGAAAGATTATGTGCAAACTGAATGTAGGAACCGACGATCGCCGGCTCTATGCAATTAATAAATCGGGTTCCATGCAAGGTATAAAGAAGAAGCAACGGAATAAAAAGAATTATACCTTTCGATCAGTCTATAAGAAATCGAGCCAAGACTGATCTTACGTAACCCTAGACCTCTTTGATCTTCTGATGTATTCCTGCAGCCTTTATCGAACGTTGCGTGGCCAACGATCCTTCGAGAAAATCACAATTCTGCTCTCTCTCTCACTATTACGTGTTTTCTGTAATCTGTGAATGTGTAGAGGCGCTGATGAAAAAAGGCTATAAATAGGCTACATCAGGGACCTAGAGGAGGAATTGGGTTGGGCCTCCTGATGGGCTTAAGTATCCTGTGTTCGGCCCGAACACATAAATTAAGCCCATCAATAATAATTCAGTCCACTAAAGAATTATTATTGAACTACCGTCCCAATCCCATATTTAATATGGGCTCCTTCTTATTATGTGCACGTTTATCTCCCTGTGTTTAAGATATCGAATGTCCGTTAATTAAATAAGTTACTGACAACTTAATTAATTAACATCTAATTCCAAGAGTAGTACGACTCAACTTTATTATCATGTCGGATTAAATCCACCTGCAGGGTTTACATGATAATCCTTATGAGCTCCTCAAGGGGACATCATCATCCTAAATAATTAGGACACAGATTCCTTCTATAATCAACAGTACACCATATAGACAATACGGTTTCCCAATTCACCGAGTTTATTGATTTAATAAATAAATCTCACTCGTTGGCAAATTAAAGAAACAAATATTATGTATACGTGGCTGTTATTATATAGGGATTAAGAGAACGCACATCCATAATAACAGAGGTCTTGTTCTATTACATAGTCAGAATAAAACGAACAACCTCAAATGGTCCTGCTCAATACACACAAAGTATACTAGTGTAGTTTTATAGTCAAGACAGACTAATACCAAACTACACTACAACCATTCCGATGATTTGTCCAAATTCATCTTGGTTGTGAGCTACTATTTATAATTTATAAGAAACTGATAATGAGATCTTCTGTGTGGCACCACACACCAAGTTATCTATAATATAAATTAATTGGACATTGCACAATCATATATAACAAATATAAAAATGCAAACATGTGACCATAGTAATTCTCATTGCATAAAAGATGTTCATACAAAAGCTAGGCTTATAGTATACATCCTAACAATCTCCCACTTATACTAAAAGACTATGCTGTCATCTACACTACCATACATCTGATTCCCATTCCTTCAACATGCTCATCGAAGGCTTTCGCCGGAAGGGCCTTTGTGAAAGGATCTGCTAGGTTATCGGCTGATGCAATCTTGGCGACAACAACTTCCCCTCGTTTTACGATGTCTCGTATCAGGTGGTACTTGCGCTCAATGTGCTTGCTTGCTTTATGGGCTCGTGGTTCCTTCGAGTTTGCTACTGCACCACTATTATCACAATAAATTGTGATAGCTTTAGGCAAACTAGGAATCACTTCTAAGTCCATCATGAAGTTTCTGAGCCATACAGCTTCTTTGGCTGCCTCAGAGGCTGCCACATACTCAGCTTCCATGGTTGAGTCCGAAACGCATTTCTGCTTAACACTCCTCCATACTATGGCTCCACCTCCCAAGGTAAACACATAACCCGAGGTAGATTTACTATTGTCTCTATCCGACTGGAAATCAGAATCCGTGTAACCCACAGGAAGCAAATCATTAGCTTGGTAAACCAGCATATAATTTCTAGTCCTTTTCAGGTACTTTAAAATATGCTTTACCGCAGTCCAATGTCCTTGTCCTGGGTTACTTTGATATCTGCTAACCATGCCCACGGCAAAGCAGATATCTGGCCTCGTACATAGCATTGCATACATTAGGCTTCCTACGGCCGAAGCATAAGGAACTGCCTTCATATCCTCTATCTCCTTTGGTGTCTTAGGACACATCTCCTTAGATAAAGGTACTCCATGTCGAAAAGGTAGAAAACCTTTCTTGGAGTTTTGCATGCTAAAACGAGCTAGGATAGTATCAATGTATGAAGCTTGAGATAGACATAACATCCTTTTCTTGCGATGAGATAGACATAACATCCTTTTCTTGCGATCCCTTATAACTTTGATCCCAAGAATATGTCCAACTTCTCCCAAGTCCTTCATATCAAACTGCTTGGATAGCCATACCTTTACGTCTGACAACACCTTGACATTGTTGCCAATGAGCAAAATGTCATCTACGTATAGTACAAGAAATACCACCACGTTTCCGTCACTCTTCTTGTATACACAAGACTCATCCGGACATTGAATGAATCCATAAGACTGGATTACCTCATCAAAACGGATGTTCCAAGATCTCGAAGCTTGTTTCAGTCCATAAATGGACCGATTAAGCTTACACACAAGATGCTCTTTGCCCTTTGCAATGAATCCTTCTGGTTGCTTCATATAGATGTTTTCTCCAAGACTACCGTTAAGGAAAGCTGTCTTGACATCCATTTGCCAAACCTCATAATTCATATGAGCAGCAATAGAAAAAAGAATCCGGATAGACTTAAGCATGGCTACCGGCGAAAAGGTTTCCTCATAATCTACGCCTTCCTTTTGAGTATACCCCTTCGCAACAAGCCTTGCTTTGAAAGTTTCTACTTTCCCGTCTAGATCCTCTTTTTCTTTTATAGACCCATTTACATCCAATGGCTTTTACACCATTTGGTGGTTCTACTAGCTCCCAGACTTGGTTAGAATCCATAGATTCTAATTCAGAATTCATAGCTTTTTGCCAAGATTCTGCATCTTTATCTTGGAGTGCTTCGTCATAGGTCCAAGGATCAGATTCATGTTCACCAGGTACTAAGTCTGAAGACTCTCCCAAAAACATGAATCTTTTAGGTTGTCTAACAACCCTCCCACTACGACGAGGCACTTGTGGTAATAGTGTATCATTAGTGATAGATGGTGCAGACCCCTGT
Organism: Scutellaria baicalensis; assembly: GCA_005771605.1. Lineage (NCBI taxonomy): Eukaryota > Viridiplantae > Streptophyta > Magnoliopsida > Lamiales > Lamiaceae > Scutellaria > Scutellaria baicalensis. The sequence goes on from CM016726.1 coordinate 2,300,304, forward strand.
GGTATCTCATCTTGTACCGTTGGCACTAAGGTAGGAGTTTGCCCTCTTATTTCTTCTAGAACAATTTTACTCATGGGCTTGTGATTCATTACATAGTCCTCTTCTAAAAATCGGGCATTTGTGCTTACAATTACCCTCTGATCTTTAGGACTATAAAACAAACCACCTTTCGTTCCTTTAGGATAGCCCACAAACAGCCGAACTTCCGTACGAGATTCCAACTTATCAGCATCTCCCTTCAGCACATGTGCTGGACTACCCCAAATCCGAATGTGTTTCAGACTGGGCTTACGCCCATTCCACAATTCTGTGGGAGTAGAGGATACTGTCTTAGAAGGTACCAAGTTCAGAATGTACGCCGCCGTTTCCAAGGCATACCCCCAAAACGAATTCGGTAATTCCGAATAACTCATCATTGATCTAACCATTTCCATGAGAGTCCTATTCCTTCGTTCCGCCACACCATTCTGTTGGGGTGTACCAGGTGCTGACAATTGGGATTGGATCCCAGCCTCTGATAAGTAATTCCTAAACTCTCCTAAGAGGTACTCGCCACCACGATCAGATCGTAGTATTTTGATACATTTACCATGACGCTTCTCCACATCAGCCTTGTACTCTTTGAACTTATCAAAGCACTCAGACTTGCGGCGCATCAAATAAATGTATCCATATCTCGAAAAATCATCTATAAAAGAGACAAAATATTCGAAACCACCTCTTGCTTGGATAGACATAGGACCACACAAATCAGAATGAACCAATTCCAACACTTCTTTGGCTCTATACCCCTTGGCTTTAAAAGGCCTCTTGGTCATTTTTCCTTCCAAGCAGGACTCGCAGGTCGGATAGTTTTCCACTTCCAATGAACTCAAAGGTCCATCGGCTATCAACCGTTGAATCCTACTCAAGTTAATGTGACCTAATCTTAGATGCCAAAGATATGTTTGGTTCATTTTTGAAGGTTCTTTTCTCTTATTTGAGTTAGAAGATGTATTATTAATTTCCATTTGTTGCATCGTAGGAGTTTTTAGATTAAGAGTATATAAATTGCCAACCAACGTACCAGAACAGATAATAACCCTATTTTTCTTGACAACAACTTTGCCATCAAAAGAAACAGAATATCCATCCAAAAACAACTTAGAAACTGAAATCAAATTCTTTCTAAAACAAGGTACGTAAAGACAATTCCTCAAAACCAAAGTCTTGTTCCTATCAAAAGATAAATAAACATCTCCCACTGCAACAGCCGCCACTTTCGCAGCGTTGCCCATGTAGATGGTAATCTCGCCCTCACTAAGTCGCCTGGTTTCCTGGAACCCCTGCAAAGAATTGCAGACATGATCAGTGGCTCCTGTATCTACACACCAGGTGCCGGTAGATAACACCGCTAAACATGTTTCAACAATTAGTGAATAAGATATACCTTCTTTGTTCTCCTTTTTACGAGGACAATCCACCTTCCAATGTCCAGGCTGCTTGCACGTGAAGCACTTGCCCTTCGGCTTTTTCACACCACCTTGTGGTCCGGCCTTTTGAGGTCCATTCGCTTTGTTCGCCGAAGGATTCTGTTTCTTCTTCTTCTTTCCACCTTTCGGCTTAGAAGTAGAAACTTTTTCAGCAACGTAAGCTTGAGCACTTTGACGAAATAGTCCTTCTGCCGATTTGAGTTCTGTCAGAAGTTCCGCCAAGGAGTACATTCTTTTGTTCATATTATAATTAAGGCGGAACTGCTCAAAACTCTTAGGCAGTGTTTGGAGCACGATATTGACCTGGGTTTCCCCATCGATTTCAGCTCCAAGGACTTCCATCTCATTCAAATGAGCCATCATCTTAAGGACGTGATCACTCACAGGTGTCCCCTCAGACATGGTGGTCGTCATCAAGTTTCTCATTGCCTCCTGTCTGGCAGCCCGACTCTGGTGTCCGAAGAGTTCTTTGAGATTGAGCATCATATCATAGGCAGTGGGCATGGCCTGATGCTGATGTTGCAGTACATTTGACATGGAAGCCAAAATGTAACACCGCGCCATCTCATCTGCCTTAACCCACTTCCTATAATGCACTTTCTCCTCTTCACTAGAGTTTTCATCAGGCTTGTCAGGACATTGCTCATGGAGTACAAACTTGTACTCTTCAGCAGTTAGGACAATATCCAGGTTTCTTTTCCAGTCAATATAATTAGGTCCAGTAAGTTTGTTTTCTTTAAGTATAACAGCAAGTGGGTTGAAAGACATTATGATATCCTGAGAATCATATAAATAAACAAATAAATACACAGGTCATATCATATAGAATTTAAAGCCTATATCGTTCCCTCAGACGATATAATTAAATTCACCAACACCTCAATACACCGTGAATTTCGTATGCCACGATAATGTGGTCGTATACTAATTCAAACATTTGTTAGAGGAGGTTTTACCCATTAATTTCATTATCTTGACAAACAAAATAAAATTAATAGTTGGTTTATCTTTAGTCATGCAAATAACAGCACTTACTCCGATGGGGAGGATACTTATCATATGCACCTAAGTGTATACCATTACTTAATGCCAAGTCAATCATCTAGGTTTGTGTATCTTCAGATGGAGAAGATTACACGCTCCTAAATAATTTCCTATAATTATTCATTAAGAAAGTTTGATCTAGTGATCCACAATCAAACTCATCCGATATGGAGGAAGGCACTTAAAGCCAACGCGCAAGTTTAAATGCATCACTTACAAACCAGTAATGGAGACCATGGGATTTATTCAAAATAAATCCCTCTCCCACTTAGTTATTTAAATGAGGGAATTTAGCATGCAATAACATGTAACATATAAAAGCATGCTTGATAAAACAACAAACATATAGATAGGCAATAAATATGGAATAAAATAAATCCAACTATTATGGCCACTTCGATCGTTGCGCGAATCCAGCAGGTTGTTGCACAAATCCAGCAGGTTGTTGCGCACCAGAATCAGCGCCAATCCACCAATCTGTTGCGGAGATTCAGCAGCGCCCCGTTGCGCCAATCCAGCAGTCTGATCGAACAGCGCCTTTCGATCTCATCGAACATCTTTCGAAAATCGATCGGATTACATCTCAATTGAACATCGATCGGATTACATCGATCGGATTACATCTCATCGAACATCGATCGGATTACATCAAAATTGTAATCGAACAGTAATACATCAAGAACAAATCAAGAATTACATCGAGAACTTATCAAGAATTACATCGAGAACTAATCAAGAATTACATCGAACCTAACACGACAAACCGCCGTGGTTTTACTATTACAATCATGCAACCAACCCAAAACAAAAACCTCGACAGGTCCGAGGGTTTAGATCATACATTAAACATACACACAGACCATAATAGTTGGATATAGGTAACCTGCAAAACCGAGTTATCCTATGCAACCCTACTATCATACAATTTGAATATAAAACGTATGATACAGCATAAGATCATAATAATTAACCGATCCAATTGCATAGAACCAGAAACGTGGCTCTGATACCAATTGTAGGAACCGACGATCGCCAGCTCTATGCAATTAATAAATCAGGTTCCATGCAAGGTATAAAGAAGAAGCAGCGGAATAAAAAGAATTATACCTTTCGATCAGTCTATAAGAAATCGAGCCAAGACTGATCTTACGTAACCCTAGACCTCTTTGATCTTCTGATGTATTCCTGCAGCCTTTCTCGAACGTTGTGTGGCCAACGATCCTTCGAGAAAATCACAATTCTGCTCTCTCTCTCACTATTACGTGTTTTCTGTAATCTGTGAATGTGTAGAGGCGCTGATGAAAAAAGGCTATAAATAGGCTACATCAGGGACCTAGAGGAGGAATTGGGTTGGGCCTCCTGATGGGCTTAAGTATCCTGTGTTCGGCTCGAACACATAAATTAAGCCCATCAATAATAATTCAGTCCACTAAAGAATTATTATTGAACTACCGTCTCAATCCCATATTTAATATGGGCTCCTTCTTATTATGTGCACGTTTATCTCCCTGTGTTTAAGATATCGAATGTCCGTTAATTAAATAAGTTACTGACAACTTAATTAATTAACATCTAATTCCAAGAGTAGTACGACTCAACTTTATTATCATGTCGGATTAAATCCACCTGCAGGGTTTACATGATAATCCTTATGAGCTCCTCAAGGGGACATCATCATCCTAAATAATTAGGACACAGATTCCTTCTATAATCAACAGTACACCATATAGACAATACGGTTTCCCAATTCACCGAGTTTATTGATTTAATAAATAAATCTCACTCATTGGCAAATTAAAGAAACAAATATTATGTATACGTGGCTGTTATTATATAGGGATTAAGAGAACGCACATCCATAATAACAGAGGTCTTGTTCTATTACATAGTCAGAATAAAACGAACAACCTCAAATGGTCCTGCTCAATACACACAAAGTATACTAGTGTAGTTTTATAGTCAAGACAGACTAATACCAAACTACACTACAACCATTCCGATGATTTGTCCAAATTCATCTTGGTTGTGAGCTACTATTTATAATTTATAAGAAACTGATAACGAGATCTTCTGTGTGGCACCACACACCAAGTTATCTATAATATAAATTAATTAGACATTGCACAATCATATATAACAAATATAAAAATGCAAACATGTGACCATAGTAATTCTCATTGCATAAAAGATGTTCATACAAAAGCTAGGCTTATAGTATACATCCTAACACTGAAAACACAAGTGGAGTCTCACCATTATTTCCACAAGAAATGGTTAATGAATCTCCTATCTCTCCTGACCCTTCTGCACCTTCATTTTCAATCGATTTAAGCGATGAAAACATAAGTGGTGGTTCTTCATCTCAGCGGCCACAAGGGGTAAAAAAGTCCAAATCTAAAAGGAAACAAAGTGAAGAAATGTCTGTTTTTCTAAACACTATGAAAGAGGAAAATGAAAAATTGCGAGAATTGTTTACAACTTTGGTTGCAAATAGGGAGAAGGATATTGAAGTGCAAAGGCAAAAAGTTGAAGCACGAAAGCAAAGAACTGAAGCACAGATGCACCAATATGAAATGACTAGACAAGATAACATACTACAAATCGATTTGAACACGATTGCTGATCCCGTAAAACGTGAGTACTACCATGAACAACAACAAATGATTATGCAGACAAGGAGACAATCTCAAGTACAAAAATCTACCAATGCATTTGATATGTTTGGACAATTTCCAAATCTTGGAGGGTCTGGTTCTGGTCTCTCAGATTATTAGGTTTTTTATTGTTATTTCAGTAATTTTATGTTTTCTTGTCATGTGTTTTAATATGATTTTCGCTTCTTTTAGTTTTTATCTTCATCTATTTAATTTTATGTGTTATTTCCATGTATTTGAATCCTTTTTTTTAGTAATTTTATGTTATTGTTTTCATTTATTGTATTTTTACTATTCATGTAGAGAATTTACCACTCATGTTCATTTAAAAAATTTATATTATCATCCACATCATTAAAATTATCACTCGTGTTAATTAATGTCACTTTTATATTACAAATTGAAAAATTAAAACATATATATTCACAAATTTCATAAAACAATTATATATAAACAATTAAAAGAAAATGAAAAAAAAAATATAAGATAGCGCCGCAACAGTGCGGCGCAAAATGTGAAGCAGGAATTGGAAAAGCACTATTCTAGCGCATGATTTAACTAACTGCTGGGGGGCTTTATTTCTTCTACTTTGGCGGCTGGCGCTCCTCTAGCGCACTACTGGAGGAGCCCTAATTAGCTAAGATATAGTGTAAATTGACAATTACAGAAGCGATGAGAAAGGTCGATTCCATAAATACTTGTCATTTAAAGCTAACTAGTATTTAGCCCGTGCGATGCACGGATATAAATTTTAAAATAAACATTTTTATATAAATACAATGTAAATAGAATTATATATATAATAATATGTTTAAATACATATAAAATATAGGAATTGAATGAAATTGAATAATATATCTTTTTCAATATTGGTATTGGTAATGTAATTTAATAACATCTAAAAACTTTGTTTAGAACCAGTATATAATAAATTTTGTTATATATTTTTTATTAGTTTTTATTGTTATAAAATGTTGAAAGTGATTGAAAATGTCTATATTAAAACTATTAATATAAATTTATAAGAAAAAAATAACTAAAATAAAAAAATCTTACAAGTTACAAATTTGAAACCTTTTTTTTATTTACAAATTATGGTGTTCTTATCTCTCACTATATCACCATATTTTTTATACATCAAAATGTTTACTTCTAAAACAAAAACATATAATTCACCACGACTAAAAATGTTTTACTTCAAGAAAAGTCCAACATGAGATTTTAAATTATAATATTTAAAAGATCATTATAAAAAGGGTTAATTGCAATAAAAAACACAAACTTTACCTAATTTGCAATTTTAACCAATTTTTTGAATATTAGCAAATATAACATGAATTTTCATATTTTTTGCAAATTTAACCAACAGATATATTTCAAGTATGTTTATTTTGACAATAACTTTCACCATTTCAAATAACTATCATTTTGAATATTAAGTCATTGTTTTATTTCAAAACTATGATATTAATTTCAAAAATAAACATATTCGAAAACTGCATATTGGTTAAAATTGCAACAAATATGAAAGTACATGTTATATTTGCTAATATTCAAAAAGTTGGTTAAAATTGCAATTTGAGCAAAGTTTGTGTTTTTTTATTGCAATTAACCCTTATAAAAATAATACATATTGTAATATATATAAAAAAAAATTATTTATTAAAAATGAACATGAGGTGATCAAATTGAATTACATCAATATAAATTGTTAATTTTCGAAATATATCATATGATATTTAAGTTTAATAGTTGACTTATATTGCAGTATATTGTAGAGTCACTCTCTTGTGCACCAGTTGCACGGATCTGTGATCCGTGCAACTGGGCCATGCGCGAGCTGGGCTGGCCAGCCCAACCCATGCCTCTTTACTTTGTTCGCGTGTTTTGGTCGTTACCCTCACGTTATGTTAGTGTTACATTCGTGTTATGTTAGGTTACATTTGCGTTATGTTAATGTGACCCCATCTCCAGATTTCATACCCTTAGTTTAAAACCACTGAACTAAAATGTTAATCATACCCTCATGTTATGTTAGGGTTACCCTCATGTTATGTTAGGGTTACCTTCATGTTATGTTAGTGTTACCTCGTGAGGGTAACACGGGTAACACTAGCATAACATGAGGGTAACCCTAACATAACATGAGGGTAACCTTAACATAACATGAGGGTATGACTGTCTGAAGCGAATCTTGGTGGGTTTGAGCGCACCCACCAGGCGCGTGGGGTGCGTGAGAGCGCGTTTGGGCGCGTGAAAACGCGCGTCAGAGGCGCGTGGGGCGGGTCGACCCGGGTGCATGGATCCTAAATCCATGCACCAGTTGCATAAAATATTTTGCCTATATTGTATCAACATGTGTAATATTACATTGAGGTAATATTTTTGATTTATTAATATTTTTCGAAATATAACTTGAGAAATCAACATTAGCATACATATTTTAAGACAATATACACTATATATTTTAAGAAATAAATAAATTCACTAAAAATCTCATATTACGTGCATATACCAATTATTATTTTTTCAACTTTTTTTATTAATATAAGTTAGATGAAAAAAGTGGATACTACTGACAAATTTGAGTTTTATTAATATTTAAATTCATCATTATTTATGCGATTAATAATATTGAATCTATCCTTATTAGATACTTACAAATAATATTAACATGTATATATAAACAAAAAAGATCAATGATGTCTATATTTCAAGAAAATTGAAAAGTATATGTATTAAATATCAATAATTTTTTTCATTTTATATTTGACAGAAGAATAATTGACAATTAATATTCAGAATTTACATATAATTCAAAGTACAAAAAACTTCTTGACAATTTCATCCATTATATTTATATATCTATAAATCAAAATAAATCACTATATATATATATATATATATTTAATCTTAACAACATGGATGATGCATCAAAATGAGAGCTAAATTCAAAATCAGATTTATTTTCCCTAACATATTACTTTTCAAGCTTTCAATATTTTGATTGCTAAGTCAAAATCAATTAATATTTTTTAAAAATTGGTGAATATGTACTCTCAAGTCGCAAGCCTAAGATTTCTTCAGTTATTACCTGCATATAAGAAGTGATCAACGCTTTTATAAAATTAAATTATATTGAAGTAAGAATAATGCATATATAATTTAATACTACGATGATAAAAAAAAAGTAAAAAAAAATTGAAATAACACAAATCAATCGGATAACATATCATAGAATCTCATATCATTCAATAGTGAATTATCTTTATAATTTCGTATAATGGTAAACACTTAATAAAAACCAACAATAATTAAATATCCATCCACATGATCCTCAAATATAATAATTTTATTCCAAAACAAATAAAATAAACATTAAATTTATAATTTTTACCTCTAAGGACGTCTTACACTTCATAAATCGTTCAAAAGTGATAGATAAAATAACGTAATGAAAGCGAGTAAATGAAACCAAGATGAATTTGTATTATTTATAATGTATGATTGTTGATTATATCAGGTAATTACCATAATTTAAAATTTAAGATAATCAATTTAAATGTTAATTTTAAATACCATATTTTGTGATATCTATATAAGCTAGTTTAATTTGTAGAATCAATGACATAATAATTATAGTGGAAATACCTGCGTTTACCCATTTTCGTATGTCAAGGAACTTATTTACCCAGTTTTTAAAAAATATACTTTTTTACCCATTTTTTGGACGAAATATCAATAATGCCCTCAACTTAAGTTTATATTTACATAAAGTGGAAATACCTCTGATATCATATCAGCATATTGTGAACACGATATCAGCATATCAGCATATCATGAACACGATATCAGGATATCGTGAACACAATATCAGTATATCAGCATATCATGAACACGATATCAGCATATCGTGAACACAATATCAGCATATTGTGAACACGATATAAGCATATCGTGAACACAATATCAGCATATTGTGATCACGATATCAGCATATCAGCATATCATGAACACGATATCAGCATATCGTGAACACAATATCAGTATATAGTGAACACGATATTAGCATATCAGCATATCATGAACACGATATCAGCATATCGTGAACACAATATTATATTTTGTGTTCATGATATGTTGAACCTTATCTGAAAGGTAGACGTGACTAGAGTTTCTGGACACGAGTCGAGTTTCCTGGACGCGAGTAGAGTTTCTGGACACGAGTAGAGTCTCTTAGATTCTTTTCTTATGTAAATATAACTAAAATTAAGGGTATTATGGAGATTTCACTTTAAAAATTGGGTAAAAAAGTTATTTTTCTAAAAAATGGGTAAAAAAGTTCATTGGCTTATGAAAATGGGTATTTTAGAAATCCTCCCATAATTATATATCTCAAATAGTGCAATATAATTTAATAATCAATGTATGTTAATGATAGTATAATTATATACCTCAAATATTCTAGAACTCATAATGGATAGAGTTGTGTGGCATTTACTTACGGAAAATTAATATTCAAATCTGAAATTAAAATGAATAATTAGTTACAACAATTACAAATAAATAATCAATACCACAATTTATGAAATCAATAATTTTATTCCATTTAAATCTCACTTTTAAAGGAAATCATTTTTATTTCCTAATTTATATAAATAGATGAAATTTATTTTATCATATAGATTCATCATTCTATTTTTATTTATAATATGTGGCTTTGGATGGAAAAATTAATCATTGTCATACTGTATTAGACAATATTTTTATTTTTATATAAATGAAGATAAAAATTTATTCAACCTTCAAGTCAAATGTTTATATATATGCATAACAAATTATTTAAAATTTTAATAAACATAAATCCTATAAAAAGTATATTTCACAATTATGAATATATATGAATTTTATTAATATATATATACACACATATATATCCCATAAATCATGCAAATGTCATCTTACATTTCTATGTGATATGTTATTCAGATTAGATATTATTTATGAAAAAAATAATCAATATAAATCTTTCCTTCTATAAATAATGTTTTTTAAGTCATAAATAATTAAGTAGACATATATAAAGTGAAGAAAGATGTATATGTATTATAGCATTTTATTGTGGAGTGATCAATTATAATATATATACATACATATTATTCATTTGAATATTAAAGCATATCTATATTTATATTATTGTAAATGATCAATGTTTATATTATTGATGATATGATGTAAATAATATTTATATACATTATTTAAATCATATCATAAATATATCAATTGAAATTTAATTATCAAAGTTGACTTACCATATAGACAAATATGTGGAAATATTTTTTGTCATATCACTTCTATAGATATATACAACATCATATTAAAATCATATGATAATATTCCATTTGCATTTAAATTCATTTATATATTGTATATTTTTATATATTAGTAGAAATTAAATATCATTTATCATTTTCATTTATTTAAATAATGTAATTATTTTTTTAAATTGAAAGGTGTATCCATACATAACATCACTAAATTTTTTCTTGCCTAAATAATCAAGTTTGACTTTCCTTAGAAAATAGAATGCAATTAATATACTTAATATATGTATATTAATAAATATATAATTTTTTTATACAAATAGAAAGTAGTTTTAGGCGGGAAAATTCTTACTTTCTTTTTTTGACAATATTTGTGTTTATATATATATAAAGATTAACTAGTAAAACGAGAACACTAATTTTATCTAGGCGATTTCTCATTTATAATCAAAATATGGAATCAAAATAAAATTAAATAACATATCAAGGTTTACAAATTGAACAGATTAACGACATGCTTTCATCTCATTCTCATTAAGATATCACTTTGACCAATCTAAGCTCTTAATTAATTATTCTTTTAATCTATATGATCAATCACAAATATCAAATTAATTAATATCCGAACTGGTTAATCGGTTGATTATATGTTGGGAATGACTTATGCACCCGAGAGTACGGATCCAACCCGCTCTGCCTGCCCATATTTTTTATTTTTATTTTCATTTTTTTAAAAACCCTAATCTATCCTTCTTCATTAAAATGAATATATCTCTTCTTTCTACCTTCTTCTCATCCTTTTTTTTTTTTTCCCACCATTTATTTCATTTTCTCGTATTATTCTCTCTTCGTCCCTCACTTGTTGTTTCTATTTTCATTCTTCTTTCTTCTCCTTTATCCAAAAACGTCATATAACAACTAATTCTCAAAAAATTAATAAACCGTAACCGTAGCAACAATAATAGATTTGGTAGTTTATATGAATAATTTAGAGATTAATTGAGGAATAACAATAGCAACATCAACAAACGTTCTAAAATTTGTTGGAATTCCATATCAGAATTTACTTTTTTTTTTTTTACCACCTAAGAGCTATGAAGATGTTAGCTTCCCATGTGCCCTCTCTAGATGTAGAGCAAGTGATGATACAATATGTTAACTTCTCAGCTGGAATGGGGAAGAACCAGGAGGATGATGATGATGAGGAGGAGGACGACGATGACGACTAGATGATGCATCTGATTTTGCTGAATCAATGGTTGAATTTTCGGACAATGAAGAGTTTTGAACTTTACACTAATACCATTAGAGTATAACATCAATACCTTTAAACTATATGAGTACTATCTTGCATTTCAATAACTCTACATTACACTATATACCTTTTGACTTTTTGACTATATATATGAGTGATACCCTTAAGTTATATAATATATGTACATTTAACAAGTAATTCCTTAACTAATGTTATATTTCACTGGAACAAAGTAACGAACAACTTAATTAATAATATCTTATGAGTATGCAATTAATAGATTTCACCGAATGAACAACTAATATTTTATGGATATGTAACTAATATCTTATGAGTATACAACTAGTACCTTTCACTGAATGAGCAGCTAATACATTTTTTGATTGCTAGTTTGTGGGTGAAAAATCATAAAATTTAATGTAATGTAAGTTTACTTTAAATATATTAGTAATGAGTTACTCTCATGTGCAAGGCCCGCCCAGCCCGCACTTTTTACTTTTTTCGCGTGTTTTTGTCGTTACCTTCACGTTATGTTAGTGTTACTTTCATGTTATGTTAAGATTACCTTCGCGTTATGTTAATGTGACCCCATCTCCAGATTTCATACCCTTAGTTTAAAATAACTTAACTAAAATAACACGAAGGTAACACTAATATAACATGAAGGTAACACTAACATAACATGAAAGTAACATTAACATAACATGAAGGTAAAAAACAATGTTAATCATACCTTCATGTTATGTTAGAGTGGCCCTCACGTTATGTTAGGTTACCTTCATGTTATGTTAGTGTTACCCTCATGAGGGTAACCCTAACATAACATGAAGGTAACCCTAACATAACGTGAAGGTAACCCTAACATAACATGAGAGTATGACTGCCTGGAGCGAATCTTGGTGGGTTTGAGCGCACCACCAGGCGCGTGGGGGCGCGTGAGAGCGCGTTGGAGAGCTTGAAAACGCGCGTTAGAGGCGCGTAGGCCCTAGGGCGGGTCGACCCGGGTGCATGAATCCTAGATCCATGCACCAGTTGCACAAAATATTTTGCCATTAGTAATTTGTGTTGCAAGTATTTAGTTTTATTTTGATATTGTAATCCCACGATACTTTGAAGTTTTGATCTACTCAAACTTCTCAAAGTTGTATATCTTTTGACTTTGTATCATTAGTGTTTTTAACTTTTATCTTTAATATCTTTGAAGGTAACAGTGCAATACCTTAAACATGTGTATGTAATACCTCATAATGTTTGTACTATTACTAAAGAGGTAAATATGTGATATTTTAAAGGTATTTATGTAATAGTAAAAATTTATTATCTTAATGATCAATATGTATTAGCTTAAAGGAAATTATATAATATTTTAAAAATATGTATATGATACATCAGACGTATTTATGTAGTACCTTAAATCAATGTACATGTGTAATATCATTTACTATAAACATTAATGCCTTTTATAGTATGCAGGTAATACCTTCATGTGTAATACCTGCAACATAAACAATTTTGCATATTTAATTATTGAGTAAGTCTCTTGTGAATCAGGTGCATGGATCTTAGATCCATGCACCCGGGTCGGATCCGGGTCGGGGGGACCGCACCCTCTTTTTTTTTTTTTTTTTTCGCTCATGATTTTTGAAAAAAATCACATACCAATAGTATATGTTAGACATACCTTTACGTTATGTTAGACATACCTTTAAGCTATGTTAAACATACCAGTTCTGCCCAGATTCCATGCCTTGTCTTTTTTTGGCTTGATTTTTGAATTTTGGCACATACCACTACGTTATGTTAAGCATACCTTTACGTTGTGTTAGACATACCTTTATGTATACTTAAACATACCTTTGTATATGTTAGACATACCTTTATATATAGTTAAACATACCTTTATATATGTTAGACATACCTTTGTATATAGTTAGACCTACCTACACATGGTTGGTCTAACTATACACAAATGTTGGTTTAACTATATACAAAGGTTGGTCTATTTGAGCGAATTCTGGATGAGCTTCAGGCCAAGTCTCCAGCGCGTGCATGCGCGTTTTGGGCGCGTTTTGCGCGCGTGAACGGGTCGGGTCAGGTGCATGGATCTTAGATCCATGCACCTGACTCATAAAAGTTTTTGCCTTAATTATTTGACTAATTTTTGAAGGCAAAAACTTTTATGAGTCAGGTGCATGGATCTAAGATCCATGCACCTGACCCGACCCGTTCACGTGCGCAAAACGCGCCCAAAACGCGCATGCACGCGCTCCCACGCGCTAGAGACTTGGCCTGAAGCTCATCCAGAATTCGCTCAAATAGACCAACCTTTGTGTATAGTTAAACCAACCTTTGTGTATAGTTAGACCAACCATGTGTAGGTAGGTCTAACTATATACAAAGGTATGTCTAACATATATAAAGGTATGTCTAATATATACAAAGGTATGTTTAAGTATACATAAAGGTATGTCTAACACAACGTAAAGGTATGCTTAACATAACGTAGTGGTATGTGCCAAAATTCAAAAATCAAGCCAAAAAAAGACAAGGCATGGAATCTGGGCAAAACTGGTATGTTTAACATAGCTTAAAGGTATGTCTAACATAACTTAAAGGTATGTCTAACATATACTATTGGTATGTGATTTTTTTCAAAAATCATGAGCGAAAAAAAAAAAAAAAAAAAAGAGGGTGTGGTCCCCCCGACCCGGATCCGACCCGGGTGCATGGATCTAACCTGATTCACAAGAGACTTACTCATTTTTTGAATGATTATCGCCTTTAGCTATTTTGGGGTCTTCGCAAGATTTTGGGAAAAAAGATTCTACTGGGAACTGATTATTTGAATTGGACTTTAGTGAAACTAGTATAAGTTCTATCCGATGCATAAATATATAAATTTTACTATTTATATATTATGATATATAAATATTAGGTATAGAAAATAATAAATTTCATTGGAGATTTCGACTAATTTATTACCTGTGTGACGTCCATCATAAAATTTAAATATTTTTGAGTTGAATCTGAAAAATGTTGATTTACTAAAAAGTAATAATAATGTTCCCCATAATATTTCAATTTTAGTTGGTAGGCATGTGATGCATGGATAAATAAATTTCAAGTACAGTAATATTTTGAAATAAAAAATGTTCATGAAAAAGAATATAAATCCTCAAAGTTATTTTAATCTAATCTACTACTCATTCAATTTATGAATTTTAAATATTTATTATTTTCATCATACATTGTCCGACTACTTTAGTGATATTATTTGTCACAACTGGCTTGAACAAAACTTATGCAAATATATGCTCAATAATCTATTCATAATGAATATAAATAGGCGATAGTTTAAAAAATATTTCAATTTAATTTACTACCCATATAATTTCTCAATTTTAAATATTTTTTATTTACATCATACATAATTTGGCCATTTTACTAATTGTTTTTGTCATAGTTGACCTGAAAAAAACTTGTATAAATATACTTTCAATAACTTAGTAATAATAGAACATAGAATTGTAATATTATTGTATACTATAATCAATCATCATAATATTTCAATCTCATTAGGTATCTTTTTGATATAGAAAATAAATTGCAAGTGCTAGTAATTTGTTGATATAACAACTACTACCTTGGAAAACAATATAGTGTTTCAAAATTCTTTATTTAAGATACTACCTACATAATATACCAATTTTAAATATTTCCTTATCTTTCACCATATGTTTTTGACTACATTGTTTAGTGTTTACCACAATTGTTCTGGAAAAAAACTTGTACTAATATATTTCAATTATTTATTCATAATGAGAGCGTAAGATATTGATAATATTGCATATTGCTCCAACATAAAATTTCTAAATTTAACATACGATTAAAAATTTCTATACAATTTTTTTCCCAATGCTTTAAATTCAAAACTTATCTTTTCGAAAAATTACTTTGGATGGTAAACATTACAAAATCTGATAAATCTAAAACCTAATATTCTTTTATTAATCGTGGGGGAAATTACGTTATTTATTCTTAGTGCAAATTAATAATATATTGTTTTGCTAAATTTTGTGGATAGATATAACGATTTAGATTAAGGTACAAATTTTTATTCACAACTTCTATGAACTTTTAGCGTCATATTTATTATTTAAATCTATAAATAAATCATGCTAAATTTGTAACATATCAAATATGATCAAATTTTTTTCTTTCTCAATTTTATTATATATGGAAAATGATTTCCATACCATAGCTAGATATAAATATATGGCAAAAACTTTTATGAGTCAGGTGCATGGATCTAAGATCCATGCACCTGACCCGACCCGTTCACGCGCGCAAAACGCGCCCAAAACGCTCCCAAAACGCGCATGCACGCGCTCCCACGCGCTGGAGACTTGGTCTGAAGCTCATCCAGAATTCGCTCAAATAGACCAACCTTTGTGTATAGTTAAACCAACCTTTGTGTATAGTTAGACCAACCATGTGTAGGTAGGTCTAACTATATACAAAGGTATGTCTAACATATATAAAGGTATGCTTAACTATATATAAAGGTATGTCTAACTTATACAGAGGTATGTTTAAGTATACATAAAGGTATGTCTAACACAACGTAAAGGTATGCTTAACATAACGTAGTGGTATGTGCCAAAATTCAAAAATCAAGCCAAAAAAAGACAAGGCATGGAATCTGGGCAGAACTGGTATGTTTAACATAGCTTAAAGGTATGTCTAACATAACGTAAAGGTATGTCTAACATATACTATTGGTATGTGATTTTTTTCAAAAATCATGAGCGAAAAAAAAAAAAAAAAAGAGGGTGCGGTCCCCCGACCCGGATCCGACCCGGGGGCATGGATCTAAGATCCATGCACCTGATTCACAAGAGACTTACTCTAAATATATTATGCAAAATTCAATATTTATAATTTATAGATGACAGTGAAATTTTATAATAAAAAAATTAAAAGTATCTAAAAGATATATGAAAATTTTCTTCATTGACATATAATAACTCTTGAAATAGCAACAACGTTCTATCTTCATAATTAATAATGACAATTTATTTATATAATTTCGTATTATGGAAGTGAGTTATTTTAAAAAAAATTATAAGTATAAAAGATATATTTTTACATCATTTCTTATAAATGATAATTTCTTATACTTAGTTTGTAGATTTTTGTAAAAATTATGTAGAGTTAGTCTCCTGTGCAACTGGTGCATATACAATTCGTGTCGGGTCGGGTCCAGGTTGACCCAGATCCGCGCACTTTCATTTATTTTTATTTTTTGTGAATTTTATTTTTTCACTTCAGGTTGTTACTTTTATATTATACGCATGTGACCTTTATGTTATATAAGTGTGACCTTTATGAATAAATATAATGACCTTTATATACTCTAACTTAGAAAAAAATGAAGAATTTTAGCAAAATTTGTACATATTTACGTTTATGTAATATTAGATGCACATATATACATCCTTAAAATGCACTAAATTTTGAAAATTTCAATTTTTTTTCAAAGTTATGGATTATAAAGGTCATAATATTTGTACATAAAGGTCACAAGAATTGTACATAAAGGTTACAACAATACAACATAAAGGTCTTAATCCGAAGCGAAAAAACCTGAAAATCTTCATTTTTTCCTAAGTTACTGAACATAAAGGTCATAACATTTATATATAAAGGTCACGCTTATATAACGTAAAGGTCACATCCTTACAACATAAAGGTAACAGCCTGAAACGAAAAAAAGAAGAAAAAAAAAAGAGAATCCAGGTGCGCGGATCCGGGTCGGATTGTCCCAATTGCACCAATTCAGATCCGTACACCTGGTGCACAGCAACATTTGCCTAATTATATATATATATATATAGATATAGATAAATTGAATTTGATCCTTCTAATCATGAAGCATTTGACAATTCCATTTCCAAAAATATCAACATATTGAGAGATATCATCAATGGCAGAAATTTTAACATCAACACATTAAAATAATAATTCTAATAGTGAAAATGAAAGAAATTGGTTTATACACAATTATCAATCATGATTTTCAAATCAAACTTGGAAATTTTGTCTGCAAAGTTTATAAGTTATGAACTACTTTATACACAACATTTCTAGTTGAGACATCTTTTTATCATCCGTGTTATAAATTAATATCGTCAGTCACTTAAAAAACACGAAAAATAAATTATGAATTAAAAATCAAATTCAATTATGTTGGTCCCAAATAGGCTGGTAGTAGGCTTAGGGGGGGTGAATAAGCCTACCATATTTTCAAACTTTACTTTTTCTGTTGGCTCAATTCTAGGATCAGTAACCTTTTGGGATGTTACTGATCAAAGTGGTTGCGGAAGCTTTTCTCTCATTGTAGAGCCAAGTATAGAAGATGTACTGCTTTATCATAGAGTATGCAGGTTAAGCAATAAGCACACATAGACGCATGGATATATAAAGGTTCGAAGGTGGAGTAATCCTTCTATGTCATCTCTGCCTCTTCTCAAGAGGGAACCATTGTTAAGCTAGTTCATTTACATAGACCTATCTATTACAACCCTCACTTAACAAGTAGCAAGCCTTCACACAGCTGTTTGCCTACTTTCCCTACTGGCCCACACAGGATCCTATTCTACCCACCAAGGGTCCTCACTTTCTCTCCTAGAACGTGGAAAACACAACAGGACTCTACTTCTCGTACTGAGTACTCCAAGACAGTCTTTTAGAAGGAGTTTGTCTTCTTCTTCTTCAACTGGGCGCAACAAGCTTGGCCTTCTTTTGCAGGTTAATCTGCTGAAGCTTGTTGCTGGACTGACTGACTGAGCATGCATCTTTTGGGGTGTGGAGTGTTTGAGCTTTTCTTCTGATCTTTTGAACACTCTCTTTTCTTCTATTTTGTCTTCCCCTCTTTCTGTGCTTTCTTCTTCTGAGCCTTCTCTCTGTTGAGCTCTTCTCTCTTCTTTTTGCGCTTCTCTCTACGAGCTTTTATGTTCTGTTGTGCTCGTTCTCTTCTTTCTCTTGCACGCCCCTCACTATCTTTTTGTCAGTCTTTTTCTTATTTATAGATTAGGAGATCTGCCCGTTGAAGGTAGGTAGGTTCCCTAATCTATAAATGTTCTGTACTCCTGACATATTCCAGCTTTGCACTTTCTACATGTCTTCTTCTGACTTGCTCCTCTTCTCTTCTCTCTACCGGTAACTTCTTGTGTCTATCGGTAACTTTTAACTTTCCACCAATGCCTGCTTTGTAGCTTCCTCTTCTTGCTTCACTCTGGAGCTTCCTTCTCTTGCTTGCTCCTTCAGGTGGCTTGAGGCTTCTGTAGCATGCTACTCCGGTAGTATGCTTTCGGCATGGTCTCTCAGGTAGCTTCCTGTCACGTTGTATTCTGTTTCGGCGAGGTCTCTTCCAGTAGCTTCTTGTAGTCATTAGTATCCTTATTAGTTCACCCGATTCTTTTTCAACCATTCTCTTCAGTGTCCTTCCTTTGACACTTTCTCTGATCTTTCTTTCTTCTGCAGTAACTCTGTTGCAGTAACCTATCCTAAGATTGGTTATGCTTGTTAGAGTTACTTAAGGTTTTGTCTCATCAAAACATACTTCAAATGTTTCCAACAATTTCCCCTTTTTTGATGATGACAAAACATTTGCAGAAGATTAAAAGAGCATAATCACTCAAGCACAGAAAATAGATGTATAATATAACAATATAGAGCATACTGCTTTCATTAAAATCACATATAAGTCTAAAAGAAAGGGCACAAGGAATGAGTTTTTTTTAAAGAACAGAAGAAATTTTATTTAGATAAAATATCCATAATACAACGCAGTATGCAATGCATAATAAACATCCTATCGAGACTCATTCTTCTCTTCTTCTTGCTCTTTCCTTTCTTTCTTTTCCCCTCTTACTTGCTGCTGGTTCCTTTCTTTTTCTGTTTTCCTTCTCCCTCACTTGATGCAGGAACCTGCTCCTAATAGTTTATTCTTTTCGGCTAGAGAGGAGAGCTGTGAGAGGTGTGAGAGGCGATGCGAGAGAGAGAAAGAATTCGTTTGGAGAAGAACGCATGAAGAAGCAGAGAAGTTTAGACGCCAGTAGCTTGCTGCCGCTTTTTCCTTCTCCTTCAATCTCCACTCATCCATCCAACTGTCCTTCCTTCTGATTCTCTCGCATTGCAAAAGAGAATCCACCTCATAGAAGAGTTGAAATCTCCTCTTATCCACCTCTGGAAGTCTTTTGATCTTCCATGACCCTTCACAGTTTCTTCCCCCTTTTTGCCATCATTAGTAAGATGATGCTATGGGGCTACTGGAGAGGGGTCCTTAGCTCTATCCTCCTGCCTTGAAGGGAAGAACTTGAGTGCAGGTTCTTGGGAAGTGAGGTGAGAGCTGAAGGCTAGAAGATTGAATCTTCTGAGAATGGCTTACTTAGCGAGTGTCAAGCGTGAGAGGTGACTTATAGTGATTTGTGAGATGCTTGGTTGATTATTTGCAGAGAATGTGCATTTAGGAAGGAATGAAGAGAAGAGAAGGGTTTCCAACAATCTGGTGCCATTACGCATAGAGGATAAGAGAGAGAGAGAGAGAGAGAGAGAGAGAGAGAGAGAGAGAGAGAGGATATCTGTATGTTTAATGAAGAATAAGGAGTGCATGTATTTATAGAGTTTGAGATACTCCCTGTTGCAGTTAGATCTTCAAAGATCTCATTAACTGCTTCGCCGTTTTCCAATAAAGTTGTTGACAGTTTCCACAGCTTTTCCTTTTCCTGAGGTACGTGGTCAACAACTGGTTTTCCACCCTGGGATCCTTCTGATCATACGGCTAACATCCTTCTAGGGTTCTGAAAAGGTAGTCTATTTCTGGAAAGGTGATCCACTTTTTATGTACGCACGTTACCAAGAAGATTTTTCAGTAACTGCTCTGATTTGTAACCTCCAAGTGATCCCTTTATCCAGTGACCAGATGATAATTCCTGATGTCTAGTAACCTAGTATTCAGTATATTGGTGTCTAGCATCCTGGTTTACAGCAACCTGGTGTTCAGCGATCTAGTGTCCAGCATCCTGGTGTTTAGCGTCCTGATACCCAGCGACCTAGTGTTTAGCGATCTAGTGTCCAGCCACCTGGTATCTAGCATCATGATATATAGCGTCCTGTTATCCAGCGACCTAATATCCAGTTAGCCTAGTATCTAGCATCCTGATATATAGTTTCCTGTTATCCAGCGATCTAGTATCCAATGTCCTGGTGTCTAGCGTTCCATTGTCAGAACTTTATCTTGTTTGTTCCTTGATATTGATGAGTCCTTTTACCTTTTCCACTGACTTGATGACAAGTACTCTAATATCTAGTAGCTTAGTATCCAGTAGCTCGGTGTCTAGTGTCCTGGTATACAGCGACCTGATGTTCAGCGACCTAGTATCCATCCATCTGGTGTCTAGCGTCCTGATTTTCAGCGTCCTGTTATCCAACAACCTAGTATCCAGCAACCGGGTGTTCAACATCCTATAGTTAGAGCTTGTCATTTTGTCAATGGTTCCCCCTAAGTTCAGTAGCCCTTGTCAGAGGTACCTGCAAAACTAGTATTCTTGTATAGGTACTCACATAAGTATGAGTCCTGGGTTAATCTTCTTTCAGGAGCTTGGACTTTCTTTACAGCCCATGGTTGCTGTAGAGGAAGTTTGACTCCTTCAAGACTTTTTCGGTACAAAGCAAAATGATGGTGTGTGCAGGTGTTTTCTTACTGTATCTCTTTAGAATATAGAAAAGGTAAAACATGATATCAGTAAGATAGACAATTTTCTTTTCCTTTTTAGAGTTGCTGTTCTACTTGATTCCTTAGGGTATGTCAGTTTGTTGCAGACATTTTTAGCATACCCATATTTGGGTTTCTCCAAGGATTTGACTTTTTGGCCTCTGAATTACCTTGATTTGTACTAGAAGTTCCCCCTTACTTTATGATTCTCTCTTTTAAGATGTAGGGTCACTATCAGTACTATTTTGGGTAACTATGAGGTTTTCATGAGAAGGTGAAGCGTTCTAATATGGAAATAAATATGCAGGCTTTCTTCTCATTTTCAAGTCAAGTGACAACACGTTTTAAGCCTAATATCTTCATTCTCTTGAAGATTCTTTTCTTTGGCTTCTTTGGTCTTTGGTGAATAGTCACTTTGAGTTCCTTAACAGGATAAACATGAGCGAGACCAAAAAAAAAGCGCAAGTTAGAATTAGATACTTGGTCATCGTCATTCCTTTGGTTTAAAGAGTAGATTCTCTTTTATTCTTTGTTTTTGTCTGGAGGATGGTCTGGTTGATCGAGTAAGTTTCCCTTCTTACTCCTTTGCTTGACATCCTTAGCATTTTCCTCCATAGTTACTTGCTTGCTCGTTGCTGTAGACTTGAAGCTTCAGTTTGGTCCATACTTTTCAGCTTCACTTTGTATCAGCTTCTTCTTCATGCTCAGCAACTAGCCTTTCTTGTTGATTCTGCTCCATGTTGGATATCTACTTGCTCCTTTCCACAACTTTATGTTCCGCAGTCTTTTCTTCGAGTAGCTTGCTGTACACTAGCTTCCTTTTTCTGAACAACTTTTTCTTCACAACACAGCTTGATTTTCTATGTCCTTCATAGCTGTTTGTTGTCTTCACATCAATAATATCCTTTTAAACTAAAAGGCGATGAAGTGGTCTTTGATGTGAGGGAGAGAGAGAGAGAGTTTTTCTGGAGAGAGAGATTCTTCGCAGATGGGATCTGGATAGATCGCTTAGATCTTTTGTTCATCCACCTGCTTTGATACCACTTGTTGGTATCGGATTGATCAGTGAGCTTTGGATGAATAATCCACCTGCTCTAATATCACTTGTTTGTCCCAAATAGGCTGGTAGTAGGCTCAGAGGGGGGGGGGGCATGAATAAGCGTACCATATTTTCAAACTTTTCTTTTTCTGTTGGCTCAATTCTAGGATCAGTAACCTTTTGGGAGGTTACTGATCAAAGTGGTTGTGGATGCTTTTCTCTCATTGCAGAGCCAAGTACAGAAGATGTGCTGCTTTATCATAGAGTATGCAGGTTAAGCAATAAGCACACATAAACGCATGGATATATAGAGGTTCGAAGGTGGAGTAATCGTTCTATGTCCTCTCTGCCTCTTCTCAAGAGGGAACCTTTTTTAAGCTAGTTATTCTACATAGACCTATCTATTTCAACTCTCACTTAACAAGTAAGTAGCAAGCCTTCACACAGCTACTTGCCTACTTTCCCCACTGACCCACACATGATCCTATTCTACCCACTCAGGGTCCTCACTTTCTCTCCTAAAAAGTGCAAAACTCAGCAGACTCTACTCATTGCACTGAGTACTCCAAGACAGTCTTTTAGAAGGAGTTTGTCTTCTTCTTCTTCAACTGGGCGCAGCAAGCTTGGCCTTCTTTTGCAGGTTGATCTACTGAAGCTTGTTGCTGGACTGACTGACTGAGCATGCATCTTTTGGGGTGTGGAGTGTTTGAGCTTTTCTTCTTTTCTTCAGCTCTTCTGAACACTTTATTTTCTTCTATTTTTGTCTTCCCCCTCTTTCTGCGCTTTCTTCTTATGATCCTTCTGTCTGTTGAGCTCTTCTCTCTTCTTTTTGTGCTTCTCTCTACGAGCTTGTATGTTCTGTTGTGCTTGTTCTCTTTTCTCTCTTACACGCCCTTCACTATTTTTTCGTCAGTCTTCTTCTTATTTATAGATTAGGAAATCTGCCCGTTGAAGGTAGGTAGGTTCCCTAATCTATAAATGCTCTGCACTCCTTACACATTCCAGTTTTTCGCTTTCCACGTGTCTTCTTCTGACTAGCTCCTCTTCTCTTCTCTCTACCGGTAACTTCTTGTGTCTATCGGTAACTTTTAACTTTCCTCCCATGCCTGCTTTGTAGCTCCATCCTCTTGCTTCACTCTGGATCTTCCTTCTCTTGCTTGTCCTTCAGGTGGCTTGAGGCTTTTGTAGTATGCTGCTCCTGTAATATGCTTTCGGCATGGTCTCTCAGGTAGCTTCCTGTCTCGCTGTATTCTGCTTCGGCGAGGTCTCTTCCAATAGCTTCCTGTAGTCATCAGTATCCTTATTAGTTCATCCGATTCGTTTTCAACCATTCTCTTCAGTGTCCTTCATTTGACACTTTCTCTGATCTTTCTTTCTTTTATAGTAACTCTGTTGCAGTAATCTATCCTAAGATTGGTTATGCTTGTTAGAGTTACTTAAAGTTTTGTCTCATCAAAACATACTTCAAATGTTTCCAACAAATTACTTAAAGTAAGTATATGTTTGTGCATATAAAAACAATACACAATAAAATTAGAAATTTTACGTAAGAAATGGACGCAAACAATATCAATTATATATTTTTAACCGTTTCTTTTAAAATAAATTGATTTAGAAAAATATTTTTAATATCGTGTAACATTGAATTTATTTCTATAGTCCGACATTGAACACTACAATTCAAGTCTAACACAAAATGTAAATGTAGTAGTAGTAATGATGATGATGACAACAACATAACTGGAAACCTTGCACACAAAATTAAATTATTAGCCGACCATCTAGATTCAAAATAGGCACTCTCATAAAAATAGATATAAAACACTAAGTGTAAACTAAGCATTGTTTTAATTTTGATTACATGATATTGTTAGTAATTGTATAAGTTAGATAAGATGGAAACTTTAGAGCTTACTAGGACTAGGAGCAACATTGTACTTAGTTTATTTAGTAAAAGTTATCTTTCGGCAAGGTCACTCCAGCAAGTATCAGAAGTCGCTGCAGAAAGAAAAGGAGGCTGTGCATTTTCCAAGAGGTTACTGACTCGAATATCTGGACAGAAGGAAGTGACAACAATCTAGTACAAAGAGAATCACCTCTAAATCAGAGCTCACTATGTTACGAGTTGGAACAATCAAGGAAGGAGCTAACTAGAGGAAGTCAACTGGAATGTACGCAAGGATAGCAATGCAACAAACACATTAAATGAATTGTATTATGAAGATCAGCAAATCTGTACCACAAAATCGACACATAAAATGTGGGAAACCTACTACACTTCAACGGGCTGATTTCCCATCTATAAATAGAAGATGAGTGCACCTAAAACGACTACTGAAACTACAACTCTCAAGCGAGCTTACAAGAATACAACCTTCAAGCAACTTCAAGTTTCAGTCACTCAATCTAAATCAGCAA
The DNA here is from genome assembly GCA_005771605.1 of Scutellaria baicalensis. Lineage (NCBI taxonomy): Eukaryota > Viridiplantae > Streptophyta > Magnoliopsida > Lamiales > Lamiaceae > Scutellaria > Scutellaria baicalensis. Next base: position 2,325,288 of record CM016726.1, read on the forward strand.
GCCAGATACCTTTGTGGACTTAGTTTGATCAAGAGCTTGTTTTACCCTTCGTTAAAGAAGAACTTTATATACTTAAATCTTTTTACATTGTTTAGGAGTACCTAGCAGAGGTTGTTATACATATTATTGTCCAACACTCTTGTAGAAAAAGTAAGAGTCCTATGTGGGTTAGTTTGATCCTGTGTGGAAGCTGACTACTCTTTGTTTTGTCAATTGTAATAACTAGACTATGTAAACCAATCCTCATTAACAAAGTTCCTCCTGCTGAGGAGTAGAGTGGAGGTAGAGAGATTACTCCACATTTGAACCACTATATATCATGTTGTGTTTATTTTCTAAGCTTACTGTATATATATTGCATATCTATCTGTCATAGATTATCTCTATCATAAAACATAAAAATCATCTTCCGAAGTCATATATATCAAAGTATTTTTCACAACGCAAAACTCTCTAAGTTCCTAAACAACTCACTGTCCAGCAGCAAGCTTCTGAAGCAGCAAGCTCGAAAGGTTGCTGATTCAGAATTGAAACTTATATTTCTTTTGGAGTAAAAGTTTAAAATTTTGAAGAGGTTTATTCACCTATCCCTTTAAACCTCTTATTACTTGAGACTAACAAGTGTATCAGAGTAAGTTGGACTTAAAACCAATCTGCACTGGTCATTTTCCCTAGTCTATTTTCTCTTTGGAAAAACTCATACGTTCTAGCATATCATGGATTCATCACATCACAAGCTACCTATGTTTTCCATAGAAGATTATGATGACTAGAAGATAAGAATGCATACACATCTATATGCCATGTATGATGAAATGTGGTACGTCATCACTAAAGGACCACATGTGATCATAAAGGTCAACCTTCTATTTGCAAGAACAGTAGGTGATGTAGCTAAAAATAGAGCAGATGCAGGAGTACTTCCTCATCCACATGTTCTGGAGAAACCTAGAGAGGAATAAACACTGGAAGAAAGAAAAAGAGCAAATCTAGACAATGTGACCAAAAATGCTCTATTCATCATACTGGATAA